>OY987333.1:90988415-92188415 GCA_963920685.1 Polydrusus tereticollis
TAAAAACGTTAGAGGGCACTACAAACGAGTTTAATATACGTATTCCTCTCTCTTTCTTGCTAGGTGTTTTTGCTGATTATAAGAATGTAATTATGGGAAAACAAAAAATTAAGCTTGTACGTGCTCGACATGATGATAACTGCTATAGAAATGTTACTGCTAATGGCGATAAAAAGGCTGCCATAACTTTAAAGTCTATCGCGTTGAAAGTTAGACACATATATCCGAGCGACGCAATAAAATTGAGACTTTTAGATGACATTGCTGAAAATAAACCGATTTTTATCCCTTTTCGAAATTGGGAAATACACGAATTACCCGCATTAAAAACAACTAAGAAAGATATTTGGACCGTTAAAACAATGTCTGAACGTGCTCGATATGTCATTGTATTTTTTATGGACAATCGTAAGGATAATTTTCAGTCCGACTGTACATATTTAGATAATTTGAATATCACAGATGTTAAATTGTTTCTAAATTCCGAAGTGTATCCATATGAATCGTTAAACTTAAACTTTAACAATAGACAGTTTACGGAAGCTTACAGGATGTACACGGAATTTCAAAAATCATATCTAGGCAAGCCGACTAGTGAACCACTAATGGATTTTGCGGCGTTTGCCAAAAGGACTCTTTTTGTAATTGATTGTTCTAAACAAAACGAGAGCATCAAGAGTGCAACAGTTGATGTCAAGTTAGAATTTCAAAGTTCTGAAAACTTTTCGAATAATGCGCGTGCCTTCTGTATCATTGTTCACGATCGTATTCTCGAGTATCAAGCTTTAACTGGACAAGTAAGAGACCTTATGTAATCAGTTTGATTTGAGTCTTCAGACAATGAAGTTCGTTGTAGTCGATATTCAAGGATTTAACATACCTGAATTTTGCGCCAAAGAATTGGCTATTTACGATGGGAATAGTATGAAAAGTTACTTTTTTAAACCAGTTAAACCATTCGACACCTTAAGTAAGGCTTGCAAGAAACAAGTCAAATATCTATTTGGAAATCATCATGGTATCCTTTATAATTATGGTGATACCGATTACAAGGAACTACATAATATCATATCCAACAATCTGATAGACGCAGACATTATTTACGTTAAAGGACGTGTTAAAGAGGAATTTTTAGTTAAAACATTTTCGGAATTAAACTGCAGGATGCCATATATTATAAACCTAGAAGACAGCATTGATGTACCAAAATTAGAGAAGGGAGAGAGAGTTGATGGTTGTAAATATCACATTTTAGATATTCATGTTTGTAGTATTAGAAATGCCAAAGTGTTGTATCGATATATTTATAGTCTTTTACCTTAATAAATATTTAAATTTTTCAACAAACCAGCTTTTATTTATTTCCCACGTAGCTCAAACGTTTTTGTTTCTTTATCGGGGTTGTGTTCTGTAACAGAGAGGTCAACAGGGTCTGTTAAACAGGGTCTGTTAAACAGGGTCCGTTGAACAGGGTCCGTTAAACAGGGTCCGTTGAACAGGGTCCGTTGAACAGGGTCTGTTGAACAGGGTCCGTTGAACAGGGTCCGTTGAACAGGGTCCGTTGAACAGGGTCCGTTGAACAGGGTCTGTTGAACAGGGTCCGTTGAACAGGGTCCGTTAAACAGGGTCTGTTGAACAAAGTCCGTTCACAACGGATCTATTTAGAATTAGGCTCTGTTTCGAAACTGTCAGTTGTTCTCGAACCTATGACGAAGGTAGTTGAAGAGAAGATCAAAGATCATTTAAGTAATATTCGTGCGCTGAAGAAACGTATAAAGCTTTACGAAGACCGAAAATCTTTGGTTAAGTTACTGTCAAGACTTAATATTCAAGATGAGTGTTCAAATCAGATATGAAGTTGGGGATGACGTTACAGTAACATTTTCTACTGCAGACGAGCGAGTTATTGTTAAGATTGCTGAAGGAGAGCTATATTTTTCCAATTATGATTTTGAGGAGTTTATAACTACCTACAGCGGTGTTCATGAATACTGGCCTGAAACTACTATTATAATTGACAACTACGATTTGCGTTTCCATACATACTTCGGCAGCCGATGTTTAACATTTGAAGAAAATGAGCAATACTTGTTTTGTTGGGATGAAAGTCTTATAGATTTATTCTCTAAACACATTGAGAATTTATATAAGATAAATTGTGTTTGCTTTAAAGATTAATATACTTGAATCTTTTTGTAATAAATGAAACTATGATTTAAAAACAAAGCATGTTTATTAAAAACGCAACAAGAACAGCTAAAATCAATAAATATATTAAAGTATAACTAGTCTTTTATTTGGTATAAAACAACTTTACTCGGGTCGACATTTTGTAAACGACTCATGACGTCACCCTAAACACGCGATATGTATTTGCAATCTTTCACCCTCCTGCCGTTAGGGCATTAGCTATATCAACTTTGGCCCTATTGGCCCGATCAACCCCGTTCTTCTTTTTAAACGACTCATGATGTCACCCTAAACACGCGGCTAGTATTTGCAATCTTTCACCCCCCTGCCGTTAGGGCATTAGCTATATCAACTTTGGTCCTATTGACCCGATCAACCCGGTTCTTTTTTTAAACGACTCATGACGTCACCCTAAACACGTGACATACATCAGCTGTCGATTTTGACGTTTGACAGGTGACATCTGACAGGTGACGGTTCTTAATTGACAGGTGACAGGTGTCATTTTCGGGTCATGCGCAAGAACCCATTTCATAGACCCCAACTACGCATGCGTAATATCCTAGGCCCATTGGTTCCGGAGATATGAGCCATAAAAATCCCTCCGAAAATTAACATTGGAGGGTCCAGCCTGGTTTACCCTAATTTTGTACATTAGAAAACACCTCCATAACTCCACTTAAGGACCTTTTGTTCCAGCAATCTAATCAGATGTGCCCCGTGGTTTCACGTTGTCAAACATTGTTTAGCAGTTTTAATCTATATGCTCTCGTAGCGTATTTTGCAAGGCTTTGAGGTTCGGCCCCAGAGGATTATGGTTCAAATCCCACCGAGGACAAAAACTTTTTTTCTGTTATTATTTATTCATTATGTTGTTCAATATTGATTATTTAGATAGATGTTCAGGTTAGGTACTTGGGTTTGGGTACTATTGAGAACGTGCTACGTCATCTCTCCTCCACTATAAATGTAATAACACGTGACCATGGGTCATAAAGTTGGGTTAGAATCTTGAAATAATGAGGGCTGATAATACCAGGGGGCGCCACTCAGGTTAGGACGGGTCCTATATTACCGACATCGGATACCCTCGGGCGATCATCGGGTAACCATCGGGTGACTACCGCTCGGGGTCGCTGACCTGCCTGAGCTAGCCTCGCGAATTATGCATAGGGTCTCGCGGTATCGCCTTCGATCATCATGCGCGCTCAACGCCTGTTGTGGAGGCTTCCTCCGCCGCGGGTCTGGGGCTTGCGCCGGACCAAGTGACCACGCCCTAAAATGGCGATAAAAATGCAGGTTTTAGGTCCCATGTTATTTCTTATGAGTTTTGATGCCAGAACTCCTATAGCTTTGTTTGAAGAATCAGCGTAGGTCAAAAATCCCTCCGAAAATTAACATTGGAGGGTCCTATGATGGTGAACTCTCCAATTATTACTACTAAATATGTTAGGGGAAGTTTGGGTACCCTCAGACGGTTATATGCAATGATTCAAGCTTCTAAAAAAGTACTAAAGCAGTAATTATCAATTTGAATTTACGTATGTCGAAGGTAATGTGTTACTGATGAATATACATGATGAAAACATTTATTGTTCGATTGCATCTAATTTTTAAGAGTCTAGAAATAAGCAAATAATGTTCTTTATAAGCATCTCGAGTTACCTGTCCTTCCCCTGCATCATAGAAGGGTATTTACCGACAAAGTTTGACCATTTTTTATGATTCGAGAGTTGGGTATTCTCTACAGATGTAAACTGCCGTCATTCGACTAGTTCAAACTTGTTAGATTTTGGAGCTGTTACGCATTATAAGATTTTAAAATTATGTATGCGTTTGTTTAATTCATTGTAAAGGATTTGTTATTATGCTAATTTCAAAAGTTAAATGTTGGTGAGAATATTGTAATGTGTCATCGATGTGGTGGTCGAGAGAACTATGGAAAATGATATTCGCAAAGTTTCTCATACTTTTTAACCCTATGCGTAGGTGACGCTAATAATATTGAATTTTTTTATTAAAATATCTAAAGTAAATATCTAATTGATTTTTTTTTTAGCGCTAATTGGGATTTTAATTAACTACCTCAGAGTCGGTATACACTATATTTTGCAGCGCAATTGCTTTCACACCCAGTAATGTATTATGATTTTTTTGGATGGTCGTTATATTGTCAGTTTCTTAAGTTAGCCAGATTAATAATAAATTAAAAAACCAACGTGATTTGCTTATTGTTGCCATTGAGAATTAAGGTTATAAAATATTTAACAATCCCATATTTTTATGCTCGTGTTGAAAATAAGTTAAGATTGCTACTTTGTTGCCTACGCCTGATATTCATAATTTTATTGGGGGTTCTACCTGATGACAAATACAGCTTATGATACCTATCTATTGGGTATTTTCAGTTTAAGAGCCGAATAATATAGAGTTATTGTGCATACATCATCGCAAACAAAAGGTAGCTTTTTATATTATTTCGTATTTACAATCCATTTAACTACAATTTTACACTGTGAATTAATTTTTTTTACTTTTTTCCTGAAATTGTAGCCTATTTACTTATATTATGATATGTGCATACATCATCGCAAACAAAAGGTAGCTTTTTATATTATTTCGTATTTACAATCCATTTAACTACAATTTTACACTGTGAATTAATTTTTTTTACTTTTTTCCTGAAATTGTAGCCTATTTACTTATATTATGATATTATCCAAAATTTTTATAAAAGCATTATGAGGGCTTTTACCTGATGGCGAACACAAGTTGTATAGTACCTATACCTAGTTGGTATTTTCAGTTTAAGGGCCGAATAATATAGAGCCATATACGTATTTAAGTTTTATTTATTGTCTACTCTGTTCTCATTACAAGATAGTCCTATAATTTATCCATTTCCAGTACAAAGAAATCGCTAGTTAATGGTTCTAGATGGTAATTATTTTATTGTATTTTTTATAAGTGGTGCAAAATTGAAAACAATTATTAGATATGCTACTGAATTTTAATGAGGGTCCTTCGGAATAATAAATAAAGTTTTATGCCCCTTTCTTTTTAAATCGAGTCGGCAGAGGGTTTGAGAGGGTCATTTAGGTATAAATAATTATTGGGGGGTGACAAATGTGCCGCCTTATTATACTTATCTTGTTAGACCATATAAATTAGGGATTTATTTCGCTTTACTACCCGCCAGCGGCGTTTCACTAAGTTAGAAAATATAAATCATGATTTTTACTATACCGCTTTAACAGCGGCGTTTCAACTAAGGTTAAATCATAAAAAGTCTGGTTTAAGGATGGCTCAGGTCGGATCGTAAAAAGCCGGGTTTAAGGATGGCTTATAAAAATTGGGATTTAATTATCCCGCTTTAGCAGCGGCGTTTCCACTAAGGTTAAATCATAAAAAGTCGGGTTTTATCTCGGGCCAGATCATAAATATTCAGGTTCAAATTAGGGTTAGATGAGAAGCCGCCTCACGAAAGCATCCGGGTTAGGTCGTAAAAAGTCGGGTTTTATCTCGGGTCAGTTCATAAATATTCAGGTTCAAATTAGGGTTAGATAAGAAGCCGCCTCATGAAAGCACTTGGGTTAGGTCGTAAAAAGTCGGGTTTAATTTCGGGTTATTTTGTAAACAGCACCACCGAACCACCCGGGTTAGGTTATAAAACGCACCACCTGCACCACCTGGGTTAGATCATAAAACGCACCACTAGCACCACTGAGTCAGCTCTGTCAATTATACACTACTAATGGGCTTTTACGTAGTGCAACTGCATAAAAAAATCATATTTTAAAGAAGTAACAGCTAATTGAAAAGGGTGTTAAAAATTGCTTTTGCTGATTGGTTTATTTCTAAACTTGTGTATAAAAAGTATTGCTAATTTGGTGTGCACAAATATTTTGTCTCCATAACTTTGTTTTTATTTCTTAATGCATATACAGGGTGTCTCACGGTCGATGGTAGGTTGGACGTTTACGGAAAACGGGACATAGAAAATTACTGAAAATCTGGCAACATGAGTAATTAGCTTTGCTCTATCGATCTAAAATATTTTCAACAACGCAGCGTTGCCGCTTATACAAAAAAGTAGCAATATATTTGATATTTTAAATGGAACACCCTGTATATAAATGCATTTTCCGCTTTACTATTAATTTCTAATTATATTTGTATAATATATTCCTATACCTATCTGTAGCGGTTTTCGAGAAATTAATTAATTTTCATATTTTTTGTTCAAAACATAGCTCTAATTAACTGTTTATTACTGCGGTATTTGGATTCGTAGACAGCTAAAATTTTGGATGTAGTTTACCTTGTCCTGTATATTAGTTATGCATAAAGAAATTTGTTCTGTGTTATACAGGGTCGTTCAAAGTTCGTCATTTTACCGCTTGATACAAAAATGGTGAAAAGTGCATTTTTTCAACTAGAATACCCTGTATATTATTAAATATCCTGCACGAAAATTAATGTCCCTTCCAAATGATATATCATGTTCCTATACCTAAATAGTTAAGATGTCGAAATAAAAGCAAGTTTTTGTAAAAATGGGATTATTTTGGCATATTTGCCTTAGATAGCCATGAAATCCCAAGATGGAAGATATCTTTATGAAAATTTGACAGATAATGCATCAATAATAAAAAATTTGCTAGTTTTTAACTTTTAGTAAAGAAAGCGACCTAAAAAGAATTAAAATGGAGGGAAATAACTATTCAAATGAAATTTTGATGAAATTGTTTATTCTTCATGGACAATGTAACCAAATTAATCAACGAGAGAAAGTTTGTACGATTACAAAATAATTTTGTTAATTATGGGTCAAAACTGAAATCGGAAATACATTTACCGAAGCCTGTAACTTCTGATGAAGACAACATCATAAATGATTTAGCCTATTTTCACGCTTTTCCTCAAGCTATCACTAGAAGTGCAGAAGAAGATTTAGGCATAACTCGTACCTCTGTTTACAAGTTCACAAAAGTTCAAGCCCTGAAATTGGAGGATTACCAACGTAGAGTACAATTTTGTGAAGCAATGCTGATCCGCATCCAAGAACATCCTAACTTTCTAAAGAAAATAATTGGGACGGATGAAGCTAAATTCTCCAGGGAGGGCATTTTCAATAGAAGGAACGAACATTTCTGGGCTGACCAAAATCCACATGTTGTTAAGGAAATGGGATTTCAGGAAAGGTTCAGTTTTAACGTGTTTTGCCTCCTAAAAGATGACAAAATAGAGTATCACATTTACGAGGAATCTCTAAATTCCGAAAGATACCTTCAAATTCTAAAATCAGGTGTGAACGAGTTTCTGGACAATCTATCATTAGTAGAGTATCGTACCTGTTGGTTTTAACTGGACGGGTCACCAGCCCATTGCACTGGGATAGTAACAAGAGAGTTGTTTCAAATTTTCGACGATCGTTGGTTAAGACATTTGGGACCGTGGGATTGGCCTGCTAGATCGCCCGATCTCACACCACTTGATTTCTACTTGTGGGGTGATTTGAAAAGAAAAGTATACAGGACACCAGTATAGAGCAAACAAGACCTTCGCCGACGAGTGATCACTTACATTGAACAGCTTGATGCCAGTGAAATAAGGAAGGCCACAACTGAATCTCCGAGTATACGGATTGAAAAATGTTTGGAAGTCAACGGTCGTCATTTTGAACATTTATTAAAAAAATCTTGAACCTTTTTATGATATGCTTTTGTCTTATATTGTTATTTGCTATTTCACTGTATTCATGTTATTTGTCCCTACTGAAATTAGTTTTGTTTTCAGTTTTGACCCATAATAATTAACAAAATTATTTTGTAATCGTACAAACTTTCTCTCGTTGATTAGTTGTTGATCGGGAAACATTTCGCTAAACCTTCTGCATGTTCTTGCTATAATTTGGTTACATTGTCCATGAAGAATAAACAATTTCATCAAAATTTCATTTGAATAATTATTTCCTTCCATTTTAATTCTTTTTAGGTCGCTTTCTTTACTAAAAGTTACAAACTAGCAAATTTTTTATTATTGATGCACTAACTGTCAAATTTTCATAAAGATATGTTCCATCTTGGGATTTCATGGCTATCTAAGACAAATATGCCAAAATAATCCCATTTTTACAAAAACTTGCTTTTATTTCGATATCTTAACCATTTAGGTATAGGAACATGATATATCACTTGAAAGGGACATTCATTTTCTTGCAGGATATTTAATAATATACAGGGTGTTCTATTTGAAAAAATGCACTTTTCACCATTTTTGTATCAAGCGGTAAAATGACGAATTTTGAACGACCCTGTATAACACAGAACAAATTTCTTTATGCATAACTAATACGCAGGACAAGGTAAACTACGTCCAAAATTTCAGCTGTCTACGAATCCAAATACCGCAGTAATAAACATTTAATTAGAGCTATGTTTTAAACAAAAAATATGGAAATTAATTAATTTCTCGAAAACCGCTAAAGATAGGTATAGGAATATATTATACAAATATAATTAGAAATGAATAGTGAAGCCGAAAATGCAATTATATATAGGGTATTCTATTTAAAATATCAAATATGTTGCTGCTTTTTTGTATAAGCGGCAACGCTGCGTTGTTGAAAATATTTTAGATCGATAGAGCAGAGCTACATATCCAAGTTGCCAAAACTTCAGTAATTTTCTATGTCCCGTTTTCCGTAAACGTCTAACCTACCATCGACCGTGAGACACCCTGTATAAGAAGTGTACCAAAGCGAAAACCAAACAAATCTAATTTAGGGGTCGCTCATCATCAAGTTGAATTAATATTATTGATATATAAAAACAGAATAACAAGGTAGAGTCCGTCTATCTATTTAACCAACCCATTATAAATGCTAATCCCTTACCGTCATAATAACCTATTGTGTGAGGTATAAAATTCGGCCACCTGATCTGGGGAGTTCAGGTACGGATCTATTTAAAGACAATATTATTATTATATTTTCTCCGTAATCCTCTTAAAATATTTAGGGTAAAATAAAATAGGTTTATTTTAATTATTTAAATATGCCAATTTTTGGTTTTAAAATTCAGTTAGATGTTTGTACTGGTTTAGACAAGGAGTTATTTGTTGCCAATTAAACGTGATATCTAAGAATGTTTTGTCCGTGGGAAGTAACCAGTACGCCAAGTGGATCTACGGGTCGTAAAAAAAACTAATTTACACACCACACACAAAAAAAGTAATCTTCGACCTTTCTTGAACGTGGTTTTTCAAAATGTTGTGCAGTAAAGAAAGCCGCAGCTTTGACACACATGCCAGTGAGCACAGTGTGGTTTGTTGTAAATAAACCTATAGTGGAAATAAGAAAGAGGAAAGACTCTTTTACTTTTAAGAAACTGGACGCGACGGATGTCGATGTAATTCGTAGAAAAATATATGCCATGTACAGGGAACAAATGATCCCCACTTTAAAAACCCTATTGCAAAGATTAAAAAAGATAATACAGGAATAGTGTTCTCGTGAGACTCTAAGGGAATGCATTTTAAGAAACGGGTTTAAAATGAAAAAAATTAGCAAACGACAAGTAATTATGAAATCGGCCCGGTTAAGAAGATAGAGGATGGAATACCTAATTCCAATCCATGGATATAGACAGGATGGAAGGGATATTATTTATTTGGACGAGACGTGATATGACACACACGAAGTTCCAAATAGAGGTTGGGTAGATTTATCGGGTCAATGCAGAACCAAAGCTCCTACAAATAAAGGTAAGCGTTTAACAATAATTTATGCTGGGACAAAGACGGATTGATACCATAACGCTTTGGCCTCATCAGCCAAAAATACAAAGGACTCCTTTGTTGATTATCACGATGATACTACGGCAGAACTATTTGAAGACTGGTTTAAAAACAAATTATTACCAAATATACCACCAAATAGCGTGATAATGATGGATAATGCGAGCACAGCCGTAGCTTCAATAAAGTTCCGTATTCCAGTGACACAAAAGTTACTATCCAGGACTATATGATGGAAAATAATATGTATTTTGAGGAAAACTACACAAAAAAGCAATTGCTCGAAATTTTAAAATCATTTTCAATAAAAAAGCAATATCATTGTGATGTTTTGGCGGCAGAAATAGGTCATACCGTGTTAAAACTTCCTCCTTATCATTTCATGTTCAACCTAATTGAACTTATTATGCCACCAGCTGAAAGCATTGGTAAGGAGGAATTATGTTTCGCCAACCTTAAATGCTTCTGTGACAGCTTTAGTACAGTCAGAGATGCAAAATATTCCAAACAAAAGCTGGGAAAACTGTGTAGCACGTGTTCAAAAAGTAGAGAAATCATACGTAAATATAGATTTGTTGCCCAGAGAAAGAATTATTGTGAACTTGGATGACGACAGTGACACTGAAACTGACTTGGGTTAAAATGTAATACTTATTTTTCTGACACGGTACTTCTTTGTAGGTAAATGTATATTCTGTTTTAATTAATAACCGTCCTATACGTTATAATTTTAATTGTATTGTATCTTATATACTGTTATATTATTATTACTTTTTATTATTACTTTCAAGGTTTTTTCTATTGCAATACAATTTTCCTTGTGAAGTCCAGTATTACTGGTTATTGTATCAAATACTAGTCTTTCATTTTAGTTTCAACATTCCACTGTTTAATTGCTTCAATACATGCTTGTGCCTAAGATTTCCCTGTTCCTCTGTCTATTTTCGGAATTACTAAAATATTTTCTTTCGTACATCCCAGTGCAAAGGAAAAGGTCCCTCAAGAGACGACTATTTTCCTTCAGCTGCTGCAGCTTCCTGTCTAACTTGTCTCCTAGATCGTCTAATAGAGCATCGAGAGAGTGTTATTTCTGAAATATTGTATCCTAGCGCTTTTGCAACTGCTCCAGCAGTACATGCAACTCCTCTACCTAGAATATTAACACGATCTAAGGCTCCGACGACTTCGGGTGATTTGAATATGTTTTTAGATCATTTTGATGGTAAGGGACTGGACGTTACTTACTACAAAGATATCCTCAGGCACTCTGTTCCCCTTAACGAGTACGATACATCTTAAGACCTAAGTAGTGGTCAAACAATTCGGATTCGAATCACACATGAATCAGTTCCCTGAGTTGGTATCCCCTCGCGCTGCCAAACATTTAAATTGCTTCGCGTGTCAATGTTCTGCATTCCTGTAAATGATAAAACTGTACCTTTCGGAGGACGTCTGGACCATGGAGAGGTCCAGCTATTGACAACCTAGAGACTGGCTTTCTAATAAGCCAATTAGCCGATGCAGATCTCAAGTTAGCTGTCGTTATTATGTATTTCTAACAAAAAGGATAATTAATAAAAATCATGCTTCTGGGCGACCTGTTAACTTTAACGTATGAAGCTCAAATTTGGCACACAAATTACTACATTAAAGTCGACGAAACTAGGCCATGTGGATGCTTGATAGAAACAACTTAATTCTCTTTTAAATATTAATTGGACCATCCTAGTGAGGCATGCATCGATTTGCTAATCACCCTGTATAAAATTCATGCGAAATCGCATTATTGGAACTTTTGTAGTTGAAACACTCTGAATAGGTGTTTTTAGTAAGCAAATATATAATTTAATTAAAAAATATACAGAGGGTACTATTTAAAATAAGATTAAGTTTTTTCTTCCGATATTGTAAACTTTTTTGCAAAAAACAAGTTTATATTTTTGTCTCTTACTATTATAGGTTTTGCTCTAGAGCGGAGCCTAATTAGTTTGAGCGAAAACCGTCTACCAGAGGTCCTTAATATTAATATCTTCAATTACAGAAGGCTACTGGTTAGCAGGGACCAAGCAAGGCAACGGTCAGTACTATTGGGCAACTACAGGCAACAAGGTAATCTGTACGAATTGATTACGTGGTCAACCTGATGATGCAAAAATGGACTACAACTTTAACGAGGGGGAAAATTGTATACAATGGGGAATGCCTACTTATACTCCTAAACCAGCTGGTTGGAACGATCTCGGTTGTCATGCCAAGCTTCCCTATATTTGTCAGAGATTTCAGTATTGCCTTGCGGCTAATGACATAATGTAACGGAATTTAAATAAATATATCTGTATCCATATTAGAATCACTATATTATATGCTTTATTTGATGAACATAATAATTGACTTGCAAATTGTAGTTCATGTTAGTTATTAAGGATCACGCTTTTTATAAAAGGAGATATTTAGGATTTCACGTGTTACACTTTTAACATTATACCACAAGAATGAATATATTATCTAGAAGGATTTCTTGCAGAAAATTCTTTTATAACCGACGATAACAACGAGGGACCTTGCATTTTGCTATACAACTCTGCTTCATGGGCGTACCTGCGCTCTTTGGTTTTTTGATGAAGAAAATTGGATAATGAGTTTAAACCATCAATAAAAATTGATATCTTCTATATAACAAGAAGAATTTAGTACCATCGAAAGCTTTATCTCGGCAATCTTGCATGTCCGACCATTGTAATTCTGAAAAAATGAAAATATTTAATTCGTAATTATTATTAGTAAGGCGTTTTCTTGCTTATTTATTTTTAAATAGTAGAATTTACATTATCTGATTAGATCAATTAAGTAAGATTATAATATTTTCACAATCCAATGAATAAATCCCGTTATCTTTTAATGCATGCTATTTGCTTTTTTAGATTTTTATTATTTATTAGCAGTGCAACTTCAAACAAGTGCATCAACTGTTTGAAGGGTTTTGCATCTTTATCAACTATACCCATGCCATATTCAATGTGTGCAAGCTCTGCCTCCCCGTGATTTTCAACCAAGGTTAGATTTTAGTAGATAGTTGCTGCATACAATAGGTTTGTTCCAACACACCTGAAAACCGTACATTGTACCGTCCGGTTCGTGCGCAGAAGAAGAAAAGCGTTCCAACTGACCCGTGACGGTTTATCGTACGATCCTTGCTGGCGTTCCAACATTGTCAAGGACCGTTCGCGAATCGGTTTCTGTACGGTCATTTCGATACTTGGTTGAAAGCATGTACTGTTTGGACTGACTTGCGCATTAGTTCGTTTGTCTATTTGTCAAGTGCTCCTGGTTTATTTATTTTTGCTATGTCATTCTTCTCTCCTTGTTTGTGTACTGGTTTTGACATTACAAGATAAAATCATTTTTTGAATTAAATAATGTGAATATTAGAATATGAGGAAGGCATAGGTATCGTAAAGGATGTCTATGGAGGAAGGAGACAGTGATTATTTTCTATCGAATGGTTAATTTTCTGATGATGATTTGGAGGTTTTAAACGAACTGTGAGTTAAAAATGAAGAATATTTAAGTAAGCAAAGGAAATTTTATGAATAAAATATCAAAATCACCATCTTAAACAGTTTCTATTTCAAAAAATATCCCGACACTTTGTTTACATTTAAAAGTAAGGTTAGTTTCACAAAGACGCTTCAAATATCGGTTCAAAAACCGTTCCAACGCATGTCTATTTTTGTACGGTCACGAAACCATGCAAAGTTAACGCCTGCGCACAAAGTCGATCTCAACAGTTTCGTGACGGTTCTGGGATGGCACAAAAATTGGGTGTTGGAACAAACCTAATAGCACATAATAACAATTTTTTACCGAACATTTTATTTACTGATGAGGCCCCTTTCTTAAGAGAAGCCCTTATGAATTTCCATACCGAACATGTATGAACGAACGGTAATCCTCATAAAATCAAAGAAGTTCGTTTTCAGCAATAGTTTTCGGTGAATGTATGGACAGGGATCATTGGCGACTATCTCATTGGACCATACTTTTTACCACCCCGATTGAATGGAAACTCCGATACGCAGTTTTTATCTGAAGACGTTCTGTTAGAAGACGTACCTCTGCAAGTAAGAACTTTAACACGACGACTTCTCGTGTTAATGGAATAAGACGTGTAGTGGTTGCCAAAGCTTTTATTTTACGTTACTATATAAAATGTGTACAATCTTTAACTAAGGATATGTGGTTATGTCAAGGTCGCGAACAATGGCGTCAAGCGTCCCTCGTCGGACGCACTCGGTACTCGGGCTCTCTTGGCTTATCTTGTCTATGATGATAGTCCCCTGAGGAAGCAGTCAAGGCAGAGCAAGGAGAGCGTTTGAATGTCGGCGGCAAACTCTGCTGGCTCTAGCGCTGGGGTGCCTTTAACGGGTCTGGCGGGGCTGCTGGCATGCTGATCCGAAGGGCCAGAGGTGGGGACTGCTGTAGGAATACCGGTGGCGCTGGAAGAGCGTAGTAGAGGTGCGGCGAGGAACTAGGCGCTGGCAAAGACGGCTGCTTATGGGGTAAAGTTGTTACAGAACTAATATGACGGCGCCCCAGCTCATTTTAGCCTAGTTGGTGGTCAATACCTCGACAACACTTTTTCTAATTGCTGGATTAGACGCCCCAGTCCCGACTTGAATCCTCTAGACTATTATTTATGGGGTCAGCTAAAGTCTCTTGTATACAAGACGCCTGTACTAGATAAACACGACTTAAGATTTCGAATTATTGAAAGTTGCAATGCGATACGAAGTAATGCAGGCATTTTTGATAGTGTATAAGAATCAATGGTGAGAAGATTGCAATCGTGCGTTTTATCAAAAGGTGACCATTTTCATCATTTGCTTTGATTAACTGTTACATTTTTTTATGTATCATTATTTTAAAAAATCATTTTATTTTTAATTTAAATGTTTTAATTAACTTTAAAATACATTGGTATTTTTTTCTGCCTTAAAGTGTTATTTTTTTCTTCTTTTTTTCCATATTTTTTTTTCTCTTGAAAGCGAAGCAAGATACGAAATCAAGAAATAAAAAAAGTTGTATTATTAGTTGTTAAATCCGAAAAAAATATCAAAATTAGAAAAAGTCAGTGGCGTACATTTTTTTGTCCATAGTATTCGTTAAGGTGCTTGCCGGGACGCCACTGGGTTGAATAAATTTAATCTCGTTAGGGCTAATTCAGCCCCTTATCATTATAAATAATGGTACCAAATTTCAATAAAATCGGGTAAAGGATATTTAAAAAAATTTGGACACATGCTCGTATAAACTTTTTCTCTTAGAATATCATAAGGAATCACCCCCTTAAGTTACGTACCGTACTTCTGAAACACCCTGTATATTGAAAAATGGCGATAAAATATTAAAAAACTTAATTGGCAATTATTTAGAAGTTTGACTTTGGGAACTTTTTTTGCCAGGGCTACTACGAATTATTATATATACTGGGTGTTACTTTAATGATTATATGCTACTATTTTAGGGCGTGATTCTTATTGTTATGGAAAAATACTTGTGTCAACGTATGTTCTAAGCAGGGGGGTTGGGGGTTTAACCCCCCCCCCCCCCCCATTGGGGTGATTGAGAAAGAAATTAATAGCTTCTTGTCGTTTTTAATAAACTTTATTACCTAACTTACCATGCAAAATACGCTCAACCCCCCCTGTATAATTTCTGCGCACGGGCCTGGTTGTAAGCATCTTATGTTTTAAGCTACAGGGTGTTAAAGTTTTAAGGAAGGAACATGCCCAAGCAGCATTTTAACGACGTCCGACCAATTTTGTGCTACTTACGATGTCGCATTAAGTTCAAACAATAGTCATCCTCCTGACTATTACTAAACGATGTTGGGGCGACGCCGACGTTTGTCTGGGTCATATTTGATGACGTTGTACTTAGGTGCAATATACAACCTCAGATCAGCGTCGGATTTTGTCATATAAAGAATAGTTGACGATAGTCTCAAATAAATTACTTCCATTTACGTGTTCTATCCAATGTTGTAACAACGTCAGTACACAACTAAGCTCTAGTAATTTTTCGATTTTAAGGTTTTTGCATTTTTGAAATGAAGAGTTGGCAAACAACAAATAACTTTTTTGTAACCCTACTTTATAATAAATTTGAAAATTAAAAGCAAATACAATGAAACGTCGTTTTAAATATTCTGCAACTTATTACAGACGAAAAAAAAGTGACAATGTCCTAGTACCAACATGGGGATTAAACTCTATAGGCCCAAACATTATTAACATTTTCTTCGGTTCTACCCATATGTGTATTAGTACTAGGGTAAGTCCGGTAGAGATGCCCCACCGGGTGAGATGGCCGAAGCCTGTAATTTTTAAACCGCCCGGCGAATCAGTTGCCACTGCCGAGAAGCGACAGACGTTCGCCCGCTAATGTTGTGCCCGTGTCACGTTTTAATGTAAATAATAAAATAGGTGAGTTTTTACGATTTGCAACTTTCATATACGTAAATATTTATTTACTGTCGCAGGTTTTATAGTGGTAATATGTTTTGTTATCAACTTGTTGCATTGTGTGCTGTTTTATGATTGAATAAATGCTTACCAAAACATCATAACCTAAAAAAATAATCGTATGTACCTGTCTTTTCAAACCACGTGGTGGGGCATCTCTCCCATGATATTGGGAGAGATGACCGGGATGTTATCGGGGGAGATGCCCTGGGGCATCTCTCCCATATAATATGCATTGTTTGTTTGTTATATTATGGTAAATTGTTTGTGAGTAATGTTATTACAGGGCGATTCAAAATTCCGCAAATATTTCGTTTCGGAGATACAGGGTGTTAAAGTTGAAATTTTGTTTTACATTTTTTTTTAATAACTTTTGCAAAAAATAAGATTTTCTAACGGAATTTGGTGACCAGGGCTTTTTAGGTGAGAAATGTTAACTAATTTATTTTAAATTGTGCTTTTACTTTCAGCAATGCCCACTATATATAAGAGAAAGTGTCCCGAAAGAGCCAAGTGGTCCCAAGAAGCGTTGGCTGCAGCTTTGCAAGCCATTAATACTAGCCAAATGGGCATAAATGAAGCGTCTCGTGCGGAGGGAAATTTTCTGCCTCCCGTATTTATAATGAAAGGCAAGAATAAAAAACCCGAGTTTGAAGATCGCATGCCACCAGGTTCGTACGTCTATATGAATCCCAAATCGGCCTACATCACTTCAGACCTATTTTTGGATTGGTTGAAAACACAATTTGTACCAAGAAAACCACCATGCAGGAAAAGTTCTTCTTGTGGTAGATGGACACTCATCTCATCATAGTTGTGTAGAGACTTGAGTACGCTGAGCAAAATGATGTCATCATGTTAAGCTTACCAAGCCACACCACACACTTTTTGCAGCCCTTAGATAGGGCTGTTTTTATCAGTGCATGCAATAAGTGGATGAGATCAAATCCATCAAGAAAAATTAGCAGGCTTCAGTTTGGGCAGTTGGTGTCAGAGGCGTGGGCAAAAGCAGCAACCTGTTCTAATGCAGTGTCGTCCTTTAGGAGTACTGGAATCTACCCTTTTGATCCCGACGTTATCCCTGATTATGCATATCTCATAGACCAAGTCGAACAAGGATCAGTAAATCAGCAGGCTTCAACTGTAGCACAACCAACCCGATCTGACACTGTTAGGGAGGAAGATCCTGATTTACTTCCAGGACCATCTGGAGTTAAGCCTGTCCTATTACAAGAAAACCTTGAACAAGTCCCAGGCACATCCACACTTCTGAAGAGAATATAGAATTAAAAAAAAAACAAAAAGTAAACGTTAAAAAAAAAAAGAACAAAAGTCAATAGAAAAAGTATCTGGAGGTAAAAAAGTAGATTTCAAAACCAAAGTTAAAAAAATTACAAGAAAAAGAGTTGAATCTGATTCAGAGAACAGTAGTGGAGAAGTAATATTTCAAGAATCTGACGCTAGCGAAAGTGAGGATGCTAGCTGCGTGGGTTGTGGTGAAGGCTACTCTAAAACAAAGAAAAAGGTGGATTGGTTAGAGTGTTTGTATTGTAAGAAGTGGTATCATGAATGTTGTAGTAAATATATAGACCTTTGTGACTTATGTGGTAAGATACTTGTTGAAAAGAATAAGAAAATACGTTAGTTGCATGTTTTTTTTTGGCGGGGCGTCACTCCCGACTTGGAATGCCATCTCTCCCGCAATGTAGGCAGAGATGGCCATTTTTATTTTTTTTATTTTTTTTGTTTATAATACAAATGTTTAAAGATTTGTTGTTCTGTGTTATCCTATTACGACTTCATAATAAATGGGTTTAAGTTTGTATAGTTAGTTTCATTTAAAAGTACAACAAATACATATTATCAGCTCAAAAAAAAAAGTGGGGCGTCTCTACCGGACTTACCCTATATGGCTATTACCCTGAATATCTTGAAGCAACAACAGACATAGAAGATCCAGGGTCATTTCGACTTGTGCGCATGCGCCGTAAGGGTGTTGCCAAATGTACTTTTATTTCTTTAGAACAGGGCAGAAAAGTGAGCCTTAGAAAATTAGAGCAATGATAAAATTACCAAAAATCTTGCTAAAAAATTGTAAAATAAGCATTAAGTCTGTACTTCCAAGTGCTTTCAAATTATTTGTTTCCATTTCTAAACTAAAACGCGTTAAATAACAATTTCATATAACTGGAAGGTGACAACGTCTCATTTTTACTCGACATAACCTCGAAATCTTTAGCAAATGTTAATTTGTTTGACAGTTCGCTTCATCGAGTTGATTTGGTATTATTAACGGCTTTTGTGTACTGTTTATCTTTACTTTTTTCCAAATTTTGATTGTGTGTGTGAAGACTGTGATAATGTTGCGACGATGCCGAGGCAAAACAGAGTTTACATTATTTTAAACAGGCGTAAAAACTTAAACAAAAATTTATCGTTCTACAGGTATGTACCTAGACCGGATGTTTCTTACTTTTAACTTACCTACGTTAATTTCGTGAGGGAACAATAACTAGGTAGTCCATTTCCTTTGCTACTGTTGATATAATTGGGTACCTACCTATTTTTACCGAAAATTGCATATACTTCAAGGATTCCTACAAAAACCTATTATTTTACTTGTTAAACTATCTAAGAATAATTGTAAAGTATCTTACAAAAGTTTTATTAATATGTTTACCTGCGTTCTTTTTCTTTTCTCAATCGAAATAATATACAAAATCTTAAACAAATCAAGAACTTTAATGTTTGTTTACAAATTTCGGTCCAGTTGTCAAAGTCAAATGTGATAACCTCATTTTTTTTCCGATAAAAGAAAAGTCTACTTTCTTTATCTCGCGCATGCGCACTGCGCGAAATCACCCTGACGGAACAAGGAACCTCGGATTCACTACGTTTACATTGGTTAAATGGGCAAGGCGCCATATAGTACTAATACATATATGGTTCTACCATTGTCATTACGACGTCTTTGAAATATAGGACGGCAAAAGCTTCCAGTGACACGTAAGCATCGCACTAACTTCGGAAAAACTCTTCTACCATAATGACGACGATTTGAATATTGCACTTCATACTTCAGCTATTGGTAAATTTTGAAAGCATTTAAAGTAAACGGCAATCATATCAACAGCCTCATTATTAGTAAAAGGCATTTTTAAAGTAAAATACAACCCTCAAATTCAATGCAAGAAAACTCAAATTGAATGATTTGACGTTTCTTTCCAATATTATAATAGACCTATTTTTGTTTCCAAAGCCTACTTACCAGATTATTATTACCTACCGGGATTTATTTGGAGACCCCTTTTAGCAATTTTTTATATTAATAATCATTTTTCCGTTTTAAAAAAAGATATAGAATTGCGGTTTTTACCACTTTTTAAGGTTTTCTGCCGTCTTTCTAGTAATGCTACAAAACATATAACATTTAATTTCAAATTTCTGAAAAATCGGGAATGTTTGGTAAGTCGTCAAAGAACGCCGTCTAGCACTTAAAATAAAAGTCATAGAAAAGTTAATTAAACTGTAGCAAATAGAGCAAAAAAATACCTCTGAAAAGAGACCAAGCTGTTCAAATTTGGTCAAGCCACAATTGATTTCCAAGCCAAGTATTTAAGTGAAGAAAAGTTCCTTCACCACCTCATTTTTAGAGGAAAAAGTGCAAAACAGGAAAGAACCCAAATATTATAAGCAATGAGGGGCAATTATCTTCATCATGGGAAGAATTTCGTAAAAATTCCTATTTTTACTTAACCATTGCTGGTGGCCATTTTAGAAACTTAAAAATATTTTCCAGCTCTTCCTTATGGCCACTTTTGTTAACTAAATTATTTTTTGGAAGTTGTGCGACTAATACTTTTCAATATACGGCCGCTTACTTCACTTAGTTGGCCACCCTGTATGCTTATTTTTTTTTATTTTAATATACTTTAAAAGCCCTAAAACTTTTGTGTTCAATATTGCTTCTAGCTGTTTTACTTTAAGAAATAGGTTTAAGAGATAGAACCGGTTCCATACATACCAACGACCCTGTATATTATTTTTTTATATCAAAAAATGGGCAATTGCAAATAGAGGTCGACGGGTCCGAACGTTTTTAAAATTTATTTTTCATTTGGCATATACCGAATTTATGCGGGACTTTTGGCGGTCACTGTATTTTGTAGAATCAATGGCTGTAACACAAAAAAACAAAGAGCTTCACATTTGTAACATACAGGGTGGCCGTTTAGTGTGGCAAAGTATAATAGCTCCGTTTGTATTTATAATACACAAAATTAAGTGAGTTATAACGAAAAATAAAGAGGAACAACAATTTTTTTTTAATAGAACACCCTGTATATTTTTGCACTTTTAAATTCCCCTCGATATTCCGCTTATCGTGGCAAACATAGTTTTTAATTATTTTGCAATGTTGCCAAGTTATTTAAATATACAAACGGAGCATTCTATTTTGCCACATTAAACGGCCACCTTGTATGTTACAAATGTGATGCTGTTTGTTTTTTGTGTTACAGTTATTGATTCTACAAAATACAGTGACCGCCAAAAGTCCCGCATAGATTCGATATATGCCAAATGAAAAATAAATTTTAAAAACGTTCGGGCCCGTCGACCTCTATTTCCAATTGCCCATTTTTTGATATAAAAAAATAATATACAGGGCAACTCATGAAAAAGTTATGACGTCATCGACGGGTTCAAAAACAATTTATAAAAAAAAACTACAACTTTTATATTAATTTACATTTTTACAAATTACTTATACAGGGTGTCCCACGGTGGATGGCGTGTTAGACGTTTATAGAGAACTAAACAACGGATGATTTTGAAAATTTGGCAACCGGGATAAACGGTCATGATTTACAGTTTAAAAATATTTTTGATCATGCGGTGTTGCCGCTTCTACTCTAAACCGGTGGCAACATCGCTATTTTAAATAGAATACCCTATATATTCTTCAATTTTCGAATTCCGCATATAATTATGAGCAACTTTTCTTAGTATTTCCCTATACCTATCTGTAGCCGTTTTTCGGGAATAAATTAATTTTAATTTTTTTTTACGAAAAAAGGACTTTCAATAAATTTTAATATCTCCCTCCTATTAAACAATTTTGAGCTGAAATTCGAGTCATACCTGAACAATGCATCTAGGCATTTGATCTTTTGGTCACATCTTAGTTTAAGTATACAGGGCGGTACAGAAATTAATTTATGTCGGTAACTTACAAAAATGCCAGAAAAATTATTTTTTTAAATGGAACACCCTATATAATAATACGGATTTAGAAAGCCAATAAGACTAGCTTTCAGAGCATGTATACTTTGCCTAATGCCTAACTTCAAGTTTTTGATTTATTAGCGTTTATTCATAAAACTTCATAAATCGACAAACTTTCAACGGTTTTAATAGTAGTGGGTTATGGAAACAAATTCTTTGTTACATAGTCACCATGGCAACTTGTTTTATAGAAATGTCATTCTTTTCATAATTGTTATTTGATGGCGGAAAATAATAATTACTCTATAAACTAAATTTATCTTGAAAACCTGCCTCTCTTGGGGATGGGGATTCTCATTCGCCCAAAAGTTGCGATTGTGACGATTGAAAATGCCCTCCCTCGAAAATTTGGATTCGTCAGTCCATATAATTTTACTTAAGAAATTGGGATCTTCCTGGATATGCACTAGCATCATTTCGCAAAACTCGATGAGGATATGCAAAAAAGTATGCCAGAACATTAATTTCAATCTCTTCATTAGAAGTCACGAGTCTGGGCAAGTTTCTTGGTGCTTTTAAAATTGATCCAAACTGTCTAAAATTGTTCTAAAGCCGAATACATTTTTTGTTATTCATCTGCGGCAAATTCGGATACATTTCATTAAATTTTCTGCAGGTTCTGCTAATTATTTAATCACACTGTCCATGGAAAATAAATAAATTCAATAAAACTGTATTAGAGTAATTAGTATTTTCCGCCATCGTAGGTACTTAAATCACAATTATGAAAATAATGACATTTCTATAAAACAAGTTTCCATGGTGACTATGAAACCAAAAAATTTTGTTTCCATAGCCCACTACTATTAAAACCGTTGAAAGTTTGTCGATTTATGAAGTTTTATGAATAAACGCTAATAAATCGAAAACTTGAAGTTAGGTATTAGGCAATGTATACATACTTTGAAAGCGAGTCTTATTGGCTTTTCAAATCCGTATTATTATACACGGTGTTCCATTTAAAAAAATAATTTTTCTGGCATTTTTGGAAGTTACCGACATAAATTAATTTCTGTACCGCCCTGTATACTTAAACTAAGATGTGACCAAAAGATCATATGCCTAGATGCATTGTTCAGGTATGACCCGAATTTCAGCTCAAAATTGTTTAATAGGAGGGAGATATTAAAATTTATTGAAAGTCCTTTTTTCGTAAATGAAAATTGAAATTAATTTATTCTCGAAAAACGGCTACAGATAGGTTAAGGGAAATATTAAGAAAAGTTGCTCATAATTATATGCGGAATTCGAAAATTGAAGAATATATAGGGTATTCTATTTAAAATAGCGATGTTGCCACCGGTTTAGAGTAGAAGCGGCAACACCGCATGATCAAAAATATTTTTAAACTGTAGATCATGATCGTTTACATGACAGTCATACCAGCCGCAATTTTTTTTTTTAAGATAATGGTTTTAAAGATGTACCTTTTTACTTTTTTGTTAATGACTAACCTAATTTTCGCCTGGAATATATATATATATATATATATATTGATGAGACCTAGTACTGGGTACATGAGGCTCCAAGTCACACTTCTCGCGATCAATGGCCACGTGAGACCCATGTAGAGTCACAGAACATGCGATGAACGGTTATTATCTAAAATATTGGGGATAACCCCATGCCGACGTGGCCATGCGGGAAGGGCCAAGCAGGCGTGCACTTGTTACGCTAAACCGTTAGTTAGTTGTTAGAGATAAATCTGAGCAGATTGTTGTGTGTAAAGTTTGTTTGTAAAGTGTGTGTTTTTTTATACAAGAAAATGAGCTATGAAAGTGAACAACGTCATTTACAAAAAATTTGGCAGGTCAGTTGTTCAATAAAATATTGATAAACTATGTCAGTACGGGTCTTATTACCTGCCTACTTTAGGAACTAATAATAATAATAATAATAATACTTAGTGTTATTTTTTTGTAGGATATTTTATCTGATGAAGAGGACGAACCTTTTGATAAGTCATCTGATAAATATCTTTCTAGTCAAGATGAAAGTTCAAGTGATGATTCACACACATACAGCCTAAAACGACGCCAAAGATTCGACAGTACACTCCAGGCCCAAAAACTTATGAAAAGCAGCGATGATGCTGGTCTTGCTGGTGTTGCAAGTACGTCTGGTGCAGTCAACACATTCCCCCAAATAAGTAATGATGTAGAAGCGGAAATTATACTGCAGATTATGACAGTGATGAAAATGATATACCAAAACAAAATAACACAGACCTAGTGTGGCAGCAAGTAACAGGAGAAAATTTGAAACAAATTTCTTTTACGAAGCCTGACGCAGGCATTAATCCCCAATTATATGACACACATTACAATAAGTCTCCTATAGACTTCTATGAATTGTTCCTAGACAATAATATATTAAATATGACGGTTTTAAAAACTAATCGATATGCAGCTCAATATAAGTCACAAAAATCAGCTCCTAAAGCAAGAATCCACCAATGATACGATACAAATATAGAGGAGATCAAAAAATTTATCGGAATTTTATTTTGGATGGACCTGCGTCAGTTTCCTTCTTTACAATCATATTGGTCTAAAAATCTGTATGTACTACAATAAAATAAAATTCTTGGTGTCACGAAATCGATTTTAACTGGTGTTGCGAATGTGGCATTTCCATGATAATGAAGTGGCCCCAAAAAATATTGCCATCAACAATAATCTACATATTGATTTATTTTTATTTTAAATTAAAAGGACATTTTAAACCAAATTAAAATCAAGATTATTTATTATAATAATAACATTTTGAGACATAATAAGTACAATAAAAATTAAGTACTGAAATAAGGATTTATTCGTTTTAATAAAAATTAAGTTTTTACAGTCGTCAACAAAGTACACTAGGTATATGAAAAAGATTTTTACGTGTTATTATGAATAAAATTTACAATATTACGATTTAGACTACACCCTAATACAAGATTAAAAAGTTTAAGATTTAAATACAGTACAATGAGTGGTCACAGAAAAGTTTTACAATAATCAATTTTTGCAACTTAATTTTATATTATTCTAAATTTAGTTTTATTTCACTATCACTGTCTTCATCTGAACTTATTATTATTAATTTTTATTTATATAAGAATTTTTCACCTTATTAATTACATGTTGTATACAGTTTTTCGAAATGTCTACAGAAATGTTGCGTACTATTACTAGGCATTTATACCGACTTAAAACGGTATAGAAATTAGGGATGCAGGTATTTTGTATTCCGGCTCTGCCCGAAAATATATTAATTTGGGGCATTTTATGGCAATCAAAAGATCAACGATATAATGTAAACGACATATTACGTAAGCTACGCCCTTAATTTATAGTATTTTGTTGTTGAAATTAAGGGCGTAGTTTACGTAATAATTGATGCTTGATAAAAGGAATTGTCGATAAAACCTCAAAAATCTTTTGAACTATTTAAATTAAGAAGTTTTGTCGAAAAATGTCAAATTAATAAATAACATATTGGGTATCAAAAAATACGACTTTGTTCCAAATCACTATATTGTAAAACCTTTTATAGTACTTAATAAATATTTTTAAAATGTGGATTGTGGTAACCACCATTATGATGGTATAAACAATTTTTTAAAACATTTTCTCAAAATTTATAAAATAACTTTATCGGATCGTTGACTCACCACAATATACATTCTTTAAATTTCCCTTTAATGACGACGAGGAGGAAACGTACGAGGAATTTCATCGAGCCACCAAGGAAGTTGCCCTTCAGGTTCCTGTATAATAGCTGGACCTATATTTGCGGAGTCGCTAAATTGCATAACAACACATTCCCTATTCATACAGACGCAGTTTAAGGGGCAATGAGAATTTGCAAAACATTGCACTTTTTCACATCCAGCGTAAATATTCAGTGGATCGGTAAGAAATCCAGTGGGACAAGAACAAGTAAATTCGTGATTTGATGTTGTACATAAGCTCATCCCATGACATAAGGATTCTTGACAGGGATCCCAACATTTCTTTGCTCTACAAATCATGGAAGAAGAACACTGATGGTCTTCCAAACAATCCAGTGGTTCCCTTACCTGGCTAGATACATTAAAAAATAATAATGCTCCTTTGGAAATACACTCTGGGGATGAATTTTTACTTGGTTCCCTTGGAACCAAGCGAATATTGAGGGTTAGTAATTGCTGCCAGACTAAATGTAACTTTTCACATTTCCAAGGATTCGGATAGATGTCTATTTCGTGGGCATTGATGTTTTCCAGATATTCCGGTACGTCTTTAAACCTGTTTTTTCCTATCTTGAACATGTCTACCCATTGGATGTCGATATAATCAAAATTTTTAAGGCGATTGTCAGATAAGTCTATAATTTTCAAAGGATATAACATCGAAATTGCAACTTTATTTATTACATTGCTGCTAAGGTTGACATGGGTTAGATGCACAAAATTTTTTGAGTTGAGAATAATCCTATTAAGCAAATTGTAAGCCAAGTTAAGGCTTTCAAGACTGCGAGATAGTGTGTTTAGCGGTACTGTTGTTAAAACGTTTCTGCTTAAATTTAAATAGTTTAAACTTTTTATTTCACTGAAGGCCTGTGGATCTATAAAAGCGATCTTGTTCCAGCTCAGGTCGAGGAATTTAGACGACATGTTTTTGAAAACATCCTTTCGCACTTCCGTGATGTGATTAAAAGGTAAGTGAATTGCTTCTAAATTCGGCAAATGCATAAAAGCTCCGGAGGCTAACACTTTAATTTTACTATTCGCCCCGTATATCTGTAGTAT
Source organism: Polydrusus tereticollis (assembly GCA_963920685.1). Classification (NCBI taxonomy): domain Eukaryota; kingdom Metazoa; phylum Arthropoda; class Insecta; order Coleoptera; family Curculionidae; genus Polydrusus; species Polydrusus tereticollis. The sequence goes on from OY987333.1 coordinate 91,014,993, forward strand.
AGTGTCGGATTTAAAAAACGCGCACGTTGGTACTACAGGGGTCTCTCTTATTTTTATTAGCGGTGCATCTCCAAGCGCCTTATAGTAACCTTTGGGATGGAACCTGCACTTGTCCTGAAAAAGGTCCGAACATGCTTCCACAGGGAACTCGTAAAACTTGAACTGATTGTCTGGTGCACAATTTGGTGTAAAACAGAAAACTTTTGATAATATAAAAAACAGAGGTATCATAGAGGTAATCATTATGTCTAAGAATGATAGACTTGGCACTAACTATTTTAAAATTTGATGTATATAATAATTAGTAATATCAAAAGCATAATCGCAGGGTTACGGACTTTTAACATTTAAGGTTAATTCATGTTTACGCTGATGAATTCAAAAACATATTAGGAGTTTTTGCAAGTACTTAGAGAGACCAGATAATTTTATAGCGCAAAACGATTTACATTATGACACACTATGTAATTTGGTTATAATTTGAGTACACGGAATAAATGAGAAAAAGAGCCTCTTTTAGTTGACTGTCTGCCTGCCCTCCAGGTATGCCTTATTTTCTGGCTTTGACTGTAATACCGCTCACTTGGGCTTTCTTGTCTATGATCAGGCACAGCAATGCAGAATCAATCTTTTATGACAATCGGCGAGCGGTGCGTGTGCACAGGAAACGGTTTACATTGCTTGGTCTTGAAACTTGAACCACGTACGGGTGGGCTGCAGTGGCTCGTCGTTTATTTCTACCATGCTCCGCTCTTGGTGGGATCAAGCGGTAAACCTTAGTTGAGCAATTGCCATCAAAATATTTGTAACTAACCTGCCTTTGACGTTCAAGGCATTCTAGATTGTTTTTCAGATCATGGTTACCGATCAAGTGAATGGCTTTTCTTTGAATCTAGCAGTCTAAGAGTATGTTTAGAAACAGAGCCCCAAATATGTGAGCAGTATTCCAGCGATGATCGAATTTGGTCTCTATACAGCATCGAGAGCTGTTGGGATATATAGTTCTTAGTTCAGAAAAGTGTCCCAAGCATTTGCGAGGCTGCCCTAGCAATGGCCGTAACGTGACTATGAAATCGGATCGCCAAATGCAATTCATTCGTTCATTTTTTATGAGGGTTGAGATTTAAAAAAATTCAAAATGGCATCGTTTCTGTCAAATTTGTAAACCCATATATTATTTCACATTAAATTTCTAAAATATGTAATTTCTTTTTTATTATAGTCAGCAGGAAAATCGCCAATCGGGTGTGACACTTAAAAAAATGTCCCTGTACAATTGTACATGTTTAGATAAAACTTGTATTTGCATGTTTTAATATGATTTTAGATTTTAACTTTTATATGTAGCTTTATGTAAAATTAGTGTTTATATGTTTTTTAGTATTCTGTATTACACTTAATTGGTGTAAATGTCAATGAAGGCATTAATAAAAAATTTTGAATTTTGAATTAAAGTTGTTTTCATGGCTTCTAAACAATATGTTAATAAGTTATAATCGGAACTGGAATCATGTAAAGAGTAACGACTATCTTCCAAATCGCTATCCTTATTTAAATCTTTCTGCGCCCTTGGCCTTTCCTTAACTCTTAGCCCTTAAAGATGCTAGCTCCTGTTTATCAGATTCCAAATCGACTGCCGTTGTACTATTTGAAGGCGAAATGTCATTTTCTTGAATTCTCTCTTCAAAAAAATTAGTGACGCTCTTTCCCGGAGGTACATTTAATCTTTTCTTCTGTTTTGGAAGACGTGTCTTTCTGGAAAACGATTTTTCTAAAACATTGTGTATAGCGCTAGTCCAAGAGCCATTATCATTATCTCGTTTGATCCAAGAAGGTAGCTGTGTTAAAACTCTCGATGAGTTAAATAAGTGTATTGGGGTGGTTTTAAATCCACTTTTTAAGTTTGTTGGAACATTGGTTTCAACAGATTCCAAGGTAACTCTTAATAGAAATGGAATAGAACCCCTGTTTTTCCAATTTTCTAACACCTTTCGTCATGCTGCTTTCAAGGGTCTGAAAAATGCCGCGGCCAATGGCTGGCACAATTATGTGTCGTTAGGGGGTATAAACACGTAACGAATATTACACTTCTGGCACTCACTTATTACAAACATGGAAAAGTGGCTAGATAAGTTGTCCCCAAGTAAAACTTTTGGACCATCATTAAAATTTTTAGTTCTCCCATATCGGCATTCTGGTGGCCCATGTTCTTTCTAGGAATCGTACAGATCTTGAATTATATTCAGTGCATATGGTGGTAGCATGACGCCAGCAGTTGATCCAGCTGTCGTAATAGAAACCAAAGATTTACTGCTATCTTCACAGCCTTCTGGGTGTTTAACCTCTCTCTTTACGATAACGTGGATCTTTCCTGAATCATGCGTGCAATTTGTTTCATCGTAGTTTATTATGTGCGTAGGAGGGACATCTTTTAGGGACACTTCTAACTCCTTAAAATAATTAGTCATCGTGTCTTCGGAAACCTCAGCTCGACTTCGCTTAACATTTTCGCAGTATCTTTTGGTCGAGGTGTCTTTATGTCTATTGATTCATTTGCGCCCTGATACATTGTTTGTAAATTTCGGTTCCCTAACACCTTCACGCTCGAAATAATTTTGTATCGTCAATCAATTTTTGTCGTACATTAAGGCTTTCCACAATTATATGCTTCCTAACATACTTATTTTCTTTCCTATAAAGTGCCAAGACAGTACAAATGCACATATTTCTCAAGTCTACTATAAACATTCAAAACCTCCGTTCTGACTTGCTTACTTATTTAAAAAAAAAACACAGTAATTTTTAATGCTCAGTTTACCAGAGTAGTTAGAAGATATATCGGTGACTAGTAGAAGAAATAATATGTAGTATCAACACGATGGATGTCAAAACCATCTCGATCAGCAATTTCCCGATCGATGGATTGGTAGAGGAAGTTTATTACCGTGGCCGGCTAGATCCCCTGATTTAACTTGTTTGTTTATTTATGGGGAAGAGTAAATGATTTAGTTTTAAAACTCGACTTACAACCAGGGAAACCATGGTTGAGAGAATTCTAATTGCTATAAACAACATATCAAGAGCAGAAATTGAAGCCACTGTGTCATCCACTCGCGGAAGGCTAAACCGCTGCATCCAAAATGATTGGAAACATTTTGAGCACATTAGATAGAATAATTTAATTGGCGTTTGTTGCCTGAAATAGTATTAAATACATTTGAGGTTAACTTTAGGTAATCACTTAAGGTGATATTAAAGTAAAAATGTATTTATAAATTAATGTAAAATGATTTCTATTGCCATAAAAAATCTAATCTAGTTAGAGGTATTTCAAAAATATTAGTTGAACATTTCCTATTCATGTTCATTGAAGGTCACTTATTAGTTGTAGTTATTTTGCGGTAATAAAGTTATTGAAACGCAGTTTTGGCAAGAACTCTTGCTTTTTGGTGCTCTTTCTAACAGGTGTAAAAAAAGCACACTATTACATTTAAAATTGTTTAGAAAATTATATTAAACTATAATTTCAGCAAGCAGCGCCATCTATCTAATGTATTGAAAATCGCCGAGTACTACTAAATTAGAATTTAGTCTGAAATCCCCTTTGAAATAAGCCCAAACTCATTTCATTTGGACTAATAGTGTAGGAGATACAGACATTTAAATATTTCATGTTTCATCGGCTTCCCTCACCCGTCAAGGGTGGTATGAGAAAAATTCCTAACTAAAAGTTATGGAGAATCAACTTATTTTCAATGACGCCCTTAAAGTTATACCCAATTTTGATAATTTGGGCAGAATTTATAATTTCTAATACTTAATATTACGTTGCGCCTCCTTGCAGCCACTTTAGAAGCTTCAAAATATTCAATCAATCAATGTCTCTTTTATTATTACAATTTTTTTCCTGTAAAGTTATGACCAAAGGTTTTTGAGATGTATATATTACGTGCCCTCGGAACTCTCTAACTCTCTTTTGCCTTTGGCCGAGAGCATCAACGACATTTTGCGATATGAGCATCGGTCAGGCGTGGGATCACTACTATTTCAAAGCTGAACCATTCGGATAATAAGAGAAGTATGCCTACTTACTAAATACCTTTTTTACAAAAACAAACTTTTTCCTGAATATATTTTATTTTTTATATAAAAATTCTAAAGTTACGTCTCTAAAACAAATAATATTGTCAGTCATGTATTAATACCTTCTTACCATTTACATATTTTATCTTAATAATTATGTTTTAATACATATATAACGTATACAATTTAAAATAATTAATAACAAAGCGTATTTAAAACCTAAAATACCGTGCCAAAGTTGTTTTAAATTTAAAACTAATCTATAAAAATAAGTTGACAATTGTATGGGTTTTAAAATAAGGAAAGTAGTGGATTAGGATCAATTTGTTTGAAATAATGGATTTTACTTCTTAGAAAACTTGTCGGACACGTACATTTTATATTCTTGAAATAATTCTTAACACAACACAGAAAAAATGGACCCTACCTGTTAACATCACGAATTTCAAATTTTTGCAAATAATATTCTGAAATACTTAGGCCGCTGGCGTAAAACTATAAAAATACCGAGGTATATGTAACTAATAGGTTAGTTCAGGTATTTCTCGTACATCGAGAGACTCAAAGCAAACTAGGAATTAGGAAATATTTTGAAAACAGTTACTTAGAGCGACATCTCCGATGTATACCTATTCTACAAGCCTATCTAATAATTACGAGGGAAACAGTTATACAGTAAAATCTCTGTTTGCTACTGCCTCTATTAAATGACCGGTTATGAAGTTCCCATATTTAAAAATGGAAATTCCATTATTTTATACTCCTCTTTACAGACCCATCTGTTAAACGACTGCGGCACTCATCATCGGAATTTTTAGTAAACATTAATGCTTAAAACACCCTTTATTAGAGGCAGTAACACCCGACCCGATAATTCTTAAGAAATATTGGTACATACACAAATTACTTTATTGCAGGCGGATTCATTCAATTTGCTTTAAAGGTTGATAAATCGATTGTTAACATTAGTTTTGTTTGGAACAGTTTTTGACTATGTTGCTTCAAAATAAAGCAGAAGTTAGAAATTTGTTTCAAGAAGGTGGCAACGGCCAACGAAAAAGAAAATTTGCCAAATCCGAAGGACTCACAGTGGACCAAGTTGTTTTTGACTGGTTTTGTAAGGAGCAAAACAAGCACTTACCAATATCCGAGTCCATGATTCAAGCAAGAGCGGAGAGAGGATGTTTTAAGGGCGCACATATTGATAAGCTACCTCTCCAATGGAGCTCGAACAAAAAAGCGTGGATGACAGCAGACATCATGACAACATGACTTCACAGATTTGATACCAAGATGAAGAAGCAGAATAGTGGTATTGTTTCTGGATAATGCATCGTCTCATCCTAAAATTACGCTGGATAATGTCAAACTTATTTTTCTTCTACCCAATACTACCTCACGTTGCCAACCCTTGGACCAAGGGACTATTCAGAATTTTAAAATTCTCCACAGAAGCTACCTTATAAAGAGGCTTTTAACATGTATAGACAGTGGTTGTCCTCTTCAAGAAATCGAGAATAATATTACCATAACCAACGCCTTAATATGGGTTTCGGTTGCTTGGCGCAATTTGTCCGTCAATGACAATAAAAAAATGCTTTATGAAAGCCAGATTTATATGTAATACAGATGATATTGGCGACTTTGAAGAAGAAGATAATATTCCTCTCGCACAACTGTATCCTCACATTAAGGACATATTGGTGAACTTGAAACAATTTGCCTCTATTGATAATGATTTGCCAACAGAAAGTGCAGAATTGACTATCATCGAGTGTATTGAAGCAGTGGCGACGCCAGGGTTTTGTGTTAGAGGGGGCCAGACTGGGCCAGAAAAATTTAGGGGGGCACTTGTTTTTACTTTATTGCTTTGCTTTGGTACCCTATTTAAATCAATTTATATCAAAAAAGGTATGGAGGGTAATATTGAGATTCATTGATTAAGGTAATAAGAAGCAGAGAAGTAGGTAGATATAGGTTAAGGTAATAATAAACATTTAAATTAAATTATATTGAAACATTACAAAAAAACATCAACGTATATACAAGACATTTCCAAATAAAAAAAAAATATTTTACCGAAACCTAAAGCAGTAAGATTCTTCTGTTATTATGATTCTTAGCAAAAATACCAACAATTTTGTCGAGATTAATATTTTTAATGCGTTCTTTTTCAATACTTAAAATAGATACCGCAGAAAGTATTTCATTAAGCATTGTAGTTCTTGTATAAGGCTACCGCTAGAATCTTGTGTGCTTTAGTAAATTAGTCGAATGGGTGCTGCTATTCGTAATTATTGCAGTACGCTGTAGGTTTTTTTCATGCGACTTTTGCTATTACAGGGGGGGCCGGCTAAATTTCAGGAGGGGCCCGGGCCCCCTCTGGCCCCCCCTGGCGTCGCCACTGTATTGAAGATATCCAAGAAATGGATATAAACACTCCCAACTCTAAGACAGAGGAGGAGGAACTTAGACTTGCTCCAGTGTCGAAAATCAAGCCTATCTGAAGCCTTCGCAAGTTTGAGAGAGTGTTTTAATAATGTTAACAATTTTGACAAGTCTACAAATATTTCTCAATTGCTATTAAAATGTGAATCTGAATTTTATAAAAATAAAATAAAAGATATAAAGCAATCATTAATTTCTGATTATTTAAAAAAATAAAAATTTCAAAGTATACATATAGTACATCGTATAATATATAATAATACGCACGTGCAGTATATACATTTTGGTAAGTTGGCTTAATCTCATTTAATTTTAGTTCTGATATAATATTTAGACAAAAATATTTAAAATTATTTACATATGTATATGAAGATACTTATTAATAAACAAACAGTGTAGAATGCAGACCAGTTGTTTTAATTTTTTTTAACATTTAATTCCTCGAGGGTGGTTGCTGAGAGATTTTACTGTATTGTTATACAAAAGTCGTGACCTTTTGAACGTTAGCAGAAGGTTGCGTCTTTACAATCCTGTGCATCAAAATGTTTACAAAAATAGAAGTTTTATTAATTATTAAATTAAAATTACTAAATTTTTTAGTAGTAGTAGTTAGAAGTAGATATTAAAAACTAAGAAACGAAAAATCACTGTAACCTTTTTGACGAGGGTAAGTATGGTTAAATACTAACATTTTTATACAATATAAGGGAATCTATGGGTTTGCTGTGTACCGATAATTGCCTATCATTCTGTATTCAGGGCTACATGATAAATTTTATAGCTTCTAAATCACAACCTTCTGATTTTTTTTTTAGTTTTTGATCAATTTCTCAGGTCAACAATAAAAAATTTCTATGGTTCAACTTACTTTTTTTAAAACTATTTTGCCCGAATATGACAAAATTGCCTGATAGCCAAGTTGTTAAAAATGATATGCTTTTAAGGAGTTAAGCATAGTGGCAGAGGTTTTTTTTTACATTCTTAAAGTATTTCGTCTTCAAAATACCTTTCAAAAATTTCAATAGACAATCACACAATCGATAAGAATTGAATTATGGAATTTTCATTTTAATAAAATCGTTGCTATTTGTCTAAAAATTATAATTTTACCAAACCTTTCGTTTAATCCCTTCGTAATACAACACACTAACGCAATCTTTAGTGATCATAATTTAAGACGAAAGGTTCTAGAGATATCTTGTAAGTGATGTAACCAAAAAAGAGTTCTGGTTGACGAGCCATAATTCGTTAATTTTTTATTGTACTTTACAATCATATGCACCCACTCGATATTATTTTTTAGATTTATTTATTATTATTAAAAAAAAATATAGGTACTGTACTGGAACCCCAATATTATTGTAAGTAACGTAACAGTCGAAACAAATTGAATCAGCCATTGACAACACAATATTTTGGCATTTTCCATGGATTTGACTGTTACATCACTGATAATAATATTAGCTTTTGAGTATAGGGACTCATCACAGAAATTGCCTAAAACAATTAAAAATAATGCATGCAATTTGATGGATTATTCTTTAATAATTTATAATAATTTGCAGTCACCAGACACCGGGAAAGCCTTTCAAATACTAATAATGAATTAATGGGTAGAACTACCGCACAAGTATTTGAAGTGTAAACATTTGCAGTTGGATAAGTAAATAACTTTCTGCTCCACTTGGTTATATTAATCAATCAAAGGTCTGTAGCTTAGAACAAAACTATGTTAAGTCTATTTGTGCTAAAAATGAGTCATATTTTCATATGAAACATAATTTTACAATAAAGGCATTTGAATAAATGTTCAAGTTTGTTGTGCTTTAACAGAATTCTGATGTTACATGTTTATTTGTCGATTTGTTTTCATTAGAGGGCAAATAAACGATAAAATGTTACAAAAAGTAATAAACAAATTTCGCAAATTATGATCTTGATGAACTTTTTTTTTTATCCAATAAACAAATAATTACGAAGTGATTTAACTTTTCTTTTAGTTTTAATGTTTACTGGAAAAAAAAATATTGATTTACAAAATATGGTGTGATTTAATTCTTATATAACTATTAATGGTACAAACAAAGAAAACAGTCTTTATAAGTCGTTACACTGATTATTATTACTATGTTAGTTAATTTCGTCAGAATGGTCCAAATTCTGATAGAATGGATGAACAATTTTGGGAATATGCTTAAGTAAAGCTTGGAAACAATTAAAATTTTGTGAACTAATTCCTTTAAATGAATCGGCACATGCTAAAAAAAGTCTCAGTCACAAAAAATGCCAAACTGAGTTAAGCACCAAAATCACATGTTATTATGTTATAGGATTGTTTCAACTATCTATGTTAAAAAGGATTAAGTCCCACGCGCGGGTAACCTAATATTAGCTAGGGAAATTCTTAACATACACTAAAAGGTTCCCAGTCCGTGACTGATGCCCTTCTAGCATATACTCATGGTAATACTGCCTGACTGCTTCGCGCGCTTGATCAGCTGTCATTGTTGTTTCTAACCTGGCTAATTAGGAAGTTAGGAAGCCTGCACTGTGTGTATTGTTTTATAAAAAGAATTAAACATTTGGTTTACTGTGGTTTTATAAAACATTTAGTTTGCTGTACTTAATTATACCTATCAATGGAATATTTAGTAGAGAATAGTGAAGTTGGTAAGAAGCTTAAAGGCAACAAAGACTTGTGGAAGAGGAATAGAATTAAAATGAAGAGTTTACCGACTCAGAAGGAATTGTTATTGTACCTAAGAAAACTATTGGAAATGCCTGCAGGTAAGATATATCAGTGTAATAACAATGCAATCAGTTCTTAAAACTACTAACTTAGTTATATTATAAAAACTAAAAACTATCATAGGTGTAGCGAAGAAAGGGCCGAATGAAGTATGCTCACTTGTATATAGCTTTTTAAATAGTATTTTTCCACAATACACAGAGCTCCATGTGTATTCAGACAACTGTGGTGGCAAAATAAAAAATCATGCCCTCTCTAGAATGTTTCTGGCTTTGACTGACACAAAGCGTTTTGAAAAAATTGAACAATTTTTTCCTGTCCGAGGACATTCCTTTCTATCATGTGATAGGGATTTCGCCATAATAAAAGAAGCACTAAAAAAACACGACAGAATTTATGGCATCCATGAACTGACAAACATTATCATCAAGTCAAATAAAACTTACAAGTCCATAGTTAAAGAACTTCAATCTGAAGAAATTGTCGAGCTCAAAAAATGGTGGCCACGCTACTATAAAAAGAACTGTATCTCAGAAGAAACTAAACCCAAGACTCTTCCTAGAGACAAAAAAGTTAATTTTATGAACTTAAAGTACTTTTGCACCTTTCTATTGTATGGCTGGATATTTGGCAATATTGTTAACGATGTAGATTCTTAGGATCTTGTTTTAGTGATGGTATATTATGTTGCGTACCTACGCGTACCAGAAATCAGATGTTATTATTGCACCTATGATGCGTATTTTTCAAATAACAAAGAGGCTAGCGTAGAGAGAAATTTTTCATAGTAACAGTCAAGTAAATAAGTTTTTTGTGAATCGTCGAGACGCGATTAAAAGTCCGTGTAATGTTGTAAAAACAGCGTTATTCCTGTAAATTTGTGCTATTTTGTTAATAGAAATACAAGCGTTTTGAACTTTATATTTCGTTTACCTTTTCGATTACGAACCAATTCGGCCAGAGTTAACCGGTGTGTTAACCTACGGTGAGGTGACACACTTTACCTACAACTCCAAATTTGAATTCCAGATTGTCGCAAGACATTGCATTGATTCTATGATAAATCACACATTTCGCCTTAAACAACCCGGAGTTCAAGAAGTTAAGCTTCCAGATGAAGTAGCTTACCCACTGAATAAAGTCCCTATAAAACCTGCCAAAGTTAATGACATTAAAAAGTTAATGCCATACATTCCTCATGAGTTTCTGGAGTTCTATACTGATATTCTAGCCTGGCCTACCTCTGGAAGCAGCAATGATGATCAAAATGATGACTAAGTTCAACTTAAATGACATTTTTTACTAATACATTAAGTGTTTGTTACCTTAATATAAATATGTTACTCAGAATATTTGATTGTCAGTAAACAGATAAAAAAAAAACAAAGTTGTTCTCTTTTTATTTTATGAAAACCCTGCAGTATGATAAAAGGGCCTCAGTCTACAGCTTTTACACCTAGTTTGAAAAGTAGCTAAACATAAAACAATGTTAAAATATTAAAAAAGGGTAATGTTGAGGTAAGTACTACCGTCCAGCAAAGATAATTAGTTTTAAAAAAATGTAGGGTTGCTGAGACACAGTTTTTTTCGTTTTTAAACTGAGTTGCTTGGACTAAGGCCCTTTTAGCATGTGCCGATTCAAATGGTGCATGTGGCAGATTTTGAGGAATACTAACAATCACCCTTCGATTTTTGTTTAGATTTTCTTGAAGCCACCACTATCCAGCCCGCAGAAGCATGTCAAGATGACGTCAGTATCTGGTGACTACTGGTCAATAGACGTCAGTCATCCAAAATTTGACGACATTTTGGCGTCAGTTAATTGCCGAATTTCTGACGTCATTTAATTCACGTCATATTGTCGACTTTACTTGGTGATATCTGGTGTGATATATTTTTATTATTTCTACCCAAGAACTATAATAACTTACACGACATTCTCTCTGCTGACGCAAAAAAAAAATAATAATCGCCTCATAATCGTGCATTGACTGCGCGCGCAGCCCATCTCGCCATCTGCAACGAGGATGAACAGGGTTGCCAGTTTATTAGGAACTCCCGGAACTCCTATCCACGCCATGCATCATGTCATAGTTTTACTTTTTTTGATAATAATAATCAGTCGGTAAGGTAAAAGCAAAAACAGTAATAAATTTACACTGTGCTGACTATATTATTAGTGTAGTGAAAATGCTATTTTATGTTTACCAGGAATACAGAAAAGTTTTGCCAGTAATTTTGTGTTAACCTGTTGGCAACCTTGCGGACGAACGTAGGCTCGCGCACGATACACATAAAGGGCCCCCCCATTCATTGGCGAGCGCGGTTGGCCAACATAGTTGTCATTTTTTGGAGGCTGTTCGCCCCTCTCGCCACACACGCACGAACATTGTATTCCAACAACGTATTTTAGTACCTATATGCAGTCTAGAATCATTCAGTTTGTCACTATTAAGTTATGCCGTTATGAAGATAACATATATAGTTATTTTAAGTAATTATATGTATTTACATACATCTGCTTCTCCGTTCTCATCACTACCTTCATTGCTGATTGTGTCTCTAGGCTCTTCATCATCAGCAGTAAAAAGAAGTAGGTTATAGTACCATAAACTAGGTTCCTTAACTTCTTCTGCTCCAATGCCAGGTTTAAGAGTCTTAAATTTTTTGTGTTCTCTTCTGAACGAAGCCCGCATTGAAGAAATTTTTTTTTGACTGTGTCTTTCGTAACATTTTCAAAATTGTATATTTTTATAAATTTCTAGAAGTGCATCATATCTCTTTTCTTTCACAAATTTATTATAATATTCAGGGAACTTAATTTTCCATAACGCAGTATGTTCGCTATATACACTAATAAAATCCTTCATAAACTTTTGTTCGCTTTGCTTTTTTGCCATTTTTAACCCTTAATAATTAAAAAATGATGCGTTTTACTTTAATATTTCTTGTCCCCCTACTACACACTGGCGAGCAAGCGACGAGCACACCGCACGCCCAACCAAGTTTTCAAACTGAACTGAAAATCAGCGAGCGCGGTCGCGCTCTTGTTGGCGCCATACACACACCGGCGAACATATGGCGAGCCTAACAATGTTGGCCGACCGCGCTCGCCAATGAATGGGGGCCTTTAAGTTTGTATCGTGGGCTCGCGGCTCGGGCACTAAATCCGTATTTAAGCTTTCTTCTATGACGCTGACGCCACTTTTTTCATAAGTAGGTCTAGGTAGTGTTGTGTTTGTTAGTACGTTGATTAGTGGTAGTACATACTTTAACCAACGAAACCAAAGCAAAGGTAAGTACCTACTATTAATTGCAGGGTATTGCTGCTGCATAACAAAGGATTTCTTGATTTCTAGTATTGTACTTACGTTAGTGGAGTTTTATAGACGATATCTCTAATTTTTAGTGTATTTGTGCTTAATTTTCTAGTAAAATTTATCTTTTGTGTAATTTTGCAGATCCTTATCGCTATGCTGGATTTATAAATTACTTTAAACGTTATCACTTTATTCACTTTAAGGCCATTTTTAGGTTAACTTGATGGGAATTTTAGGTGGATTTACCACCTAAAGTACCCATAATAAGAGGACATTTTAGATGACTTTAAGAAGTTGTTGGCCAACTTCTTAAAATTTCAATACTCAATTCAATTCAATTGCCAATAAAGTTCACCCTCGAGACCTAAAAATGGCCTTAAAGTGATAAAGTTTAAGGTAGTTCATAAATTTAGCATGGCGATAAGGTTACGCAAAAATAAACAAAAGATAAATTTTACTAGCAAATTCAGCACAAATACACTAAAAATTAGAGATTTCGTCTATTAAACTCCACTAACATAAGTACAATACTAGAAATCAAGAAATCCTTTGTCATGCAGCAGCAATACTCTGCAATTAATAGTAGGTACTTACATTTGCTTTGGTTTCGTTGGTTAAAGTTACCCCTAATAAACGCTTACACAATATATTTGGTAGTTTCAATTGAAAGTGGATTACTGGTGAATACAAAATATTTTTAGACGTGAAAGTCACGTCATTTAAAAACGTAAAAATGAAGTGAGATATTGACGTCATCGGTCTGTGACATTAGGAGGTCATTTTCACGTCATATTATCGTCATATAGTCACGTCATATCTGGTAATAAGTCACCATAATATGACGCCATTTTGACGTGCTCCTGCGGACTGGATAAAAGCTGTTTTAAAGTATAAAATGCCCTTATTCTGGGCCCGAACTTGAGGGTGTGATACTAAAAATGGTACATCACGCTAACGTCTTTTCTTGTTATAAGTGGATCATTTCGACCTTAATAAAGGCTTTTAATATTTATAAAATTATTTTCTTCCCCAGAAATTAGGGAAAATGGATTTTTCCTGCTATAGATTGTAACTAATTTTAAATTGCTTGCTTGTTTGTCTCTTTCATTCTCTTTCAATTACCGAATGATCAGTGCGTATGGCCCCTTACCAAAAATTGTCGGGCCAGATTGTCAATTCTTTTAAGGTAGGCGGTAAATTTATCAAGTCAATCCATTTAACAAAGCAAGAGGCCGTTTTGTTAATACCACATAAAAACATTGCGCATTTGTCAAAAGAGGTATGGGCAAGCACTTTTCTAAATCGACCATAATCACTTTTTGGGATAAATTCGTCCTGAATTGTTTGCTTCTCTTGATTTGTTGATGCATCTTTTAATTTGATTTGATAGCTATCGTAGGAATCGCATGTATCGTTATACGGTTTCTTGAAAGAGTAGTTATATTCCTTATTAAAAATGTCACTATAGAGCCACATGTTTGCAATTTAATCTGGAAGTATGTTTAGCCCCTGACAATTTTCACAATAAAACTCGTATATCTTAGTTATATTTAAACTGCCATCTAGGTATTTCCTTGATCAGTTTTCTCTACGATAATGAGACTCTTCAGTATTAAATCGTAAACTGTACTCTCGATTATTCTGATCAACTTCAAGGCTTATTTTATTTGGTGGAGGATGCTTTCTCCTCAAATCCTCAGACCTGACGTTTTTATCAGTGTGCTGGTAGATTTTAAACGCACCTCATTGTAAGTGTTCTTTTTCAAAATTCTTTAATTATTCGTAACAAACTTTTCTGTGAAATGTCGTCAAGAGCTACAAAAATTTTAAATTTGCTTTCCAAAATAATTTCTTGCCAAGATAAAAGTATTGGAAGAAATTCGTCCCCATTATACTGCTAAGTAAAATGAAATTGTACAGAGTAGTGCGTAATAATAATTATAACTTCGATCTAATAAAATATACTAATAATTTCTCATTATATTTTAAATATAAATAAAACAATTATTATTGCTTTTGGTTTATGTTTTCTTAAAGTCTATATAATAATGAAATTAACATATTTTTTTGGAAATTACGCCATGATTCGTTTAGGACTTAACACTATTATTTGTTTATTTATTTTGAGAATTGTTGGTGAAGTCGATATAATATGTTCTTGTTCCAGCTAATTTTAAAATAAATATAAATTCAAAAGCTATAAATTCCCTAAATATGATAGATATCGGTAGGTAGGTACCTATGTTCTTTGACACGCCGCTTATGCAAAATTCGATCAACGGAAAAAATATTAAGGATAAAACCTTTAAAATGGTAATGGTAACATAATTACTATGTATTATCTAACAATACAGGTGGTAAAAAATTCGACTAGCCAGTTTTTTTTTCTTTTAAAAATTACATTACCTAATAACTTTTTGACATTTTTGTACTTAATTTTGTTTGCATTTTATGTAACGAGTGATTATTAATTATTTTGCTCAAGGGCGGCTGTGACCCAATATACATAGTGTAGCGCGTAGATTAAATCATAGGGCGAATTTGCAAGAAAGCAGCGTTGTCACGTTGAAAACCTAAAATAATGTTTTTTGACGGTATGTAATATAAAATCCTGAGCTATCTTACTTTGAAAGCCTACTTTATATGGCCGCCTCCTACTTCTAGACACCTTCTGATGTTTCTTCTTACCCTCAGAGACACATTAACCAATACGTTTGGAGAATTATTAATTTCGGCAATTTTTTATGAAATCCTTCGTTTAAGATCATTTTTATATCCTCAATTGGTGTTCGATAAATGGAGTTTTTTATAAAAGGCCACAAGAAGAAATCGCAGGGTGTTAAATCGCAGGAACGAGGTGGCCATATTTGTTGCGTATTTCGGCTTATTTTCAAAAAATTCACTTAAAAAATTTAAATTTTCTCTGGTTACATGAGGTGTAGCGCCATCTTGTTGGAAGTAACCTTCCCGCAATTCATCATCGTGAAGCTCATTAATAAATGTTGTCAGAATTTCGATCCGATATCTCTCAGCTGTAATTGTGCCATCAAAGTAAATTGGGCCTACTATTCTTCTAGAACTAATTGCTGCCCACACACCAACTTTTTGAGGATGAAGAGGTCTTTCTACAAAAACATGCGGATTTTGCGTATTCCACATTCGCATATTTTGTGAATTAACATAGCCTGATAAATAAAAATAAGCCTCATCGGTAAAAAATGCTTTTTCAAAAGCACCACTATTTTCTTCTTGAAAATTGTTTAAAAACCATTCACAAAAATTAAGTCTTTGGGGAACGTCATTGGGAAGGAGTTCATGAATAGCCGTAACACGATAAGGGTATAGATGCAGATCCTTTTTCAAAAGTGGTTGACATGTACTGTAGCATAAATCCGTTTGCTGAATTTGTTGAGATAAATGCCTAATAGAAGTTGAAGGATTATTTTCCATAATTTGTCGCGCTTCTTCAATAGCCTCATTCGATCGTTTCGTTGGTCTTCCAGCCCCTTTTTTATGTTGAACAGAACCAGTCTGACGAAATTTATCAATTAGGTATTGTGACCCAGTACGAAAATTATGAAAGGTCACCGCAACATCAGGAAACTCGGTTCGAAATTCATCAAAGCAGTCATGCATAGAGTAATTCCACACACCGCCTATTTTGTTTCCATTTCTAAAAAAACTTTCAACAATAAAAATTTTTTGTGTTTCACTAAACATTTTTACTGTAGAACTTTCAATCCGGCAACAAAGCTTCACCAAAACTTGATACGCTGAAAAATAAAAAAAAAATAAAAAATTAAATCATATCCTGCAAATAGCACTTTATAATAGTCAAAAGACGACTCCCCGGAGAAATATTAGTTAAAGCAATAGTAACCTACCTTCAAATAACTGCAAAAATTACAAAATTTCTCCAATTTTTAAACTTTACAAAATAAATACATAAATTCAAATAAGACGTAAATGTCATAAAACAATCATGTCATCTTATCTACTCAGTACGGCCATGATGCTTTTAAAATGCATGGCCTCCCTTGAGCAAAATAATTAAAAATCACTCGTTATTTTTACCTTTATTGGACTTAGTAAATTTTAAGTCCGTCATTGATTTTTTAATCATAATCATTTTAAAAAAAATACCATTTGACGGTTTTTAAGAGCATCTGCAATGTAATTCGTTTAAGCAACAACAAAGATTGCTTATAAAATATTTTTAAACTTGAGTTTCTCAAAAGAATGTTTTGTGACTTAACTTGGTGAGGTACTGGGGCACAGAATTAGAACTCTTACACTGCAAATACCTGATTGTCACGTGAGACGCTGATTTTTCAAATTATCTTAGAATAGGAAACATTACGTGCAACACCAGAATTCTGTTTTACACTGGTAAAATATAGCATGCAAAAAAATATTGGCTATATTGGCCTTTTTGTAACAAAAAACATTATGATTGTTTAATTTCGCTAAGCCTATAAAAACTTCATATAAGTAGGTATTTGTTGTTTTCTTATAAAAGGTAATTTTTACAAACTATTAACACCGTAACAATATTATCTATTTACAGTAATTTTAACAATATAATCTTTCGGGTACAAGGAGTAAATTAAGGTCAAAAATTATCGAATAATGCTAATTATTATAATAACAATAATAATTATTATTATATATCTTTGTAGATCATTTATTATAATTACGTAATTTTGATAGAAAAGGCAACCCTTTATGAGATAATTACTATTTTAACCTATTCTTGCAGAGAATCATGAAATAGTTTTTTTTCGAAAATAAAGGAATATTAACATAATTATTAACTAATAATGATAAAATTAACTTCAGCCAATTTTTATTAAACAATGATCTTCATGATAATAGTTACGTTACTATTATTTGCTATCCCACATTACAATTACAATTTTTTGGTTTAGTATTTTATTTATTAGGTATGACCCACAACAAAAGTGTGATGATCTGAAAAGTAAAATATAACCTATTATAGGGTTTTTTATGTGCTGATTATTCTGATAATCTTCAGGCCGTTTCATCAAAAAGGCTTTTTTTCTCATCGTCCCGCAGATAACAACACGATATGGAGTATGAAGTCCAACATTATCTCGATTTAATATACCAATTTAAACTATCTTTAAAAATATGTACCCTACACGAAGCCCAAAAGTTATTCAAAACAACAACAACAGGGGCTTAATCAGTTTGAAATTTTCCTCCTAAGCTAAATAAATTTGAATAAAAAGAATGGAAGTTTTAAAAATATTTTTTTCTAATTTGGTTTCATAATAAAGCTGTTTCGATCTCGTTTTCAGTATCGTAATGAACTTTTTATGGAACCGTTTTTTTCATTTTTCTAAGGTTGCTAATGATGTTTACAAATGTTTTATTTTGCTGTCGTGTATGTTTGGTTGCATTAATTCTATGAAATGGAGATGAGTTAAAAAAATATCAAATAATATAACAAATTTACTATATTATAAAACATAGAACGATAAAATTTACCTTTCCCTTAACTTTGGGGCAGTTAAACTAAAATAAATAATTATTAATAATATAAAATTATTTGTTGATTTCAAGGCTACTATGATAAATAATTTGATTGTATTACTAACATAAAATTCAGGCGTAAAAATTTTGAAAATTGGTATGATTTATTTTCTTTTTAAATATGGATTTATTTATTGAAAAAAATGCCAAAATGAGAAAATAGCATAAAGCACACGTTTTAGAAAGCTATTAGTGCACTTGTTATAAAACTCGTCCGCAAAAATGAGCGTTATAAAACTTTTACTTTGATATACTATTTTGAACAGCTTTCCCCACCTTCAGGTCTTACCGAAGATACGAAAAAAGTCTTTATGAATGTCACGTATAGATATTTAAAGGAGTGATAGTGATCGTCAAAATAGAAAAAAATTCTCGTAAACATGCGGTCAATTCATTCTTGATATATAGAGTGTCTATAATCTAAATTGTTACAGGCAGTACACAGAGTGTTACATTTTTTGCGCTACCAACATTTCCACTCTCCTAAACTTTTATTTTTTCTGATACCCTGTATAAATACTGATATCACTCCACGTTCTTTTATTGTTCTTTTTGATCCCCTACATTTCCTACATATCGTATCTGTCATGGTTTTCTAGTTAATTTTTTTTAGTTTAGAAACGAACTCGAATATTCCAGGAGTATTGCGAGTTATTTCACTTAAAGCTATAATTCTGTTCCTCAAATCTTCCCCTGTCTAGATAGAACTCTGATACACCAGCGATTTTAAATGTGCCCAGAAAAAATAATTTAGACAATTTAAATCGGGGGACCTAGGGGGACATAACTAAGGTCCACCTCGACCTATCCAACGATTATAGTCTTACATAAATTACTTACCACCAAATTATCATGCATAAATCACAATTGGTTTCTTAGTTCAAGTGATCCCTCTTCTAACAGCAATTTTAACTAAAAATTAACGAAAATATTGCCCTATCAAATAGTCTCCAATATAATGCCAGTCCCAAATTCACTGTAAACTGATACTGAAAATGACTTTGGACTATCGAATGAGGATTTCCTTCTTCCCAAGAATAACTGTCATGAAAATTACTGATGACATTTTTCAAAATACCTACTTACTTCACCACTAAATAAAATTTTATTTCCGAACAATAGATTTTGGGCCAACATTTGAATGAACCACTGGCAAAAACTTAATCGGGGTGAAAAACCGCTGGGGAAAAGAGCCTGGACTGTCTGAATATGGTAAGGATACATCAAAAGTTTCCAAACTAGCACAGATGAAATGCTTAAAGTTGCTGCAATTTTTCTTTTGCTGGTAGGTACCTGGTTTGTTTTCTACAGCATTCAGGGCGGCTTCCTAAATTTCGACAGTTTCTACAGTGCGATGGCCCCCCGCCAAATGAGTGGATTTCATAAAAGTTTCATTTTCGCATAGTTCAATATGCACCTGTGCAATGATTCGTGAAGAAGGATTTCTTCAATTTCGATAATGTTACCGATTGAGTCTTGGCAAGACCATAAATGAAATGCATATCGGCATATTCTTGGTTTGTAAACTTCCACCATCATTAAATAGCTTATCCTATCTTTGGAAACATCAATTAACAAAATTATTTGAAAGTAAACGTCCAAAAAATTAACAAACGGAAAATAAAATATAAGCTGTCTCAGCCTACTTTTTTTTTTTAAATTTCGATACTTGGATAATACTTGGTTTGCGTCGACAGCTATTTCCGCCAATAACTAGATACGATGACAGACACGATAAAAATGTAGGAAATCAAAAAGAATGAGAAAAGATGATGATCAAATATGATATCAGTATTTATACAGAATATCACAAAAAAAAGTTAAAGAGCGCAAAAAATGTAACACTTTGTATACTGCCTCTGACAATTTAGAGATTTTATTGTGGATATTTTACAAACTAAAAAGTGTACTAAGTTTAAAATAATTATCTCGGAAAATATAGGAGTGAAACGAAAAAGCTAAAAAAAATTAAAGTTTTGACACTCTGTATATCAAAAATGAAGCCTTTTCGATCGCATGCTTTTAAGTATTTTTTTCCTATTTTAACCCTAAATATCTACGCGCTCAGTGCCGTTTACTTACTGTTTACTACTAAGAAGACGGGTGGCTATACATATCGCCCTTTCTCCGCTGCTGGAGGTCAACTCGACAGGAGAGAAAAAAATAATCTCTAATAACTTCTTTTCGTTTTTTCTAAAATAGTGTTAGAGAAAGAATAGCCTAGAACTTGTATGGAAAGGGATATCCCACTTACAGAGTATACTATTAAAAAGTAGTAATAATAAGCTTCTGCTTTAACTAAAAAAATAAACAGTAAGCGCATCTCCCTTGTAAAGGGTGACCCAAAATGTACGCACATTTTAAATTGGTGGCATTTTCGTTTCTGTCATAGTAAGCTTCTGAAAATTTGATAGCTGTCATGTAGTTTATTGCAATTAATAGCCATGGAACCCTACATGGTAGAACAGCGCGTTGTTGTCGTGAAAACGTATTATAAATGTGGAGAATGTTATGCGCAAAAAGTTCGTAGAGTGCGAGCCGTTTTTGGAAGAAATAATGCACCAAAACATACCACAGTGCAAAGATTGATCAAGAAATTCGAGCAAAGTGGTTCAGTTGGAAACATAAAATCAACAGAACGGCCGCGTACTGCTCGATCTATTGAAAATATTGCAGCAGTGTCGGAAAGTGTTGGTGAGAATCCAGGCACGTCGATTCGCCGTCGTCGGTCACAGCAAGTGAACATTACCAAAAGCAGTATGCAGCGAATTCTTACAAAAAATTTGCATTTGCAACTCGCGTCTACAGACAGGAATATCACTTTGGCTTCCTGGCTTCCGCATGCGCACATAATGCTGTAACTAATAATTATAGACTTTATTGGTTAAACAGGCGCTAACACGGCATCTAATCCACCTTTTTGATTCCAATTCGGTATATGCTAGATATAAAAAAATTGTAATAATTATAGACTTATATTGGTTAAACAGCGCTAACACGGCATCTAATCCACCTTTTTGATTTCAATTCGCCTTTTTCAAGTTCACCGGCCAATTATTTACCAGCCCTTTTTGAGCGATCTACTTTAAAAAAAAATAAAAGAGTTATAAAAAACTAAAAAAAAAGTTATAAAGAAAAAGTGCACGAAACGGGAATCGATCCCGGGACCTATGGAATCAAACCCAGATGCTACATCCCCAGTACCACTGAATTGCTTACAGACTTCAGTTAATCTAGTAACCGTAGAATAAAAGCCAGCGTATCGAAAGGAGCCGATGAGCCGAATGCTTCCGATGCTGTTGCGCATGCGGAAGCCAGGAAGCCAAAGTGATATTCCTGTCTATAGACGCAAATCATTTGCATGCCTATAAAATCCAATTGACCCAAGAATTGAAGCCAGCAGATCATGGGTTGCGCCGTGAATTTGTTAATTGGATTCTGGAAAACGAGGCAAATGACGGAGATTTTTCGAAGAAAATCCTGTTTAGTGATGAGGCACATTTTCAATTAAATGGATACGTCAGTAAGCAGAATTGTCGAATTTGAGGGGAAGAGAAACCTTGTGTTATTTACGAAAAGCCAATGCATCCTCTACGAGTCACCGTTTGGTGCGGTTTTTGGGTTGGCGGAATAATTGGGCCATACTTCTTTGAAGACGAGGCTGGAGCTGCACTGACAGTGAATGGCGAACGTTATCGTGCAATGTTAGAAGAGTTTCTGTGGACTAAATTAGACCGAATTAATGTGGGAAACTTATGGTTTCAACAGGACGCAGCGACCTGTCACACTGCGCGTGAAACAATCGACTCGTTACGACTGAAATTTCCTGGTCGTGTCATATCTTGCAATGGTGATCAGCCACCACGATCCTGAGATCCGTGCGATTTCTTTCTCTTGGGTTTTCTTAAATCTCGTGTTTATGCCAATAAACCAGCCGCAATTCCTGACTTGAAGAACAAAATTCGACGCGTCGTTAATGAAATTCGTCCACAAATATGTAAAAATGTTATCAATAATTTCGTCAAAAGGGCAAGGGCCTGCCAGCAAAGCCGCGGTGGACATTTGTCGGATATTGTGTTTCACACTTAATCGTGATATGTATTCTTTCTAATCCCAGTAAAGTTTTGACATATTTCAAGAAATAAATGTGCTTTGTTATCAAATAAAAATGTGTGTTCATTTTGGGACAACCTTTATATGCACAAATTGACCGTTGCACATTGTACAATTTCAAAGCAAACGAACTGTGGGAGGTAATGACGTCACCGCGTCGTGATCCGCGGCGAGCGTTTTATTTGATTTTGATCTCGTATTTTTCGAAAACTACTTATCAGATTGACTTTAAATGTTCAGTGCTAACCAAACCTTAGGAATGCTTCATGATAATTAGGTAAAGAGTGTAATTTGAGAATTGACCAAATAACCCTATTGTCGAAGTATTTCAAGCCGTCTATATACCTTTATCGTCTATATATTACACGTCAAGAACTACATTGTCCATAAAAAATGATTTACAAATCAGTAAAATCCATAAGTCGCCTGCTTCTTTGAAACGAAAATCTGATGGTTTTAGGAGCTACAAGTTCAAATTAGTGGATCGTGATAGTAGAAAAACTATAGTGTTTCATTCCTCGAAATAATTTTTTGCAAGTTCAAGAACATTACCAACCTCGGCTTCCCGTCGATCTGTAAACCGTTCGTTCGCTTGCAAAAAATGTTATTTTTATCACATGTAAAACAATATACTGTTTTCTAATTAAAGCAAGCAATTTACTTATTTATATATAATTATATCACATAGGTATTGTAAAATAAAAATAGTACTTTTCTTATAAACTCATAATTAATTAATCTAAATAGATTTATGATCTTTAAAGCGCCAGTACTTAAACTGAATTCTTTTATACTACAGTTTAGTTAGGTACCTACCGTCCAAATTTCATTGCTGAGACTTTAAATTTCACAAAGCTGTCAACCAAAACAAGGTTTGAATCTTTTACATAAAACTATATGTTTACCGACCTTTATTTATCATATTTCGCTAAAAAAAATGATCTAATCGTGAAGAAACAACCTTCTTATTATTTTAATTTATTGAAACGACTATTCATTTCAGCGCATCAAAATCCATAGACTAGGTGGGGTCTCGTTTCTAGATCAGCATACGTATTACCTTGTAGAGCTGTGTTATGGTATTTTTGTCAGTTCCCGGCCCTGTGCAGCCTTGAGCAACTTCAATATTATGGCGACTATGTCACTAGAGTATTTTATAGTGGCAAAATAGTTAGCTGAACCCACCGTGACAAAACAAACATGATTGTTTTTCAGCGACAAAATTTTCTTGGGTTAGGTAAACTTGGAAAAAATATTAATATGACGTATAAATATGCATATGAGAGAAATTTTGTTCTCTAGACAATTGCTGAGACCTTATACAATAAGGATTTAACAAATTCCAAAATAGCTATTCTTAGATCTCTATGCCCCAACCAGCGTGAATTACAAAAGAATCCGCCGTATCTTGTCTAACACAGTTAAGTAACAAAACTGAGATTGTAGAAACTACCGGAACAAGAAGAAATCTTTATTTCCAACGGTATGGGATGATGTTATCTGCAGACCGATTTCGAACTATTTAGTTCTTGTCAGTACAGGACAAGCAAGCATGTCTACCGTTGGAAACGCTAAAATTCTGAAAGCGACAACATTGCACCGCATAAGCAGTACAATTGAAGTAGCACCATCTATCAGGAGTTTGAAGCAATCTGAGAGAATAATACCGTAATACTATGAAAATCATAGATACTCAATGCAGGAGGGGATCCAGAACCTCGTTTTGGGGGGGGGGGTCACTCACAAAAAAGTAATATACAGGGTGTTTCAGAATATGATGCTGATCCTTAACGGTGTGAATCCTTAGGTGATTTTAAGAAGAAAAGTTCAAATTAACATATATCCTTAACCTATAAACTTTCGAACTACAGGGCGTTACAGTTTTAAGAAAAAAATCGTTTTTCTATCATAACTTTAACAACTTTCTAGCTATTTTTATGAAATTTTCACACATCACATGCCCTCTAAGCATCAATAGCAATTTTTTGGTGTAGAAAAATTTAAAAATTTTTTAACCAGTGGCGTCCTGAAAGGGTTTGGACTAGACATTTTGGAAAAATATTATGTACGCCACTGCTTTTTCTCAAGATAAAAATTATTTTTAAAATATTTATTCATTTTAGGCCAAATGCATATCCGCAATCTCGACATTTGTAAAATTTACCATGTACTTATACGTTTAAAAAGTATTAGATACGTTTTTAAAATTTAAGTTACCTAAGTGGAAAGCCGTGTACATAAATAAATAGCTGTCAAAACTATTTGGCATTAAATATTTCGTTATTGTCATTGTTTCCTTAACAAAGTTCATAGCCTACCTACTTGTCAGAAACCACAGGCACATAGCGAATGCGCATTTAATGCTTTTTATGTTTTTTGACGGAAACTGTTTGTCGGACGATAAAAAGGCACGATATTAAATTTGGCCTAAAATGAATGAGTATTTTAAAAATAATTTCCATCTTGAGAAAAAGCAGTGGCGTACGAAATATTTTTCCAAAATGTCTGGTCCAAACCCTTTCAGGACGCCACTGGTTAAAAAATTTTAAAATAAAAAAAATGGCTATTGATGCTTAGAGGGCATGTGTGAAAAATTCATAAAAATAGCTAGAAAGTTGTTAAAGTTATGATAGAAAAACGATTTTTTTTTCTTAAAACTTTAACGCCCTGTAGTTCAAAAGTTGATAGGTTAAGGATATATGTTAGTTTGAACTTTTCTTCTTAAAATCACCTAAGGATTCACACCGTTAAGGATCAGTATCTTATTCTGAAACACCCTGTATTTTACTTTTGTGTATTAATGCTATTATATAATAAATCTCCAAAATAATAAAAGAAGTTTTCATAAATCATTTTACGGATCAATATAATTAAATTTTATCATGCATTGGAAAATAATATGAGCAAAGTAAATATAATATATACTATTTTTTTGTGTTCCTCTGTTTGTTTGGGGGGGTCATGACCCCCATGACCCTCCCCCTGGATCCGCGCTTGACTCAATGATATATATATTTGACAAGTGGGAATCATAATATGGAATATATAATATGTCAGAAGTGAACGACAGTTTTTGTTTAAAGTTATTATAGAAAGCAACATTTTTTATGTTTTGCAAATACCTACTCTTGAACTAAATCTAACTACATCTAAAACTCTAACTACACCAAAAATGCAAAAAATTATATTTTTATGTATAATTACCCTCAATTTTTAATTTTTTAGGGTAAGGTTTTAAAGTAAAACGAAAATTGGTATTCTTGCATTTTGCACTTTAGTTCGCATCTCATCTATAAGACCTACTAAAACTATCCTTGGGGGTGTATTCTTGAATTGACAAAATAATTCCTCGACACACTATTTTTATATGGTCAAAAATAGTAATGTCGGTTCAAGAACACATCCACCCGGCACGAACAAGTACAGTATAAGGTCTGTTCCAACCATCACTCTCTGACAGTTTCACTATCAAATACAATCAACCAGTTGTGGACTTAACAAGGCATCCTGGGGTCTACATGCAATATTCATCTGGTAGACTGTAGATAAACTAGATTATGAAAATAAATGAATTTAAAAAGAAGAAGAAGAAGAAGAAGAAAGAAGGTAGACTCTATTTCTAATTAAAAACTAGTCCCTGACTGCTAGTTGGAATAAGCCTACAGTTTCGGCAGGAGCTGGGGGTAAATTGATCAACAGGTTAAATTATCCTCACAGGTGCAAATTTTAAAATACTGAAATCTCCAAAGATTCCCCACGAATATAGGCCATTTTCAATAAAAAGGAAAACGCAAAGAAAAATTCGCTCACTATTCGCTCTATTACGTCTTCACTTGGTAATGCTACTACAATAAAATTATTAATGTAAAAAGTAATGACAACTCAACGTCAGTGTCGAAATTAATTTTTTCATAGCACATGTTTTGAAAATATGACTTTCGATGCCGACGGAGCGGGTCGAAAGTTGAGTTTTCGACCCTAGGGTCCGACATGAAAAGCAGCTGATTTTTAGTGCATTCCACGACGAGTTTCTCGTTGACACGTATAGACCTTTTTATTTTTGTAAAAACCGAGTGGGCATCCTTGTCTGATTTTCGGGCAAAAGAAGTATAGCGATACGACTGCGCTTGCGTAATAGATTCGTGAAAGAATATGCATCTTGCTCTCTTTGTGGTCACTCTCTTTTTACAAATAAACTTTAATGGGATACTGTTGAGATATAATTAGTTAGCAACACCCGATATGTCCGCGTTGCTACAAGATACTTACTCGGTTGTGACAATGTTCAAGTTGGTCTGTCAAAAAAAGAAAGCTTGTCTAAATAATAAAATTATGATCTGTTTCTTGTGTTGGAAATGCCTGTATTATATTTAAAGGTAGGTAATTTAATATATTATTATCTACTAGTAAGCATTAAAAGGTACAGTGTTGTATTATGTTTGAGTTGTTATAGTTGCCATATTGTTTCTGGCGCCTTTTGTATAATAACCTTTCACACTATATAAATAAATGATTGGTGAATAGAAAGGACCTGGGTTTTATTCTGGATCTCTACGAGGATGAGTCCAACAAAAAGTATTTAACATCATATACACAGAATTGCGAGGCATCTCGAGTCATATTTTTAAAACATTTTATATGAAAAATCGTATGCGCAACTTGGGGCGACTCAACGATTTCACGTGATATCTGTGATTTCACGTGATATCTGCCCTCGCTTCGCTCGGGCAGCTAACTTTACACTCATGGCATCGTTGACTTTCGCCCCTTGTTGCGCAACGTACTATTTTAACGGGTAAATAATACACCTGCCTGACATTCTTTTAGTAGATACAGACTCGTTGGAGTGACTATTATTGAAAAGGCAAAAGTTAACTTTGATTTTAATTGTTTGGTTAGCTTTGCTAGAAAATATGATAGTTTTATAAAATCCTTATTAAACCTCAAAGGTTAAAACAAAAAACCTGTAACCTACCATCAATATCTGACATAACAGCATAAGTATTCGTTATCTTTGATCAATATTGTATAATTTAATAGCTAAAAACATGGAGAGAAGAGCAGTCAATTTTTCTGATAATATTACTATTCTTATATCTGACATATAAAAATATAAAAACATTATAGAGTGTAAAGAAACCAATAGTCTTATGTGACAAGAAAAGGGACAATTTTGGCAGAAAATTGTGAAACACCTGACTGAGTTGGAGTTTTCACAAAAAACATCAAAACAGTCAGGGATAAACGGGGTAAATTTTAAAAAGAAAATTCAGAAGTTTAAATCGGGTTGTGGCCAAAAAAAAAAAATTGTTGACATTACAGTTACAAGTTCTTCAAATATATTATTTATATCTCCTGCTAACATTACGAGACCTGAATTATTAAAAACACAAACAACAACGAATTCGATTTAAACACTAAAATAAAATTGTACGGTATGTCCTATCAACAAAAATCTTCAAAACCGACTAAAATCTGTGATTTCTGTACATCAGTTACCTTTAATTGATACCAGATCCACACAATAAAGTTAATATTGAGATTCTTAACTTAATTTCAACCTGTGACGCCATTCTATAAGTTAACCTTTGTTCATTTGTCAATTACGTTTAATAATACCAACCCTTAATCATCTATACGAATCTTTAGAAATTATGGCACTCCGATTGGCCAGTTCCAGGCCAAATTTCCATACCGCCATTAAGTTTTAGTAGGGATGACGTTGAAGTTTCGGCTGTGAATAATGATGGAGCATTTCAACAGGAACAACGAGGTGTCGACGAGCTCGTACGTACAGAAGTGTTAAAAATACATAGGTACAACTATAGAATGTTAATTTAAAAAATAGAAAAATAATTAATAGGCAGTGCTGCAGCCCTGCAGCTCTTATGAAATAATCGGCACTGATGGGGGTATATATGTAAGAAACTTTATTCTCTAGCCACTTGCCGAGATCTTATACCGGATTAGTCAATGATTGCGCGATGTAGTTTTATGTCTTGGAGATAAAATTTGTCGATACTAAGCTTTTGTGTTAAGGTATGGTTGGATATTTGACACATTTTAAGAATATTTTGAATCGTACAGGGTGCGCGGAAAAAAAAGGGTGCTTTAAAGTTACATTTTTTTAAATGGGACACCCTATGTTTGAATAGATTTTTGAATTCTATGTCCAATTTCATAACCTTTTTATTATAGGTTTAATATACAAAAAAGGTGTAGTTTTCAAAATAATTCGACTTTTACTGAAAGTTTTCTATTTGCAAGTTGTTATGAAAATATTATTTTCATCTTGATACCAAGTGATTCATAATTTGTTTCCTAAGTAAAGTAACTCCAAAAAATATACTAACCATAAAATATTTGATATCTCATTTACATGCAGGGTGTTTTCTTTCTAGGTCCAAAGTTAACAAATTTCAAATGGAAAGATATCACTTTTATTAAATCGAACACCCTGTATACTTTTCTGCCATCTTATAGCTCGTCAAAAACTCTTCAACTTTCGTAAAGAATATCCTATTTCTATATCTAATAGCGTATTTCTGAAATATTCTAGTTTTCGGGATTTCTTGTTATCGTTGTAGCCTTTTTGTCAATGGATCTCAGTAGCCATGGAAAACAAATGACAATAATATTTGTGCATGACATCGCGTGGGTTTTAAAGTTAACAGTAAATTTTATCGTCCAGTAACAGCTAGAATGACTTAATCGAAATGATTTATGTTTTAGGTGAGGCACATAAAAATTGTCTTTTTGCCGAAAGATTATATGGGACGACATACCCTGAGTGACGAACACCCAGTCCTCGGACTTCACTGTGTGATGCAACTCGGCCAACGGCAAACCGACAACGCACAAGTATAAATACCATTCGTACCATATTGAGTTACCTCAGGAACTTCACGATGAAGATTTTCAAATTCGCATAACTTACTGTCAATGGTTACGTGCCAAACTGAAGTAAATTAAAGTTTTGTAAAATTTATAATGTGTTTAGATGAGGGTATGTTTAGAAGTTATGGTTCGGTCAATAGACACAATATGGATTATTAGGCAACGGAGAATCCACGCTGGGATCATGAAGTTCAATACCAAAACCATTGCTCGGTTTGCCAAGACTATTAGTAGAAATAGACTTTGATGAACGTCAAAATATGTGGTTTTAACAAAATGGTGCTCCCCCCTACTTTTATCGTGACGCGAGAGAATATTTGGATCAGCAACGTCCTCAAAGATGGATTTGCCTCGAAGGTTTTGTCGCATGGCCACCAAGGTCTTGTGATCTTATCCCGTTAGATTTCTTCCTGTGAGGCTACATTAAAGGTAGGGTATTTGCGACACTATACTTACGACAAGACCGAACATGGAAAATAGGATTCGGGATATATGTGAAACAATAACATCAGGCGAGAAAATATTATTAAAAGTGAATTGAAATGGGTATTGAACAAAAGGGGCATATATTCGAACATTAATTAAGAACAAACTGATATTTTTTTTTTGGGGGGGGGGGAGGGTGTTACAGTTAGTTACAAAAATAATGTGCTCTCATTACGGTTTAGTGTAAATGTAAAAATATCTATGTTTGTAACCTACAGGTTTTTACCGCCATCGTGAAAGAGTCCCGAAGAATTAATATATTTTAAAAACTATATGGGATATTCTTCACAAAAGTTGAAGAGTTTTTGACGAGCTATAAGATAGCAGAAAAATCTACAGTAACATTTTTCAATTTGAGGTTTGTCAATTTTAAACCTAGAACGAAAGCACCTTGTAAATGAGATATCAAACATTTTATAGTGGATATGTATATGTATGTGCGTATATACTCGGGATACAAGTTATGAATCACTTGGAATGGAAATTTAAGTAGATAATATTTTAATAACAAAAAGATGATGGCAAATGAAAAACTTTCATTAAAAGTCGAATTATCTTGAAAACTATAACTTGTTTGTATAATTAACCAATAATGAAAAAGTTATGAAATTATACGTATAATTCCAAAATCCATTCAAATACAGGGTGTCTAATTTAAGACAATTTCGTTATCTAACTGATTTTTCAGAAAAGATTTGAGAGATTTTGCTTTGTAATTCAGCGCTCGTTGGGGCATATAGCTCAGAGCAGAATAGTTCTTTTAGCATGATTTGTTAAATCCCTATAGTATAATGTCTCAGGAAGTGGATAGGAACAAGATTCCTCACCTATATATTTATATATTTTTATGTCATATTATGATTCCCACTTATCAAGTACATCATTTATTTACTACGAAATAAATATTATGATTTAATGTTTACTGTTCGTTTTTCTCGTGATATAGTCATGTCGAATAAGATTCGAGGCAAAATTGTTTTTGGTGTCACTTGTTCTTATTCAAGCCTATTGCTAAAAAAACAAGTAGGTACTTAATTAAATATTAAAATTAACTTAAACAATTAACTAAAGTGGAGTTGATTGGTATTATCTTACATTTAACACAGCCCGCTTTTAAACTCTAAAAAAGTATGTTCAGTCACTGACACTATAACGTTCCTCTGGTCACGTCGCCAATTTTTAATTATAATTACCGACACTAAGATAATTGTCGCCAGAACCACAATAGCGATAGCTGCCAATGCAATCGAGTTCAAATAGGCATATGGAAAGCCAAAATGCACGGAACAGTTTGATTCTTGTTCGTCGTTTCCAGATGGGCAGTGCGGTAATCCATCGCACCACAGTTTTGAACTTATGCAGGCTCCAAGTTCTGGACAACTAAAATCAAAACAAAAAAAATAGTATAAGTAATATACATAACGAGGAATATTAAAAGTGATGGGATAATTATTTACAGCAGCGGCTTGTGGTAATTTCTAGAGGAGGCAGAAAGCATGGGTGTACAAAGAAATTGGTTCAAAGGGGAAAGCGCCGCAAATGAAAAACTTTTTGGAACCACATCCAAATTTGGTCAGATATTCATCTTTTTAATGCTTGCAGGGGAGGGGGGCATAGGAAACGTTAACTACTAATTTTTGTCATACCAAGCATTGATAATACTACGATGCGGTTTACCTTGATTAATTATTATTGTTTTACTCAAATCTGAACAAAGTATTAAGGCAACATCCATATAATATTAATTATTGTTCTGTCAATATACTCAATATTTCTAAAATTGCGTGGTTTTGTGAAATCGCAATATAAAAAAAATCAACACAATTATTTTAAAAATATTTATTTAATACTTTAGTTTACCTTTTATACTCAAAGTACAGTGTTGCAGATATGTATTTTCAATATATTCACAATATTTAGTAAATATTGTGGTTTATTGAAACACATTGTTTAATAGATACACAGGGTGTATCAAAAAATATGTGGCGTCGTTCGTCTGGTGATTCTTTTCCGAAAAATAAGACAAATACATAATATACAGGGTGGCCGTTTAGTGTGGAAGAAAAAACTTGGTACCTTAAAATTTGAAATATAAATAAATTAACTCAAGACATTCGAAACATTCTTGAGGGTATTAAAGATAAAGACTAATTCAAGACTCAAGACCCTCAGAACATTCCATATTTTGTACAGGGTGTGCTCTACAAACGTGTCAACTTTCACATTTTAGAATTAATTTACTCTTTTTTTTTCAAATGGAACACTTTTGTTAAAAGGTTTATTAGTTATTTTTGCTCATTTTGGCGTAAAGTATGAGAAAAATGTTTTTATTTTTAATTTTACTTAATATTTAAGGTGCTTTAATCAGTTTATCTGACTGCTTACATAAACAATCTTATTAAATATTCAAGGTGTCCTCCATTAGCCTCTATACACTTCTAGACACGATCTTCAAATTCTTCGCTTAAATTGCAACATATTTCGGGAGTAATCGCTTGGAAACAATTTCTTTTGCAAATTTTCATGTCTTTCATCTAGCTGGCCATGATACAGGTCCTTCTCTTCCAATCCTTTGCTGACCATAAGTTTTGTGTAAGAATTCCCTAATGAGCTTTGTGCAGTGCATTGGTGCTTCATCATGAAGGAACCACATGCGTTCTTGAACTATGTTCGGTGTATGGGCAATAAGCTGTGATAAATCATTTTGGAGAAAGTCCAAATAGATCTGTACTAGGTACGTAGTCTCCTACAATTCCCCTTCAAACGTTTAGGGACCATCTGTTTTGTGAGTGAAATCTAACAAAATGAGGATTTGTAGTGGCATAATAATGAAAACTACGTCTATTGACGTTGCCATTTTTATGGAACGTAGCTTCGTCGCAAAAAAAAACTAAATGCGCAAAATTATGCTGCTCCCTTATTTTATTTTGCACCCACGCACAAAATTTAAGTCGCCTACCATAGTCCTCATCATTAAGCTCTTGCAGCAACTGGACGTGGTAAGGCTGTAATTTGTTTGTGTTGATTATTTTTTGAACCGCCGTTCGTCCAATGTCCAGTTGTTTTGCAAGATGACGCTGAGCAATATGAGGATTCTTAGTAATACTTAACAGTACGTTGAATTCATTTTCTTCCGTGCATACCCGTTTTCTTCGGTCATTTTATTTTATAAGCCACACTACTTCCTGTAGTTTTGAATCTCTTCATTAGCTTTTCGAATGCCTTTTTATCAGGATGTCTTCGCTCTGGGTATCGTTCTTCATAAATTCTTGTAGCTAATAAAGCATTTTTATCACTAGAACCCAAAACATAAATCATGTCGATCATTTCTACATTCGAATAATTCATTTTTTTCATAATATAAATTTAACTTGATAAAAAGTAGGAAATAAAATGACAATGACATCTTAATAAAATTTTACCATTACTTTTGCTATCATTTGCTTTCGTCTGTCATGAAATAAAATAAAAAAAAAACATGTTTCTCAGACTTTTTATTAAAAAAAAATATTACGCCAAAATGAGCAAAAATAACTAATGAACCTTTTAACAAAAGTTGTAGAGGGTCAAAAACTCTACAGGATAAAATATTAAAATATAGGGTGTTCCATTGGAAAAAAAGAGTAAAATAATTTTATAATGTGAAAAGTTAACATGTCTGTAGAGCACGCCCTGTACAAAATATGGAATGTCTTAGGGTCTTAAGTCTTGAATTAGTCTTTATCTTTGATGCCCCCGAGAATTTTTCGAATGTCTTGAGTTGATTCAGTTCCATTTCAAATTTTAAGGTGCCAAGTTTTTTCTTCCAAAGAAGAATATTTTTAAATAACTTGGCAACATTGCAAAATAATTAAAAACTATGTTGACTACGATACGAGGAATATCGAGGGAAATTTAAAAGTGCAAAAATATACAGAGTGTTCTATTAAAAAAAAATATTGTTCCTCTTTGTTGAGCCACCCTATAGAGTAAAAAATAATTTTACGGTTTAACTCACTTAAGTTTTATATTAACATCTTTTGTGTATTATAAATACGAACGAAGCTATTCTACTTTGCCACACTAAACGGCCACCCTGTACATGGTGTTTATTAAACATACGGCATAAAT
This sequence comes from Polydrusus tereticollis, assembly GCA_963920685.1. Taxonomy (NCBI): domain Eukaryota; kingdom Metazoa; phylum Arthropoda; class Insecta; order Coleoptera; family Curculionidae; genus Polydrusus; species Polydrusus tereticollis. The sequence goes on from OY987333.1 coordinate 91,048,755, forward strand.
TGAAGGGGTTATTCCAGGGATAATTCTAAGAATATTTTGTTATTATATGATTATTTAAAAGTCGCTTTGTTTCAAAAATACAGGAATAGAGAAATTTTCGACAGCAACAAGATTTTATTACCAAAAAATAAATTATATGCGAAGTTCCTTAATCTACAAGAATTATTGAAAATTACTACGTCCAGTTAGGATGCAAGAATCCAATCTTCTCCTCATTGACTGCTGAACTCTTTCAAAAACACCAGGGTCGTTTCTTATTGCGTTACACCCAGCAATTTTCGTATTTCTTAAATCTTTTACATTCTCCACTGTAGTAGTATAAACTAATGACTTTAGATGGCCCCATAAGAAATATTCCAGAAGGTTTAAATCCTGGAATCGAGCAGGCTACAAGTGAGGTCCATCAGTCACCCACAATTTCAACTCAAACGTTTAACGAGAACTGATCTTCAAAACGATTTTCAGATCTTTCTTCAGCCCACACGTGGTGGAAAATTCCTTATAACATTGCTTGATAAATTCGATTCATTGGAAAAAAGAATCAACATCAATAGTTGAGGGATTCAAACCAATGTCTGCAAAAGTCATTGACAGAATGCAATTCGTGGAGGAAAATCAGAGAACCTGAACGAGTTGTATGTAGTATGGGTACAACAAATAGTCACTAAGGATTTTCCGAAGAGACTAATTTACCCACTAACATTCAAAGATTCTCAATTTTTCGAGTAGAGGTACCTGGATCTTCCTCTATCATGTCCAGCACGTTCTCTTCCACTTCTACCGTTCTTACAGTCATTTGCCTTCCTGGTTCCTGTATTACGGTTACCTTTTAACTTAGAAAAAAATTAAAAACTGTTTCTTATAGAGTTATTTAAGTAGAATACAGTGGCGTAATACATTACTTTTTTGTTGGGAGTCTTGTTGTTCGAGATTTAAAGCAAACATATGATTTTTTAAATGAGGCACCCTGTATATTTTTCTCTTACTTACGTTTTAAAAATGTATAATAGTTGATAGCTATTATTAACAATAAACACACAAATCGAAAAATATAGAAAATTAGGGTAGTATGCCATGGAACCATTGAAACAAACAAGAGAATATATCATTACTGCTAAAATAAATATTATGTAAAAATACACTAATATTACATTTACAACTGGGGGCTTTAATAATTTTTTAGACAATATTTTATTACTTCCGAGATCTGTTTCTATGACTTTGCACGAACTTCTATTGCCTCTACAAAAGCCATTAGGTTTATTTCGTCCCGCAATTCTCCTTATTTGTTTTTATTGTTTTTGTAAGTTAAGTATTATATCTACTATTACATTGTATATAAATTATTTTTTGAATATCCTTATTTGCGGATTTATTTTTTACTGCCACAACATAATATTATTATGTTCATCGTTTTTTTGAAACTGCTGGAAGATGGCGCTGCCTTCTTGCACTGCCTACTTGGTCATCACCCCTCTAAAGAGTTTATTTTTTTCGAATATAGACATACGTGCTTGCAACAAGAAATCCTACAATATCGTTGAAGATTCTTACAGACCTGTCATTTACTTCCACTTTTAAAAGTCAGATTATTGCACTACACCAAAGAACTCAAGAACTCAGTAAACATTCACAAGAACTTAGACATCAACACATACACCAACGTAAAACGAGTGTAACGCACACGAACATAAAAGTTTATTCAGGTTAGTTGTTGTACTAAGTGTAACGATCATAAAGTTAAAGAATCTAACCTGATTATTAAACTCAATGTCGATATTTTGCTATTCGCTTAAAACATGGTGGGTTGCGGGTTTTTTCGTGCAGACAATTTACATTTCTTTTAAATAAAATTTCCTAAAAACATATAATTATTTTTCGGTTACATTTTCCGAAAGAAGTGAGGCAGTAGAGGAAAGCTGACCAACGTTCGTATGCACATTCGTCGACCGAGCATCCCAGTAACTACTACAGAGCGAGGCCAGAGAAAAACGACTACAATATGTGATTTTTTATAAATAATTGAATATTAAAGACTTGGAAACAGTGAAATATATTTATACAGGAGTACTACTATAGAGTGTATATTAAAAAATATGTTTCAAAACTGTATTAATAAGAATTGTATTATTGGCATCTTTATAATATGCGGTTTAATTATCTCGTTTCGCTTTGTAGTAGTGGGTAGAGGTAAGGCACTGCCTCCCCTACCTCCCTTGCCTTTCCTGATGAGCCACAGGGATAATAAAATATATGCGTTCCAATATCACTGCTTTTTAGCATGTTTAAAATTATAAAAACAAAGTATCTTGCCGCTTAGGCTCAACTAAATTTAAATAGTTTTAAGTAAAATGTTTTGTTTTGTATTTAATGTATTACAATAACTTCAATAACACCATTTTATAGTATCTTGTTCTGTTTCAGAAACCTAATTTATCTTACCTATGTGGACATTCTGGTGGCCTTATCGTCAATAACGAACTTGGTAATGCCAATGCAGGATTTTTTGATATCTCCATCCATGTAAGTACAAAGTTCCCTGGCTCCCGTTTTAAAAATTCTATTATAAAACTTCTGGCATTTCTAAAACGCAATAAAAACTGTTAAACTTAAGTTAAAAGAAAATAATGTTTTTTTTTGTATGTATGTAACGAACAACAGGGGCATAAACAGTCAGGAGGCTAATAGAGTAATAATAATAATAATAATATTACTCCTCTATTTCAGATTACAATTACTTACAAGCAATACATAAAATTAAATGACGTCACAAAAGAAATATATATATATACATTACAAATCACGTCTGAAAAACTCCGCCACTGTATAGGGTTCAATATTGAGAGTTCTTTTCCAGATCTTTATACTACCTAAGCATTTAATTCATATCGGCAACTTATACACATATAATATAGACCTTTTTCAGTTAAAGTTAAATGATGTGGTGGATCTAGTAGGTTTACAGTTCTTGTATTAGCACTCAGCTCTTAAAAACCTTCTTTGTTTTTATACACAAACATCAAATACTCATAAATATACAATGCATAAACTGACCTTATTCCTAATTCTCTAAAAGCTCCTCTACATGTTTCAAAATATTTTAATTTTTTTATTGCCCTCACTATTCTTCTTTGAATTACAAAAACTCGTTGCACTTCTGAACTACTACCCAAAAAATGATTCCATATCTCATAAGTCTCATAACCGATTTACAGCTTTCGTGATACAAAATTCTTATTATGCGGTTATCCATGTATGATGACACAATCCTAAACCCGATAGTCCCCAGTTTTAAACACAGTGAATTTATATGACATTCCCATGATAAAAACTTATAAATAGTTAAAGAAAAGAAAACAAGGTCTGTCTATACCACCAAACTTTGGTGGTATAGACAGACCTTGTTTTCTTTAATAATCTCGCCACAGAAAATGGGCTACTTCTTGAATCTTATAAATAGTTGTTCCTAGGAATTCTGTATCCCTTTCTATTGTAATGTCAGTTCCACTAATAGTTACATGCTCGGATAGATTTAAGTTACTTTGCTTAGTTTTTAAAGTCATAATACTAGTTTTGTTATTATTTAAAATGAACTTATTTTGGTTAAATTAATTTTTGATTTCCTCAAAAGCCGCCTCTGTGTCATGAAATATTTCGTAACGTGGTGCCTGTTATTAAAAGGATTGTGTCATCTGCATACTATGTTATGGAAATTAACACTGTTCTCTCTAATATACAAGTCGTTTACATATAATAATATTACAAAAAGTATGGGCCTCAAGATGCAGCCTTGAGCTCTGCCTAGAGCGCTTTCTCTTACCATAGATTTAATTGCCCCATTATCTTCCTTTATTACAACCCTTTGCAGACTACCTGAGAGGTATAATTTCAGCCACGAATGTGCATTTTCTTTGATTCCATATTTATTTAATCTAAAAACTTATAGTTCCCTGTCTAGACAATCATATGCTTTACTGAGGTCTAAGAACATGCCCAATGATAAATTTTTATTTTCTAGCTGGTTCAAAATGATTTTTGTGAATTAAAAAACAGCCGTTGTGGTTGATTTACCTCTCAGATATCCATGCTGATTGCCATTTAGAAGTTGATTTAGTTGTATGAATTCCAAGAATCTTGAACATAAAATTATTTCAAAAACTTTGGAGAAACTTGGCAGTAGACTTATAGGCCTGTAATTGTTAATGCTTGTTGGGTTTTCTTTTTTATATAAATGTTTCATTTTTGCTAGTCTAAACCGATTTGGAAAAATTCGATATTTGTGATATAAACTAAAATGTTTGCGACGTACTTAATTGGTAAACTATACTGGTAGGATTCATTTTTAGTGGTGGGTCTAAGAAATATGAACCTATTGGTTTCTGGAATATTACAATGGATCGGAACTGAGGTTTTATTTTTTGGCAGTTCAGGCACTATATTAATTAGATGCTGGTCACTAGCTAATTTTTGACAATTCTCTGCAAAAGGGAATTTACTGGATTTAACTTTGCTATTTATTTCATTACATTTTGCATTATGATGAAATTGATTGCGTTTTTCTTTTTTTAATGGGATATCATATTGTTTTTCGTTTTGCTATAAAGATATTTATAGTTGGCACTATATCTTGAAAGAACTTTCAGTTTATCTAAATTATCTTTACACTCTATATTTTCTCGGTTTAATATGTGTCTCTTTTTATTTTATTAAATATACCAAAGTAACAGGAAAGCATTGGCTAAAAATGGCTTTGAACATGATTATAAATAAATCCCATTGTGCATTAAGATATGTTTTATCAACCTGAAAAACACTTTCTCAGTTTTGCTGTCCTAATATCCGAACAAATTCATTTTTGTTTGACTCTGAAAAAAATCTTTTACATAAAGCGAGCACAGGGGACTCGCTTTATGCTCATTAATAGAGAAGGATGTGCTGAATGATCAGAGATATGAAAGTCTATAACTTCAGCCCTGTGAGTGCTGTTCAGGTTGGTAAAAATGTTATCTAAACAACTACTACTATTATGGGTAATTCTCGTGTTTTCGAAAACCATGCTTTTAACATCATAAGAATTCAACATTGAAAATAATACGTTTTTATTTACATTGTCTTGCAACATTTCAAATTTAATGTCTCCTGATATTAGTGCCATACCATAAAATTTAATATTTTCTAAAATTTGCTCTAGCTTAACAAAAAACATTTCTTTATTACCTGATGAAGGTCTATAAATGGATACAATTAAAATATTTTTACCATTCAGTGAACATTTAACTGCAGCACATTCAAATTCACCTTTAATGATAATTTACAGATCCGTTTCACGATGACGCAGTTCACATGCTTTTTAACATTCACCGCACTACCGCCATGTTGACCATCACCTCTGCAATTAACTGCCCCTAATTTAAAGTCTTTTATTTCTATTTACTGTAATTGTTGCTTCGTCTTGCAATGTTCGGTTATACACAGAAAAAGACAGTTCGATGATATCCATGTAAGTTTTTCCAGTCTATCGATGCTGTTTCCAAGTGACTAAACGTTTTAGTGTATTAAACTGTATTGCCTTTGTTTTCCTTCATCTAAAAAAAAATCCTTACTGTTGGTGGATTTGTTTCAATACTCAGTCGATTGTCTATATTTTTAAATTTTTTTCAGAAACGGACATTTGAGGTCTCTGGCTGAATGTCTCTATCTCTATCTTTTAGTTTTAATCGATTGCAGTTTGGGAAATCCAAGGGTGTACTATCTTCTGAGCAGTGTTTTGCTTCGTGATCTCCCCCGCATTTATGACAGCATAATACACCCTTACAGTGTTTTGCTACGTGACCAAATAGACAGCATCTCCAGCACATTGCAATGTTGTAATTTTCCTAGTTTCTCTAGTTTTTCCAAAGTTAACTTTTCCCTTTTGCATAAACCAGCGAAATATGTTTGGTTTGATCTGCAAGATTAAGTTCTCTTTCCGTGTATTTCCGTAGTCCTTTTTTGTTTTTTACTTGATCATTCTCTCCACTTTATTACCAATGATTAGAATTTGAAGTTCTGGGTTTTCATTAATAATTCCTGAGATAAATTCGTCAGCTTCACCTTGTAGCTTTCTTACGTTTGTAAATACATATGAATCGTTCCCACTGTTGCTTAAGCTTAGTTTTATTTCCTAAAGAACTATTTTTGAGTCAGCTTGGTCTTTAATTTTTATTATTGTCTGGTGTTACATCTTCTGTGGCGGGGTTGTTCATTTTTTGTCTGTAAAGTTGTGCTATATGATTTTTGAACTGCGGTTTTTGACAACACTGCATTACTCTGTTGTGCATCTCCTTTGCTCTCTTGTAATACATTTCGCGCATTTTCTAAACTATTTTGTTTTAACAAATAGGTCAGGTTCTCTTTTTCGACATTACCTATTTTGTATGCATGTTTTGTCACCATCGTGCATGCTTTAAATGGTGGATGTCGTTCCTTTGAGGTAATATCAGGAATGTTTTCAATACATTCTAAGTACTCTGGAGTTGTTGATAGTGCATCCAAAGTGTGTTCTAATATTAATTTCATAAGTTGATTGTTTAACAATGTTGACCTCCCGTTACAACTATATTGTCACCCTCTTTTTAAATTTTTTGGCGTTTTAAATATCCTGGGCTTGAGTCAGATCTTTGCCTTTTTTTTTTAATCGTTGTCGTTTCATCTTCTAAAGCAATGCTTCCATCATCTTTTGGCGGGATTCAAAAAAGTGCGCTTTTAAGTTTAGGCAAGTCATCTCCTTCGCTCGCCTTTACCGTCCTATTGATGTCCTCCTGTGTTATATGTGGGTTGATGCTTGCATTCCGTTTTTTGTATTTCCTCAGATACGTTTTTATTTCGACCCTTCTTTTGTTTGTGTCCACGCCGATAATTTCATTTATTTCGCTGCTTCCTGATAAAGATCCATTTTTGAACTCACTATTCATTTTTTTCTGCGCTGTTGCTTTTGTTATGTTGTAGAAATATGAACAGAAAACCATACGAAAAACAATACTATTCACGTGTACTAGGTATTTCAACTAGAACCATACACGTCCGATCTATATTAAAGTATTTACAGGATATAGTGTTATATTTGTGTGAAACCTATAGGATAACTTTATAATATGTGTAAAATTACAAGTTAAAAAAAAATTGTAAATGTGGTAATATTTGTGGCTTCATACAGTGATTGACATTGGTATTTCGCTCATTACAGGTAACAGAACAGTTAGATAATTTCAAAAAAAGTTGTAGAATATATTGTGTATTTCTGAATTTATTTGGATATGTAGTTTTTGAGTTATTGAAAACAGAGTTAAATTATTTGTAATATTCTGGAAAGTGAAACACTGTGGTACGAAACAGCGCCGCAAACAAAAAAATTTTTGAGGCCACGCCCAAGTTTTACAAATACTAAGCCCGGGAAATCCGCCGCTTTTTATACACTAATTCTTCATGCGTTAAGTTTCTCCTAATAATATAACGAATGTATGATATTTTTTCAATAACCTCGCACATTCCGATGCATAATTTTTAATTTTTAGATAATAATTTTGCATAATCGTATTTTTTAATTTGCTGTTTTATATTTTATTAGTTAACAATATTACTACATTGAGCGAAATATTGAGTTGATATAACCCAAATACGAGTTTTCCTAGAGCGACGCGTGTTCCCAACAGGGGACTGCTCAGACCTCTGAATTACGGCAACTAAATCGAAGAAATTGCATCAAATAACTGTTCATGACTTATAATAGCCATAAAGCTGGGTTGTTATAGCTAGCTAGCTTAGCTAATCGTAATTGGGTTTGACGAACACATGCGACGTGGGCTGCAGCAATTCATTGTTTAAGCTGCCAGAGACCAATATGGGGAATTGTGATGCGTTACTACTCGGGCTAGATTAATTCATGATTCGAGCTATCAAAACTGGACCTTTCACTTGTTCTAGCTTACTTAACGACTATAGATTTAATCTGTCCTAAAGTTGGAGTATCCTCATTTGTATGAGAACAAACTCTAAACAATAATAAAAAAAGATCCCTCCGATCAACGATTGCGCGGATGGCAAGCCCAGTTATGTGGTCCACGATGACGCGACGTGCACGAGGTACTAATAACAATGGAATCAAGTTTCCGCGCCAAATCGGCACGACGAGCGCGAATTCGGAACTTTCCGTGGCCTTTCGATCGGTGGTTTACCCTCGACATGAGTTTTTAGAGCACTATTTTTGACTTATTTCAACTCAAAATAATTTACACATGGTAATGAGTTAAAATAATGCACGTCTGGGTCAAAACAGCACTTTAAAATCAGTTAGTAAGTTTTTTCAATTCAAAAACTGAGATCAGGTAATTCAAAAAATGGTTACAAAATGAAGGATTGTGGTAATCCCAAATGTGTTTAAATCCAAAATGTGTTTAAAATGTTGATATTTCTGTGTTGAGGTGAACAAAAAAGAAGCTGAGTTATTGTAACGTTTTTAAATAATTTGTGATACTTCGTAGGCTCGGTTTGAATAACATAGAAACGTGCGTTAAGCGCGATTTATACTTTGACGCTCACCGCTTGCCGATCACGTTGACGTGGTCGGTCGAAGATTGAAGAATAGGAAATATATACACCCATTTATACTTTGACGCTTACGATGACGTGACGTTCCAGATAAACCAATTTTAACTTTTGACGCTCACTGCTCGTAGAAATTCCGTAGAATATGACGTAACAGCCAATAGGACGCGACAGTATTGGCACGTGATAGCTAACTGTCAATACTGCTCTTTCATATATTTGTATAATATTTGTACTTTATTATGTCGTCTTCTGTTTATGGGTCTAATTTTATACTGCCTTTTTCGCTTTTGTTTCTTTTTAAGTAATGCTGCTGCTAGCAAACACATCATCATCCCCACTGCCATAGCCACGTTAGTCGAATTCATGTTTTTAGAAAAAACAATTCTTTACAAAACAAACAAACAACGGAACACAACAAAATAATGAGGTTATGACACGAAAATGTTAAACGTCAAGCGTCAAACTATAAATGCACTAAAAATGGAATTCTACGAGCGTCACCGTCAAACTTCAAACGTAAGCGTCAAGCGTCAAAGTATAAATCGCGCTTTAAAGTAGCTCTAATTCTGCAACCCACCACATCGGTAAAGCCATTTTTGTCAGTGTAGATACTTAAGGTGAACTATATGTAGCTTATTAAGAACTTGGAGATAGGACGCTGTTTTGGGGGGTTTAGCTGCTCCTTTCGCTGTCAATGAGGCTAATGTTATATTGATTGCTATCTTGTAATTTACAGGGTGTCCGAAAAACCTACCGATAAACTTTAAAGGTAAGTTGAGGACATCGAAGAAAACTTTTTTTTGTTTAATAAACATATTGTCACACCGAAGCTCTTGGGGTGTGACTAGGGACGTAAGTACGGCACCGTAAATTTAAATTCAAAGATGTCAAATCAGTTTTAGACAACATTTATTTCTTTAAATATAAGTTCAGTTTAGGTTAGTATTTAGGTTATAGAATTTAATACACACATACGTACATACGAACTTAGTGTTAAACTAACGTAGCGTAAAGCTTCTTATAAAACTTTACTGGAAAAATGCAAGAACTTAATAACTATACTTATATTATCACCGCAGTTAACATAGCCGTCTCTCTTATACGACCCTCCCGTCACCCCGATTTCCGAACTAAGTTTTCTGATCGTTCTCCCACTAGTATATCCAGATTAATTTTTCTGCCGTTGATTTGCCTACTAATCAAGTGGGCAGTTTTTGAAGAACTTCGATCTTAGCAAGTCAAGTACCTCTATTCCGGCTGACTTGACGAATTGACATCATTTTTAGTATTTGAATTATGAAAATATATAATACTTTATTTTTGGATAGTGTTAATTTCTTAAAATTTCTGACTACTAATATAAATCATTATTTATCATCTATTGAAAGCTCTTTTTGGACTGTAACATGATTATGTCCTACTCTGAAGTTGATTTTGGAGAACAAAACGTAATTAATATCGCAGCACAAGCAGAAAAGGAAAAAGCATACGGAGTCGAATGGACCGTATCAGCAACAGAAAGCCTTTTAAAATACTTGAGAAGTTATATGAAATTTTTCATATTAGGAAGATTTAAAACAAAAAGGCAAATGTATGAAAATGTGTCGATGGCTATGGAAGAAAAGCAAGGCATGTTTTACTCTGGCTTGCAGTGCGAGACCAAATGAAAATCTTTGAAACGACCCTATGTTACTAAATGTGATAAAGGCAATCATTGGAGTAGACGGTTTTCATTCGCCAGCAAAACACCATATGAAGTCGAGTACCTCTATTCCTGCTGACTTGATGAATTGACATCATTTTTATTTAATAAACAATTTGACAATTATTACGGCAAATAATAATCCATTGGTTCCATTTTCAAGTTTGTTTAATATAATTATTTTCGGTGTTTAATTGCAAAGTAAATCACTTATGGCCTCATGACAAACGGATGACTTTACTTGAAAATTGAATTATGAAATAATATTTCATTTTTGGATATTCCCTATATTCCGAAAATGAGCCATTTGGCCTGTAGAGCAATAAAATCTCTTAGATCATATCCAAATTACTAAATTTATCCATGATTTAGTTGGACACCACTGTCTTTCGTTCGACATTTTTTGTTTCAACTACGTTTAATATTTCTTTATCGCAATAAACGTTCCAAAGATGCTTATTTTAAGACCGTATTATTATATGTATGTGACTTATTTACTGTTACATTAGCTTTGTTGATTGTTAATTCAAAATTTGTATTGAAAATGGACAATAATTTATCATTTCAAGAACTTACCGACTGCTTATGGCGCAGCAACTTGTAATGAAAGAGAAGCTGCATACTTCTATGAACACAGATCCGAAACGTCGCTAACCTCATCATAAAACCTTTGCTTTCATCAATCGTCGCCTTGGAGAAAGTAGGAACCTAGAGCGTCCTGGTTGTGATGGTGGGCGTTCAAAAATAACTCGTACGGCTGAATTTGAAGAAGTAGTTCTATACGGTGTAGAGGAAAATCATGAGTAATAATAAGTGTTAAAATCCTCACTCTGTGGTCTCTAGAAGACACCAGCAACAATTTTCTGTAAACATGCTATTCTTGGAGAGAATCTAATAGTTCACTTGTTGCCTGCTCATTTGAACGCAAAGATTTATTTCCATTTTCTTTAAAATGCTTTTCTTCTATTATTAGAAAATATCCCTTTAGACATAGAAATATCATGTAGTTTCAACATGACAGAGCACCTCCACATTTTGGTTTAAACATGCACCATTACCTGGACCAGCGGCTTTTTCGCCAATGGGTTGGAAGAGGAGGTCCGGTGGCCTGGCCCGCGCGTTCTCCCGATCTGAACCCCATGGATTTTTTTCTTTTGGGGTTATTTGAAATCTTTAGTCTACAAAACGCATATTCCTAATGGGAAGATCTCTTAGCAAGAATAATGGCCAGTTGTACACATGTAGAGGCTATTCCCGGAATATTCCATAGAGTCCGCGAGTTAATGAAGCGACGGTGCAATCTTTGTATTGAAGCAAATGGCCAACATTTTCAACAATTATTATAAACCATTAATTAATGAGGAAAAGTCCAACACCATAAAATGTGATTTAGTAATGTCCTCCTGAACATTTTTTGTAAATTAATGTCAATTATTTACCACTAAAATAAACAAAAACTGACCAAGACCACTCTTCCTTCTTTCCGCCAAAACGGCTCATTTGCGGACATATGTTTAGTAAACAAAACAAGTTTGTTTTGATGTCCTGTACCACTCCTTAAAGTTTGTCGGTATGTTTTGGAGACACTCTGTAGAGAGTGACACCAGGGCACTGTCAATGGTCTAATAGCCAATAATTCAAAAATGTTATCAACACATCGAGACCAAATGCAATCAACAGACATCAGGATGTTCATTTTTATTCTTAATTACTATTACCTTACTATTTATCTAAATAAGATTTTATGGTATAAATGGGTGAAGTGACCATTTTCTTTGTTTAAGTTTTGCGACATACCTATTTTGTAATTTCTTGTAACTATACATGTTCCAGCCTTCCGAAAATAATTCAACCACCTCATCTATGTCATTATTTTGGGGACAAATAACATGTACGTCTTCAGTCTGACCGGCAGGATAAACTAAAATCCTATTTTTGCTTGGACATAGTCTGGAATCTCGCCGCTCGTTTCCTTTTATTTTTATATAAATAAAATTACAATCCTCTTCAGGTTCTATAAGCCAAGGTTGTTCAAGACAATATCTGTAATTTTATTAAAAACTGTCACAAAAGCTTAAAAAACTGTACAATATATTCGGTTATGCTTAAGCCGCATTTATACTATGCAACATTTTATATAAACTTTTGTTTCTTAAACATGTTGCCTAAAACTTTTATTTTAGAAACCGTGAACTTTTGTTTTTAAACTTTTCACATTATTTGTCGTACAACATTACTTGTGGGTGTCCTAAAAATTTATTAAACACCTTTAGCAAGCTTTTGTTAAACCTCTGGTCGCCATTTGCCATAATGGCTTCATGCAGTGAATCGGCAGCCGAAAATGCAGTGATCTTCACTTCTGCAATGTTTTGTAAACAACTTAAAACGATGCAAACTAGTATTCAAACAATTTTTATAAACAAAAGTTTATGAAACACAGATTCTCTTTGATCATTACTTACCGACTCGGACCGGGAAGGCTACAACCTGTTGCAAAATACCCTTGTTGTACAACATTTTACAACTCCTTTTAGTGCGTTCTTAAACTTGATGCAAAACTTTGTTGAACAACACAAGTTTAGTAAACATGTTGCAATGTATAAATGCGGTTTTATGCGCTTCAGAAAAAAATGTGTTTCAACCGAGCCTTAAGGGTGCATCAAACTACGCAAATTTGTAATTTTTTCACGAACAATTTCTTATATAGTCACAACGTTACATGCCCAAAAGCCTAATGATAATTTAAGAGTCAATAAGGGAGTCAAATGGTAGAGAGGGGGAGTCATATTATCTTATCGTAGTTTGAAAAATTATTTCGCAAATTTACTTTTGATCATGAGAGATTAAGAAATGACAACTTTGCCTTTCCCAAGGTACGCGCTAATTGCGATAATTAATCAATAATTTTTCAATGACATAGTTTAGGTCATATTACTTTTAAATAAAAAGTATATCACATAATCAGGTACATAAATGACGTACAAATTGATCAGTTTATCGGCACCGTTGCTTTTGTTTTTTTTTTTATTAGAAACGAGCGTTATATGGGGTTGGCAAAATCCCAATTATTACGTCATTTATTGTTCCTAATCACGTGATATATTTTGTTTTTATCCAAAAGTCATGACTTAATGTTAGCACGTCGATTGGCAAAGTAGGTTTTTTCTTTATTTCCCATCACCAAAATTGAATTAGGTAGATATTTTACCAAATTTACATATATCAAAAGTTAAAATTTTTTTGTGTACAATTGATATTGACAAGGACTGGACTTAAATTATCTCTTTAGGTTACGTTCATTCAGGAATTAAAGGATATACCTAATGATACATGCTAAAGCATTTCGTAAAGTTTAGGTAATATTTGTGATGACATGTAAACATTTAGGGTAAAATAAGTATTTTTCATTTTTTATTTTACGAAAATGGCTACTGTATAATAGTAGATGTATATTATAATTGGTAAATATATCGACACTTTTTTCGTGATATTTATTAATAATTTAATCTACAAAATAAAATTTATTATAAATGCAATAGTCTATTTTATTGGAAAATAAATATTTTTAATCATTAAATTAATAAATGATTAATCGATATACCTATATTATTATGTACCTATATTCGAAAGAAATTCAGTGACAATGTTTTTTACTTTAGGTTTAGGCAGATAGGTCTAGTAATGCAAAATTGAAGGTACAAATTTTTTTAATTTTCAATTTAAAAGCACAAAGTGCAATAGTTCAGGAATACGTCAAAAATGCATTTAAAAAAAAAGTTTGCCAACAATACAATACAGAAAGCAATAAGATTTTATAGTGTATGTAATGTATACCTCATTGTATTATTTTCATTGATGCCATTGTCTAATTCTTTCAGACTTTTATCATTATCTCTAATACTAATTTCTCCACTAAAATCCCTTAGTCGTCTGGTTTTCCAAGGATTCAAGCAATTGAAATCGTCAGATATGAATTCATATGTTGCGTCAAAAAAGTAACTGTGGTAATCTTCGATATTTTTCATGTTGGTAACTACAAAACATCAAAGGAATTATCTATTATGTCAATGTTATTGTAAAAATTTAATAAAATAATGGATTCTTATACATTCTTATATAAATTATAATATACATAAACATTGTTCACTCAAATTAACACTTTGTTGAAGAAGAAAAGACTTTCCGAATTTTAGTTTCCAATAATTTTTCTTATACTTATTTCAAAACGTAAATTTCTTAAGATATAGTTCATACCTATAAACTTAACAACTATCTTAATAGCACCTTTAGTCGTTATAACAAAGGGTTGCTCACTTATATTGCTACATAAGCAATGTCTTTTCATTTCTACATCGCTCCAAGGATATTCAGATATGGTTATTCTAGCTGTGCCATCTAATTTAGATTTAGTATTACATTGCCACCTAAAACAACATTTTTATTAATAATTAAAGAAGAACATACGATGTAATATTTTAATGGTTGATCAGATTTACCCCAAAAAAAATACTGATTCCCATTGTTGTTTACTTATACACGTTCATTCCTAATATACTGATATCCCACTTACAGCAGTTTCTTGACGAGTTGTTAAAAAATTCTAAAGGAAAAATATTTATATTTGGACGTAGTTATGCAGAAACCTACCAACCCACAAAAACATTATTCTGAGAAAATCGATGTTAAAGATTTTAAGATAAATTTGTTATTAAATCGGTACCAAAGCAAAATTTGATATCCAGCTTTTGGTATATAATGCGCATTCGCATGCTTTCCGAGAATGAAAACAATTTGGTGACTAATTTTTTTAAATCGACTGAATTTTGTGGGTTGGTAAGTTTCTGCAAAATTAAATTTTTAAATCGACTGAAGTTTGTGGGTTGGTAAGTTTCTGCAAAATTAAATTTTTTTAAATCGACTGAAGTTTGTGGGTTGGTAAGTTTCTGCAAAATTAAAACTGTCATTTATTTAATTAAAACATTGCATATAATGAAAAATTAACTTTATTCTTGGGATGATATTCTTCTGCGTATTGCGCATGCATTTATGCAGAATGCTACCAACTCACTTGTGCATATAACGGTTTGACGTTTGGTGAAAATCTCCTTTTTGCAGTAACCTACCAACCCACTTGATGGTTGTTTTAAATATTATAGATATAGCTACCAAGTGGGTTGATATTTTTCTGCGTATATTAAATAATCGAATAAGATATAAATGGATTCGTAGGTAACCCAGCTGTTCATTATCGGGACCTTGAATTAGATGGTAGGTTTCTGTAAATCACAGAATACAGTAAGAAAAAGTTCGTTATGTGCTTAACTCATTTTTGGCGAAGTTGTGGGTTGGTAGGTTTCTGCATAAATACGTCCATTTTACCCTATGCTTTTAGAATTTGTTATCAGAAAAAAACAATTGAACATCGGAAATGTAATATTTGTGCATATATATGCACCCTGTATATGGACTCACGTATTTAAAGAGCACATTTCTCGTATCTCAAAAATATTTAGCTTGATTATGTTTAGATAAGACGTTTTAGAGATATTGGGTCCTAAATTGTTGAAAACATTATTAAACAAATAACGGTAGTGGCCAAAAATAATAATTCATTTCCACGCGTCCTTTAGATTTTAAAAACAAATGAATCCGTTCTTGCTTGTCAATATTTCTATTGCCTATTACACGCTTGAGGAAAAGTATGATATTCTTCCTTTATTTTACACAAATAATAACAATAGTTTCGCATCCAGAGCAAAATATCGGCGAATATTTCTATTAAGAGCAGTGTCAGCGCGAAATACTTCTAGGAACATTGACAGGATATTCAGGGAACGAAGAGATTGAACTTTGAATGTTAATAAGAAGGAACTTACCACTACGGCAATGCCGATCATCAGAATGGAGCCCCACCACACAACGTTTTACCTGTAGTGAACAATTTAAATGAAAAGCATGGAATACGGCTTGGTCGTAATAGCCCCATTCGATGGCCTTCAAACATCCCAGATTTGACGCCCGTTGATACATTTTTGTTGGGATTGTAAGAAATAACGTTTATGAATATCGTAGTAAAAATGTTAAGAAAATACAAGAAAGACTTCTGCTTTATCGTTAATGCTACAAGTAAAATACATGATGATTATAGAAAGTGCATTAATACAAATGGGGATCATATTGGGCAGGTGTAAATAAGTTATTTATCAATAAATTTTTTTCCTTACTTCTCTCTTTTTCTATTTTTTGTCCCAAGAACATATTATCCAAACATAGGCAAACTATATATTTTTGTAATTAGAGAAATATGATCTTTAAACACGTGAATCTATATACAGGGTGTTTCATTTAGGAAATTATAGTTATGCAGAAATATTACATTTCCGAAGTTCAATTGTTTTGTCTGATAACAAATTCTAAAAATATAGAGCAAAACATAAACCTTTTCCCCCTAGATTTTTCTGACAACTCGTCAAATAACTGCTGTGGTGATGTCAATGTATTAGGAATGACCCTGTTAACAGTAAGTCGACAAAGTGCTCTTTCAAAAGTTAGCACATGAGCTTATAATCTGAATTTAAAAATTATATTGGGTATGTTATTAACTGTTTATAATAAATACGGATAAATTAATGTGATGTGTATAAACAAGTTTCCTTGTACAGTGTTCTCATTTTAATTGGTTCCACTTTTATATGGCTGTAAAATACTTACTTTTTGAGCTAGAAGGTCGACTAAAAAAATAAATTGTAGGGTCTTGCGTAAAATTTTATGCCGTTAAGTCAAAAAATTTATAAAACGTGAAATGTCAAGAGTATTGACATAACTTACATTTCTAATGAAACACCCCGTATATTACTAAATATTTAAAAATACATTATTCTTATCAATGCGAATAGATGCTACACATGCCCCTTCTTTCCATTAGTTGGCCTAAATATATATCATCAAAGTTGTATTACTATTTTTGTTTCCAATAACTAATTTATTGTCATAGTTTCTACAGTTTATACTTTTGAGGCATTTATTAGATAGATGATTGCGGTTTGTAAACTCATAAGATCTTAGTTATTTACCCAAACCTAGGATCAACAACTTTCTTTAAAAATAAAATAAATCAAGTTTACCAGCATATTTGCCTAAATAAATTAAAAGTAATATTTTTATGAAAACTTTTGGGATATACCTATGATACCTATTCCATTTAAAAATAAAATATGGTTTTAAGTTTAATCGTTCTATTTTCTTTTTTATAATCACCCTCATTAACTTTTTTTATGCCGGGCACTTTTCTTACCTATTAATTTCTGGATTATACTCAGAGAAACACTCCCTGTGCCCAAAACCAGCTTTATTGAATGTCAATTTCAACCTTTGAGGTTCGGTAGTCTTAAACTGGTACGTGCACGACAAATCCTTTTGTCCACCTCTGCCAAATAAAAAAGTAATTTTTGGCGAGTAAAATCTGCCTCTTTTATCTGTAAATAACCTGTCGCATGGATTTCTATTCATCTGCAAACCCGCCTGGGACAAATCAATGAATTCGTAACGAAGAATAAAGTGTACTGGATACAATACGCTGCCATATTTGATTGTATGTGATATTGTTAGGTCTGAACTTGTACTGATGTAACTTTCCGACAAGCTGAAATAAAAGATAATTATTCTCTGTAGGTGCTTACGGATAGAGTCTTTATAGGGTGCTGATAACATTTGTAATAATAAGTGTTACAAATAAATGAATCACCTGAGCAACAAGCGCTCGGATACATTGATTTCAATAACTTCTTGCATGTTTTAAGATTACTGAAAAAATACACAGGATCCGTCAGGAAGACTAAACAGCTATCAACTTAATTTTTTTAAATGCTAAATATAAATAATAATAATAATAAATTTCATTCAATATTATATACAGGGTGTTATTTAAGTACCTAGCCAAACCTTAAAGAGAAGATGCAGGGTGTCAAACTTTTAAAAAATAAATAGTTTTTTCGTAAATATCTTAATAATCCCTTAGCCGATTTTGTTCAAATTTGGCAGTGATATTTAGGGTAGTAGAGGCTAATTTGGCCCTGACTAGATTAAAATTTATAAGTCCAGTGGCGTCCCGGAGGGTACGGTACCTAAGAACTTTGACAAGAAAAAATGGGCGTCACTGATTTTTTTGCAATTTTTGTACTTTTATCGCATTAGGCAACTAAAACTACATCTTTATTTTTAGCATTTTTTCGTATCTTGCTTCGTTTTTGAGAGAGAACACAAAAATCACTTTATTGCAATCAATAAAAAAAATGTTGTGTTTCATAAATAATTAAAAACTGTTTTCATTGTTGTCCATGGACATGGAATAAAGTGATTTTTATTCATGATTAAGCAATTATTTATTTATTTTTGAACTGTTTTTAAGAGTTTTAAGCTATAAAACTCGTTACTGATATTACAAAATGGTTTTATTTACAGTCTCAGAAATGGCCGATGTGAATTATATCTATGGAATGGCCCAAGGCAATTCCAGAGCGATTAGACGCATTTATCAAAAGAGATATCCTCATCGCATTGTACCAAATAGACAAACATTTGTAAGAATACATGAAATGCTGTACGAATCAGGCAAGTTTTATAGGTCAGCTGCTGTTATGGGGAGACCTGCACCAGTAAGAAAAGTGGAGATGGAGGAAGCAGTTTTACATGAAGTTGAGCGTAGCCCCGATACAAATACACGCAAAATTGCACAACAATTAGACATTTCTCACTTTACTGTATGTATCTTTACCACATACAACGTGTTCAAGCGTTATTTCTTGCGGATTTTTCTCAGCGAGTTGTTTATTGTATTTGACTTTTACAACAACAGGTAGTAGCATCTCCGACATTTCTATCCCATATTATGTTTACCGATGAAGCGTGTTTTTCCCGAAATTTAATTATGAAGTTTCATAAAAATCATATCTGGGCTGAAGAAGATCCCTATGCGGTTATAGGAAATAATTATCAACAACAGTTTTCCGTGAATGTTTGGGTTTGTTTTGTAGGTGAGTATTGAGCCTCATTTTCATACCACCGAGTATAAATGGTCAAGTGTATCGTCATTTTTTAGAATTTGTGTTACCTCAACTATTAGAAAATGTCCCACTGCCAGTAAGAGGAGCAATGTGGCTCATGCACGATGGGGCCTCATCTTACTTTAGCATTGTAGCACGTCAATTTCTGGATGCAACTTATGGAGAAAAGTAGACTGGAGGCGCAAGTCCACAGTCATGGCGTCCCAGGTTCGGCAATCGATGTTAAGCGAGATAATGCTTGCACTGAAGTTGAAGGCGGATATTTTCAGCAACTGTTGTAAGTTTCGTGTTACTTATTCTTAAATGTTTTCTCACTAAAAAAATAGCCTACCCTTTGTTGTACTGTGGTTTTGTGGCAATTATAGACAATAATTATACCAACGAAAAAACCCATAATTATTATACACAGTATCATTTTCCTAATTTTATTACTTATATGTAAATACCTCTATAATCACACCTATAATTTAGTTGTACCTTTGGCCAATACCTGTAAATTAAGGACCAAAATAACCTTTCTCATTTGTCAATTTTTATTTTAATGACATGTAGAATTTTTAACTGTCTTACAATGCCTTTGATAATGACCCGCAAGGGTTGAAACACGTGTCAGGAAACTGAAATATATTGTGAAATATAACCAGTACTACTTTAATTTCCTCTACTATGGAATATCCATTTCACCAAGCATGTAGCCCATCACATATCAATTATAAAGTTTAACACTCTGTATCTTGAAAACGAAGCATAACCGAACCTATGTTTATATAAACTGTTCGTCTTATAACCACTCAAGGAATTACCGTTTGAAGTTTGGCCACGTACTTAAATAACACCCTGTTTACACGTATACAGTAAAAAGTTAAGAGTGCAGCTGAACTGACTGTTCGTTGAAATATATATCCCTTTTTTTTTAGATGTTTAGATAAATTTTAGAACTATTTCACATAACATATTATGACAACGGATTCTAAAATACAGGGCACCAAAAAAAAAATGTTGGAGTAAACGTTTATTTCTTATACTTTAAAAATAATTATATGTAACTTAATTGTGAAGATTTGTTATTCACGTTAAAGTTCTTATACTTTCCTAAACAAATGCGCTTAACAAAAAAATAAAGAATTAAAATTTGGTTTTGATGAGGAGACGGAAAAAAGACAACTGGAAGCTTGTGAGTATTTTAATATGAAATATCCCAATTGGGAATCCATAAAAAAGGTGAACATGCTTAAAATAGTAAAAATGTTCAACTCTCAGAGATAAGCTAAGAAGAGAAAGCTCTGGAATTTCCGATAATTTAACAGTGAATAAGTTTTTGACAAAACAAAAGTGACATGCCTGTAAATGTTTGGGAGTATTAGAAGTTTCTGAAGATTGCAACAGAATGAACAACTCTGGTGAAATTATGATAGAAAACTACTTAAGTACTAAAGTAATGTACACAATATTATTTTTTCAGATGCTGCTGCTTTTCTCCTGTAAGGCATGGTAAAATACAATAGACAATGAACACAAGTCTACCAATTTAACATCGTTCGACTTATTTTGTGGAGATATGTTAAAGAAAAGGTTTATAAAAATATCAGTCTAGGTACATGAAAAATTAATGATAGCTTGCTCTATAAACTAAAGTCCAAAAATCTGCCGTTTTGAAAATACGGTGTGTTAAAGTTTTAGGAAAAAAAACCCAGGAGATCTCTTATGTTTTTAAATAGAACGGTGAATTCAAAAATATTTTTTATTTGGGGAGAAAGCCAGTCGCGTACTATTTTTTTTTCCTCAAGAATATCAAAGTCAGTGCCTGTAGGCACGCCAATGTTAAAGCTGAAAATTATTTTTGTATTGAAAAATGGGCAGCTCTAATAACTGCCAATACTTATTACTAAATATCACCTGAGTTAACCTGAACTAACCTCAAATAGTTTCGAAAATATTAATTAATTTCCATTTTGTTGCAAAAACTTTAACACCCCGTATTTTTCTAGCGGAATATTTTTGGGCTATAGTTTATAAAGCGAAGTATCATTAATTTCTCATGTAAATTTACACACTTAGATATTCGCATATCATTAAGGAACAACCTTTATATGATATTTTTCTATAATGTATTATTTAAAGTCACAATTAACAAGTAGCTGCACAATGTTGAGGTATTAAAATATCAAAAAAATCGTCCTGTTAAATATTTTTGTTTAACCAAAGTATTCATTATTCGGATGATTAAAATGCCTATACTCAATTATTGTTAGTGACCTGTATTTTAAAAATACATGTTATATGAAATAGGTCTGGAATTTTAAGAGCAATTCAAAAATCAAAGAAGAAATTAAGAAAAAGTTTTTGACGCATTTTGTGTATTGCCAGGAATCTTAAAACAAAATAAAAGAAAATCTATTCTTCCAAACTGTAACAACACCCTGTATAAAGCGGCAGAAAAACTCTTGATACGAATTAAAAAATCTGTAACTTTATTATACATCATATTGCAAATTCTGTCTAAAGATGAACGAAAACCTTTATCACCAAACGTATGTCTCTTATATACGAGCGCAAGGCAATAAGGAATTTTGCAGGTCAGGTCATATTTTTTAAATTATTATTTTATACCAAAATTGTATTAATAATCTTTGTTAATCGAGCATTTTTATTAAGTTGTAATGTTTTAATTGGATAATATGTTATTAATTCAGGTTCATATTGTCCAGCATCTTAGTTTAAGTATTACAAAAATAATAAATGTTTTTTTTTTTGGCAACCTAACACTGACTTCTATGACAGTGTACTTTGGAAATGGACTATTTCTTTAAATTAAAATATATATGTTTTTATAATATTTTTATTATTAATATTTATAATTTTATAATATTGGTTTTAACATTACATTTAATGTATTTGTCTAAAACAGACAGAAAAAATGACAAACTTGTCCTATTCACTTTGCGTAAAGTTAACGGCTTGTGTATTTATTCGTCAATGTCATTAGAAGTGACTTCTCATGGTTTTTTTTTATTAAAAAAATAATTATTTTAAAACAAGACATATTCCACAAAATGGTTTAACCATCAATGGCCAACAATACATTCAGCAGCATAGTGGACTGGGCTTAGTCCACTTTGCTTCCCTGTACTGACACCAAATATAAAATTCCAAAACTAAAAGTACATATGCGAAATGTTGCACGTAGCGACATCTCGCGGCAATCGAGCAATCCACCCAACGACACCAGCCAGGCAGTATCTACGCCAGGTGGTGCGGAAAACCAATTTAAGCGTATCAGGTGGGCAATATTAAACAAGCTCAAGTAAGTCTGTCACTTTCTTACCGATAGACTCAATCTTTGAACACGTTTCGCCGTATTACGGCTCATCAACAAAGGTATATAGTCTGAAAGAATGGAAGGGGACCTCATAGTGCATTTCAACACATAATATAAAGGTACATAATTTGCGAAATGTTGCATGTGGCGGCATCTTAGCGCAATCGAACAAGCGAGAAGACGAAACGCTGGAATGGAACCCACGATACGGGCATCTAGGTTAGGTGGCACTAGAAAACCGATTAACTAATATATAATATTACGTATTGAAATGCACTGTGAGGTCCAAAGATCTTGCTGTGAGGTTTCTTTCCTTTTCGTCAGAGTCTATAGCCTTGCCGATGAGTCGTAATACGGCGAAACGCGTCCAAGGATTAGGTCTCATGGAAAGAAAAGGGACCAACTTCTTCAAGCTTGTCTAATTTTAAAACAAAAGTAGGTTGATCCACTTTGGAGTTAAGAATGATGACAAGGCAAAAATAGAAAATATGTCGTGATTTGATGTTAACGCAAATAAATAAGTCTCACGTAGCCATAACTGCATATTATTTTGATACCTGAGGCCGCGTGAGGCGGATATATTGTCTCCCACTAAAAATAAGCAAGACTGTGTTCTGACCTATAACAGATTGGTCCTATTTTTGGTTAGATTACGGCAATTGTTAAAAATACATAATTTCACAAATCATAAAAGTGGTTTTAAATATAAATAGGTGTCATAATGAATTTTCTGTAAATCTAAGGCGTAACAATAATAATTTTCTAAAACTTTATATCTGCCTAACTAATTTTGTTTTAAAATGTTTTAACACAACATCAGTCTTAAATTTGTTTTCGTTCATACATAAATGCATAAAACATTAAAAATTACAAAAGCATATCCTACCCACAAGGCCTAGTGATTCTAGAAGAATTTATCAAGAGCGCATGATCGCACAACTTTGGTTTATCATCTTTACAAAATTGACCCATTAGCTGAACGGAGTTTCTACTTTTAATGTCACCATCCCAAATTTGTAGTTGAACATCACATCCTCCACTATTGTATTCATTTAGTCGGTCGTTGTTTATGTGGTATTTTAGAAACGATATCCAAATAATATCTTTCGGTTGACCTCTGAAACAAATAAATAAAATTGCACGTTAGAAGAGTCTTTCGAAACCTTATTTTTTTGTGTAACATTTTGGAAAACCGAAAAAATAACCCTGGTAAGAAATCAAAAGGTTAGTTGCTTCATTTCGCCGGATTCATCCCCAGACGCGTTTCGCTGTTTAACAGCTCGTCAGTGAGGCTATAGAATCTGACGAAAGAAAGCAACACCATATAGAGTCTACTTGACCCTGAAAGATGGATGAATAACGGTAGATGTAGCCCTCAAGCGACATCTCGTGGCAATCAAATGCATTACCTGGCCCGTCTAACAAATATCAGTCAGAAACGGAGAAGCAAAGTCCTGCAAAGCTCTGGCGAGCCGGTCATTCTTTTATTTACTAGTCGCCGCCAGGAGTGCAGCATTAAAAGCCAATTCGGTATACGGACCGAGTACCAACAATTAGAAATCTAAAGGTTTAAGGCTAAACCCTGGTAAACATTACCAAAGTTTTATTAATACTGGTACATTTTCATTTAAATTAATATGACTATTGGATACCATTTTACCAAAGAAATATTTACATTTCTGAATTAAAAATGTCAGGGTAAGTAAAAAATAATATTATTCATTATTGAAGTTAAACTCGCATCATAAAATCTAAGCTTTAACGAAGAACGGGTCACAAGAAGAGGGCTGGAAATTAATGGTGTTAATATTAACAAACCAATATCGATGCAGATATGATTTTGTAAACATTCTGTTTGGGACTTCACGAACCATTCGGGTGTTGGCTATATTATTTTATGCTGTAGGTAGAATAGGAAATAAAGGCCAAAATCACCTATAATGTCTTTTTCATACCAGCTCGAGTTACGTTGCGTTGGTCCCCAGTTTCTTTTATAGGGTTATCATTACTAAATAAAACAAAGTCGTGTTAAGTACTCTAACGAAAGTGTTGTGATCTGTTTTGTGGAAGTTAAAGGATAAGATCAGCAATAGCCTAGGTGAGTTTATCTCACGGGGTAACCAGTTTATATTATTTGTGCTTATTTGTGGATTTGTTTATTTATTATAACTGTATCCTTTTATTTTACTCTCTTAACTGATAAATGGGTTTACACCTATATACAGGGTCGTTGGTATATATGGAAACGGTCGATTATTTCTTAAAGTAAAACAGCTAACAAAAAATTATCAAGACAAAAGTTTTATGGTTTTGTAAAGTCTATTAGAATTAAAAATAGACGAATATACAGGATGAGTTAGAAAGACGTAGAGAAATAAAGTTACTTTTTTTTTAATGAAACACCCTATATATTAGAATGCTTTTGGATTTTACATAAAATTACAATTATTTTTTAATAAGTGCATTATAAGTCTAAACCTAATAGCTTCCGAGATATCGACTTTTAAAAAATGACATTTTTAAATTTTGACAGCTTCTAGCTTTCTAACGGTACGCCATAGAGCAAAACGGCTTACATGTCCCTATCTTACTTTTTTATTATCTTCTTAAAAATACCTACTTCCGTTTAAACCGGAAGTATTATATTTCCGGAATTTGAGCTACATCCGGTTTAACCGGATGTTGACACTTTTAGAAAGATAGTTAAAAACTAAGATAGGGACATGTAAGCCGTTTTACTCTAAGACGTACCGTTAGAAAGCTAGAAGCTGTCAAAATTTAAAAATGTAATTTTTTAAAAGTTGATATCTCGGAAACTATTAGATTAAGACTTATAATGTACTTAATAAAAAATAATTGTAATTTTATGCAAAATCCAAAAGTATTCTAAGATATAGGGTGTTCCATTAAAAAAAAAGTAACTTTACTTCTCTACGGCTTTCTGACTCATCCTGTATACTTTTTTTTTTAAAATTCTAATAGACTATGAAAAACCCTAAAACTTTTATCTGGAATATTTTTTGCTAGCTGTTGTGCTTTAAGAAATAATCGACCGTTTCCATACAAACCAACGACCCTGTATATTAAATAACACATAAAACAAATAACATATTTCTGTAGTACGTCGCGAGTTGACCCTTCGTACTAAACTAGTTGAAAGGAGTGGATACTTTGCGAGTTGACCCTTAGTATCTTAGTGAAGGCCTATATATTATACACTGTTATCATGATAATACTCCGGACTAGTAGCGTTGAGTTCTTGGAGAGGTATTTTGCGAGTTGACCCTTAATACCAACGACCCGAGAAATGCTTGACTTTTGTTGTAGGTTAATGTGTTGTTTGTACAATCATAAAGTATATAATTTTATTTATTGGGTTTTAAAGATATCTATGTGAACTATGGATTACGCTAGATTGACATATCATACTTTTGGAGAGGTGAAGTATACCTAGGACCCGAAAGATTGTTTTGATATGTGATTTGGTAGGGTTCATGTGTTTATATAACACTAACTGTCTTGTTTGTGTTGGCAATCATGTTATTATCAAAATTCCGTATTATTCTAAACTTATGATTTTAATTTCATAATTTGTAAATTGGTTACTCAGGTATTCTTTTCTATTTATTTCCAGGTGTGTCATCTCGAGCGCTTTTCCTGACAGACGCTAAATTTTTTATTTAATGTTAAAGTAGAAATAGTAAGTTTACTATATTTTTAGTATATTTTTCTTAGATTGTTTTATTTTTATGTTTGTTTTTATTTTCTATTTTTATTTCTTTTATTAAATTTTTTTTTATGAGGGTATTGCTCGGAATCTTTTATTTTACCTCTTACAAAAAGAAGTGCAATAAAAACATCTTGTAACCACAGAAGTTTTACAAGAAAAATTTATTTTTCTTTTCTATTATTATATAGGTAACGGTAACTTTTATGTAGGGAACGGTAACTCTTATAATAAGGGAGAGGGCCTGAATCTTCCTCCATTTTCTTTCACAGCCCGCAGATTTATATTGGATTTTACAAATTATTTTCATTCTAGAGGGTGTCAACGATCCGATAAAGTAGGTAATTTTATGCATTTTTTAATACGTTTTTCAAAAATGTTTAGCCAATATCTATGTGGTTTGTAAGTATACAAAGTATTTATTACTGCCACATGGCTAAAAAAATTGACAAAAGCTATTAAAAATCTCAATAAACCACTGCAATATACTTTTTAATTCAATTTTATTGTTTTTGAACATAGTCTCATAATATTGAAGAACATATGAGGAAAACGAAATATCCTTAATGGTGTGCAAGAGGCATGGTCAGTGTCCAAAATGGTCTAAGTCGAGTGCTTATGGTCACGTCCAAGGCTTGTTGTGTCTTTTCAATAAGGTTCTCGTAAAATTGTAGAAATTTTGAAGGAGTACAGATCATATTAAGCATATGGGTGATTCTTTCATGAACGTGATCTTTATGTCACTGATCGTTTTTTTTTTTTGTTTTTTTTCTTCTGAAATCTCTATTAACACTGCTGACATAGAGAGGAATAATATAAGCTTACCTGGATTAAACAAAAAATGTTAAGTTTTTCATTTTCTTATATTTTTTTTTAATTCTTAATGTCTCATTCCTCACCTCCTTGTCATGTCCCCAGGCATGGTTATAGTTATATGCTAGTTCAATATTTTTTACCTTAATAAATATTTATTATGAAAAATATATCTAGGGTAGGTATATATATACTGAAAAGCTTTCGAAGAAGTAAGTTTTTGTTTTTTTATAATATTTTCTGTTTTTAATATTTACTATAATTTGGTTGTTCCCAACGTTTCATCTTACCTCCGTGGTCAAAGATATTAATTCAGTTAAAGACCAAGAAAGAGTTGGTAATTAATTATGCGTCGGCTATTAGTATTGGCTTAGATCAGTCTCATCAAATCGGCGGTACGAGGTGGATGTGTCTCTGTGTTTAATGATAGTTTGTGTGCTCATGTGTTGATTTAACTAAGAGGTCAGTTAAATTTTTTTATTGATGTTTTAGGACTTTTGAAGAGATTAAAATTTGTTAATAATTATTTTTAGTGTATAGTGAGTTTAGTAATTTTTAAATAAAAACAAAACAAAACGGTTTAAAAATAAAGTAATTATTATTTGAAAACCCATAGAATCCTTACCTCCATTACCACACCTCAGTTACCACGTAGGGGCAACGAAGGTGAGGTGTGCTTCACGGAGGTGATTTATATTGATTTTTTTGAATACAATTTATAGTTAAGGTGATATAGTAAAACGGAAAAATAATAAGGCTTCCACAAAATATCCGATAAAGCAAAGATGTAAAGAAATGAGAAAAAAAAAGCTAAGCGTAGATTAAGAGAAGGAATTAAAAATGACCCAGTGAAATTTTAGAAGGCGAAAAAGTTAGAATAGGAAAGATATCATAAAAAAAGAACACGGAAAAATAAAGGCAATTTCTAAACTGAATTTGCGTGATTGAAGAGCATTAAGGAAAGGTTTGAGAAATCAAAGTAAATAGCTATGATCGGAAATAAAATATGGAAGGAAAACTCCAGGTCCAATTTTACAGGATATAAATCTAGGGAATCATGGCCATTCAAGGAGATCTTAGCTGGCAAGAAACGGTCCAAAAATAACAAGCAGATGTTAAAACTAAAAATTAAGGAAAAATTATTAGAAAAAAGAGAAGGCGTTGAAGAGAAATTCAAAAAACAACTTTATAGAAAAAAGAACAGAAAAGGTATCCTCTACAATCAAGGGTAGAAGAAATGATTAAAGTTCAAAGAGTTTCTTCAGCACTTAAACACGCTTTACTTTGTGGAGAAGTTTTGTTTAGTCAAATTAAACAAAACATTTCGACTAAAACCAATCGAGAACACAAAAGAAACTTAGTGGCAACTGTTTTTGGAAAAGTTATTAAAATATATAGATTTAAAGAAAAAATAAAATGTTTGGTTCCCACAAGGCTAATTCATAATTAGAAACCAAAAGAAGCAAATCTTTTTAGGAACGAGGTCTAAAAAAATATAGAAAAATTAGAAGAAAACCTTTAAAACCATTATCGATTAATCAGATAGTGAGGTTGATCAAAGTCAGCTACAATCATCAAGTGAATCCGTTTTGTTTAATGGAACATTCTTTACCATTCGTGGTGAAAATGCAGCAATATTAGCCAGATGTCAGAAATGCCCAAATAAAAAATTACGTCAACAGCTAACTACCTAAGATATTTAAAAAATTTACATTTAACAACTTATAATGATAATATAATAATATATATATAAACTTCACCCACAACACAATTGGATATTAGAACCATTCTTGCCAAGCCAAAAACTATATCTCAAGAGCAGTTTGACCACAGAACTATTCAGTTTGTTGTTAATTCTATGAGTGCGGTTTCTATAGTTAACAATCAATATTTGTGCAGTTATTCGACGGAATAAAGTTAAACGTAATGTCACGAACTACAATTACAAAAAAAATTGCAGCATTAAAAAACAACAAGGTGGAAGAACTTAAAGCTACTCTTTCAAATACCCAGTTTGTATGTAGTACAGTAGATATGGTCGTCTAAATAGCGAAGTTTAAAAATATTTAAATCTTTCCTAGAATGATTTAAATTTTAAAAAAGACTTAAATCTAAAAGATATTTACTACTTACATCTTTTTTATATTCAAAACGATCTTTGATTTAAATTATTATTTGTCCGATTGAAAAGTCTTTATGATCTTTGATTTAAATCTTTTTTGAAATGATCTCTGCTCTGTATTCACAACATTATGGATCTAATACAATTATTTAAACGTCAATAATTTAACTAACCAGAGCTGCTATTCACTATGACTTTTTTATTATTATTTTATTGTGAAATGTATCATTATTTGTTATAAATATGCGGTGTTGCCAATTGGAAGAATCCAAACTGAACATCGGCATACCCAGAATAATTTATTTTACTAATTTTCTTAGTTGAACTATTTTCTAAATTCTCTATTGGACTTATGGATCTATTTCTTTAAATAACAAAAGACTATTTATGTTCTACGTCAGGAATTAAGAGAATAATCATGTTTAATATTCTCAAATTATTGATTTATTTACCTTAAATGATAGTGGCATGTTATGTTTGGAGGCAATGAATGAAGAGGACTTTTAAGGAGGCCAGTTGTATTCTCAAAGGAAGTAACCAAGAATTCGCACCTCTTTCCTGGTTCAATGTAGGTCGGTGACGCCTTGTTGACAAAAATAATCTAAAAAAAAATTGACGTAACTTAATATTTGTCTCGGATTAAACCGTTAAATGAAATAGTAAATCAAACACTGTATTAACACAAATGTATACAGTGAGTCCGAGATGTCTAAATTCATTTAAAATTCAGCGGTGCGTTTTTTGAAAAAACGCTCGGACCCGTCGATTTCTATTTCCTAATTTGTTTCTTTATGGCAAATTCTTGTATACCGGGTAGCCCCATGTCCAATACCTAAACTCAACAGTTATCGAAAAAATTACGATTGAACATACCAATAAGTAAGACCGTATTTCCGAGGATTTATTTCTAAATCGAACAAAACATTCCATTGTGTGTATATTTTGTATTTGTTTTTAATTCTGGTACTTCTGAATGTTGACTTGTCACCGTTTAGTCCCATAGAGACTATATGACAATTTTACTTCAAATAAGTAATTGTTAAGCGTAGTTGCAGAGTTGCGGTTTTCACAAGGGTGAAGTTAACGGAAAGAGTATAAATTGAAATTCTATGCATGGTTGAGTTTCGTGATAGAACTCAAATAGAAACAGCTCAATTATTCAATGAAATCCATCCTGATCGTCCTCATATATGTCAAAAGGTGGTGAGTAGAATTGAG
Source organism: Polydrusus tereticollis (assembly GCA_963920685.1). Taxonomy (NCBI): domain Eukaryota; kingdom Metazoa; phylum Arthropoda; class Insecta; order Coleoptera; family Curculionidae; genus Polydrusus; species Polydrusus tereticollis. The sequence continues at coordinate 91,079,304 of OY987333.1, forward strand.
GCTAAATATACAGAATTGGGTTATGTTAGTGATTTGCCTAAATCTGTGCGTCCTGCTCGAGATTAAAATGAACAACTTGACGTTTTGCTTTCTTTGGAAAAAAATCCATGTATTCCTCTGTCGCACATTGGGGCCAATTTACACATTCGGAAATCTGTTGTTGACCAAATAGTAAAAACACAAATATTACCCATACAAAGTTATTCCAGTGCATGAGTTATTTGAAGATGATTTCGATAGGCGAAATGAGTTTTGTGAACGCATGCAAAATATGTGCAATCTAAATAATAATTTAGGAAAAAGTATTTTTTTCCGATGAAGCTACGTTCTGTTCGAATGGTTCACAGCCAGTACCCATAAGAAAGAAATATGTTGTGTGGAATAGTTCGCGGAAGAGTAATCGGTTCATATTTCTTTGAACAATCTTTAACTGGACAAGTATATCTCGACTTTCTCCAACTTGAATTAATTCCAGCATAAATGATTTTATTTCCGAATCCACCGAACCCAGACTCTCCTGACGAAGAACTGATGTTCCAGCAAAATGGTGCTCCTACGCAGTGTTCTGCCACTGTGCGTACATTTTTGGCCTGCTAGGTCGCCAGACCTAACTCCGTTGGACTTGTCTTTGTGGGGTTGCCTCAAATCGAGTATTTGTTGACAAGTCAAACAATCTGCAGGAGTTGAAAGAGAGGATCCGAAAAGAAGTGTGTGCCATAATCCGGAAATAGCTGAAAACGTGCAAAGAGAGTTTATTGATCGTATTGGATATTATCAAGCCGTAAATGGAGCAAATTTTTAACATTTAATTTGATTTGTTCTTTTTAAATATGCAGGTCTTACTTAATCATATGTTCAATCGTATTCGTTAACTGTTGAGTTTAGGCTTAGGACATGGTATATGAACATACTTTATTCGTTACTTATTTTTGGGCTACCCTACATACATGAGTGTACCATAAAAAAAGAACACATTAGGAAAAAAATATCGATGGGCCTGAACGTTTTTCCAAAAACTCACCGCTGAATTTTAAAGGAATTCAGACATTACTTGTGGACCTCACTGTACAATAAAGATACTAGAGAATATTTGCTAATTTGGTAGAAGCATTTATTGTCCTGATGATTTAGGAAAATAGTAAATAACGGCATTATATAGTTAATAGAAATCTACTATTCCGCACAGCAAATAAGAGCTTTACGTAGTAACCAACTTTCTATTAATAACGGCATGTTTAAGATTTAGTTTACCAAGTTTGTTCCGTTAATTACAAGTTCTAATTACTTCTATTTGCTTGCATCCGATACTATAATAACGTCTAATTTTTAAACATAACTTTTAAGGGGCTTGCACAAAAACCAAATTAGTAGATTTTCTCGAAACAGGTTCAACTTATTAAGAATTATAAAGACACATTTTTGGTTTATTTTGACTTGCCATAACGAAAAAACTTTTATTTAAATAAATGAGTGGCGTGTTAATCTTTTTTTGAAAAATCCTAAGGTTACCAACATTATTATTATTTTATAAAACCGAAATTGACTGTACTGCAGTACTGTAATGGAAGTATGCATAATAAAGTTGTACTAGACTAGATTAGGTTTAGTAGTTATATAAAAGAATCGTCATTTACCATATGATTATTTAACAGTAAATACTATACAGGGTTATTCACGGTGAGTGGCCTATTGGCAGATCTCGGGAACTATACAAGATAGGTTTTTGAACTTTTGTTGCTAGATATAAGGAACGCTGACTATTTTAGTTGGGGTATCTCGAAGTTTCTATCACTGCCGGTTATACCGCCAAATAAAGCCAAACTTTGATGTTTTAAATGAAATACTATATACAGGGCTGCCCAGAAGTCCGGAATAAAATTAATATAGCCTTAACCTGTAACTTTTGGGGAAAATGCTCGGATACGTCAATTTAGTTTTATATATGCTTATATTTTGACGCTATTCATTTTTTTTTTATAGACATTTGTCAAAGATATGACGAAATCAATATTTTTTTTAAATGGAAATATACAGCTTGTGATACATTATTTGAAAGCTAATATCTCGTACAATATGCTCATAAATTTTGGCGCGATTCTGTCAAGCTATTTCAAAATGGCAACTGTTAAAAGTTTAAAAAAAAATCCCTATTTTAATAAGCGGAAATGATAAATCATTGATGTTTTTTTTACCTTTCAAGATAAGAAATCTTCGTTGTTTCACGTTCTGACATTTTGTGACATTGTGAACTTGTGAAATTAATTTAGGTATTTCCGAAGTATTATTTTACAATTTTTTTAACAAAAATAGTTTTGTCGGAAAGGCAGCGTATCGAAGTCTTGATATTGTTAGGATGTGGAGACAAAATAAGAAGTCAAAGTGAAGTGTGCACTTTATTTAATGCTAAATATCCAGAAAATGAAATTTCACAGGGCACTGTTAGTGAAATATTCCACAAATTTGATGAACATGGCACAGTAAAGGACTTGCCTAGGAATAGACGGCCACGTGTTTTATGCGACGATGAAAAATTGGATATCTCTGCAGGATAATCCGCATGTTTCAACAGTTTTATTGGCTCAAAGTCATGATACACCTAGAGGTACTATTGAAAGATTATTGAAAGCAGAAATATACCACCATTATAAAGTATGTCTTGTCCAAGAGCTTTTAAAAAATGACTATGATAGGCCTTTGCAATTTTGCGAAGAAATGATGAGACGGTGTGGCGAGAATAATAGGTTTTCACAGAACATATTATTCTATTTCTATTTAAACGGGGTGGTTAACAGACATAATTATCGTTTCTGGAGTCAAGAAAATCCACGATGGATATTTGAAGCGCATACTCAGCGGCCCCAGAAAGTAAATGTATGGGCAGGTATCATTAATAACCGAATTTCAGGGCCATTCTTTTTGGAAGGAAACCTCACAGCTGAACGGTACCTGGATTTCTTAACCTTCGAGTTGAGACCTGCTCTAGCTGTAATTTTTCCCAATAAAGTAGATCCAGATATACCTAATGAAGCAATTTGGTTTCAGCAAGATGGTGCTTCTACGCATTTTGGTGTCAATGTGAGAAGATATTTAGACCAGATATTTCCAGGTCGCTGAATTGGACGACGTGGTACAATTGAATGGCCACCGAGGTCCCCAGACTTAACGCCTCTAGACTATTTTCTTTGGGGATATTTAAAAAAAAAAGTTTACCGAAATAGGCCAAATAATATTGAAGATTTGAAAAACAAAATTAGATTGGAGACACATAACATACCGGCTGAAGCCATTTGAAATTCCGTCGACGGATTTTACAATCGTCTGAGAGCATGCCAAGTAGAGGGTGGAGAACATTTCCAGCATTTGCCACGTTACGCCACCTTTTTGTTGTGTTTTGTTTTGCTTCATTACATTTTTATTTTTTTTGACAAAATAAATAACAAATAAACCATAACTACTGTTAAGTCACAATGTCACAGAATGTCAGAACGTGAAACAATGAAGATTTCTTACCTTGAAAGGTAAAAAAATCATCAATGATTTACCATTTCCGCTTATTTAAATAGGGATTTTTTTAAAACTTTTAATAGTCACCATTTTGAAATAGCTTGACAGAATCGCGCCAAAATTTATGAGCATACTGTACGAGATATTAGCCTTCAAATGATGTAACACAAGCTGTATGTTTCCATTTAAAAAAAAATATCGATGTCGTCAAATCTTTGACAAATGTCTATGAAAAACAAACGAATAACGCCAAAATGTGAGCATATATGAAACTAAATTGACGTGCTCGAGCATTTTTCCCAAAAGTTACAGGTTAAGGCTATATAAATTTTATTCCGGACTTCTGGGCAGCCCCGTATACAGGGTGATTGATGGTGCATGGCCTATTAGACGTTCTGGCAAACTAGTCAACGGATCACTTTGAAAATTTGGGAACTTACTTAAGTGGACGTGCTCTCCCCTTTAAACATATTTTTACCTGTGCAGTGTTACCGATTCCACTAAAAAGTACTAGCTACTTTGATATTTTAAATAGAATACCCTGTAAATTAATTTCTTCAGAGAATTCCTATTAATTTATTAATAAATTCTCTTAACTCTCAAGCATGGCCTTTAAAAACCGCCGATATTTTTCTTCGTGACAGATTAGGACATGAAAATTTGGTGGAAAGGTAGGTAATATCCAGAGACATTTTACATTGTGTCTATATCTTAGTTATTATAGTACAGGGTGTTTCAGAACTACAAATATTTTTATAATTTGGAAAAATTACTAAAATTATACTTTTATTGAAATGTTCCTACACCCATCTAAAACAGTTTTTGACTTAGGAGCGTTTATTTGCGAAATTAATTGTAAACAGATGGCAATGATATGAGTTTTCAGTCAAATTTAACAAGTAACCTATGGAAACTATTGTTTTGAAATGGTTGACATTCTGCTATTATTTATTTAGTTTATTTGTCAGTTGGTGTATTTACATACAAATAATTTTCTTTTGACTTCTTACAAAGCTACTAAAAAATTTAAAAAAAATCTAAATAGTTTTTAATAAATGTTCAAAATGTTGACCGTTGACATCTAAGCATTTTAGAATTCGAGTATTAACACCATTTGCAGTAGTACCTAAGTCTAAGTTCATCAGCATCCAAGCTTTGAAAAGCGCGATTCACCCGATCTTCCAACTCTTCCCTTGAATTTACTGGTGTTTTGTAAACAATATCTTTGACAGTACCAAAAAGGTAAAAATCTAAAGGCGTCAAGTCTTGGGACCTTGTAGGCCAATTCCAAGGTCCCAAACGCCCGAACCAGCGATCTTTGAAAATTCTCTGTATCTCCGCACTTACTGCGACAGTGCAATGAGCGGGAGCCCCGTCCAGTTGATACCAGCTACTGCGATACTGAGCAAGAGGAAGATTGTCCACGAAATTTTCAACAAAAGTAGTTAAAATTTCTCAGTATTTTCTAGAAGTCAAGTTTTCATTATACATCAAATATCGAATTTTGTCGTCCATGACTGACAAATAAACTAAATAATGATAGTAAAATGTCAAACATTTCAAAACAAAAGTTTCCATTGGCTACATGTTAAATTTGACTAAAAACTCATATGATTGATATCTGTTAACAATTAATTTCGCAAATAACTGCTCATAAGTCAAAAACTGTTCCAGATGGGTATAAGAACATTTTATATAAAAAGACAGAAAATTTTAACAGCTTTTAGAATCAGAGAAAAAATACATATATAAAAAGTATAATTTTAGTAACTTTTCCAAATCATCAAAATATTTGTATTTCTGAAACACCCTGTACTACAATAGGTAACTAAGATATAGACACAACGTAAAATGTCTCTGGATATTACCTAACTTTCCACTAAATTTCCATGTCCTAATCTGTCACGAAGTCAAGAATATCGGCAGTTTTTGAAGGCCATGCTTTGCGAAAAAAAAAAACAGAAATTAATTATTATCTCGAAAACGATGACAGATAGGTATAGGAAAATGTCAAGAGGATTTATTACTAAGATAATCAGGATTCTAAAAAAAAAATAATGTACAGGGTATTCTATTTAAAATATCAAAGTAGCTAGTACTTTTTAGTAGAATTGGCAACACTGCACACCTAAAAATATGTTTAAAGGAGAGAACACGTCTACTTATGTAAGTTCCCAAATTCTTAAAGTGATACGTTGACTAGTTCGCCAGAACGTCTAATAGGCCATCCAGCATCAATCACCCTGTACATGTTAACATTTTTAGGTTCTCTATAGAATTCCAAGCAACTTTTGTTAATGATACCTTATACCTATCGTTTGCCGCTTCTGACATAAAAATTATTAGGATTTTTTATTAAAAAAAAATACGTCAAAAGTAAAGTTGGATAACATTAAAAATTAAACATTTTTAATTTTAACATCATTAGCGAAGATATGGACATTTTTATTTTATGACAGATGTCAGATATGTTTATACGAGGTATTTTTAAAATTAAATTTTGTTGTTTTTAAATGGCATGCCCTATATTCTAATTTACCAATAAATCGAGAATTGAATTTCTTATTAATTGCTAATAACCAATATGTTTCTATCTTGAGCCGTTAATGAACTATAAGCATTAAAATAATCTACTTTTACATCATTATATTATCTTTCTATCAAGCAAGCTGAGTGATAATTTCTTCCATTGATTATACCATCTCGTGAAAATTTCGAATTGTCAATCCAAATAATCTTTTTTAAAAAAATCTGGGTCCCCCTGTATATAAATCAGCATCATCTCGCAAAACACCTCTCTTCTTTGTGCATCTCCAGTTTAAAGAGCTTGAAGCGTAATAAATTTATGGTTAGCATTCTATGTTTTTCCAAAATTCCTTAAACTGATGAACATGATATCACAAGATCTTTTTTCTACAACCGACAAAAAATAACAATGTTTGCGCATTAACGTCAGTGTCTAAAATAAGATATTTTTTCATTGACATTATTTTTTTTACGTCACCGTGTGCAAAATATTTTGCATATACCTACTATCAATTTAATTATTGCCTGTTTTTAATAATCTTATTGACATTTGACAAATAATTGACCAAATACATTTGTTATCGTTTTATGGTTTTAGCTTATATTGAAATGAAAGTCGTTGTTGAAAAAATATTGTTTGCAACTTGTGTGCAAAATTATTTGGTCATCTCGAACAATTCGAGCTGCGTCTCGCCAAAAAATTTTTGTTTTCGATCACCAAAGTAATTTCGCACCCTAGATACAAAATAGTATATTAAAGTACATGTTTTATAAAGCATCATCTTATAGCACGCGTCCATGTTAAAAAACGAGCCGCTTGCGGCGAGTTTTTTAACGGGACAAGTGCTCTAACTGCTTTATAAAACACGTACTTTATACTATTTTTTCTATTTTGTATTTTTTTCAATAAGAAAATACATATTTAAAAAGAAAATCAACCCTTCAAATTTTGTAAATTTGTGTGTCTAAATTCTATGTTGGTAATACTCTAAATTTCTTTTTATCATAGTAGCCTTGACAATAAATAATATTTTCTTTGTGTCCTTGTCACGAAATTTGTGATTTAATATTTCATAGAGTTGTTCATAATTATAATTAAAAAAATATGGAGCATGATAATCTAAGTTTAACTCCCCCTGAGTTAAGGGATATTGCTAATAAAACGATAAATCAACTTTTACCAGAGAAATCCCGAAAACTTTCTTTTCTCATGGATAACAATAACAGGAAACGTCAGACGTCAACAGAATAAAACATTTAAATATAACCAATGCCAACTTTTTAAAAATAAAATTCGGAGTTCGAAATGGATATATTTCGAACTCGCTAGCGCGTTCGAAATATCTATTTTTCGAGACAAAATTAGAAAAATAACTATTTTCTAATTTTGTCTCGAAAAATAGATATTTCGAACGCGCTAGCGAGTTCGAAATATATCCATTTCGAACTCCGAATTTTATTTTTTAAAAGTTGGCATTGGTAATATTTAAATGTTTTATTCTGTTGACGTCTGACGTTTCCTGTTATTGTGATCCATGAGAAAAGAAAGTTTTCGGGACTTCTCTGGTAAAAGTTGATTTATCGTTTTATTAGCAATATCCCTTAACTCAGGGGGAGTTGAACTTAGATTATCATGCTCCATATTTTTTTTAATTATAATTATGAACAACTCTATGAAATATTAAAACACAAATTTCGTGACAATGACACAAAGAAAATATTATTTATTGTCAAGGCTACTATGATAAAAGTAAATTTATAGTATTACCAACATAGAATTTAGACATACAAATTTACAAAATTTGAAGGGTTGATTTTCTTTTTAAATATGTATTTTCTTATTGAAAAAAATACAAAATAGAAAAAATAGTATAAAGTACGTGTTTTATAAAGCAGTTAGAGCACTTGTCCCGTTAAAAAACTCGCCGCAAGCGGCTCGTTTTTTTAACATGGACGCGTGCTATAAGATGATGCTTTATAAAACATGTACTTTAATATACTATTTCCCAACTAGAAACAGATGCATGCGGCTATGTATCAAAATATTCCAAAACATTAATTTCATTTGCTATAGGTTTAGAAATAATTTTTTGCACTATTCTACTGCCAAATATAAAAAAAAAATGGCTTTGATCCTTATAAACTTTTTTTCATTCCTGGTTGTGAATTCGGGAAACGTTCATTTTTATAATATACATGCTCGTGCGCTTTTATTTGCTACCATTGACTATAACCAGCAAATTAATTTAAAATATGGGCATTCTAATCGTTTTCCATTTTAATTAAGTTTATTTAAATTAACAGAAAGATAATAATATTATGAAAACTGACTTTATATAAATGCGTCAAAGCCTAATTTGGCTTGATTAAAACAATAGCAGGCACAGCAAACTTTACAAAAAATTATACATTTTTGATGTTCCATAAAATATGCTACCGTATTTGTAAAAACACAGGCTGCTTGATAGATAATTGATATTAATTTTGTAAAAGTTGATAGGGCGAGGTGTTCTGACCTGCCTTCACAGATTCCTGTATCTCCGACAGTAACTGACGGTTTATGAAATATTGCCTAGTTTAATAAAACCCATTATAACTTTAACATGTTTCGTTTATGCCACGACTTGGTAATTTCTTGATATTTACATCAATTTAACTTTGTATTATTTTCACAGTAACAACTTATTATGTTCATGTTGACACGTAGGACACCTTGCAACTGAGGTCAATTTAAATACCCTTAAGATTTAGTTCCATTTAGCTTAGACAATCGAATCAACACACTCTTGTATTATTATCTCTGCGAACTAAACTACAACATCTTTCTTTTCTGAGATGCCAGACTAACTAATCACTGCCGTCGGAAAACTGCAATTCTCGTGCGGAAGCCCTTTAAGATGGAGTTATGATATGCAATCTCGTTGCTTACCTAAACACACGCGACGTAGTTGCCCTATTTGGCCGAAAAAATATTTTTAGAAGAATATCAGTTTACTGTGAACTAGAGTGATACCTTGTGTCAGAAAAACACGCAAATCCCGCTACCCGGCCACGTGGCGCATCTTCTCGCCTCGAGTCTTAAACGCTACTTCTGACTTGCTTCGCTCGTGTTAAACTCGATGCGGTAGCACGATTCGTTGGACCAATCACAATCATTTTAGGTGAAGCGTTGCCGATTTGAACTTTGATTTTTAAATTAGCATATTAAATTACGACGTTGGTTAATTGATTTCTATTTATGAATTTGTTTTTAGAAAACATGTTTCCTAAACAAAAGTAGATTTATAATTGTTTTTTTTTCAACGCTTATAATTCAAAATTGTCCTAAGATAGAAACATAATAAATAATAATAAGGTTATTAGCAACTAATTAGGAAATTCAATTTTCCTTCTATTTGAAAATTAAAATATAGGGCATTTCATCAAAAAAGATAATTGCCTTATTTATGTTAATACTTCCCACTAAAATTTAGGTTTAGAAAAACCCTGTATAAAAGATATCTAGCATTTGTCATGAAATAAAAAGGACCATAATATCTTCGCTAAAAGCTGTCAGAAATGCAAATGTTTAACTGCACTAGTTTCAAAGTTATTCGACTTGAAGTTTGACGTATTTTTTATCAAAAATCCTTTTAGTCATTTGTATCTCAGAAACGGTTAAAGATAGGTAGGTACATGGTATTATTAACAAAAGTTTCTTGGAATTCTACAGAAAATCCAAAATTAATAAAATATTCAGGGTGTCCGGATTCAGATAGAACATGAAAAAATAAGGTGACAAGTTCCTATAATATATTTTCTTACATGCCCTCCCTACGGAGATATGTGCCCCTGAAGGACGCCGCTGGAATTCGATTTTTCTTGAATAACTTTCAAAGTATCTAATATAATTTAATAAAAGTGTAATGTGATGGATACTAGTAAGGGCCTCTTAAAGTAGTGTCCTTGAAACATATTTAGCTTTATTACTTTACCAGGGGCAAACTAAGCTTTACAATTTATTGCCTAAATTTTTAACACCCTGTTTGATAAAGACTTTAAAAAAATAAATCTGGGTAGCTTGCACCTTAAACTAAATAAAAGATACTCTTGTTTATTGTCGATGAAATTAACCGTTTTCGAGAAAAATAATAATAAACGAACAGTTGTGTTGAAGACCTATGTTCGCAAGAAATGTGCGTTTTATTTAGGGTTGGGCAAATGTTCCGGAACGGCTTAATTACAAGCGAACGAAAAGTGATATCGAATCGGGGTTTTGGGCAATCTATAGGACAAAAATTTTACTATTTGACTGGTATACCATATGTCAGTAATGTCACCAACTGTCAAGTGTCGACGATATTTTTTTATTTTTTTAAATGGAACACCCTGTATATTATCAGATATTCTAGATCTTCAATAAATTACAAATATTTTTCATATAGCATACCATATGATTAAATTCAACTGTTTCGGAAATACGGGCAAATGAATGTAGTACATTTTATTTAAACAAAACCAAGGTAATAACTTTAAAACACAATAATATAAAATAATGGTTATTTAATTAAATGGTTAAAATGTCGTCCTTCAGCCACCTGACAGTGTCCAATCCTGTCGGAAAATTCAGAACGCACGTTTTGCAAATGTTCACGAGAAATAACATGCACAGCATCTAAAATTCTGTTTTGAAGATCCTCCAAAGTCTTAGGTTGTGTACGATATACGACAGTCTTTAAATGACCCCCAGAGGTAGAAATCTAGAGGTGTTAAATCTGGAGATCTAGGAGGCCATTCAATGGACCCTCTCCTACCTATCCACCTTCCAGGAAAAGTTTGATCTAAATAATTTCTGACATGTATACCAAAATGAGCTGGCGCCCCATCTTGCTGAAACCAAATGTCATTCGCTAGTATTTGATCGTTAACCTGATCATGATATAAATTAATCGAATTTGGTATAATTCTATTTCGAAGCAGATCTAAGTAGTAAATAGATGTCAAGTTTCATCAAGGAAGAAAGGCCCAATAATATGGTTTCCAATTATACCTGCCCACACATTTAATTTTTGGGGGTGTTGCGTACGGTGCTCAATCATCCAATGGGGATTATGGTCTGACCAGTATCGACAGTTGTGCCTATTGACGAAACCATTAAGACAGAATGTAGCCTCGTCAGAAAATAAAATACGACTTACAAAGTTAGGTTGTAGGTCTATGTAGTCCATTATTTCTTGACAAAATTGCATACGCCTATCAGGATCGTCCTCTGATAGTTCTTGAAGCAAGCTGACTTTATAAGGAAACATTTTATTTTTTTTGAGGATTCTTCTAATTGATTTTTCGCTGTTTTCATGTGCAAGAGCAAGCTTTGGAACTGACGTCTGTGGTTCTTCTTGTAGGGCAAGCAAAACATCCAGGGATTTCTCGTCATTTGTAGCAGTTTTCGGACGACCTGTTTTTGGCAAGTTTTTTACCGTACCCGTATGCTCAAAGTTATGGAATATTCTATTAGCAGTTGATTTAGAAATGGGATCTCGAACAGGAAAACTTTGATTGAAAAGGTCGGTTGCTTCTTGAAAAGATCTCCGTCTATCCCCATATCCTATCATCATAAGCAGAGTAATCCGTTCTTGTTCAGTTAGCTGAACCATAGTTTTATCAGTTATATCAGAGGTTTAGTCGATAAATAAAAAACTCGCACAACTCACTTAATACAAATAAATAAAAATTAAATAGGAAATGTGTCAGAGTGACACTTGGGAGTCATGGAAACTAATACTTTTATTTGGAATGTCATAATAAAAGAAATATGTTGCTTGATTTTTAAACAAAATGTAATATGGGCTTTCTAGATTCATTTGCCCGTATTTCCGAAACAGTTGAATTTAATCATATGGTATGCTATATGAAAAATATTTGTAATTTATTGAAGATCTAGAATATCTAATAATATACAGGGTGTTCCATTTAAAAAAATAAAAAAATATCGTCGACACTTGACAGTTGGTGACATTACTGACATATGGTATACCAGTCAAATAGTAAAATTTTTGTCCTATAGATTGCCCAAAACCCCGATTCGATATCACTTTTCGTTCGCTTGTAATTAAGCCGTTCCGGAACATTTGCCCAACCCTGTATATCGAAGAAACGTATTGTTCTTGCAACCGTTACGATGGTACGAAATAAATGTGAATTAATTCGAACTGTGAAATACACGCTTGCTTAATAAGCATATGTGCATCTGATGTATGGGATTGCGTCTGCAATGCTTTAGAAGCCAGAAGGTTATAACACGAAACACTTCCTAATCGTACTATGCCAAACAAGAAGACATTTCAACGAGCTTACCAACGTCTAAGGGAGAATGGTTGGCGATTCCAGTCAATAAGGTAATACATATTATTGACTATCTTCATAATTCTAGGACAGTTTGGAAAAAAATTACTGATGCTAGTCTGAGAAGAACCGTACGTACGCCACTATTAGAGGAAACTATTTTAAATGCTGAGATGACACTCCATCAACGAGCATTAGAAAATTATCAGCACAGTTTAATACAAAGAAAACAATAGTGCATGAAGTTCTTCAAAAACAGCTGTTATATCCATATGATTTGCAAAAAGTACATCAACTGATTCTTGAAGATTTCCCTCGTAGAATGCAGTTTGCAAATTGGGTATTGGATCAGCAACGAAATAATGTAAACTTTATTAGCATTATTCTTTTCACTGGTGAAGCAAGGTTTACCAAAAATGGTATCACCAACTTACACAACGCATATGTATGGGCTGACGAAAATCTTGATGCCACTATTGTTTCGCATCATCAACATCAGTTCCAATCAATTAATATCTGGGAAGGAATATTGCCGGAACGCTTGAATGAACAACTTCATTTGGAGTTTCTCCAGAATGCTTTTTAGGATTTAGTAGAGCACTTACCACCTAAAAACAGCCGAAACATGTACTTCGTGCACGATGGGGCACTACCTGATTTAAGTGTTGGTGTGCGGGAGCACCTGATTAACGTCTATCCAAACCGTTGGATAGGTAAAGGAGGACCTATTGCCTGGCCTCCTCCAATATAACGCCATTGGATTTTTACCTGTGGGGACACCTGAAAAACTTAGTGTAATCCACTCCGGTCGGCATTAGGGAGGAACTTCTAGAGGTAATCACGTTTCATTATGATATGGTAAGGACCAAGGCTGGGTTATTTTGGCGGGTACAGCAGTCCTCAATTCGTCATGCCCGCGAGTGTATCAGACTTCACGGAGCTTATATTTAACCCTCTTATAAAGTTTTTGAATAATTCAGTAAAGGTGCCTCCTATAACATCACTGGTCTTTTTTTAATTTTGTATTTTATCGGATTAAACAACTTAAAATTAAACCTTTCTGCTGTTTGAATGACTTTCGTATCACACTATGTTGTCGAGAAACAAAATAGAAATCATGGTCCTTTTTATTAAAAATAAACCATGAATTCGTTTATTATTCTTTTTCTCGAAAACGGTTAATTTTATCGACCATAAACAAGAGAATTTTTTTTTAGTCCAAGGTGCAGGCTACCAAGATTTATATGCTTTAAGTCTTTATCATACAAGGTGTTAAGATTTTAAGCATTAAGTTGTAAAACTTAGTCCGCCCCTGGTGAAGAAGACATAAGAAAAATTTTTATAAGAACTTGTCATTTTATTTTTTTATGTTCTATCTGAATCCGAGAGATTTCCTACATATTCCCGGACACCCTATATACAGAGTGACAAAAAAGTCGCGCATAATGCCTGTAACTTTTGAATTACCTCGTATATGAAAAAGTGACCTTTATGAAAGTTGTTCAGTAAATTATTCCCCATATTACTGCTTGCATGCATTTTTTCTGTCATTTTTGGTTTGGTTGCCATAGAGACCAACTTACTTTTTTTAAATGGAACACCCTGCATATGATTGCATATTTGGATTCTACTGGGAAAACTCTGAATTTCTTGTATTTCAAATTATTTATTTAAAATTGTAACAAACTTTATACAAACAAAATAAATAGCCTAGAAAATTGAACAACTTAACATCAGAATAATAAACAGTGGATCAGGTGTTCAAAATGACCACCATTTTCTGCTAAGCAGTCGATCCCTGAATCCGTCTACAACGTTTAAAAAGAAGTCCTCTGAAATTACCCAAATTTCAGCACTAATTCTGACTTTTGATGATTCTAAGTTATTTGGACTGTTAACGTAGACTTTGTTCTTTAAGTGTCCCCACAAAAAGAAGTCGAGCGGTGTTAAATTCGGGGATCGCGCTGGCCAGTTCATAGCACCTCTTCTGTCTATCCAACGTCCTGAAAATTGTTTGTTTATGTATTGTCTAACATTTGCTGCATAATGCGCAGCTGCTCCATCTTCCTGAAATCATACCTGTTCGTTTATTTATTTTTACCCGGTAAAACCATTCTGCAAGAAGGAATTATGTGATTCCTAGGGAGGTCCAGATATTTTTCAAAATTCAGATTACCATCTATGAAAAAAGTTCCCACAATATGTCTACCAACTATGTCCGCTAAACATTAACTTTTTCGGGCCTCCGAGTATGACCTTCCTGGAACTGGAGTATTCTCAGCACACCAGTAACGATAATTGTGTCTATTGACAATGGAATATATAAATGGAAAGTAGCTTCATCCGAGAAAATGTTATTGGTTGCGAAGTTATTATTGTTATTGCATCTTTCCATCATCAGCTCACAATATTCAGCTCTTCTATCAAAATTTCTCACTGACTGATGAGACACATTAAAATCCATTACCATTGTCCTGGATGATTGTGTTGGATTTTTATGTATTGTGAGCATGATATCCAGAGCTTTGTCTCCCCGGTTGCTGTTTTAGGTCGACCTAGCGGCTTCCCTAACATTGCCTGTTTCTCGAAATTTCTTTACCACTCGACACACTGTTGACTGATTTATTGGAGGTATATTTGGATATAATTCATTGAAAAGTTGACAAACCTGATCTTGCGATCTCTTCATATTTCTGTAACCGCTCATTATTAAAATTTCAACTCATTGTAAAAAAATTAGAAATCAGACAACAGAAAATTAAACAGGAACTCAGAATTGACACCTCTTAGGTCGCTGTCATGAAAACACCTTGACTCAACTGGTGGGTATTAAGTAGGAACCTTATAATTAGGAAGCTTTTCATTTTTGAGCTGTCATTGTTTCGGAAATGCTTGCAGATAGGTGAAAATTTAAAATACAAAAAATTTAGAGTTTCCCAGTAGAATCCAAATATGCAATTATTTGCAGGGTGTTTCATTTAAAGAAAGTAAGTTAGTCTCTATGGCAATCAAACCAGAAATGACAGAAAAAATGCATGCAGGTAAAAATGTGGGGAATGATTTACTGAAAAACTTTCATAGAGGTCACTTTTTCATATACGAGGTAATTTAAAAGTTACAGGCATTATGCGCGAACTCTTTGCCACTCTGTATAGCAGCTCATTTAAAATAACAAAACGTATCTTGTACAGTTCCCGAGATCTTCTAATATGTCACTCACCGTGAGTGATCCTGGATGTATATAGTAACAGAAAACACGATGAGCAAAAATACAGCTGAATACATGTGCGATTGCTTTTATTAAGTTTTTGTGTTCTTGTTATTTGAATATCAATGGGATAAATATTTTTTAATCACAAAACATAGTTAGTACACGTTTTTACCATTTAATTTCATCGTATTTATCGTCCGTCATATTTGAGAAGTATGAATGATTGTCCTCCGCCAACTACAAAACCCTTTTTAAATCAATTTTATAAGCTCAAATGGCATTGCATGTCAATTTATTTAATTATATAACTGATATAAAAACGATATTCTGTGAAGGAGAAAAAGTATGTCGGCATACATTATTTTACTCGTATTCCAATTTACTTTTTCTAGTTGGTTCTCTGGTCTGTAGCCACTTAACGAGCGCAGCCGGAGAAAAATGGCTTGCACATTTCTATCCCAGTTTTAATTCTCTATCGACGATAAAGCTGTTACACACTCGGTTAACAAGAACGTAATAAATCAACTGCGTTCTGCAAATACAAACCAACCCGGCAAACGCCGAACAAAAGTTTACATCTTAATAGACTCTGTGCTACTAACGGAAATTTACTTAGAAAATTCAAAGTTTGTTCTGTTAATTATAGGTTTACCTACTTACTTCTACTTCTAGCTCGAATCCTGGCAAATAGGATAAGGGTGAATGATGAAATGGATTTCCGAACGGCGAAGTGTGAAACTTTAGGAGAAGTTCCGGACCGCTGCTAATAATTTCGGGAATTGTCTCGCCGCTGCAAAGGTGAGCCAGCGTTGTCGCCGACAATCCCCATCCATCCATAATTTCAACGTAGTCTTGCATCGTGTTGCATTGATCCCATATTCTAAAATCATTCAAAGATTAGCCAAGATAACTTAAAGGATATAGCTGTTTTATGAACAAAGAACCGGATTTAATTTAATTCGCCGTGTTAATGAACATTTCATTTATTTCGAGGACTTTTCTTCATAATTATACAAGTATAGGTATTACATAGGTTATTATATCACAAAAAGAAAGTTTAAACAAAGAACAGGTAGGCTTTTCCAAATTGATTAAGAGCTGACATTAATAAAGTTGTGTTTTTTTTTAACAAATCAATTGATTTACTTGTCAAAGATTTATTGGTGATATCTGAGGCATAATCTACAGGGTGTTCGGAATTGACGATGACATGTTTTAGGGTATAATTCTACATAAAAAAAATATTAAAAAGTTTGTATTAACCTAGATCTGCAAATGCTTTCATACGGAGCTAGAGGCCCTTGAAGATACTGACATCATAGCGTTTCCTTGTTCATTTATTAAGATCCCGTTACAATACAAAAATAAACATTTAAGTATAAGTTTGTGTTATTAGGTGACCCATATGGCAACCAATGACATGTAACCACAGTGGGCTATTTTTTTTTTCGCCAGGTGTATTTTCCCTATTTTTTAAATAAGTTTTATTAATGTTATATAAGAAACTGTTCTCAAAAATTGCAGCCTGGTGATATGGCGGCGTTACTAACCTAACCTCTAAATGTGTTCAAAATAACAATATGTTTGTATAAGTACAGTCCGCCTTACGGTTCTGTGGCTATAGAAGGAATGCGAATAAAAAAAAGACTAACGTACCGGGTCTGCTAAGTTCACCAATAAATTTTAAATAAAAATAACCTAATTTTATGATGACTAGACCGCGTATGAATTTTTTCCCGCCCGCACATTTTCCGGCGGCCGTTTCTAGTCGATGAAATAATTGTTGTGGACACATGAATAAAATAATACCTAAAAAATGTGTGTTTCACAGCGTTTTTTTTTTATCTATCGCCACTGAGAGTGGACAGTGGTGTGGTTTAACTATTAAAATAAGAGAAAGCAAATTTAGTTTATTAACTTATAAAATATTTATATGAAACGAGGCACCGCGCGCTTATGCCGCTACAGTTAAACCTGACTTTTTTATGCCTTTTACCCCCCTGTCTCCGCAGTCATCGTATCCACAGACTCGTAAAGCGGACTATATCTAGGGCACTTTAAACTAATAATTTTATAAAAGGAGCATTCTCGACGCAACTCTCTTCTTTCAGTCATATCCAGCCATCCTCACTCAATTAGTTTATGGGATATAGTTTGGTATTTTCAGACACAGTGAATAAGTCTTAAACAAGAATTTTGAATGAGCTGTACCCGACGCTTATCGACACTATAAGCACCCACCCACGACCCAATCTGCAGAGTCCAATTTACAGAGCATATCGGAAAGGGAAAATCGGGTGCTGCTCTTCAAACCACCCGATCTTGCAGTATGTTTTGAGTCTTTAAATGTCGGAATGGCTCCTTTATATAAATTTAAAAAATCAGATTTACGCTGACTTTGTTATTGGAAAATTCGCGAAGAAAGAAAAGAAGAAGATAAGTTAAAAAATGGCCATTAGAGTAAAGAAAGTTTAGCCATTTGAATATTCTTAAAGAAGAAGGACCATTTGACCTCTAAAATTTCCATTCCTTAACTCGGCATCTCTCTGTTTAAATAATTGGCGTTGGAAATATCTCACAGGTAGGGCATATCCCTATATAGCTCAAAAATCTCTCTCCAAGATTGCTTCTTCCTTTTAGATATTTTGATTCAAAATACTAAAAATTCACGGCACTCTCTGTCAGAATTAATACTTGACTTAACCCATCAAATATCGATGAACATCGACCCAACCGTGCTCCACACGATCAGACTTGTAGAGTGTTGGAGTGGGGAGTCGGGAGATTGTATGGTCGCCTCAACCAACCGCCCGATCTGGATTTTATCGGTTCGGCATGCTTACACACTACCCAATTTGTGGGGTCCCTGCAGATTCAACCTTGCAGATTGGGTAGTGTGTATTAGGACAATTATTTCCATAAACAACATCACAGTGGCTAAACACTGAGAGTATTTCAGTTTCAATTTTACAATCCTAATCTTTGTATACATCTTAACACATGCGCACTAAACCGTAAGGGACTGTCAAAAGTTATGCCTAAATTTGCGAACATTGTCTTTCACTGGCAAAGGCGTATTATCTATCTTAACATGAATTTATTTCATCTTCAACCCGATCGACATCAAACTCTCGACCGTACACCATCAAGCACTGTCCAGGATTTAATATAAAGGATTGTTCTAATGATACTTGATTTAAAGAAGTTAGTTCTCAACTCATAGTCCTACAGCTCTCAACAGCATCGGCCCTATCAAATGACATGTAAATTTGAGTGTCGTCAGCATAGTATTGAGCAGAGTACTTAGCGATTTTGAGAAAATCGACGTGTAAATGACATATGAAAGTGCAGATAAGGCAGAACCCGTTGGCACGCCATTCCGAATTGCAATGGGGGTTAATATTAAGTTGTCGATCCAAACGGACGGCGTTATGTTCGACAGTACGTTTCTAAAAAAGAGAACCGTACTATCGGTCACTCTTTGGTTAAAAGATTAGAGTGCAAAACTAAGTCTTTTCTTTTTGCCCAATAGAACCTTTAATTTGTGTCACGTGATCCCTATCAGCCGGGCACCTGTCTTATTGTCAGTTTAACGTTTAACGTGGCACGTCCTATTATTGAAACATTATATTATTATTGTTTTAGTGCAATGTTGAGAAGAATGGAAGCAGATGACTCCTTAGTGCCTGCTCCTTCTGGAAAAGACAGAAAAAAAGTTCTACAGGTATCAAAACGACTGAAAGCGAACGCAAGACTATTTAAATTAATAAGCAATCAACAACTTCTCTAAAATTGAGATTTTATCGTTTTTCCAGACTTCGCCCGAAAAGGTTGCCGATGAAAGCTACTTGTAGTCACAGTGGAAAACCTAGATTTTCGTAATTCTACACAACCCTTACAATGACCGAAATTAAGCGTTTTCATGACATCTTGTACTCATCTTCAGACAAAGTTAAGCAAGATGCTTTCCTTCTTAAATGTTGTGACGGCAAACAGCCCAAAAGAAGTGATGGCAACAAGGCAAGAAAACATGGAGTTTTCATCGAATACATAATTCCTTGTGTTAGATGTGAAAGTATTTGTGTATGCAAAAAAGCATTCTTGATCATTTTAGTACAATCAATCTGTTATGGAAAAGCGCGTTTACGGGAAAAAAATACCATAAGCGATTTTATTTCATAAATGGTTGGGGGGGCATGTGATTAGCTTAAAACCTAATTGTCGGGTCCCCCCCCCCCCTGGGGCGCTTGTGGGAAACTCAAAACGAATTTTGACTTGATTTTCCGCAAAAACGGTAAGTCGCAGAGACATATTTTGGTAACAAATATTGTAGAAAACAATATTCTCCATAATTTATCTCATGGAGTCACTGCGCTACGACTAAAATTGCAGAAAGCAGAGGGCGCCAAAGTCGCCAAAAATCACTTTTTTCTTATTTTCGACGCATAAATACAAAAGTTGTAGAGCCCAAAGATTCCTATAAATTGAGTCCACGCTTCTTTTTTTACAATGCACGGTTACGGAGATATAGCGCCTGGAAGTACCAACCGAATGCAGCATCATTTCTTTTATGTCCTGTGATCGTAGTATTCTATTGTTACAGATCCTCACGTCTAATATGACCACTACGCCACAACTAAAAATGCTTTATAGGGAAAAAGAAAGTCGAAGTCTTTCTCCACAAGTTTGTTATAGTTATAGAATAGAATAATCAATATAGGTACCTACATTAAGGCGAATTGACAAAACGGTTGCACCCTGTGAATCATCGACTATGGGCGATTTATTTACTTAGCTTCAAATCAACCTCAACAGTGAACAGAAATTATTGATAGGAAATTGATAGAAAAGTGTAAATTTAAAAAAATGTTAAATGCCAGGGGATAGATCTTTATATGGAGTAATAAGAACTGGTAGAATGGAGTAATATTTTCAAATCGACGTTAGAATACCACTACCACTATAATGGCCTTATACAAGTATTGTTAATAACAAATACTAAGATTTGCGGTGAACAATCAGTGTGGTATTGTCACTTCTGACCATTGCTTCATGTTTTCGAAAAGCACACACTGCACTTAATTTTTGCCGTGCCCTTGTTCCCAGAGAATATTTATCATCATTGATGTTTTTTTGGCATATGCAGCAAACGCTCATTATTAAAAAGCAAGAAAACAAGAACCTTTAACTACCCGTTTAGCGAGTTTAGACAGCTGTTCTAATGAGTTTCATGGCGCTGTAATGTCAGTATCGTTTGTTTATTCATGGCAACTGCGATTTCGTAAAACAATATAATAATCAGTAAAAAATCAAACAATAAATGACAGCCGGATAATTATTAATATTCGTATCGTATGCTCATTCATGGCAACTGTGATTTGATATAACAGTGGTATACTTAATCAGCATTTTTAAATTGAAATATCTCGAAAACGGCTGGAGCAAATATCAAAATAATATTATTATATTTTCAATATTAGAAAAAAAAATTCATTATATGTTTCTAAAATATACTGGATGTTCTACCTAAAGTTACCCAAAGTTGCATGTTAAACTACTTTGCCATATTCATTTGTTTTATTTAAAGAAAATAAGAAAAAAGTGATTTTTGGCGACTTTGGCGCCCTCTGCTTTCTGCACTTTTAGTCGTAGCGCAGTGACTCCATGAGATAAATTGTGGAAAATATTGTTTTCTACAATATTTGTTTACAAAATATTTCTCTGCGACTTACCGTTTTTGCGGAAAATCAAGTCAAAATTCTCTTTGAGTTTCCCACAAGCGCCCAAGGGAGGGGGGACCCGATAATTTGGTTTTAAGCTAATCACATGCCCCCCTAACCTCGCAAATTTTACAGATTGGCTGTACTATTTCGAACATCAGCCGTTTTCGAATTGAAAAGATAGTTAAGCATATTTTGCTAAAAACCAAAATGCCATGAGAACGAAGCACCAATGTCACTAAATGAAAAACAGATGTAATGGCAAGGTGATGGGGGAACAGAGACTGCATAGACTAAAAGCCAAAGCATTTTTCAAACTTTTCAAAATTGAAGAGAAAGGGGTTCAAAACTTCTCATTTGACTGTCAAAAAAACTTGATTCTTCCGAAACTGCCCGATCAGGCTTTTGGATGATTCAAATGCCATACCGTCTGCAGTGCATTATTTTCTCAACAATTTCATTTTTGAAGGGACTACAAGAAAGATAGGACTATTTCCGTATGGATACGGGGCCAAAATAAAAATAGCATAGTTGTTGCTATGTTGTCCTCCTGACTGCTCAGTGACTGTGAGTCACTCATTTATGTCCCTAGATAGAGTATACGGTGTTATTGAAAGGCACTTGAAGGAAATGACTGTAATAATTATACGTGATAAAAGATTATGCGACTATAAGGAAAATCAACAATTGAAACATCATGGATTGGAGAAGTGAAGTCAACGAGGTTCTCGAACGACCCGGATCATGGCACTTCCAATTCAATAAAAGCAAACGGTTTGTTCTCACCAAAGGAACTAAGGAAAATATCTTAATTCGTGTTGAAGCAAACTATATGGGCGACATTAGAGTGGATAAGGGAATAACAAGGAAAGGCAAGAGCACTTCCTTATTATCAGCAGATCGTATTCTTTATGAACGTGTTTTAAAAGGAGATAAATCTACAATAGATCGACTATTGACTGTCCATTTCGGCAACAACTGGAAGGAAGAGGAGGAACTCGCGATCTACAAACATTTCTTGCTTCTATTAGTAGAAGATGAAACAGACGAAAGTAGGGAAGCATTGATATTGAAAGAAGAACAATTCATGAACCCAGAGTATGTCGACATGGAAATTTAGCTTTTTCTCATCATTCTTTTTTTTTAGTTGTTTGTTCTATTGCAATACCTGTTTCATTTAAGTCTGAATCTAAACACAAAATTCGTGTATTCAATAAAAGTTTGTTTGATTATCTACTGTTTACCTTTATTTCATTCGCTTTTTCGATAACACCAAGAAACAACAATTTATTGATACCAGTCTTCGGATTTGGTCGGGATATTGTAGTGTAGCTCATTGCTTTAGTTACCCGCAAAACTAGCTCTTTACTTTTCTCAAAATTAATCTCTGGTCACCTTATTGCATTGTGATTTATATAGCTGTATCCATTCACTTCTCGATGAACTCGATGACCAATTGAACGGCTTGAAACAGATATTTGCGATTATCTCAAAACTTGAAATTTGGCAAAGCGTGACTTTTGCATATAGAGGGCTCAAATAACCACACTCTTTGGTTGCCGGTTGCAATATGGGTTACCTGGTGTTTTTAGAAAATGACGTTCAATAACACTAACCTGAACTAACCTCCAATAACATTAACTTATACCTAAAAGTTTATTTCTCTATTGTAACTCGATCTTAATAAATGGAAAAGAAAACACTTTGATGACACCATCTCAAAGGGTCGTACGGAAGCGTTTGAATGTTAATATGACCTTTTTTCCTCTCAATTTTTTTTATGTAGAATCGACCCTAAAATACTTTAAAATTCGTCACCATCATTTCCGGACACCCTGTATAAATATATTTTCAATTAACTTGGTAAATATTATTTAACTAACACAATTTTATATATTGACTGTTATTTGTAAAATTATATCACTGTTGATAGCTTTGTGAAGTGAAATGTTATATTTTAAAATATAATATAATATACAAAATAATGTTTCACGAGCGTTGCGTTACTAGGTTTGAGTTTTCTCATTGGCCAGATAAAGATTATTGATAACTGACTGAAACAGTAGATCGACTATATTCGCGTTGGGTTTTCGGGTCGTATTTTGCTTCTTTTTATTACTAAAATTATACAGGGTATTTAAAAACGTGTGCCATCGCTCGTGTGGTGATTCCGTTTCCAAAAATAAGACAAATAATTCCTATCAATACTTATTTTCGAGATACAGGGTGTTACTATTTTTAAGGGAAACAATAATTATGTACGCCACTGCCTCTTTTCTTGTTGGTATCATAGTTATTTAGGCAGTTTAATATTTCGAATGCAAGGTTAATAATTTTTTATTTTGGCTTCGTTTAGGAGATAAATGTACTTTTATCAAACTCTGATATGGGCAATAGCGATATGCAAATAAATGCCATTTATTTTCTAATCGAGAACCGTTGGTCACATATACACAATAGGGATATAGTGAAACGTCTAGAAATAACCAATGAACTTAACCAACACTTTTGAACCGTAGCAGAGGAGCTAAATATTGAAATTGATAGTTTAGGAATTGAGGCTCGGGAGAATCTTGGAACGAATGAAATTCACTATAATAAAACATCATTTTTGGGTGTATGTAACGAACATGAGATTACTAGCATTATATTAGATTTGAAAAATCATCTGTCACGGGCCATGATCAGATTACTATTCATGATATTATTCTAAAAGATGACCTCATTCTAATTCTGACCAAACTAGTCAATAAGTGTCTTCAAATCGGTAATTTTCCCCAAGAATTAAAAATAAATAAAGTAAGTCCCGTATTTAAGTCTGGATGTAAAACTTATGAGCAATTATCGTCCCATTAGTGTAGTAAGTATATTTGCGAGGATTTTGGAAACTGTGGTAAAAATTAGAATGATGTTTCTTATTAATAAATATACAGGGTGTTTCGGGAGGAAAGGGAAATATTTTAATGAGGTATTCTAGAGGTCAATATAAGAAAAAAAGGTCATATAAATGTGGGTCTGGAAATGCTTTCTTTTCGAGATACAGTGTGCCAAAAAAAAAAGTAATATACATTTTTCCTTCAATACCTCGAAAACGATTTAAGGTATTACACTGATCATGGGTGTGCGCTATACTGGCATAAAAATACGTTTTCTCGATTTAAAAAGTTTTTACCATTTTACCAGTGGCGTACGCGACAGCAAAAAATAAAATTGTTTTGGCGAAAAAAATGGTACGCCTCTGGTATTTTTCAAATGAGGGGTCCACTTCTTAATCTACCGTCATTTCTTAAAAGAAAAAGTATTTTGAGTTTTTTTGGTAGAACAAACCATTTTCAAGTAATAGTTAGAATGCTGTTTTACAACCGTTTCCAAAAATTACTAGTTGAAATTAATTTTTTTACAAGTTGATAAATTAATGTCACAATAATGTTTGGCACATTATTTGACATAAAGTACTAACAGTGTTATTTTTAATATTTTTATAAATTATTAGTACCTACTAAACCGTAAGTAAGCAGTGAAATATTTATTGTACAATGCCTAAGACGTATAGCCATAGGGAATATGCCGACATGATATTTATCTACGGTTTCTGCAATGGTAGCGCAATCCAGGCAGTGAATGAATATCAACGTCGATTTCCAAATCGAGACCTACCTAACAGAAAAGTGTTTCAAAAAGTATTTTTAAAAGCACAAGAAACTGGCATGTTTCCAAGTGCGAAAATTGTTTCCGAAAGACCGCAGGGCCTCGATGTAGATGTTGAAGAGAATATTCTTCATATTGCTACAGAAAATCCAAGTGAAAGTACGAGAAGGATTGCAAATGAACTTCATATACCTTCACACAAAGCCGTTTGGGAGACATTGAAAAGAAATGGTTTAAATCCGTTTCACATACAACCAGTTCAACATCTTCACGATGGTGATTATGCTCTAAGAACAGAGCTTTGTGAATGGATACGTCAAAATCGAGAACTGCATAGGTACATTTTATTTAGTGATGAGGCTCAATTTACCCGTGACGGAATTAATAACTGTCATAATGAACATAGGTGGTCAGAAGAAAATCCTCACGCTACATTCGAACGAAACTTTCAACATCGATTTAGTATTAACGTATGGTGTGGTATGCTTGGGGATCAATTGTTTGGTCCTTTTGTACTGGATGGACATCTTAATGGACTGGGCTATTTACGCTTCTTACAAGAAAACTTATTTAATATTTTTGATGAAGTTCCTTTAGATGTAAGGGCACGACTGTATTTCCAACATGATGGTGCCCCACCACACTTTAGTCTCCAAGTGCGAAATTTTTTAAATACTTGTTTACCTGATCGTTGGATTGGCAGAGGTGGTCCTTACAATTAGCCACCAAGGTCACCTGACCTTAATCCCTTGGATTATTGCTTGTGGGGGTGGATGAAATCATTGGTTTATGCAACAAGAGTAGAAACAAGGGAAGCGTTGCTTGATCGCATTAACAATGCTGCAGCTATTATCCGTAATAACCGTCTCTCAATTCGCCGTGCTACCAGAGCAATTAATAAACGAGCGAATAAATGTATCGAAGCAGGCGGTGGTATTTTTGAAAACATTCGTTAATATTTTTTTTATGGTTTAGTATTTAGATTTAGTTATTTGTTGTTGAAATAAACTTTATTGTAAATTTCAGAACCGATTATTTTACAAAATAAATGTCGTGAAGTCGAAATATCAGTAACGTAATAAAACAGCATTCTAACTATTACTTGAAAATGGTTTGTTCTACCAAAAAAACTCAAAATACTTTTTCTTTTAAGAAATGTCTGTAGATTAAGAAATAGACCCCTGATTTGAAAAATACCAGAGGCGTACAATTTTTTTCGCCAAAACAATTTTATTTTTTGCTGTCGCGTACGCCACTGGTAAAATGGTAAAAACTTTTTAAATCGAGAAAACGTATTTTCATGCCAGTATAGCGCACACCCATGATCAGTGTAATACCTTAAATCGTTTTCGAGGTATTGAAGGAAAAATGTACCTATACTTTTTTTTGGGCACACTGTATCTCGAAAAGAAAGCATTTCCAGACCCACATTTATATGACCTTTTTTTCTTATATTGACCTCTAGAATACCTTACTAAAATATTTCCCTTTCCTCCCGAAACACCCTGTATACCACTGGATCAATTCCAATATGTTTTTGTCAAACAAACTCTTAGTGCAGTTACTGATCTTATAGACAACATCTCAGTAAAAGTAGATACAGGGAAAATAGTTGTTGCAATATTTATAGATTTACAGAAGGCCTTCGATGTAATTGGTTTAGATATATTGTTGTACAAATTAAATTAAATGGGTTTTAGGGACAATTTTTACAATATCATTGAATCATATTATTATGTATGTGACAGGAAACAGTATGTAAAATTTAATTCGAAAATAAGTCAAATTGAAATCAGTGTGTGCGGTGCACCACAGGGTTCGGTCCTTGGTCCCTTATTTTACTCTCTTTATGTATTAAGTCTAGAACATGCAGGACTAGTGGCACAGTATTATACTTTTGCAGATGATACGGTGTTGGTATATAGTTTTGAAAATACGAATGAGATTGAGAATGTTATAAATACAGATCCTAAAAGGTATATAGATCGGCTCCTGAATAAGAAACTAAAAAGTAATATAGGCAAAACTAAATCTATGCTATTTAAACAAAAAAATAAGATTGTTGAAACACCAAATATAAAAATAAATAATAGGCAAATCGAAAATGTTTTAAAAATTAAATTTTCAGAACTAATATAATTACACACAATGGACGGAACATTTAAATCATTTATCCGAAAAGGTGATGCCGATAATGAGCGCCTTAAATAAAAATAGACGTCATATATCTTAAAGAGAAAACTTTATGTATACAATGCTTTCTTTTTATCTCACTTTGAGTACGTGATTCCTACCAAGGGGACATGTGGGGTTTAGAATTTTAATTCAATGTAAGTATTACAAAATATAATTTTAAAAGTTATATTCAACTACGATCGATTAACATATACTATTGATCTATATAGGGAGTTGGATCTCTGACAGTTAGGTAAGACAGTAAGGTTTGAGCAGTGTAAGCTAATCTATCGAATAACTAATAAAACTCAAAAGTCAAATGTTAATATTGTATATTCAAGAGATATCCATGCACACACCGGATCACGTGGTAATATATTTCAAAATAGCATAAGAAATAATAAAGAGTTATATAATCCTATTTATCAGGCATCTAGGCTACCGGACAATATTAAAAATATTAGAAAATACGATGGGTTTGTTAGGCAACTGAAAAAGTATATAAATATAACTTGAGACCTACAATTTGACTAGATTTGAATGAGGACATTTACAGAAACAGGCTGTTGCTAATTTAATATATAAGTATTTTTTCCTAATACCAGTGTTTCAAAAACTGTCTAATATTGCTATTATTAATATTGTATTAAATTATTTTCAAAAAAAAAAACATAAAGAAAAGTCTTGGGGCCGGTTTTGCTGTGTAAAAAAGGGCAATTTATAATAAATGATATTTATTTTGAAGAAAAACAGTGGCGTATTACTTTTTACTGGTAGAAGTATGGGGGATGAAATTTGAAAAAATCTGCTAAAATTCCTACCTCAAAATATGAAAAAAAAAATAAAATTTCAAAACTTTTATTTAATAAACACAAAATGTTAACTGAAATTTTGTTTAAGGATCAGGATCATCACCTAGCAATTAATATTGATATTAACCAATATCTCCATAGTTACTAATTTATTTGACTAGCTTAAAAAATATCTTGTCGTGTTAAAATGGCTTACTTAACGGAAACTTTAAAAATAGAAATTCTCATGTTTATAGGATTCGGGGACCACCAACGTACTCAGGCCTAAGTTACCGATCTGTTTCAAGATTCTGATTTGCCACCACAAAATCGGAGTATTGGGTCCAAAATTAACGCACAATTCAGAACGCACGGACACGTGAGAACTTTAGTACCTCGACACCAGCCTAAACGCGTGATCGAGGAAAGGAAACTAGATATTCTTCTTACGTATCAAGAAACTCCAATAACTCCTGCCAGACAAGTAGGAAAAAATTACAACACGTCTCACAAAACTGTCTTGAAAATTTTGAAATTAGCGGGAATACGCGCATTTAAAATGAAACCAATCCAAGAGTTACTTTAGGACGATCCTGAGCGGTGAGTAGAGTTTTGTAAAACAGTGATGAAAAGGATTGATGGTACTGAAATTCTTGCAGATAAATACAAATGTTTAGGACTGAAAAAGTACTTATAATATGAGATACATGCCTCATAAAGATATCCTATATTAGGAAATGAACTGTTAAATTTAGAATAAAGTATATTTTTGTAAAAAAACAAGACATAGAATTAATTTAAAATAGTTGTTAAAAGGATGCCTGACCCCTACTTAATCAAATAAAAAAAAATAAAAACGTCAGGAATTTTTATTCTTAACTGCATGTGGTATCTCTGGTTAGTCAGTCCAATGTAATGTACGATGATTTTTGTGTCAACCTTAATTTTTACCGTGGATATCGCTAAAAAGCAAATTATAGTTTTCAAGATAATAGGCTCTTATATTAGAAACCGATCTCATATCAGGGTACATACGGGTGAATTTCATATAATGGAACAATTACATGTCTGATACTGTAGGTTAAAAAGTATACGAAAAACTATATGAAAGGATATTTCCGAGATGCATTTTTATTTAATTTGTCTAAGTTTGGGTTTCCCTATTTATTTTGAGCAAAAACGTCATTTCGACGACTGTCCGTTTTACGATTTTTTATGTTTGCAATTATGTGTTAACACATACTAATAATTGACATTCTAAAAGTATTAACTATTATATTTTAAAGCCCCTAATGTGCTGTTGTTCAGTTGGTAGAATTCAGCCATAAAATAAAGTTGTCCGGAACTGCTCGCATCATTTTGGTAACAGGTAACACGTTAAAAACCATGCACGATCTATACTAGCGACCTGGTCGAGCAGGTGTGAGAAAAGTAGCCAGTTTGAATAAGTTTTAAAATTTTTGCTGTTTGTGGTTTTTGGAGTTTTCTAAAATTAATTACTGAATGCTAAATTTTATTTGCGTATACTTATTATGACACATTTCTGTAACGCAGTAAAATTGAATTTTTCATTATTTTCAAACAGAGTTGCCTATTTCATTTTCTTGATCTATCTTTCGTTCAAATAGAGGGCGATATCTGGCATTTTTATTGCATTTTCGTCATTTTAGTTACATTTTTTTGTCATATAAATATATACAAATGAATTGTTAACGATATGATGTTTTTGCTACCGCAATGATTAATTATTATGTTTTTTTACGCTCCAAAATGGACGAAATACTTAAATTTCTAGGAGAAGTTAGGAAATAATAGAAAGTTTAGAAAGAAATTAAGTTGGAATAAACTAAAGAAAATAATTTAAAAAATTACGGAAAAGCAAAAGAAGGCTGATAGTCAAGTTGGCACTACTTTAAAAAGAAAAGGACAAATTAATCAGAATAATATACAAAATTCCAGAGTTGACCAACCAATATCGAATGCGGTTGAAAAATTAACAATTCTAATGAGATTCCAAAAATAAAACAAATATGCCTGATAATTAAGCTTCACTAACTATAAATACGGTTTAAAAAAAAAATGAAGAACATTAATAAGACTAAAAAAATTAAGCCTTAAATTTAAAAAAGTAATTCGGACACAGAACAGTCTTTAAAAAAAAAGAGAAAATATATAATAAGGGTGCAAAAGCATAGACTTTTATTGTCAGCAGAACAACTTAAAAAAAAAAACGAAGATAGGATAGAAAAAGATTCACAAAAAGCAAACAACTAGGATTAACTTAAAGTATAAGAGAAATGTCGCCAAAAAAACAAGCACTACAGCGAAACGAATGGAACGTCAATAGTCATAGATATAGAGACAAAAAAAAGGTTTTAAACTAAAATAGACAGGTAGCTTGAAGAAAACTCCCCTCCCTGAATTGATGATGAATAAGATCTAAATCCACCACTTTTGGATAACAATAATGAAGACAACCATGTGGAAGAAGAAAACGAAGTTATTGAAAAGAAAGTCAATAAAAAAGTAGGAAAGCTAAGTTAAAACAAAAAGTAGGACTAGGTGCTACCGAAAACTAAAAGAATCAGAGAAAGAGATATCAAAACTTAAAAAATCATTGGCGAAGTATAAAAAGCAGAATCAAGGATTTAATTTAAAATGTTATAAATGTTCCCCCAGCTAAAAACAGCATTTTATTTAATAAAATTTTGACAAATCACCTTTCGGAAAATGGCAGAGAGCTGGAGACTCAAAAAGACATAGATGTTTTTTGCAATATGAGAGAAAACAACGCAGCAGTGAATTTCTCAATAATATACGAACATTTCTGAACGAGTTTTTGGAAAGAACGATACCACGAGAATTTACCCGGGGAACAAGGACTTTTTTGTCAAAGGAAAATTAAAAAGGCAGATAAGAATTTTACTTGATTCGTTTAGAAATCTACACCAAATGTACTTAGCAAGTGAATAAAGGTACAAGATTTCGATGGCGACTTTTAGGAGATATGGACCCTTTTCGGTTGTTTTACCAAAACAGTGCGATAGAGAAACATGTGTGTGTATGCAAATATGGAAGTGATTATTTGAAAAATGTTTAATGCAAAATTAAACTATTAAATAAAAATAATTAGTATCTGCCAAACGTCGAAATGATCTGCTGAAAGAATTGATCTGCAACGAAAAAAATATAAATTGCATCCTTAGGCGCTGCCAAAAATGCAAAGGAAAAGTTTGTAATTTAAATACTAGAGATGCAAGTGAACTTGACGAAAACATTGTATGTAGGCAGTGGAAGTCAACATCAGAAAATCGAACTATTAGGCGAGAAACTTGTAATAAAAAGTAATCTTAACTTTAATAAATTACTATTATTAGTATTATGTTATTAAATAATTCAGAACCCTCAAAAAAGTTTACATATATCTAAACTGTGCTTTGAAGCATCAATATTTATCGTGATACCTAGTTGTTTGAAATTCGTATTTGTAAGAGATTAAGAATATTTCGGAAACAATTCGTCATTAGGGTAACGCTCCTATTTTCCTTTTTTTTTCTATATTTTTAGCTTTTTAAATGAAATTTCACGTGCGATTGGTAAAATTAGTATCCAGTTAAAATACATATTCAGTATTCATATTAATTTAATTAAGATTACAGTTTTTATTACAAAATGTGGGTCAAAAACACAAGGTTTAATAGATTCTATTACATTTCTTTAACAAAACGAAAGGACAAGAATATAATAATAATATAAAAACAAATATTTACAAAAAAAATTAAGAACATTACTTAAGGAGATATTTTTAGCGGATTAAATTACACAAACTAAAATTATTTAAAATATAATGCAATAATAATTGTAAGTTACCGAGATGACGATTTTATGTGTTTTTTATTTTTAAATTTAAATTATTTCAATATTTACTGTTTCCTTACCTAACCTAAATAATTAAAAATATATTCGCATTAGTTGTAAAAATTACTTTTTTTTTGTAAACTTTAATGTTCAAATTGTCCAATTATGTGAAATGAAGTGGACCCCTACCTCTATAGCTAATCGAGGCCGATGATGAGAGTTTAGAATTTCGAAACGTGTTCCTCATTATGCATTGAAAAAAAT
This sequence comes from Polydrusus tereticollis, assembly GCA_963920685.1. Classification (NCBI taxonomy): domain Eukaryota; kingdom Metazoa; phylum Arthropoda; class Insecta; order Coleoptera; family Curculionidae; genus Polydrusus; species Polydrusus tereticollis. Next base: position 91,111,322 of record OY987333.1, read on the forward strand.
ATTACTGAAGTTTGATTGCTTGTTTCATTTTAGAAATAATAGTAGTTCATGTTTGATGAAAATGAGATGAGAGTTCATTCAGGAATTTTTAATTTTAAACTATTGTATTGAACAGGGCGTGTTAAAGTGAAATTTAAAAATTTGTTAAATTTCGTAATTCCTATAGTATTCTGGACGCTATCTGTGGTCTGCACTTAAAAGTTCATAAGTCGATTTTTAGTAAAAGTAACTTTTTTAATCAGTTTGCCTCAAAATTATTCGTTTTTGGACCCCTTATAAGGCTATAGGTATATTTTAACTCGTTTTTGTAGATAATTATTGGACAAAAGTCGTATATTAGCGAAAAATCACTTCTATCTATCTATAACATATCGATGGTGTAATTCTAATACCCCGTATCGGCAAGAATTTCTAATTTTACTTTTTTCGCGGCAATCGAAAAAGGAGAGTTTCTTAGTTAAATTACCAGAACTTGCAAAACAAAAACAATACTCATCTTATATGAAATATCAAAGGGGCTGAATTACACACTTCGTGTGCGCGAGCGATGCTCAAGGAGACTCTTTGCGTTCTGCCTGGAGAAACGCCCAGTTAAGCTAAACCTGCGTTTTCCGCTCTTGACTATCGGTCCCCTATAAATGGTTATTGCCACAAAATTTAAGTAGAGGGAGTTCGGGACCCTTTACCAGGTGGGAGAGTTTAGCCATTAGAAATAAATTCCTAGTGTTGGTTGTTAGAAATGTGGCTACAGCGCATTTAGGCGTGCATCATATCATTTGTCTTGTTTACATCTGAAGATTAGCGCTTGGTAGTTCAATTTTAGCGTCGCATCGGTAACATGTTTTTTTGCATCTGGTAAGTACAAATATATATTTTTATTCAATTCATCGCTGTGTTTTTGTATGTGTAGCTTTGAATGGTTTATACATATAAATTGCAAGGATAGTTAACATAGTTTAATGTACAGTAGATGCTTTAAACCTACATTTGCTAGTTTTTTAAAAAAATATTAGCGAAGTGATAATGACGTGGGGTGGGAGACTTTACCCATGCGACGGCAGGAGATTTTACCCGGGGGTATTCTCTCCCGCCTTGGGTACTCTCACTCATCACTTTCCCTACGTTAATTTTACCTAATGACCTAATGAATAATAAATTATATCTGGCATGATCCTGTTGTAGGTAGATAATTGGGTAAATACCTAATATATTATGTTTCTTTCTTTTTCAGATTTGCGTACGAAAATGCCTTTTAAATATAAACATAAAGTAAATGACAGGAAAAGAAATGGAAGCAAAATAGATGAGGTGACTTTAAGGAACGCACTAGAAGAAATTGATACAGGGTAGCCTGTTAGAGGAACTGCTACCAAATACAGAATCGATAGAAACACATTACGGAACTATATAAGAAACAGAAACAAATTCGATAAACTAGAAGAATTTGGAAATTCATATAAAGCTTCACAAATATTTACGCCTGATGTAGAAAAAGCACTTGTTGCCTATTTTATCACTTGTAGTAAAATGAATTATAGCTCGACTAGAAAAGAACCTACTACTACTACCTACGGCCACTTTAAGATCGGTGGAATAGACTGCAGAAGTGCTTACTAATACTGTTCCGTCAAGTTTGTTTCAACAGTCTCTGAAGTTAAATATTGACGCTTTACCTTCTACTTCGACTAATCTGTCCCCATGAAGAGGAATCGATCCAAATAGGTCAGACATCAGCCAACTCTTTAACTTCAACGACTTTTTCAGAAGAACGATCTGTTGTCCCGCCAAAAATTCCAAAGTTTATTTCGCCGGACACTATTAGACCCTACCCAAAAGCTGTTCCAAGAAAATCTATTCGCCGTGGTCGCCAGCCGGGAAAACAAAAATTTTGCCTAAAACCCTTGGGAAGATTTATCAACATATCGAAAATGAACCGAAGGAAAAAAATATTAAACAAGCTTAAAAGAAAAAAGCTAACTAAAAAGTTTAACAACAAAGTCCATCGCCTTAAGACTCATACGCAAAGTAAAGAAACATAACCAAGACTAAAAAAATCGCACGGTTAAGAGGAAAGTTTTACAATCAAGTAGGGACAGTGAGACGTCCACTGAAGAGACCTTATGTGACGATAGCTCAAATAGCACATGAAATGAAAGACAAGAACAAGATGACAGTTAGCTTTGTTTTGTATGCAGGACAGATGAAATGGCAGAAGTGAGACTATACAGCTCTTGCAGAAAATATGTTCACGAAATGTGTGTCGGCTTGTCACAATCTGATAAAGAAATGTTAATTTGCCCTAGACGTACTGATTAGAAAAAACGTTTCAATGATATTTTGTTAGAGTTTTCTTTTAATTTTTGATGGTCTGTCAGATTGTTAAATTATAAGGAAGGAAATCTTGCTGTTTTTTGTTTGTTTTTCAATAGTACTACAACTAGTATATAATATAAAGTATTCTTATTTTGAGATAAAGTCTGTTATGGGTACAGTGCCTTAACCTCTTGTTTTTAATTTATTATTGCCTTTTTAAACCCGGGTAAAAGCTCCCCACATGTGGGGTCAAGTCTTCCGCCCAGGCGGGAGACTTTAGCCAAATGTAATTTTTTGGAAATGATGGGATTATGCTGAAATTATTTTAGTTATGCAAAATATTCTCTATGCAAAATAAAGATAAATTATTAGTCTTCAATTAGCACTAATCAGAAAAATAATGTATTAATTATTTAATAAGTTATGACTCATCAAGAGACAGACGGGTATAGTCTCCCGGACTCCCCCTACTGATTGCCGCGAAAAAAAGTAAAATTGGAAATTTTTGCCGATGCTGGGTATTAGACTTAGATCGTCGATATGTCGACTTAAACTATATTTTGATAATATTTTAATTCTCAAAAGGGCATAAATATACTAAAACTCATAGGAGCGTTTCATGAAATTCCTATTTCGTAAGTCTACTTATAATTTTCCTTACTTTGCATCGATTATTATATAGAAAAGGTAGGTATTTAATTAACAGAAAATATAAGTATACTTGTCGGCCCAATGCCAAAGGCGCGAATGTGCATTTTTATGGTTCCCGGGAAAACAGCGAACAATGTTTAGGTAACATTTAAAAATACTTTGATGATTGTTTATAACTTTTTGTTTGGTGTGAAATATAATATTCAGATGATCTATTTTAACAGCCATAAATAAAAAATCCCGTATGTTACTTAATTTTTAAGAAAATAGCACATTGGTTATTCTGGCATTTTATGAAGATATAAGAAAATCTGCAATAAATAGTGACACGAGTGCGCAGAAAAATTTTATTGTAATAAATTATTTTAGTGTTAAAATAAAATTCGATCCAGATGGAATGGTTACTTTTATTAAAAAATAAAAATGGTTAATCCTATTCTAAACTACTTGGGATCTCTGTTTTTTTTTTTTTATTTTAAGTAAGGAATGCTCCTACGACTTTATTTGAATCTTGCGCAAACTGTTTAGGTTTTATCACTTATAGAAATTTTGAAATTGACTTTTGCCTTAACTATTCGTATTTCTGCTTGTTTGATTTAAAAAGATTTTATTATGCAAAACTTTGGCGCCTGTTTCATTGATTTTAATATTGACTGAGTGATTGGTGGTTGATTGATAGTGCCTCACTACTATTAGTGCCTCTCTATTATGGGATTGGACCAACAGGGAGCCAGTCTTTCGGTACTTTGTACGTACTGTTTGGTCTAGATCTCGTGTGTGAGTCCGTGATTAATGGGTTTGTCGATACGTCCGTGCGGCTGTAATAGTCTGTAATAATTTTCGTGAAAAATTTATTTATTGTTTGCATACGAAAGTCTTGATGAAGTATGCGATTCATCGTCTTATTCTAAACGAAAAGCATCGTCATCTATTTCGTCGTCATCTGGCTCTGGGTAATTATCCCTCCTATTTGTATTTCATTTTAAAATTTCATAAAATCCATGATAGGCTTTAGGAATAATCAAATCATTACACACTTTTTCACAAATTTCTAGTTCAGCTTTGAATGCTTTTTTGAGTTCTGGGCTGGGGCGTCCTCTATTACGTTTAAGCGGAACCTTCGTAAAAATATCCTGGTCAAAACTTTAGAGGAATTACTCTTACTGTAATAAAGCCAACAAACTTTGCGCTAAGAAATATTATTAGGCATAATATTTTGTGAGAACGCACTAAAATCATAGAAATTATCAAATAGCATTCTCTTAACTTTAAAAGGGTTTGAATTTTGTCGAGAATCCCTTATAAATTGATCCCACCCTTATAGTGTATAGACCGGAACATATTTCGATTTTTTTCTATTTGTAAGTGGATTGAATCACACTACATCTCCGTGTGCCCTGCTGCAGAAAAATCGTGATCTACTGTTTCAAGGGTGTCATGTTAATTTACCAAATACAGGCACATGGCAGCAAAAATTGAGTTTTTTTGCTGGCCTCCGAAACTATCTGGCATCATCACAACCGTAGTAATATCTTTGTGGCTTGAAATAAAATCCGAAATACACGAGGATGTGTTATTTGCCCCTTTATTTCAGCATACAGCTTGCTTCCTTAAATAGAAAATTTGCCCTGCGGTCCTTTTTGGAGTATGTAATATTGCCTGCAAATCAAAATTGAAAGACTTATCTTCGTCTCGGCGTTTGCGCGCTTTTGTTCTTCTCTTAAGGTGTAAATTGAACTCCTCTTCTTTTTGGATTTTTTTAGCATCATCACTTATTGTGTTGTATTGATCTCTTTTGAGCTTATTAATTGTATTTTTTTTAATACCATTTGATTTTTTTGTAGGTATACTGGCTTGCTATTATTCTCAATGCATAGCTTAAGTTTTCATCATCAGTGTTCAACTTATTATAAAAAACATGCTTGCCCCGTAAATCCTTTCCGTTGCAGCTTACTTTTTTTAAGGAAGATCATATCATAGCATCGGTCACGTTTAAAGTAGACATAACAAATTTTCCACAAACAGTTTTCTTCTGTCCTCCTACAGTTAAGGAATAATGGTTTGTGAAGCTTTTTCTTTAACTTTATTTTGTTTTTTTTTGTTGTTCTTTCACGTTTGTTGAGCAAAAATGTTTCTGCTTATTGGCACTTATACAAATGTATCGCGACACATTTAATGTTCGTGTATATTTGAATATGACCATGCATACTGGCTTAACATTTGTGGGCGATGCTTTTGCATGTGCATGGTCATATTAAAATATACACTAACATTTAATGAGTCGCGATATATTTGTATCGCGCATGTGGCGTGCATCTTTGGTGTGCGGCCCGCCTTAGCCGTAAGACGTAAGCAGTAAGAACTGGTTTAATTTTATATTTTACGTTACGGCTTACGACTTCAAAATCCGTTATGTTTATATCCACCAATTTGGGATGTTCTATTATTTAATTGCTTTTTTGCTAATAAATAACAACCCAATATTGCTCCAATTATAATAATTATGATTTCAACAGAGTTCATATGTAGCTGAATCAACCAACAAATTGTTTTACTAAATATCACACAACCTGCAAATTCGTAACAAGTTTCTTCAGCTATTTTTACTTACGCCTTACGTTTTATCGACTATCGTCTTACGTTACGGGAACTCTGAGTGCACCTTTATACCTTTTCTACAAAATTATCAGTAAACTAAAGCCTATCACGCTGAATTGCCCTATACCAAAATCCTATGACACAAGTTAAAGAAACGCACCGTATTATATTTTTTAAAACTAACTTCAACTCTCCATTTACAAGAAGGCGTTCTACTAAATAAGGTTAGAAAAATATTTACCCTCATTCTATAAACTGCCTTTTTTATTATAGTTAATATTTGAGTGTAGCGAAATTAAAGTAACAAAAAATATTGGAAAAAAAAAATTTAAATGTTGCAACTTTTAGTGTTGTTTTTAGTAAAGCCGTTAATAACCGGAGTCCGTTAGAAGACATTTATATCATATCTATAAAATAAATGTAAATTAGCATTACCGTCAATATTTTGTTTAAAATAATTGCATTTTACTTGTTCTCTGCTTTAGTGGAATTTATTATGTTTTTTTTGGTTCCAAACATTCTCTGTAATCAGATTAAGTTTCTAAAAATGAATAATACTGGTATAGCAGACAGCAATTTTTTATAATTAAGGTGTCTTTTTAACATTTGTGTCATTTGTTATAATCGTAGCCCTGGGGAGGAACGATATTTATCAAATTTAGGTTTCAGACATTCTGGCCGCAGGATTACAAATAAGATTTCTTACATTAATGTGATTAATGTAATTCAATTTCAAAAATGCCATGTCTTGGTATGTGAATGGAATTTATATTGCTTAGAATTTAGTAGCAGCTCTATATAACTATATATTTACATTAATAAAAGATAGTAGTTCTTGTACATACAGTGGATTTTTTAGAATCCAAGTTAAAGAATTCCACTAAGCTGTCTGGCGCATCCGCGCACATTCAGTTACACTATATGGATTGAAGTAAGACTTGAATAATCTACATTTAGAATGTTTGCTTGGTTTGTGACAATATGTATGCAAACAGTTAAGAAATCAAAGAAAAAGAAAAACTACAGCACAAGCAAGTAAGCTTAAAATATTATTCCACACTGATAAAACTGTGCTCCCTTAATCAAATAATCTGATTTATTTGGCGAATAATTATTGGTAATAAATAAATGTGATTTTAATTAGGTAACTAAATTTGATTTAACTGAAATAAATGAGAGTATTTCGTTTTATTTGCAAAGTTATTTGACTGTTGGTTGATTTGTGACAAATCATAGAACCCTTCAAACAAATATCTTACCAAAAAAACACTAAAATAACAAAATCTAAATAACTAATTATTTAGTCGAACTAATTTTTATTTAGGAACTAAATCCCGTTAATCGCTAGTTAAATCACCCAATAGAGAACTATTTAAATATCTAGGTCATTTAAACTAAATAATTATGTATTTACATTAAATCCTTAATATAAAACAACCAAATATTTACAAATAACTAATTATTTAATCGAAGTACCTATATTTCAAGTTAAGAACTAAATACCTTTAACTTTAATTTAAATCATTCATTGCCGAACTTTTCAAATAATTTGCTCATCCAAACTAATAATTAAGTATTTAAATGAACTCCTGTCGCCTACTTTGGGCTTTGAGTAATTTGATTGGTTATACAAAAGTGGCCTGATCATCGCGTTTTGGTCATTGGTGTTCGATTTCGTCTTGTAGAAATTTATGAGTGAGAGTGAAATCTTCTTTGTTAGTGGCACAGAAGTTAGTGGTTCCATCAAAAATTAAAACGAAGATATGGGAAATAAACGTAATATGAATAATTATTTAGAAGATTGGGGCACCTATATCGAGGGGTATATCCCATATGTTAGATACTTCTTCTCAAGGTAGGAAACTATATTTGAATATTTTAGTTACGCATGAAACGAGTTAAAAAAGTAAGATAAGAGGCAAAGAAAAGATACTTGTAATACCTAATTTGAAATTTCGAACACAAAATCTTTTTAGAAAAATGTAGCCAGGTATTTACAAATCATGGCTACCTAGGTTACAAATAAGACAGTTTTTCTCAATTTTCACCATAATTCAATACCTATCAAACCTCCTAACGTAAAAAATATAATATAATTAATATAATATTAATAATTATTGTACCTAATATTTGCAAATTTGACTTTATTTAATTTTTTATCAAAGTTATTAACTTCTCTATAATGTTTTATTGACGTATATTTTAAGGGGAACAACAACTAATGGTCGGTTTATATACAGCAAGATAACATAACATAAAAATAAAATAAGAGTTGAATCTACAGATCTGCCATAAGATGTTTATAGAAACACATAACATAACATAAAAGTAATAAATAAAATAAGAGATGGTTATCTTTCAAATTTTATGTTATTTTTATGTAAAAATAGTTGTGCGCGTGCGCGCAATTTGTCATAGCCTTTATTTTCGGCAAAAATGTGTTTTTGCTGTTGGTTTGCGGCTTATTTAAGTTAGGTTAGTGTTAAGGAAATAAATATTTGCTTGAATTTTGTATTTAGTGATTAATTCCAAATAAAAAGTAATTTGTATCAAATCAGATGATACTAATTGAGGCAAGTAATCCCTTGGTATTTTTCAAATACATATTTGTTTGGCTAATAGGAAACAAATATTTATTTGAGTCAACGGTAAATTTTTTTAACTCAAATAATTAATTTTATCAGTGCATGACTATTATTAACATTTAATACGACAAGGAGCTATTTTTAGTTTTACCTTATCCCTTTGTTACTCACATGTAGGTATATTTATCCAAAATTTTTGTACGAGCGGCACACAGGTTTAATTATTTCTCAAATAATTTTAATACTGCTAAAGTTTTGTTTAAATAAGCTCTAAATGAAATCTATATAATCAAGGAATCTAGTTCTGATATCCCATAGAATAACTTGACAAAGATTTCCATTTCCTTTATAATGAGGACATAATTACGGTAGAATATTTAGCACTACCTGCATTAATAATTAAAAATAATATTTAATATTTGCCTAGCACGTTGACTGCCATGTGCAACACTACCTATGATGGTCTGGTATTATCTTACTATTTACGTGTTTTATTACGCTGTTATTTTACTGTTTTATTTTAATATTATATTATCTATGGGGATATTTTATTTTGATCCAAATACATACTAAATACAGGAAAATAAATGTACTGTATTATATTTTTAGAATAAAAAATTTTAATAACAAAAATGATTTTTGTAACAATAAAAAATTTTAATAACAAAAATGATTTTTGTAACAATAAAAAAATGCTTTTCTACTAAGATTTCTAAAAAAATATAGTGTTATATTGTAATCAAACAAAAAGATAATTTTAATTTTGACTTGTGAACGGTAAAAAAACATTCAATACAAATGGCTGGACTTTCTGGACAAGCTGGGCACACGTAGAAAACTTGCTTACTTTCTGTAATGGTTTCTTGTATACTTCTTGTAACAAAACTTACATCGGGCTCTTATCTAGAGCTGCATTTTATGATCTTGACCTGCGTTGTTTTCTTCTGGGTTCAGTGGTTTATAAATCTCTAATAATCATTGCAAACAAAGATTTTGTCTAAAAGTTGTAATTTGAACAGAAGAATTATTAACATCTTTGTACAAATGGCAAGCATTTACCACCGATGTGCCTCTCAATACCTCTACGGCTATCTTGCGAAACCATTTTACCGACCTGCGCAATGAAGTAGAATACGAAGACAATTGATCAGACACATCTATAAATGATTTTGCAGAATTGTAGGCGCATGTTGTCCATGCCCTTCATTCGACTACCCCCTTCTCTGGCAGGAACTTCTGTTAATTCATCACCATGTTTAGTATTCAGAAATAAAAGGTCCCTCTTATCCCTCCATTTGGCAACAACTATTCCTTCCTTTTCTTCACCATAAATTTCTCCTCTCTTCAATTTTTTGGAAATAACTGTCTTGGGATTTTCTTTTCTATTGCTTCTTAGTGTGCCAATAAGGTGTGTTTTCTTCTGTAACAAATCTCTTGCTAATCCGACGCTCGTGTACCAGTTATCCGTAAATAATGTTCGCCCTTCTTCTGTCAAATTTTCAATAAGCTCCATGACAACTTTATTAGCTACGGGCACGCCATCTGTCTTATCCATTCCGCAATAAACTTTCATATGATAAGTATAGGCACTCTGAAGGCACATTTTAAAAACTTTGAAACCGAACTTGTGCCTCTTTCCTTTCACATATTGTCTAAAAGATATTCGTCCTCGGAAAGGTATCATGCTTTCATCGATACAAACATTTTCTGCAGGAACCATACAAGCTTTGTTGTTTCTATTTATTATGTCGATGAGTGGTTGTATTTTGTTAAGTCTGTCTCCAGGAGGACATTCTTCATTCCTTGAAAAATGCCACATTTGTAATAGTATTTCAAAACGATTTCTTGACATTAATTTTGAAATTTCATTTGCATAAAGAGCAGATCGACTCCAGTAATCCTTCAAAGTAGGTTTTCGGTCCAGTCCCATCCAAATAATAAAACCCAAAAGCATTTTCATTTCGGCGGCGTTCGTAGGCACTCAGTTATTTAGTATTGATTTTCTTTCTATACTTCCGTCAACAATTTTTTCGACAAGCTTCTGGTCCACATAGATATTTGTTTGTTCCGCCATTAACTCGAAAACTTCTTCAGTCACAATTTTTAGGAAACAGTCCAATTCGGTAAGATCTTGTAGTTCATTTTTAATGTCTACTGGTACACCAAAAGGCGCGTGAAATCCAAAATCTTTAAATTTTTTTTCAATGGGTCTCCATCCGCCTACTCCCGGTATATCATCATCCTCACTATTGGAGAAAGAACTGGACTCTGAGACACTGCTACTTGCAGCCTTCGAAGTTGATGGAACAGCTTGTCCAGAATCAACTTTTTGTTTCTTTCTTGGTACTTTTTGTCCTGACTCTGAATCACTACTTTTACTTTCCTGCACATATTCCGGATTGTTATCGGAGTCAGCGCCAAATGGTTTTTCATCACTAATGTCCTGCAAACATTCTTGCATTAGTGCTTCTAACCTATTATTCTCCCTTTCCTCTCTTAGCCGCGACATGACCACTACTAATAACTAACGAATAACGATAGAAACAATAGTAAAACAATTTTACAACCACGTGTTTGAGTAAACGTCGGCGTCGCTTTAAACACACGTCTCCGCAATGGCTAACTGCGGCGTACTGTGTAAGTGTAGCGTGGTCCATACGTACATGGCGATCAACGGCGTCGGCGTTGATGACAGGACCTTACTTTACCTGCACACAAGACGTGAATATATGCACACGGCGTAGATTTTAAATCATTTAATCAGGCGCCGCGTGCATATATTTTATTCACATACTATATTCCATACTATAGTATAAATATTATGTATTGGCACTTAAAGTATTTTACTCACAAAACGTGAAGTAAACTGAATTTCTCAATAAAAATAGTTCGGCGCAGCGGACCCGGTCATGAAAATCGCTTCGGCAGTCAACGTGCTAGTTTAAATCGAACCATTTTTTAAATAGGCTTGGTTACTGTTATGATGGGGACAATAACCGTTGTCCATTCCATTGGTTAGACTGAAGATTTAGGTTACCCGCAACCTATAATACTCAGCATTAGTAGACTAATTATTATGTGGCAAAAGTGGTTTAAAAATTATACGAAAGAATTAAACCGTGAAAACTAAAAACATTTTCCAAGCACTCCACAATTCTGCACAATTTACCACTTTAAAAATTGTAACAATTAATATATTATATACACGGTGTCCGGAAAAATGACAAGTTGCTAAGTTTTTTTTTCTTACAGGCCCTCCCTACGGATATATGTGCCCCTGAAACATGCCTCTGGAAATCGGTTTCTCCTGAATAACTCTCAAAGTACTTAATATAATTTATTAAAAATTTAATGCGAATGTGATAAACACTAGTAAGGACCTCTTGAAATAGTGTTCTTAAAACATAATTAGGCTTTTTAGTTTACCAGAGGCGGACTAAGTTTTACAACTTAATGCTTAAATTTTTAACACCCTGTATGATAAAGACGTAAAAAGAAATAAATCGTGGTAGCTTGCACTTAAGACTAAAAAAAGGTACTCTTGTCTATTTTCGATAAAATGAACCGTTTTCGTGAAAAAAAAATAATAAAGGAATTCGTGGTTTACTTTTAATAAAAAGGATCATGATTTCTATTTTATTTCTCGACAACAAAGTGTGATACAAAAGTCATTCAAACAACAGAAAAGTTTCATTTTAAGTTGTTTAATCCGAAAAAATACTAAAGTTTAAAAAAACGCAGTGATGTAATATAACATGGGCTTTGTTAAGTCTGATACACCCGCGGGCAGGGCGAATTGAGGACTGCTGTACCCGCTACAATAACCCAGCCTTGGTCCTTATCACATCACAATAAAACATGATTCTCTGTTGAAGTTCCTTCCTAGTACAGACCGGAGTAGAATACACCAAGTTTTTCAGGTGCCCCCACGGGTAAAAATCCAACGGCGTTTGGTTGGGAGATCGAGGAGGCCAGGCAACAGGTCCTCCTCTACCTATTCAGCGATTTAGATAGACGTCATTCAGGTGCTCCCGCACACCAACGCTGAAATGAGGTGGTGCCCCATCGTGCATGAAGTACATATTTCGGTAGGTTTTAAGTGGTAAGAGCTCTATTATATCCTGTAAAGCTTTCTAGAGGAACTCCAAATAAAGTTTTCCATTCAAGCGTTCCGGCAATACGAATGGCCCAATCAAAAAATTGACAATGATTGCTGCCCAAATAATAATTTATTGCAACTGATGTTGATGATGCAAAACAATAGTGGCATGAGGATTTTCATCAGTCCATTCATGTGTGTTGTGTAAATTGGTGATACCATTTTTTTAAACCTTGCCTCATCCGTGAAAAGAATATTATTTTGTTGCTGATTCAATAGCCAGTTTGCAAACAGTATACTACGAGGAAACTCTTGAGGAATCAGTTCATGTACTTCTTGCAAATGATATGGATATAACAGCTGTTCTTGAAGAACTTCATATACTATTCTTTTCGATGTATTAAAGTGTGATGATAATATTTGAGTGCTTGTTGATGGAGTGTCATCTACAACATTTAAAATATTTTCCTCTAATTGCGGCATGCGTACGGTTTTTCTCAGACCAGCATCAGTTCTATTTTTTCGAAACTTTCTTAGTATAATAATTAATATGTATTACCTTATTAACTGAAATCACCCACCATTCTCCCTTAGACGTTGGTCTCGTTAAAATGTCTTCTGGTTTGACGTAGTACGATTAGGAAATATTTTGTGATATAACTTTCTGGTTTCTAAAGTATTGCAAGACGGAAGACCATATACCAATAGGACACAAACATTTTTTAAACATCAATCCATATATTTTTGATATGCTACCAAAGTCAATTAAAATAATTAAATCATTAAATAAATATAGAAATAAAATTAAAAATTGGATATTATCTAATCCAAGAGAAATATTTCAAGATGTCATTAATAAATATTGAATATATGAGTAATAAATAATAAATAATAAATATAATATGGTGAATAGAATGAATCAATGTATACAATGTATACTATATATAATATTATCTTTATATATGAATATATTATAGTGATGTAAAATATACAATTAAAATACTGTCTTATTCGTCTTATATATTTTCTAGTTGTACTTGATTTATAAAATATATTCTTAACAACAAATATAAATAAATATTATTTTGACATATAACTCAAAACAAGTTTTTACTTCATGAGTTCTGAATTGATATTTAATTAGTTCATTCAAAAATTATATATTAATTTTAAATATATATACAAAATATTTGAATAAACTTTTTTATTATTATTATTATTATTATATATTACATGCGTATCTGCATACTCAATAATCGTGTATTCGAATTAATTCACTATTAAATTCGCCACCAAATCCAAGAATCAGTAAATTATTATCGAAGTAAAGGATCAATGTGTCAGCGATGTGAAAGATGATAACTTCTAAAATGCAGAATATTTTATTCATTTCGTACCATAGTAGTAGCGTTTGCAACAACAATTAATTTTTTTGGCGTCGATAAATAAATAAGACTCACATTTCCTGCGAACAAAGGTATTTTACAACTAATCGTTTAATATTCTTTTTCTCAAAAACGGTACATTTTATCGACAATAAACAAGAGTACTTTTTTTTTAGTCTAACGTACACGCTACCCAGATTTAATATTTTTAAGTCTTTATCATACAGGGTGTTCAAATCAAATCAAATCAAAAGATGCTTTATTGTCATAAAGTATCATTTTTATCGACAAAACCTTTTTTTTTTAATTAGATTAACAATAAAATATAATAATATAGTAAAACTTAAAATATCGGAATTAAAAAAAAATGTAAATAATTATGACAGAGTATCACAAAAATATTCATCTAGAGTATAATAAGCTTTTCCCAGTAATAAATTTTTAACATCTTAAAATTTCACATTTTCCTAATAAAATCTGGATGATAATTAAAAATTTTTTTAGAATTATAAATTATGGATTTTTCTACAAGACTTGAAGAAGGAATATGAAACATATATTTTTCTTTTTTTTTATGATAAGGCACAGCACTGCAGGATAAATCCTTTATGGCGCTCTGGGAGCGGTGCGTGTGCGCAGGAAACGATTCACGTTGGTCTTGAATCTTTGAAGATTATAGTCGTTGGGGAACACGATCTCAGGGAGGTCGTTCCAGAGTGATGACGTTCTCCAGATGAAAGAATTTTGAAACAGTGTCGTTCGAGGGACACTAAGCTGAACCACGTACTGGTGGGCTGCAGTGGCTCGTCGTGTATTTCTACCATGCACCGCTCTGGGTGGTATCAAGCGGGCAACCTCAGTTGAACACTTGCCATGAAAATATTTGTAAAATAGACTCAAGTCGCCAACCTGCCTTCGATGTTCAAGGCTTTCCAGGTTGTTCGTCAGACTATGGTCACCGATCAAGCGAATGGCTCTTCTTTGAATGAAATCTAGCAATCTCAGGGTATGTTTAGGAGCAGAGCCCCAAACATGCGAACAGTACTCCAGCGATGGTCGAATTTGGGCTTTATAGAGCATCAAAAGTTGTTGGGGTGTATAGAGGTTCTTAGTTCGGAAAAGTACTCCAAGCTTCTGCGAGGCTGCCTTAGCAATGGCCGCAACGTGACTATGCCAAGACATATGACTATCCAAATTAACGCCCAATAAATGAATTGATGAAGCCAAGGGGATCGAGTGTCCCGCCATAACTATATCCGGTCCTTCAACATTAACTTTTTTAGAAAAAACTGCCGCCTGGGTCTTTTTAGCGTTAAATTCTACTTGGTTACCGTCACCCCAAGACAGAATTTCTTCCAAGTCTTTGTTGAGATGTGAGATCTCTTGCTGCCTATAGAGATGTTCATTAGCTGTGCATTAGCAGCCGATGTCCGAGCATCCAAAGTAAAAGATGAAACAAGTGTGCTGTCATCAGCGAAGCTATTTATAGGATTTTTAGTTTTTTCCAAAATATCGTTAATGTAAAGTATGAAAAGGGTGGGCGACAATATAGAACCTTGAGGGACCCCGGCGTTGATGTTAAATGTGTCTGAAAGAAATCCGTCCATCGCCACTCGCAGAGAACGGTCTTTAAGAAAGCTCGACAGCCATGAACAAAATTGAACCGGCACTCCGTATGCTCTCACTTTAGTTAGGAGCCCCTCATGTCATACTCGGTCAAAAGCCTTGGAAATGTCCAGTGCTACCGCCCGGGACTCGCCATGATGTTCTATTGCGTTGTTCCAAACATGAGTAACATAAGCGAGAAGGTCTCCTATTGATCTAGACTAGACTTACGGAATCTATACTGGTGGTCATTAATAATGTTGAAGCCTTCCAGGTATTTTAATAATTTTTCGTTGATAGCCTTCTCCATAACTTTGGATATAACCGAAAGCAATGCGACTGGACGATAGTTGTTTGGCAAGGTCTTCTTGCCTTTTTTGGGTATGGGCTGGACTCGCGCAGTTTTCCAGCAAGAAGGAAATATTCCTTTTTTGTAGGATAAGTTAAAGAGCCTACAAAATACCGGTGTCAGTTCGTCAGCGCATGTCTTAATTACAATGACTGGAATATCGTCAGGACCAGAAGCCTTTTTAGTGTCAAAACTCCTCAAGATTCGTTTAACGTGGCGAAAAACAATCTCAGGCATTCTCGATTCTACAGGGGGAATGTTCGGTGGAGTACTTCCCTGAAAATTTACCGTTGAATGTGAAGAGAATAGTTCCGCCAGTAGGTTTGCTTTCTCCTGTGCTTTGGTCGCAATGCAATGGTGCCATCAGAACGTGTTAGAGGTAGAATGGTTGACTTGGTAAAGTTCTGATTGACGGCCTTAGCTACCGACCAAAATAATCTTGAGCCGTTAGGACAGTCAATAAGTCTGTCTTTGATCCTCTGGTTGTGTGCTTCTTTGCTTTGGTTTATCGATTGCTTGCATTGGTTTCAAGCGTTAACAAAGATGGTACGATTTTCGGCGGTAGGATTTTTACGCCATTGTCGGTAGAAATAATTTTTTGATTTAACACCTCGTACGCAATTTTTGGTAAACCAAGGCTTGCCGT
Source organism: Polydrusus tereticollis (assembly GCA_963920685.1). Taxonomy (NCBI): domain Eukaryota; kingdom Metazoa; phylum Arthropoda; class Insecta; order Coleoptera; family Curculionidae; genus Polydrusus; species Polydrusus tereticollis. The sequence goes on from OY987333.1 coordinate 91,127,553, forward strand.
TAAAGGGGCACTTTTTTGAGAAAGGGATGAAGGCTTTCATGCCAGTAAGGATAACCTCCGATATTTCTGTTGCACAGATGGATGGATCATCAGAGGTAAAACAAACGTCCCGCCAAGGAAACGTTCGAAAATGGTCCCTTAGGTCATCCCACTTAGCTGATGTATAATGCCATACCTTGCGTGGTTTAGGAGGCTCTTCGGCACTAATTGGTAGTGTGTTCAGTGCCGAAATAAGGTTCGGCTTCACGGTGACAGTGTACAAGTCGGGGTTTAAGGTTAAGAAAAGATCCAACAAACTAGCAAAATCACCATCTCTGTCTGGAATCCGAGTTGGTTCACCTACCAGCTGGGTGAGGCCAGAGCTGATGGCAAAGGATTCGGCTTCACGACCTTGTTCGTCGGTCATGTTTGAGGATTTAAGCCAGTTGACATTATGAACGTTGAAGTCGCCAAGGATGACAACTTCGGAATTGGGATGGTGGGTTTGCAAAAAGTCGATAGTATTAGCAAGAGAAGAGAACAAGTCTCTATAATGGGTATCACTTGGCGGCCGGTAAAGGCAGCAGATGAATTTAGTAATTCTCTGCGTTGATATTTTAAACCACATTACATTAAAGTCGTTAGGCTCGAGTGTCTCCTCTCGTTGACAAGAAATATCACTCCGGACAAAGAGACAAAGGCCAAAATTCCTCCTAAATCGGTGATGGAAGTCGTACCCAGGATATAAATAGCTGACTGTATCAATCGATGATCTGACTTTGGTTTCGGTTAGTGCAAGTACATGAGGCTTGGTAGATTGTAGATGTTGATGGACTGCATTGATGTTCGAGTTCAGTCCTCTTATATTGCAGAAGTCAATTTGGAAGCTGCTAATCTCGGGTCTTTTTACAACTCCAGTTTTCACACCATTTCCATTTAGAATATTGTTCGAAGGACCCGCATGACTACTGGACTTGGTGGATGATTGGATAATTTCGCTTGATAAGGCGCCAGGACCCGCCCCCACCCGGAGATCCGATCGGGGGGCGTTTTTAACTTCGGAATATATTGATCTTGGAACCATCATCATAGCATTTTTTGTATATTTCCCACCCTGGAAACCGGAGACATCGGCACAGTGACGAAACGTTAGCTCAAAGAGCAACTTCACGCCACCTAAGCCGATGCGATGGTATTTCACCGGGCGATGTCGGGTGAGCCAACATCTACTATCTCATATTAAAGGTCTGTCTTGTATTATAAGTATGTGAATTAATACTATTTCTATGTTTTTTATGAATTAAACAAACTGTTTCCAATATAAAAATTGAAGTTAGTGTTAAAATTTTTTGTGAGATAAATAGAGTTTTGCAAGAATCTCTAGATCTAGCTTTTCACAAATATCTGATAGCTCTTTTTTCTAAAATAACAATTGAATTTAGAAGATATTGGCTTGAATTTTCCCAGAAACAAATTCCATATTTCTAAAGAGATTCTATTAAAGCAAAATAAACATTTCGAAGAACCGCCATATTCATTTCATGAGAAAGTAGTCTCGGGGCATAACATCCTGAAGCTAATTTTCTACATAACTTTTTGATATGTTCATTAAAAGAAAGATTTTGTGTAATATAGATTCCTAAAAATTTTATAAATTTGGGGTTATTAATTATGAGGTTGTCAAAAATTATATTATTAAGTGAATATTTAAAAGTTAATATATTTGTTTTAGTGATATTAAGTGAGAGTAGATTATAGTCACACCACTTTTTAACATTTATTAAATCTTCATTAAATATTTTAATGAATTCATTACAATATTTACTATGCCAAAGTATTGTTGTATCATCAGCAAATATGGTAAATTTACCATTTATAAAAATTTACGCAAGGTCACTTATATATATTAAAAATAGTAATGGACCGAGAACTGAACCTTGATGTACTCCACAATCAATTTTATTACTTTTTGATTTCTTACCATTTAACAATACTACTTGAGATCTTTTAGATAAATATGATTTAAACTATTTAAATGATATACAAAAGAGACGTCTCGATATGGTTTGTGAGCGAATGCATAAAACGTGCTCCGTATTTAATTGCTCAAAAGCGGTGTTCCTCTGTCATAATAATTTAAAATAAAAATATAAACAGGTGTGTTTTTGTGTGCTGAATATTGGTATTAACTTACAATACAGATTGCTTATTCTGGTAAAAAGTAATTAATTTATTAAGACAAAAGTTGGGTTAAACCCTTATCCTAGTCCATTCGCGTCGATTAAGTTGTACATTTCATTTTCTACTAAAATGGCTCCGCAACCGAGAGCAACCAACAAAGGAGATGAAGACTTGGAAAAATTAATTTCAGAAGTTTGTGCCACATCAAGAAGTTAGAGAAGTTAGACAGAAAACTCACAGAGGTCTGTTCGACTCTTAAGAATATCACGTCAACGGTCAATGAAAACTCCGATGCAATAGCCGATCTGCAACTTAAACTTGATTCACTTGAACAGCGAGCGAAACGCAACAGCCTTCGCATTTGTGGAATTGAGGAAGATGAGGAAGATTTGCCGGTTTTTTTGGCGAATATGTGTAGCGAAAAGTTAGAAGTTCGCCTAACTCCTCAGGATATCGATTCTGTATTCAGGATAGGAAAGGAATCGAACACTCTAGCCCGAGCGGTAATAGTGAACTTATTGTCAAACCTTAAGCGTACTGAAATATTTAATGCCAAAACAAGCTAAAGGGGTCTACATATGTCATCTATGAGGACCTAACACGGCCCAGATATGAACTTTTGATGAGTGCAAAAAAGAAATATGGTAACAACCAAGCATGGTCCTCAGGCGGAAAAATATATATCATGGGCAAATCCGGAAAGAAGCACCTGAAGTCTCAAGACGATTTATAAACTATTTTATTTGATTCATACACCTTTATCGGCATGGTTGTAAATACTTCATATGGTACAGTTTTTTTTTTTTGGACTTTAGAATTTCTACCTGTTTATGTTTATAATACAAATAATGTATATCTTAAGTTAATCGAGAAAATAGATTATGTTTAACATAAAAAACAAACAATTATTGCCATACATTGTAGAAATATATCTTTATCGGGTACTTATACTAAGCATCGAACTTGTTATTTCTTTTGTTTTTAGGATTTATATACTTGCCTTTTTTTATTTCCAATTATCCTAACGTAATTAATTAGACGCAATATTTCGCGATAATAGTATATTTATTAAAAACGGAGTACTTGTTTACATGCCAATTATATACATTGCTAATATGACAGATGACAAATTGCTGAGCTTCTCCCATTTTAACATTAGATCTTTGCATCCGAGCTTTGACTTGTTTTCAGATTTCTTAGACAGTGAGCAGACTGATGTGGTTGGACTTTCAGAAACTTGGTTAAATCCGAATATTGCAGATTATGCTTTAAATATTCCGGGCTATCAGTTTATTCGAAAAGATCGTGATGGCAGAGGGGGAGGCGTCGCCTTTTAAGTTAAAAATTCATTTAAAATACAGTTGTTGAATTTCCGGGAAGGCGTCGGCGCGAGTACTTTGGAATCAATTTGGATAAGTATAAAAATTAATGGTAAGAATATCTGTATGGGATCATTATATAGACCGCCCAATGCCAATCTGAATTCATGTTTGGATGGACTTGAAACAATGTTAACTCATTTTATTCCTCAGTTCGATCATGTGTTGCTTGGAGGTGATTTTAATGTCGATTTTATGGCTGAAAATTCAAATGCTTGCGTCCTTTTTAGTAATTTAATACTTAAATATGGTCTCTGCCAAACAGTATCTAAGCCCGTGTTACCAACAACTCCAATACATTACTAGATATCATACTTGCTTCGTCGCCCAACGTGCTCTCCAAAACGGATGTTATTGATATGTCTGATATATCAGACCACTGTTTTGTAACTAGCTACTTTGTAGTGCAAAAAGAAAAACCTCCAATTAAGTTTCGGACATACCGTGATTATTCAAACTTTAATTATAATATTTTTATTGATGATCTTTATAGCCTTAACTGGAATAGCATTTTTGATCTGGAGAATGTCAATCTTATGTTAGATTTATTCAGTCGCAATGTCCATTTCTTGCTTGACATTCATGCCCCTGTCAGGGTGGCTACGTGTACGAAATCTCCGGCACCGTGGATGACGGATAACTTAAGATACATAATAAAACTGAGAAAGAAAGCTCTTACTAGATATAAGCGAACCATAACTGAAGCTGCTAAAGATTATTACAAGAAAATTAGAAATTTAGTTACAATGTCAGTCAGAAACGAGAAAAAAGCATTTTTAAATTTTAAATTTAGAACTGACCCTAAAGGTTTTTGGCATACATTAAGATATTTAAATCTCTGTTCTGCATTTCAACGTTCAACTGGTGCTATCGGTGACCCTGAGACACTCAATAATTTTTTTGTTAATAACGCGCCTACCCCTCATAATTCCAATCACAATTTAATTAATGAGTTATATACTAATAAAATTCACCACAATGTTCAAAATGAGCTAAATTTTAGTCCAGTCAATGACAACAAAATTTCTGAAATTATCACCTCAATTAAATCAAACGCTAAAGGTGTGGATGGCATAGATTTGAAAATATTATCTCTGATTACGCCCCATCTCACACCACACATAACTTATATTATAAATCAGTGTTTAACAAAAAATATATTTCCAGACATTTGGAAAAAAGCCAATGTTATCCCAATTCCAAAGATAAGCACTCCATCGGATATATCGCATTTTCGTCCTATAAGCATACTTTGTACATTGTCCAAAATATTGGAAAGGGTAATATATGAACAAATCAACTCACATGTGACTCAATGCAAACTCTTACCAGTCACACAGTCCGGATTTCGCGCCTCTCACAGTACCACTACCGCCTTACTTCAAGTCTCGGATGACTTATTTAGAGCGATTGATGAAAATAAAGTTTCGTGTCTTATATTATTAGATTATAGTAAGGCGTTTGATGTTCTACAACATTCAATTTTGCTGCAAAAATTAAAATATTATGGTCTTAGTGAAAGTGCAATTAACCTTATGGATAGCTATCTGACCGGTAGGGAACAAAGAGTGGTGTCAGGAGCGGAAATCCCGTCTAAATTTTTAGCTACTAATAAGGGCGTTCCTCAAGGAAGCGTCTTGGGACCTCTTCTATTTTCTCTTTACACTGCGGATTTTTCGCATTATCTTAGACACTGGCTTTCGCACCAATATGCAGATGACATGCAAATCTATTTCTCTTTTTCGTCTAATGATATTGTATTGGCATGTCAACAAATTAATAGAGATCTAAGTAATATAAGTAAAATGTCTGAAGCACATGGACTAATACTTAACAACAATAAAACGAAAATGCTTATTTTTGGAAGAAATAGGGAGAGCATTACCATTAACAACAATCTAAATATTGAACTCAACGGTTTACGTTTAGCACCCTCAGAGTATTGCAAAAACCTGGGTATCATATTGAATTCAAATATACGCTTCAATCAGCATACCATCTTTTTAATACAAAAATCCTACGCTAAGCTTAAACTCTTGTATAGGTACAAAGATATTTTGAGTGTTAATGCTAAACTGAGGCTGACTGATTCTCTTGTTCCTTCTCATTTGGCATATGGTGACGTCTTGTACTGGCCAGCCCTGACCGTCAAAGATAGAAATAGCTTGCAAGGGGTGCAAAACTCTGGTCTTAGATACAGTCTTGGGCTGCGTAAGTTTGATCACATTACACCCGCTTTTCTGAACTCTACTTTGTTGTACCTTCAGGAAAGATTCTTTATTCACTTAGCACTATTGGTCTTCAAAATATCTAAGGATCAGACACCCAAATATCTGTATGATAAATTGATTAAGGGGAGTGACGTTCAGGAAAGAGCTACGCGCCATCGCGGTCTTCATTCCACTTCAAAGCATAAAACTGCATTATTCCAACGATCTTTCACGTACAATGCAGTCAAAACGTTTAACTCACTGCCCGTCGATATCAAGTCTTGCGTATCTGTTGACGGGGTACGAAGAAAACTAAAAAAGTATGTAACCAATGGAAGAAACTCACTTCATAAATAATATTTATAACTCTTACAACGTGTCCAATAATTACCTACTCGTAATATTGTGCTCCACTAGTTATCTGTCATTTCTATTCCTGTATGATTATGTATAATTTTAGAGTATATTTATTTATATTACAGTAGTGTTTACAGTTTATTGGTCTTAAAGGGTGGTTAGGTAGAATAGCTATGCTAGACCTCGCCACCAAGATATATTATTTTGTTTTGTATCTAGTTTCTTTTAATTAAATAAAGACCTGTTTATTTATTTATTTATTTATATACCATAAGTAGCCATAACTCTCAAGCTTCTTTAATAATATATCATGGTCAACACAATCAAAAGGTTTAGAAATAGCACAAAATATTGCTGCAGCAAAATCTCCTTCATTTAATTTAAAATAAAGATGTTCAAGAAATGAAAAAATAGCATCACTAGTATTTTTATTTTTTTGAAATGCAAATTAGATTGTATTTAAAATATTGTTTTTATTGAAAAATAAATCATTTTATTTTCAACAAGTTTTTCAATAATTTTAGAAAGTGTTGGAAGGAAAAAAATTGGTCGAAAATTAGAAGCAGATTCACAATCACCTCCTTTATGAATTGGAATAACAATAGCTGATTTAAGGCATTGTGGAAATATTCCATTTTCAAAAGAAACATTTATTGCCTTCGCTTAAGCTTTTAAAGCAGGAATAGATAGTTGTGAAAAAATTTTTATTGATAAATTATTATCCCATCCAGCAGAATTTTTATTTTTTATATTCGAAATGATTAATTTTATTTCTTGAACATCGGTTGGACTAAAGAAAAATGTATCCATAATTTTAAAATTCTTCATGTACGAAAGTGGATCAATGCATGGATGAATATTTTCAGAAAGATTTAAAGCAATCGAACAGGAAAAATCGTTCAGCTCGTCAGAAGATAATGAAGTATTTATAGGTATTATGTTGTTTTTCCCTCTCAAATCATTAATAATTTTTAAACATTCTTTTTGTGGATTTAATGATTTACTAATTCTAAATAATTTTCCCTGGCTTTTTTAATTAGTTTTCTATAAATGTTTTTATAAATATTAAAATATGAAATGAATGAATTGTTTGATGGAAAATTTTTTTTAATACAATGAAGTGAGCGTAATTTCTTAGAACTTATTTTTATACCCTTTGAAATCCAACATTTTTTATCAGAATTTAAGCATTATGTTGTAAAGCTTAGTCCGCCTCTGGTAAACTAAAGAATGTAAATATATTTCAAAGACACGATTTTAAAAGGTCCTTTCTAGTTTTTATCACATTAGGTTTGTATTATATTATGTTATGTACTTTGTAGGTTATTCAAAAAAAAACAATTTCCAGCAGCGTTCTTCAGGGGCACATATCTCCGTATGGAGGGCCTGTAAGAAAATATTTTATAGGAACTTGTCATCTTATTTTTTCAAGTTCTATCTGAATTCGAGAGATTTCCCACATTTTCCTGGACACCATGTTTATAAGGTATTTTGTGCTATCAATAGAGGTTATCTCAAAGATAAGCTCAATACCTAAATTGGCGAAAAAAATAGTTTCAAATTTGACTTATTATAGAGCTACTAGAGCTTTTAGAACATGGATTAAAACTGTACACCGACTTTTTGACAGGATATATTTCGTAATAAACGTAGAGGTTCTGTTAAGAAACAAAAGAAAGTTCAAATTTTGCAAAATGTTAAAATATTACAGTGTAAAACAGATGCAAAATATCCACAAAATATATTTTAGGTTGAACTGTAAAGTACAAGCAAATAATAGTCAAACTATGCGGGCAATGCGGGCATTCGCGTTATTTTGTTTGCAAGCACTTAAAGAACGCAATTGAATAAAAAGCTTGAAACCATTCGCGGAATAAAGTTTACAAACTAGAATTTAATCACTTAATAAACTTTCCTTCAAAATGAGGTTCCACAAGTTTTTGAAATATTTAGAATGATAGAAACTGTTAGTTTTGGTGTCTGTTATTTATTGCGATCTTCAATGTCAGGCTATTGCCTTTTACTTTTTTTCCTCTACGGTGTTTGCTTAATTCCTGTCTTCGTTTAGGGTTTATTAAGTGGGTATTGCCGCATTGGTTTAATTAGTTTGGGTTCTTTAACGTTGCTGTCATTTTTGTGCTTCTTGTTTTGTTAATGTCTAAATCTGTAGATCATATTGTATATCATAATTAGTGGCATAATTAGGGGCACTATCTGTTATTTTTTATTCCTTATTTTGAAAGACCTGAAACTTTTTTCGCTGCGTTTTGTTTAGGGTGCCCCAGGTTGGTGCATGTTACTAAATTTTTATAGACGTTGGTTTTTGGTATAAGATTGATTCTGCTCCTTTTATTTATGTATGTGGATAAATACAATTTAGTTATTTCGAGGCTAGTCGAACCTTATAGTCCGAGATTTTTCTCTAGTTTAATTTTAAGTCTAAAGTAAATCTCAGGCATTTTACCTCCTGACACCAATGCATCGCGATTCTATTGACTTTAATTTTAGTTTCAGGTTTCTTTACCCAACTTTTTGTGAAGAAAATGGTTTTCGTTTCGAAAGCGTTCAAGCTAATTTTTCAATCCGAAAGCTATTTATCTAGAAGTTTAATATGGCACTGCAATCACGAGATTACCAACCACGGTTGTTTGGATTTTGCAGTAATTGCAGTGTCGTCGACAAATAATAAATATAACTCATTTTGGTATGTCATGAGTGTAAATGTTATACAGCACCGGAGCTAGGGGTGAGTTTTGCGACACCCCTGCCCTGATGTGTTTGATTTCGGAAATCGCATTGTCCAGCGACCCTGTAAATACTCTATTTTGCAGATTTGATTTCTTTCATTTCTACAAACTAAGTCCAACCACGACGACTGACAACCTCATGAACTATTTAAAACAACCTTTCCCAGAAGTCAAAGTCAAATTTCCACATTACTACTCAAGTTTAAATGTAACTATTGAGAGAGATAACTTGAACAGAGCAATGGCGTCTTCAATATGGTCGAAAGGTACCCACGAAATAAGATTTTTTCACCGATTGACCTTGAAGACCTCGGCACTCTGACATACCAAGATTTGCCAGCGAATTGTTAGGTAGTATGGTGTGCCTATTCTTATTAACTTAAGTATCAAATCGCAGTGCCAGACCTTATCGAAGGGTTTACTTACGTCAAGGAATACCGCCTCCGTATGAAACCTTTTATTAAATCCTTTGATGACATTAGATGTCAGTCTCGTGATTACCATGGCTTATTATATATTATGTTCTTTGTAACGTTGTTGAAAACTGTCATCGGTGGTTTGGTCAAACTAAATTCTGGCTACTGGTCAGACCCTTAGCTTTTGTGGGATAATTCGGGAAATCTTTTCTAATCGCTGTGAGATCATGCGCCGATAAAAAAAGAAGGCAGAGAAAATATTCCCGACAAGGAACCGACCGTATGTAGTACCGGCTTAATAAAAACCGCTATTAATCCCGAAACCCGCATTCGAATTAAAATAGTGTTGTGCAACCTTTTAAACTTCACTTAGTAACCATTCCGAGGGGAGCCCCATCCAGGCCAAGAACTTCTACAAAAGGTAGGCGAACATCCGTTCACAATTAGTAACTACTAGATTCAGCAACCTATTTTAGAAAAAATAACAAAATACAGTTCACTGTCCTATACAGATCCAACACAAAAAATAAATTCATGCTTCCAAGCTTCAATATTAGATCTCGAGACGCAAGGGTCACAGTGGGTGTCTCAAAATTGTGGCAAATGTAATCTTGTTTTCACAATAACGTTTTAATATAATATTATTTAGATTTTTCATATATCAATAATGTAAATTTATTTTTACATACTTTTATGTAATTTTCTTTTTTATCAAGTTACCTAATATGCTTTGAAATTGGCACTGAGAGATTGACGGGTACTAGAGTTAGTAGCAACTGTATACGCAAAAGAAGAGTATGCCGTTGCCTAACTACGCACCTTAGTCTATGTTTATACCCATTGCCTTATAGCATTGCCTTTGGCAAACAAAACAAATTGTTCAGTTGTTTTCATTATTCACCTAGACCAATAATGAAGCACGAGGTAGGTCTCGGCCTAATCTCAGCCAACAATTATTTCTTCTGGAATAGGCAGTCGTAAGACCAGCTTTTTACCGTTGATAGTTTTAGGAAAGCTATTTACGGGAATGTAGCAATTAGAGGGAAATTAGTTTACTTAGTACTGTAGGATAATTGCATGGAAATATATTAGAAACAACACGAAACATTTTAGAAGGAAGCTAGCTTGGAAGATACTTAATTCGAGTATCCCCGCAGAAAACCACTGTCCTTCATAAAGGATGACACAAACAATAAAATGGTATCCGATGAAAGAAGAAAAGCTGAACTGTTCGTGGATAGCCCCTGTGAATAGTTCAGTAAAAATCCTTCAGCTGAACCACAGAGTCACATGAAGGTCGTTAGGACTGTGCAAATTTAAAAAACTAGAAACCGTTTAAATCAAAACATTCATAATATTAACTTTAATGAAGTAAAGTTAGTTGTAAAAATGAATAATCCAAAGAAAGCTCCGGGTTTTCCTGGTATATAGAATAATGCAATCAAAAACTTGACAGATAATATTATAGCGGATATGATGAAGTGAACTTACTCCAGGTGGTTATCGAAAAGGGTTACATTCCAACAGTGTGGAAAAAAGCCAAGATCATCTTAATAGCTAAGTCTTAACAGGATGTATCATTAGCTGCCAGCTCCAGACCAATAAGCCTGCTTTCTAGCCCTGGTAAGATTGTTGAAAAGTTAATACTAAATCGACTTAACGATTTTGTATTGGACAACAATAATTTACCTCCAACCCAGTTCGGTTCTAAAACTGCTCATTGCATGGTGAGCCAGACAACTAGATTGGTAACTAATGTCCTTAAGGGTTTTTTAATTGCTGCTTTCACACGGGAGAGATTCTTTTTGATGTTAGCATAGCATTTGATAAGGGTTGCCATGACGGATGAATAATAAAGGTAATAAGAGCAGGTACACCAAATTACCTGATAAAGGTAGTAAACTTGTTTCTGGAGGACAGACAATTCGCTGTGTCAACGAAAAATACCACTTTCCCAGTCAAACATAGTTCCATAGGGATCCCCTCTTGCCCCGGTTCCCTATAACATCTACACCGCGGACATTTGTGCCGCAAGATTACCTTTCCAAGGCAACTTTACGTACCATGGTGCGAATGGCAGCTCTAGTGTCGGAGTTCTTGCCTTTAGCAGTTGTACACTTTTTGATGTCTTGGACGCCACCTATTTTAAATGGTTAAAAAACTAAATACTTACAAAGCGTTTCAAAACAGGAAAACCTGCAACGCGTCTTTCGCTGTTATAAAAAATTTAGTTATAAAAAAAAATTAATTATTTTTTTTTTTTTTTTCTTTTTAAGTTAGAAAATTTATTTATATTAAGTAAAAATAAAAAAAATTGAAGCCAGAACCACGAAGCCAAGCTGAGGTGAGAGGCTGAGGGACCGCGTGCAAATGCCCTAGCTCTATTGCCAGAGAGTAAGGGGGGGGGGGGTTTAAATAGGGCGCCACTGTTTTGCAGCCAGGCCAAAACGGAAACCTTCAAGATGGTGCTGGGGCCTCACTCTCAGCTGGACTTCACAACTTAGGTAGAAGAAAAAAAAAATAGAAAAAAAGCAAACCACAGGGGGAGCTGTATAAATAAAACAAAAGATAATTAAAAATTATTATGCTGGCTATATTCAAAAAAATCAAGAAAAATAAATATAGGGGTTAGTATTAAACCTAAACTTATCTGTAGACGTTCAATACAGAAGACGTCCCAAGGATAGTGTCCAAAAGGACAGATCCATCAAGATCAGAAGAAGTGATCTGAAGAGAAGAAGATGGAGAAGAAACGAAAAAGACGGAGAAAGAAAGACCCTGTTAAAAAAATAAAGCATTAGCTGATGGCTTATTAAATAAAAAAAAATTACCTAGTTCCTTTTCCCTTTGTATATTAAATTTATAATAAAGTAATAAAATTAAAAAGGCAAAACCAGCTAAGTGAAAATAAACAAAAGGAAAAAGGAACTATAAAAAAATTAAAGCAACTATAAAAGCTACAATTACAATCAAGAATTAAATTTGAATTAAATTTGAATTTGAATTAAATTAAATTTGAATTAAATTAAATTTGAATTAAATTAAATTTGAAAAATGTCAATAATTTAATTAGTCACAAATCAAGTTTTGGTTTGAGATAAAAAAATAAATTTATAAAATTATATTCAGGGACTTAATATGGTGATTAAATATTTTAATTAAGCTTGAAGAGCCAAAAACTTAAAATAAAATTAATTTATTAAGCCAGCACGTACGCCTATGTACTAAGGTTACATCATAAAATAAAAAATAATCAATTATGTACACACGTAAGGGAAATATACAACTATATAAAATATAGCACAAGTAAAGTCAACATATTAGTTATCAATTAGCAAACCAATCAATTATTTATTAAAGGTAGGACATAATAAAATAAAAATAATTACATAGTCAGGATATGCCGCTTATAAAAGAGCAATACAAACTAAAAAAAATGTTTATTCAAGAACCATCTTGACAAAATGGTGGATTTATAATAATTATAATTAAATAATGCTCCATTGTAAAAATAAACGAGATGATTAACACTCGAACATCTCAGATTTGATCAAATAATTTATTCGATGAGGAGTGAATGCTGTGTAACTACATTGTTTAAGTTACTTCACGTCTGTAGACAGTAAAAGATTTACAGTTTATAATATTTTATATTTCGGGCACACCCTGTATGGCAAGAATTAAGATACCATGTCACACTTCAAGCAAACTTGTGCTATATAAAACAAAGAAAACGTTCCAAAATAAGCAGTAAGTTGGACCCCGTTATAAAGAAAAAAAATTATAGTTTAAATAAAGTTAATTAAATTTCAAGGTCAAGATTAATTGCATTTAAACCAAATTGACAGTAAACAGTTAAAAAAAAAATTCTATAGTATAGGTAAAATGGGGTCCACTTATTCGTAAAACAACAAAGAATTTTAATTACTTAGCCAACGAGACCAATTTTACTCGGTCATAAGTATAAAAGCACATTTATCTGAACAAAGCATGTGGTGTTAAATTATGGCCATTTAAAAGCAATATACAGGGACAAATATGAAAGAAAAATGAATTATGCTTACCTAAGGAGCTGTAGGGTCTTTAAAACTGAAATTGGGGATCTCAACGGTGATGTGTGCTCCAAATAATCGGCCTCTTATGGTCTCAGTGACCGGACTTAACTAAAAGAGAGCCCCAGATGGTGTTTTTTAGGAGAAAAGTTGAAAAATTGACAAAAAAACGGCATGGTATATTAAAAAAAACTCACCTTCAACAGCGAACAACTTTGACAAAAAAAATCCCACGATGTGGCTTTCTGTGGCCCCAGAACCCAAAAATGAACAAGCAAAACTAAAGTAAACTAAAGGGGCACAGAAAGTATCGCTTCAGATCCAAAATCCTGGTACACAGATGGCTTGAATAGCCCTGGATCTGGAAACGCCTGCTGCCTCGTTGAACGCTGGAAGTTAAGTGAAGTCACTGAAGAATTGCAGGTTAAAAGTTAAAAAACGTGCCGTCAACAGGATATGAGAGAGAAGAGAAACGCCAGAGAGGGGTGGAGAGAGATAAAGCGAAAGAGCGACCCATTTCCGGCCAGAACCACAGAACAATAAAGGTTAGGGCAGAACTACCTGCTCGCTCCGAAAGAGAGAGACCAGTTCACACACTGGCGGCGACACGGAATGAAGTGTTTAGAGCAATGCCCATTCAATTGCAGATGCTCCAAGCCAAGAGAAATGAAACAGATGCACCCAAATTTAGTTTTACATATGCAGTCAATTCGAAAATCCTACAATTCACTAAAAATTGTTTAAAGAAAACCCAAGTCCTAAGATATCCCTGCCATTCACGGGGCAAACGGCCATTAATGTTATGGCCCACACATGTGCAGAAGAAGAATATTAACCTAGAAAATTCATTAGTCGATTTGACAGGTTTTCATAACAGAGGGCGTTACTCGCTCTACTGTGCATAGGATTTTATTAGAAGAAAGGTAAGTAATTATATCTATTTGTTATAACTCTTAAATAGTTTAGAATAATGCCAATATTTCTCTTAATAGTTTTTAAGTCAATGTAATAAGTATTTTGTTTTTCTTTAGGCTACATCTCCAACATATTGTGCTCCACCAGGCTTTTACCCTGCAAGATTATGATAGAAGATTGGATCATTCTATTGGTTGCTCAATATGATATTGGAAGATAGAAATCTCCTCTCCAGAATTTTGTGGACTGATGAAGCTACTTTCCATAGTAATGGAGGAGTAAACCGCCATAATATGCATTATTGGTCGCGGGATAATCCCCATTGGATGCGGGAGGTGCAGCATCAAGGAAGTTGGAGACCCACCACAAGGGAAAACATGATAGAAATTAAGGATAATGCACAGCAGCCGCCGTATCCCTATGGCAGAGGTGGAAATTGCAGTATTATCAACCAGGGAGAGATTGGAGCCGTGTATACAGAACGATGGGCGACAATTTGAACATTTAGGGCACCACTGAGAATTATTGTCGTAACGACATATTTGCTTAAAACATACGTACCTTCATATTTTGTTTTTCCAAGGCCTATTTGACTCTTAAAAAACCTTTACAATGGCAACTTGAAAATAAAATCATAATGCTCCGTAATTATGATTATTATTGTTGATATCTCCGGATTGAAAATATATATTAACTTGCGGTTTTCGCTAACTTCTTAGACTTTTAGTCATCCTTAGAATCAGGTAAAATTGAATATACTATTATATTTACAATTATGGAAAAAACGCGCAATGTTTGTAAAGTTGTAAGACAGCGCCCCCTAGCGCCTAGTGTAAAACACATATTGCCGTAGTTCATAAGATGATATATAGAGTGAGAAAAGCCCTTTCTAACCAAACTAAGTTTACTAAATTATGTTAAGCCAGGCCGGAGTTATCAGCATTTATTACAAATAATGTTCAACCTTCCCCCACCACTTTATTTGAAAAGTGACGAACACGTTCTATAGGTGAATTTTATTAATAAATCTTCGAAATATACAAAAATGGTATTTTCGGGATACCTTAACTAGGCTGCTTTTGAGGAAACTTCGTGATTCATATTTACCGTTACTGTTGCGCCCTCTAGCGCCAGTCTGAGAAACTTAAAAATAATTTCCAGCAATTTCTCATGACCACTTTACCTAATATATTTTTCTTCCGCAAGCCATACGACTAACACTTTCTGAGATACGGCCGACAGCCATTCTTAGTGGGACACCCGGTACAAAGTAATAATTATAAGACCATAGTGGGACCTGCACTGACATACGGGAAACAAACCTGTTGTGTTATGTATGTAGCAAAGCGCATCTGGAACAAAGCTGCAGATTTTTCAAAACAAAGCACTGAAAATTATTGCTAAAACACATAGGTTTATACCGCTACGAGTTTCACACAAAGATCTTCAAATTTTGACAAAGACGGAACACATAGACAAGCTAATCCAAGACTATTACAGACGAACATACCTTTTTTAAAATGATCTTATCATATCAACACACTTATACGCTCCACAAAACAGTTAACACTTCTTCCCGAGGGACTGACGACCTCCGTAAAACGAGGAACTGCACAAGTTATTTATGACACGCCAAGCACTGCAAAGAAAAGCATTGCTGTCATAGATGTGGTAGGGAACACAAAGTTAAAGAATGTATCAGCAAAGAGGAAAAGTGTCCCAACTGTCCTAAACTGAAATTAAAGCCAGAAGAAAGCAAACACTCAGCAAGAGATATTTAATGTCCGTTATACCAAAGAAGATTGGGACAATACCAAAGAAACATAAATTACTCAGAAGCTTCATTAAGCAATTTTTTACAGACAGAAACAATATTCATACAAAAAGTGTAATCCATCAAAATGTGCAATCAATTGGTAATGCAGTTGATCGCATTAACAATATGCTAAATACGCATACAAATTCGGAAGTGTTGTGCGTCAGTGAGCACTGGAAGTCTGAAGATCAGTTAAGGAATATATCAGTTGACAATTTTAACTTAACGTCAATGTTTTGTAGTGAAGAAGGAAAACATGGCAATCTATTTTAAAAAAAGTCTCAAGTGTAAAGCTCGGCCATTATTAAATAAACTAGCAATAAGTGGTGTGGTTGAATGTGCGGTGGTTAAATGTATATGTGATAAGGTAGGATTAGTTGTTGTTTCTGTATATAGACCTCGTACGGGAGACATAGAGGCTTTCATGAAACAAATGGAATAATTATTACTGCATATTTTTAAGGAAATAAACGAACATTTATAGCAGGTGACTTTATTATTGAAATGATGAAAGAGAATCAGAAAAGTTCAGATTTATTTTTTCTGATGAGTTCATTTAACTTAGTTTCAACTATAGCAAGAAACACTAGAATTACAAGTAACTCAGCTAGTTGTATAGACAATATTTTCACGAATTCCGACTATGTACAGGCGGTCGTGTTTGAAAACTTTATTTCGGATCACACGGCACAAGAGGTCACTTTTAAAATAAAGCAAACAAGAGAAAATCATTTAAGCCACAAACGCATATTCTCGAACGGTAGTAAAATCCATTTTTTGTGTAGCTTGCGGGATCAAGATTGGTTAGAGGTATACGATATTGAGAAAAATAATGTAAATGGGCAATGGAATACATTTTATGAATGTTTTTAAGAATATTTTTAATCAACATTTTCCCCAAAAATTAGTTGGTAAGAAAGAAAAACCTGTAATGCATAAAGTAGTTGTAGTCTATCGAGACGTGACCACGCGCATTAAGAAAGTTATAGCAGGGGAAAAAAGACGTATGATAGTTTGCTAATTAATGCGCGCTCAGCCAAGTATAAAAATAGGATTAAGGGGTCAGACAATAAAACAAAATGCATGTGGGCTATCTGCAAAGAAATTAATGGTCAAGTTGTAGGTTCCGAAATTAGAGTAGAGGGAGAGCCTGAGCACATTTCTAACAAGTACAATAACTTTTTGCTTTCAATTGTCCCTGATTTATTGTGTAAGTTAATTCAAATTCCCTTTACTTGTAGAATTAATTAAAGTATAAGGTCTATGTTTCTGAAACCTGTAATACCGGAACAAATTTGTGAAATAGCACGATAATAAAAAACCAAAACAGTAGCGGCATTGATAAAATTCCGACCAGGCAGTATAGTAAAAATAGCAGCTAGTGAATTGCAAAACATTCTGAGCTATATAATAAATAATTCTGTTGTGTTTGGAGTATTTCCTCAAATTTTAAAGATTGCGCTCGCCGAACCTTTATATAAAAAAGTGACCCCGAAATACTGGACAATTAATTTTAGGCCCATAAGTTTGTTACCGGGTTTTTCAAAAATATTTGAGTCAGCAATGAGCACAAGACTAATAACATTCCTAAAGAACTATAATTTATTTAATACGTGTCAACATTTTGATGCTTATAGACTTGTCTAAAGCCTATGATTGTCTAGATAGAGAACTGCTTGTGCATAAGTTGGAAAAGCATGGCATAAGAGGAAATGTAAAACTATAGCTAACATCATATGTAAACAACAGAAAACAAATTGTAAGCGTAACAAAAGAAGGACAAAATGGTAGATCAAAAATGTTAGCAAATAATATGGGAAAAGCACAAGGCAGTATATTGGATCCGACTCTTTTCATATTGTTTGTTAATGACTTTTATCTGTTACTGAATTCATCTCGCGAACATTTATTGTAAAGTATGCGGACAATACAAATTTAATTATTGGAAGTAAACATTTGCAAGATTTGGTCACAGAGGCTGGGAGATTTTTTAATTTAGTTACAAACTGGTTTATGGAGAATAAACTCATTTTAAATGAAGATAAAACAAATGTACTATTATTTAGGACAAAACAATCAAAAATTTTGAGGCCCTTGTCCTTACAGTTTGGCAACAAGAAAATTAGCATAACAAATAATGCAAAAATTTTGGGTATTCAGGTAGAAGAACACCTTGATTGATCATGCCACATTAATAAATGAATGAAAAAAATAAACTTAATTTGTTACGGCACTAGAGTCGTTAGTAAATATATGAATGAAAGCTAGCTAAAAATTTTGTATTACGCAAACTTTGAATTAGTTCTTAGATACCTATGGGATAATATTCTGGAGAAGGGACAGTATGATCCAGCGTCCTTTTGTGGTTCAAAAAAGGTTAATTCGGATCATTAAAGGAATGACATATTTGCAAGGTTGTAGATCTATGCTTAAGGGTTTCGGTATAATGACTGTGCAATACTGTGCATGCTGTTTACATATATGAATGTTTAATGTTTTCTTAAAATGTATTAATTCGGAGAAAACATTTAGAAGTAAAATTGGAAAGTTGCTAATAGATTTAGAACTCATCATACTATGACAGCTTTTAGCACCACGATGAAATAAAAGAAATAAAGGACAAGAAAATGCTATATTTGATATGATAGATCAAAGAGAGGGGTAACAGATGTAAATTTTATTTTTGGACAAATATGAACACAAAATAATGGCACACGAAAAGTTAATAAAATACACATAAGAGAAACAAAGTAAGGACAAGTTGACAGTCTGAAATAAGGTACAAAAATAAAGAAAGATTAGAGACTGGAGCAAGAAAGTATAGACAGAACAGGAACCGTGGAAAGAATTTTTAGTAGCAACAGAATCTCTTTATTGATCGAAAGGGAGCTACCAAAGAAACATAGGTGCACACTAGTAGTTACAACAATCCTCACATTCGGTTTCGAAACATGGTCCAAAAAAAGTCTCAAAAGTAAAGTAGGTACAGAGCATGGGAATAAGAAATATAGAGGGAAAAATTATACTAGACGATGGTTGTCAGATCCAGAGAAAATCTAAATATTAAACCAATTCAAACAGTAATAAAACAGGGGTTGTTTGCTTAGGCGATAAGAATCGGAGAGGACATTAAGTAGATAAGTAAGTATTTTGACGAAAGCCATACTTTCCTACCTCACATGTATACGTACATGACAAAATATTTGCATTTACTTTAATGTGTGGAAACACAAGTGCTTCATATATTAGATTCACTAGATCAATTATAATCCAAATATTAAATTTATGTTAAATCATACAACCCAACCACAAGATACGTCCGGAATGCCAACGTTAATAGACGTATATTGTTTTATCCAGGTTATGCAAATATCCTTTAACATTATTAAGATCGAATAGAGCGCGAACACCACAAATTGAAAAGCCAACAATCTGGATAGATCCTTAATAACGAGTGTCAGATTGGATTTATAGCTTAAGTAAAACATTGTTTCATATAGTAAATTACGCAGTTATCGACAATGTCTCATTGAGCGACAGTGTTCCAGTAATCGGCATGGGTTCGCTAAAAAATTTAGCCAGTTTTCCATATGTAATTTATTAAATAAGTAACTAGAAGTGTCGCTTGATTTAAAAATTATATATAGTCTATTTCTTAATGCAAAAGAGTAATAAATCATTATTGAATAATAAAACCCAGTGGTTTTCGCCGTATTCTATAGGCGCAGTCCAATTAATATTTCATATAACATTCGGAGTCGCAATAATAGTTGAAACGTCTTCGAATATGACTGGAGTCGGACAGTCAACAATATACCGACTTGTGCACGAGGATAGACGCGGCCCCATCATGTCACCAAAGAGAAGTATAGAAAGAAAAGAAACTGTATTAAATGAGGATGAAAAAACTGCCATCAGAAGAATCATACACTCGTTTTACTTAAAAAAAAAAATACCTACCTGGGACAAAATAATGTCTGAAATGAAAAAGGATGATTTCATTCCACTCATGGGTAAGAAGAAACTATGGAAGGATATGAATTTTTGTTATAAAAAAATTCGAAACAGAAAATCACTTTTAATAGAGACGAAATCGTCTGCTAGCGACGACGATATTTGAGGGCAGTTAGATAGATTCGAAGGGAAAACAGGAATATCTATTATAGGGACGAAACTTGGTTAAGTGAAGGATATACTGTTGGTCAAATATGGTCAGGATATTGATTTAAAAAGCGCAAGCCAAGCTTTCATGGAAGGATGGCCCACTGGAATAAAAGCACCCTTGGGAAAAGTCTAATAATTACTTACATTGGTAGCAAAAATGGATTTGTCGAGGGCGGCTTACTAGCATTTAAATCAAAACGGACTGAAGGCTATCATGAAGACATGAACGCTGATGTCTTTGAAGAATACTTCCAACAATTGCTAGATCTTATTCCTCCTGGCTCTGTAATAGTTATGGATAATGATAGCTATACCACTCAAGAAAATTCGAAAAAGTACCAACGTCTTCTTGAAAAAAAAATGACATGATTCAGTTGCTTACTGTAAATAAGAAGCCATTTCATAAAGATATGCTGAAAAAGGAGCTACTGGAGATTGTAAAGTTCAATAAACCTCTTTGTATAAAATTTGTTGTCGACGAAATCGCTTAAAAACGAAATATAACGGTACTTCGCCTTTCGCCGTACCACTGTGAATTAAACCCCATAGAATTGGTGTGTGCGCAAGTAAAAGGGTTTGTAGTAAGGCTTTATACCACTTTTAAAATAAGAGACGTTGGAAACCTCTTGCAAGAGGGAATAAAGACAGTGGATTGTGAAAAATGGGGTGCGTCGAACATGTGATTTAAATAGAAAAAGAATTTGGGAAGCTGATAAAATGCTGAAAACACTATAGAGCCCCTTGTTATTTTTCTGAACCCCAACGACAATAGTTCATTGGACTACTCGGAACATGATGACTAAACTTTAAAAATTAAGTTGTTTTATTGTACATAGTAGAGTTTTTTTTATAAATATTAATATTTAAACTACTTGTAGTAACGCTGCTGCTACTACAGATAGTTTTCATTTTATTCACCAAGCTCGTCTTTCTATTGTATGCTAATTAGAGCGATCCTAATTTAGATATCTAAAATACGGATTTTTAAAAAATTATCATTGCAATTTACCTTATATTTATAATGCAGCCTTTAAGTTAGTTTAACCCTGCTTAATGGGTCCTGTCATTGCATATTTACATTTTATTGCTCTCTCCCATTAAGAAACAAAGTATAAATATCGATAAAAGTGTATAATAACGTGCAGCGTGAGTTAGAGGTTAAGGAACTGCTTTCAGTTTTCTTATAACTGTATAACTTTCCTTGATATAGTAAAGTAAGTAACATTAATTATAAATTATTACTACGGCATGTAAATATGTTATTAAGAGAATAGAAACTGAAAATATAAATGAGAGGTTCAGTGGAAGAACTGGATATCCCCCTATTTTTGCTAAATTAAGTTAGGTATATGGAGGTATAGTGTTTAATGGTCCGCATGCTCGGTACAAAAACCGCCGTATCAGTAACTGGATACAGCAGATCTTGGCGATACCGCACAGTTAATACTGTGCGATAATCAGGTAACTCCCGCTTCTTGCTCTAAAAATATTATATTATTTTGGTCAGAAATTCTTCTTAAATAAATATATACTTAATAATAAAGTCGAATGTTTATTTAAATTGTTTTCGTTTAGGGCTTTAAATTTGGGTATTAATTTTTTGTAAAATAGACAAAAAAATAAGGAAGTACTTAATACTTTGTATAAGAACCAGATATCTTTATACTGTTACTATTACTAATACTCTATTATTATGCTCTACTTCTTAGAAAATAGTAAATAATATAATTCATTGTCGTATTGTCAATACTGCCTAAAAATTTGAAATTGCAGATATTTTATAAATAAGATTAAAATAAGCACTGATTATTTCGTCTCCTGAAAAATATTTAATTATGGATATACCTGGTTTTTGCACTCGACTCCTCAACTATGGTCTTGCTCGCAGCGAAGTTGCATTAATGCGGCATAAGAGGTTTGGTTGGTGAATGGCTGCAGTCGTATTTGATTGATCGAGATCAGGTTGTGGATCTTGAGATTATTAGGTCTGATAAACGAAACATATGCATTGGTGTTCCGCAGGGATCCATCCTGGGCACTCTGTTATTCCTAATTTTTTCGAATGTTCTCCCAGACTTGACTTATAATGAAAGAGAACTTGTCATGTTCGCTGATGATAATTCTTATTTGAGTTGTGACAGTACCGCCGAGAGTTCGATTACATTATTAGGTGGTATGCTTGCAAGATTCAACACACGGTTTGCTGGCAATATTTGAATACAACCAAAGCAGTGTTTATCAGCTTAACTCCGGGCCGTTCAACCTTTAATAAGCGTCTTCTTGTCATGGCAAATGGTGGGTCGGTTAGTTAGTGGTATACATATTGACAATGCCCTATCGTGGAGCTTTCACTGCACTGAACTGAAGTTCTGAAATTTCTCCGGTATGTTATGCTCTCTACCTCCTGCGTGGTGTGGTCGGCAGGAATATTCTCTTGCCTTATTACCATGTCCAATTTGTTTCTCGAGTGAAAAGTGGAATTCTATTTTGGGGTTCCTCTCCATCGAGTTTAAATAGAGTGTTTTATTTCAAAAGGAAGCTATAAGCAGTATGATGAGAGTGTCTTGTCGTCATTTATGCCGGAGGCTATTTAAAGCACTTAAACTGCTCACTTTGCCGAGTTTATACATTATAGAAGTTCTTATGAACATAAAAAATAATCTAAATAGTTTTTTATCCATGGAAAACATTCATAATTATGAGACGCGTAACAATATGAACTTTATTGTACCGGTGCACAACATGACATTATTTGAGAGGAGCCCATTCTACATGGGAACAAAACTCTACAATAAGTTGCCTAGGGAAATCAAAAACAAAGCGAGTAAAGTACTTTTTAAGAGAAGTGTATGTAATTTATTAATTTCTCGTGTTTTCTATAATGTTAGTGAGAATAGGGATTGTGATTTGTTATCTTAACTGTAATTTAGTATACATATTTTGTATTTATAAATTTAAATAGTCGTTTTTCACAGTTGTCTGTGGCTGAAATTGACTTTTTCTATACCAATGTAAACGTTGGTCCCTTGAAATAAAATTTATTTATTTATTTATATATGTAAATTAGCATATCGATAAGCGGTCAATATGTTAACATGTTAAACCATAGTCGGTTCCAATAGTCAACAGCTTGTGTGATAATTTTTAAAATTCATTTTTATTAATACCACGCAGTATACAATATAACTTTCTTTTTCTTATTTTTCTCTTGCAAACAGAATGGGTAGGTATAAAATGAGTTCAATTTACAGAATTTATAGAGAAGACTGTCCAAAAGGCTTTTTATTTTTAGAAAACCAATTTTATTTTTTCTTATAATAAATACCAATTCTCATCACTTAAAATTACGCCAAGATTGTAGATTTTATCTATGTACAAGTTAAACAAAATTGGTCCCATCACAGTACCTTGTGGTACTCATGCCTAACAGTCATGGGGGAACTAAACACATCCCAAGTCCTAATGTGCTGTACACGTGCACTCAAATAGCTCTCCAGAACTCTCCAAGCCATCGCGATTCTCCTAATGCCACTGCATTCGAGGATATCAAGCAGTATGAAGTTAAATATCGTATTAAATGCCAATGTCAGGTCCAAAAACCAGGCAACACATTTTCTCCCCAAATTGGGCCACTTCCTGTATCAATTCAAACATAGCGTCAGCAGTGCTGCGGCCCTCAACAAACCCAAACTGAGTCTTAGATAACAAACTATTGGTTGTAGTTTAAAAATTGGAGAAGTCTATCCTTTAAGCATTTTTCAAAAATGCGACATAGGAGATAACGCTTATGGGTCTATAGTTATTTATGTCTTCTTTACTACCAAACCTAAAGATTGGTGTGACAATTAATATTTAAAACGCTTTGGGACCATTACCTGTAAAAATTTACTATATGCATTATGGGACTAGTAATTCTCTGGGCAGAATCTTAAGACACTGGAGGATATGCTATCTGAACCCAATGAACAATTTATTCTTTAAACTTTTTATGTGTTCTTTAACTTTAGTGCCGTTTGTTGAATATGGAAACATTAATGTATAATTATTGTTTTGTGGTTGATGTTGTTAATTTTGATTTGTAATTTTGTCGGACTTAATATGCTTTCCGATATTAATGGAAAATTCATTAAAGTAAAGTAGACACAGTTTTCTTCCACAAATTTTATTTTTATTTATAGAATAAAACCGAAATTAATAAGACTAAGCATATCGTTACATGTTTTGACTCTGTAAAGAGTTATCTTCAGATGTTAGTAACTAAAAGAAATATAAAACAAACTTCTAGAGTTTGCGTTTACAAAGAAAACTGAGAAGTGACTTACCACAGATCGAATTGAACAATGATGTGTGGTTGAAAATTGACGGACATAACTGAGTGAAGCACGCTCGAGGTAATGATCAGAAGTGGAGGAAATAATTTTTCATATTGATTGTGGTTCTTGACCAAGGTAAACTGTAACGTTTGAAAAGTAGAACATATACGGTACAGTCGCGAATACTGCAAGAGAGAAGAATTTTTGTATTTTAAAATTTATTGATTATTATTATTAAATTATGAATTTTTTTTTGTAGAATAAGTAGTTAGGAAATAGAACATTTAAGTATTGAAGGAGAGGAGATAGAGTTTAAAGTATTACTTGAAATATTTGTAATAGATGCTGTGAAATGATCTTTTAGAGATTCATTAATTGGCCATCAGTTTATCCTTATGAGGATTGTAGTAGCTAGATACCATCCATAGGCGGTTTACTTTGGTTTTAACATTTATGTATTTCGTTAAATGATTGGTTGAGTATTACATTATTTTAAAAGAGGTAATGATTAAACACCGTCGAAATATGTAGGGATTTTTTTTAGCAAAAATCATGATATAAACAAGTATAATATACAGCAAATATACCTAAACGTCCTTGACAGCTGCCGAAATATGCACAAAGTGTACCTATTCCTATGGCAGGTTTTTTTTTCCGTCCATTCTTGCGTTCACTAATATCTGCTTTGCTTTTGATTCACAAAATTGTCAATAACTTAACGAGAGATCCTTTTTAAAAGCCATTCTGATATTACTTTCTTAAATCTAACAAAACTGTCACAATATATTATTTCCAGTGGGACAATGTTAAACAGTCTCGGGGTCAGGTATAAGAAGCTTCTCTGTCCATATGCCTTCTGACACTTTGGAGTTGCAGCTCTATTTACTGATCTTAAGGTATAATTTACTGCAATGGAGCTTAGACATTCATGTGGTTTTTTAAAAGATCTCAAAATCATTCTATAACAGAAAAGCTGTCTCATATCCATCACACCACTTAAACGGTACAAGGAATCAGTTGGAAAGAGCCTGTTCTTGCCAAAGATTATCTTTAGAAACCACTTTTGCATAATCTCTAAACTTTTAATGTGTGCATTCAGCACACCGCCCCAACCTATAATACCATAGATAAAATGACTCTGAACCAACGCAAAGTACAAAATTTTCAACTGACCCACAGACAAGAATTTCTTCAAATATCCAAACCTTGGCAAGATGCCCCTCGCCTTCTGAACAATATATTTAACATGTAAATTCCAACGAAGATTACTATCTATTACTACACCTAAATATTTAATGGACCTCGTAGCCTGTATCAAACAAGTGTTCACCACTATACCCTGGACACCTTTTGTGGCCTGTTCATGACAAGAGAAAAGCATGCATTTGGTCTTTTCAAAATTTACAGTTAGGAGATTATAATCAAACCACTTTTTAATATTATCAAACTCTCTCTCGGCCTGAGATATAACACCGTCCCAAGTTTTGTCTTTAAATATCACAACAGTGTCATCCGCGAAGGATAGTATACGTCCAGTCGTGTCCATCCTTAATAATCCGTTGATGTAGAGGATGAAGAGAACCGGACCCAACACCGTCCCCTGAGGGACGCCATAGTTAACACGACCAGCTTCGCTGAGTACACCATCGATCCTTGTACACTGAATTCTATCACTCAGATAGCTTTTTATGATTTCAAATATTTTTCCTCTCAGGCCGTATCTCTCTATTTTTTTTAGTAATAACTGATGTGAAACTGTATCAAATGCTTTGGCCAAGTCGACGAAGATACACAGAGTAGGACTACTTTCATCAATATTTTTAGACAGTTGTGATGTCAGCCCAGCAATTGCGTCCTCCGTCGACCTGCCCTCCATGAAACCAAATTGAGACTCGGAAATTAATTTATATTTTTTTAAAAATTTTAATATTCTATGTTTTAAAACCTTTTCAAAGATTTTTCCTATATTTGATATTAGAGAGACCGGCCTGTAGTTTATTATTTCTGACTTACTTCCACTTTTAAATAATGGAGAAATTACACCAATTTTAAATGCCTTTGGAAAATAATTTTTTTTCATACATTTATTTATTAAAAAACCTAAGTGAGGTGCCAGTGATCCAGCTATTGTTTTTAGTATCTCGGCACGAATGCCATCCCAGCCCGGAGATTTTTTTGGTCTCAAACTTTTAATGATCCTTCTTATCTCTTGTTCGGATGTACGACCCAAATACATGCTGTTCATGAGTTCAGGTTCATTGTCAACAAAGTTTACCGGTTTTGTGATTTTATTAGCAAATTTTTCACCTAGAGAGCAATAATGTTGATTGAACTTATTTGCAATTTCTTTTTTATCTAATATTTCAACATTTTCACATTTAATTTTTTGTATTTCTTGATGTTTTTGATTTTTATTGCAAACCCTGTTGACCGAATCCCATAGTTGTTTACTATTGTGTTGGTTGCTCATTAGTCTTTCAAAATAGTTTCTCTTCGAGTCGGCAATGGATTTAGCAAGGCTTCTTTTACATGTTTCATAATTTTGTTTTATCGTTACGTTATTTGGAGAAGCTTTAAGCTTTTGATATAGCTCATTCTTAAAATTTATGGTTTTTACAAGATTCTTGCTAATCCATCCATTTCTCGAAACAGAGTTTTTGTTAATTTTAATTTTTTTTTGTATTTCCTTGAACAATATTATTTATATTATTTATCAAAACATTTGTCATATCATCTAAGTCCTCACAAGCATAAAAAGACTCCCAATTAATCATTTCAGAATGCTGCTTTAATTTTTTATAATCAATGTATTCTTTGTAGTGCTTATTTGAATTATTAGTGTCTATTTTATGACTACCTATTTCCAATATTGTTGGAAAATGATCGGTAATTTTATAATTAAGTAGATATGCCTTTACATCATCACTACAATCAGATTTTACAAAGTAATGGTCTAGACAAGATTTCTGTAAATTTCTTTCCCATGTACAAATATCATTTATATAAGAAATATAAGAGTTTGCACTGAAAAGATTAAGGTAATCCTGTACATGATTTAAGTCCTGTTTTTCTTCCAGGATATTAACATTCATATCCCCACAAATAACATGAGTATCTACTCTAGGCAACAAAGATATATAATTCGACAGATCTATATTAAAAACATTCATGACAGACAAAACCAGTAGACGGCCCTTAGTCCCCGGCGGCTCCAATATCTCCGATCAAGGTGGCGATCGGAACAGAGTTGGAGCAGAGGGTGCTAAAAATCACCGGAAGAGATCAGGCCACCACGGAAAGCGACAAATGCATATAGCTTCTTATAATACCCAAACCCTTTTATCAGAGACAAAACTGCTGCAAATGGAGAAGGAGCTGAGGAAGATTAAGTGGGATATCGTTGGCATTAGCGAGGTACGACGTAGAGGAGAAGAACAAATAACTCTCAAATCCGGCCATATTTTCCACTTCAGAGGAGAAGAAAACTCATCAAAGGGCGGAGTCGGTTTCTTCGTAAATAAAAAACATCTACCAAACATCGTAGAGATTAAAAGCATATGCCCTAGAGTTATGTACCTTATCCTTAAACTGAACTCTAGATATAAACTTAAAGTTATTCAAGCATACGCACCAACAACAAGTCACCCAAATGAAGAAGTTGAAGAATTCTATGAAGATATCAAAACGGCAATCGGTAATACACGAACACACTACACAATGCTAATGGGGGATTTCAATGCCAAGCTGGGCTCTAAACAAGATCGCGCCGAATTAGCTATGGGCAACTTCGGTTACGGCGAAAGAAATGAGAGGGGAGACAAGCTTATTGACTTTTTACACCAGGAAAATCTATATGTAATGAATTCATTTTTCCATAAGAAGCCCCAGCGCAAATGGACATGGATAAGTCCGAACGGAACCACAAAAAATGAAATCGATTTCATAATGACAAACAGGAAAGATACTATCCAGGATGTAGTAGTGCTCAATAAATTCTCGATTGGAAGTGATCACAGAATGATTAGAGCGAAAGTATGCTTCGATATCGAGAAAGAAAGAACAAAAATGGTACTCAAGAACAACAAAAGGAAATGGATCCCCCCAGAGAACACCTTTCTATACAAGGAAGTAATAAACAAAAACTTGAGTAATCACACGAACTCGGAAGAAATGAATATAGAACAAATGAACAACAACATAGTTGAAATTCTAAGAGAAGCTGAAAAGGAGTGTTGTCCCAACGTCAAGAAAAACAACGATAAACTAAGCCAAAGCACAAAGAACCTTTTAGATGAAAGAAGAAACCTGAGAGATAAATATGATTCCAATTTTACAGCACTGAAAAGCTTAAATAAGGAAATACACAGGGGAATTAGACATGATGTGAGACAGTACAATGCAAGGGAGATATCAAGGGTAATTGAAGAGAACAAAAGCTTAAAGGTTTTGAGACAAAATATGTCGGCTGGAAGAAAGAACATCCATAAGTTAAAGAACAAACAGGGACAAACTATCAATGACCGAGAAAAAATCTTGGAGGTTGTCGAAGCTTTTTACCGCGAACTGTATGGAGAACAAGTGCAACATGTTGAATACCGACCCTTGCTAAAAGTGACAAACCAAGGATCTGAAGAGATGCCGGACATAACACCAAACGAAGTAAGAAAAGCGCTTCAAGCAATGAAAAACAACAAATCTCCAGGTGAAGATGGTATAGCGACCGAGGCAATAAAACTGGCTGGGAGCGGACTTCTGGAGGCCTTAGCTAGGCTCTTTAATAAATGTTTGAGTGAAGCAATAACACCCACCCAGTGGAACAATGCGGAAATTGTTTTGCTACATAAAAAAGGAGATATCGAGGACCTTAAGAATTACCGCCCTATCAGCCTGCTTTCACACATCTACAAGCTCTTCACAAGGATTATCGCGAATAGACTGGAGAATAAGTTGGAATCTTACCAATCACGGGAACAGGCAGAGTTCAGAGCTGGATATGGTACAAACGATCATCTACTGGTGTTAAAAAACCTAATAGAAAAATGTACTGAATACAATAAACCCTTGGTATTGATATTTGTGGATTATGAGAAGGCGTTCGACACAATCAACCAACATAAAATGTTAGAAGCTTTAACAGAATGCAGAATTGACCACAGGTACACAAACATGATCAAACACATATATCAGAACGCTACAGCAAGTGTTAGACTGGGAGATGTACAAACCAATACATTTCCTATACAGCGGGGGGTGCGACAGGGAGACACCATATCGCCCATATTGTTTATTACTCTCCTAGAACATATATGCAAGAAGACAAATCTGAACGAAAGGGGTGTAAATGTAAATGGAGAGAGGCTTGGACATTTACGATTTGCAGACGACATTGTCCTAGTGTGTGACCGTTTGGACGAAGCCAGGGAACTATTGAATAGGCTGTATCTTTCCTCCTTGGAAGTCGGACTAAAGATAAACATGTCGAAAACCCAAATAATGACTAATCTCGTGCCCAGTGAGAACATCTCTATTGCTGGAGAAGCCATCAACCAGACAAATTCATACAAATATCTGGGACACGAGACCTGCATAGGAAGAGACAACCAACTATTGAACTTGACCGCCGTCTAAGAGTAGCATGGGTAGCATTCGGCAAGCTAAATTATGTTTTCAAATCATCTCTTCCAGTATGCCTTAAAAGAAAGACTTTTAACCAGTGTGTATTGCCAGTGTTGACCTACGGAGCGGAAACATTAACACTGACAAAGAGAACAGTGCATAAAATCTGTGTGGCACAAAGGGCAATGGAACGAGTGATGTTGGGCATTTCCCTCAGAGATAAAATCACAATTCAGGAAATACGCCGACGAACAGGGTACTAGATGCAATAGAGAGAATAACGACTCTAAAGTGGAACTGGGCAGGTCATGTCGCTAGATTATCGGACAATAGGTGGACAAGGCGAATACTGGAGTGGAGACCAAGACAGGACGCATATCGAAACAGAGGAGGCCGACCACCAACAAGATGGACCGATGATTTAAAGCGCTGCCAAGGGAACTGGATGTATGTGGCGCAGGATCGGGACACATGGAGAAGGATGAGGGAGACCTATGTCCAGCAGTGGACACGAGAGAATGGTTGATTGATGATGATGATGATGATATTAAAAACATCCACATCTGTTGATGGTGGCCTGTATATAGCGGTTAATTTAAATGATTTATCTTGAATGCCTGTGATGTCAATATCAAGAATTTTTATATTATTTGACAAAATTTTAGTTTGGTACTGATAAGTAAATTTGCTATTAATATAAACAAGGACACCATCGTTTTTATTTATGTTGCCATCATTATATAACAAATCGTACCCATCCATGTTTAGAATATCTGTATTTTCTATAGAAAAGGTTTCGGTAAGCACAATGATATCAAATTTTGTTTTAATTTGTGATAATAAAACTAACAGTAAGTCCAAGTTTTTTCTCGCGCTACAGATATTCATTTGAAATATTTTAATTGAGTTATTTGCAAAATGAATAGAATTAAAAATAGTTATATCATTACATGTTAAGGTTTTATAATTTGTAACTTCAAAGTTTAGAATATATGGGTCCATGTTTATGGATATACCATGGAATGCAATTTTATATTTTACTAACTTAATCTTCCGCTAAGGAGATAACATCTTCCTCATTAATAGTCTTTTCTTCTCACCTAAAAAATTTGTGTAAATCCTGCCTCCTGTAGTCCAAACTTTTTCCTTTCCCAATTTTTCTTTCGAAAAATTAAGCAAATCGTATCTTTTCCGTAACCGGAAAGGCAGTACCTTTGAATTTCCTCTTGTTAAAAAATACCTGATTCCTGTCAGAAGTGTTACAAAATATGGATATACCATGCAGTGTCCTAGTCTTATCAATCTTTATTTTACTCTGTAAATAAAAATAAAATTTGTGGAAGAAGACTGTGTATACTTTACTTCATATTATCAACTCCACTGAAAGCATGGACTACTTGTGTCTGCTATTTCTTTTTTAATTTATTGTAATTTCTTTATTTTTATCCTTTATTTGAGTTAAAGTTAAAGCTCTTCTTTGAAGGGAATCCAGCAATCTTAGGGTATGTTTAGGAGCAGAGCCCCAAATATGTAAACAGTATTCCAGAGATGGTCGAATTTGGGCTTTATAGAACATCGAAAGTTGTTGGGGTGTATTGAGGTTCTTAGTTCGTAAAAGTATTCCAAGCTTCTGCGAGACTGCCTTAGCAATGGCCGCAATGTGACTATGCCAAGACATGTGACTATCCAAATTGACGTCCAAGAAATGAATTGATGAAGTCAAGGGAATCGAAGGTCCCGCCATGACTATATCCGAATCTTCATCAACATATATAGTAAAAAGTGGGTGGGTAAACCTTGAGGCGCAATGATGTTAAATGTGTCTGAAAAAAGTCCTTTCATCGCCACTTGCAGAGAATTTATAATAATTAAATTAATTATTTGGAATATTAACGTAAAAGTAATATAAAGTAGGGCTCGGAATTTTTAAAATATAAGTATTCGAATAGTCGTTTGATATGTTATTCGAATAGTCGAATATAGTCGAATAATTCGAATAGTCCAATAGTTGAATAATTCGAATAGTCGAATATAGTCGAATAATTCGAATAGTCGAATAGGTAATTCGAAAATTCGAATATCTTTGAATAGTCAAATAGTTGAATATTCGTCTCTTTAAATATCGAAATACAGTTGTTTAATCACGGTAGAAGTGGTTTAACTGCTTAAACATAATAAAGGAACATTTCTAAGTATTAGTCATTTTTAATATCTAAATTATCGAATAATAATAATGTGCATTTTGTCGAATAAAGTAAGATGACAAATAAATAATTCTGTTAAATTATTTCAAGATTATGAGAACTTGAGAACTCTGTAATAAATAAAAAACTCTTAAACAAAATGATTATTTACTGAACACAAAAAATCAATAGAATCAATAGAATCAATTGAATAGATACTTGAATAGTCGAATATTCGAATAGTCAAATATTCGAATAGTCAAATATTCGAATATTCGAATAGCCGAATATTCGATTAGTCGAATTTCTTAACTAACAAAAAATTCGAATTTAGAATAGTCGAATACTCGAATTATTCCAATACAATTCCGAGCCCTAATATAAAGCATCATCCTAGCGCACGTGTTCATATTAGAAAACGAGCCGTTTGTGACTTTTTTAATAGGCCAAGTGCGCTAACAACTTTATAAAATAATATGTACTTTAAACAATTTTTTAACATTGAAAATGTTTATATTATCGCACGGGCACGTTAGTATGGGTACGGAATTCGAAATTCTTGTGTTGCATTTGTCCCTGACGTCACACCACGGTGGGTTGGCTGACGCGGCTGGAGCGCGCTTCAGATCATATTCGTACGTAGTGAAAGCGCTTATGTATGATTTATAATGAACGCCGATTACATTAGTTGCATGCTGTTGTTGGAGGAAGAAGACGAAGAGGAGATGTTAGCCCAAATTCATCCATTTATCATCCAAATATCAAAATTAGAAAAAAGTCAGTGGCGTGCATTTTTTGTCAATAATATCCGTTAAGTAGTGTTTCCTGGGACGCCACTGGACTTAATAAATTTAATCTAGTTAGGGCAAATTAAGCCTCTTATCATTATGAATGACGGTACCAAATTGCAATAAAATCGGAAAAAGGATATTTACAAAAATAATAAAAAAAAATTTTTTTTTTTTAAACTTGAACACCCTGTACATCAAAAACAGGGCAACTCCGTATACATGTTCAGGTTAGTACTTCTGAAACACCCTGTATACATTCAAATACAACGGTCAAAAACACAAATATTTCCGCGATCACCGCCACCGCCAAACAGCCAAGGTTGGTAGTCTCAAAGCTGCAGCGCCACATAAAACTTATCGAGGCGTGGTTAGACAAATGGAAGATTCGCCTAAATGACGCTAAAACCCAAGCCATCTACTTTTCGAGGTCAACATGTAAATTTCCCCAAACCAGACTTCAAGTCAAAAGCACCAGAATAGACTGGTGTAATAACATCAAATATTTGGGCCTGTCCTTCGATAAGAGGCTGGCTTGGAACGATAACGTAGACCAGCGCTTAAAAAAAGCGAATGGTCAACTCGGCGCCATCTACTCGCTCATCAATAGTAGAAGTAGACTAGGCTTACGACAAAGACATTGCTGTACAAGACTATTATTAGACCTGTTCTTCTTTATGGCGTCGCCTCCTGGTGCACCGTATCCAAGTCAACAATAAAAAAAATTCAGACATTCCAGATCAAAGTACTCAGAATTATGACTAACGCTCCACGCTTCACGATGATTCATACGCTACATAATGACCTACAACTGCCGACAATTGCTGAACATATTGACAAACTTATTATCAACTACTACAAACGGACAGACGTTTCCCTAAATCCGCCGATCATACAATCACACATTCACTCAAACCCACTTAAATCATACAGACTACCGAGAGACTGGCTCACTCCTGCCCAGCCTCCCCTTCCCCCTCCACCACAATAAACTGACCGAGAACGATCACAAAATAATTAAAACTACACATAGACCAAGTCTGTGTACTGTGAAACTACACACCTCTGCTGCTGTCTACCACCCCTTCTACCTCAACAAGCTACGAATTTGAAGATTCAGCATTAAACCTATGTATGCTAAGTCCCGCTGAGAAGCTTACCTGTATGCAAATAGAAATTAATAGTCCACGACTGATTTAAAGAACGAACATGATCCAGATTGATAACAAACAATAAGACCAAACGATATAATGCAATAATGCGAAAATCACCGGTAAACTAAATTCAACCCTGTCGCCCAGGGCCTTTTAGTTTTATTGCCGCTTGACCAATCGAAATAGAGTTACTGTTGTCATAAAGTATTGATCAATGTTTCCTTCGTATGCATAATCTTGGATTTGAATATGGTATAGGGTAGACTGGGGCGTGTAAAAATGGGGAAAGTGAAAAATCAGAGCGCCAATCAGGCAATATTGAAAGTTTACTTGTCTGTGTGGTTCGAGGCAACTAACTATACATTAGCGCTGTTGAATTATCTATTCCCGGCGAGTTACCAGGTGTTTTTTTCTATCTGAGTAGTAATTTGTAACATAACCTCCGAATCGGTCAGTTGAATAGTGTGTGATATCTCCATAAAAAATTGGTCAAAGGTAAAAACTTATAATATACTTTTAGTTTTATTGCATTTTCTTATGCTTAGTCAATTGTTGTAGCTTTAAAATCCTATATACCGACCAAATCTGAAAGCGGTTTTTACTCACGAACAGGTTTGCACTTCCCCCATAAAAAACATAATGTTGGGCATGTGTGAAAATTGTAATGGGGAAAGTGTAAAGGTTAGTTTACACTTGCCCCATTTTCCTGGGAATGCTAAAGTTCGTTGGGACTGACACTTAAAGCTTTTATTCTTTACAGAGAGTTGGCGTCATGGTACAAAATTTTAAAAGAAAGTCCGATAGGGCTGCCTATGGGGAGGGGCAATTAAATTCTGCAATAAATGCCGTCAATCAAGGTCAATTAACCATGTCGATGGCCAGTACGGAATTCAGAATCCCATACATTACAATCTACTGTAGAATAACTGGACGCCGTGGCGAAAAAAGCAAGACACAGAGCCGACCTCCAATACTTTCTTGGCAAGATGAGTGTCAACTGGCCGAAAATATAAAAACAATGGAGCCCCACTTCTCCATTGTTATGGATTAACTTTGAGAGAGTTTCAAGAAAAAGTCCGGGACTTTGTAACTTTAAATAATATTCCCAATCCTTTTATGAACAATATGCCAGGCACAGACTGGCTAATAAAGTTTAAACAAAGTCACTCTTTGAGTATGAAAAAACCACAAAGCTTAGAGTACTGCAGGAAGAATTATACGGACTCATTCATAATAGACCAATATTTTGTTTTATTGGAAAAGGCTATATTGGAGTTGGGTCTTCAGGATCGTCCTGAATGTATTTACAATTTAGATGAGACTTCACTGTGTACAGATCCTTCTCGTCTTAAATTTGTTGGCGCGAAAGGCAAACCCTCTTCAAGAATTATTGCATGCTGGATCGGGCAGAGAAAATATAACCGTCCTGGCAGGAGCAAGTGCTAGTGGTAGAAAATTGCCACCATTGATGATATTTAAAGGCAATAATGTATGGAGGTCCTGGATTTTAGAAAGAAATGAAGACCTCTTCAAAGACACCGTATATGCAGCCAGCGCCAATGGATGGATGACCTCCGAAATATTTAGAAATTACTTTCTAAAGACTTTTATCCCTTTGGTTCGTGATCAGCCACCAATTATTGTTATACAGTGAGCTCAAAAAGGTTGGAATAAATTTGTTTAAAATTCAGGTGATTATTTTCTGGAAAAACGCTTGGGCGTGTCGATTATTATTTTTAATTGCGAATTTTTTGACATAAGAAATGTGTATAGAGGTTGTCTCAAGAAGAACATATACCGCCAACATTAATTTTTTAAATAGAACACCCTGTATATTATAATATTTTTAAATTCTACGATACATTCTAAACACTTTTTGTATAACATACCATATCTCCAAGATCAACGGTTTTCGATATATTGACATTTTTTCTGGTACGAAAACTACAATTAAAAATGAACTCTTTACATCTATCTATTTAGTCTATAATATTTACATAGACTATATTAAATTTTATTTTAATAAATGTTGAAATTGACCGCCACCAACTTCCTGGCAATATGCAAGTCGATCTTTGAATTCTTCCAAAACGTCATGGATTACCTGGGGCTCTATTAATCTAACCTCATGCCTTATTCGAGCTTTAAGTTCATCAATATTGTTAGGTCTGGTAAAGTATACTTTAGATTTTAAATAGCCCACAGAAAAAAATCTAGCGGGGTCAAATGGTGACCTTGCCGGCCATTCTTTTGGACCCCGTCGACCAATCCACTTGCCAGGAAAGACTGTATCCAAGTACTCACGCACCGGGCGTGTGTAATGGGCTGGTGCTCCGTCTTGCTGGTACCATAAGTTATTGTTGGGAATGTCTGGCTCATCTGGATTTGGATAGAGTACAGCAAGTGCCGGTATTAACTCAAATTCTAAAAATTCTAGATACAGTTCGCCATTTAACGTACCATCAAAAAAGAAGGGTCGTCACTCTTTGAGTATGAAAAAAACACAAAGCTTAGAGTACTGCAGGAAGAAATCTACGGACCAATTCATAAAAGACAAATATTTTGTTTTATTGGAAAAGGCTATATTGGAGTTGGGTCTTCAGGATCGTCCTGAATGTATTTACAATTTAGATGAGACTTCACTGTGTACAGATCCTTCTCGTCTTAAATTTGTTGGCGCGAGAGGCAAACCCTCTTCAAGAATAATTGCTGGATCGGGCAGAGAAAATAAAACCGTCCTGGCAGGAGCAAGTGCTAGTGGTAGAAAATTGCCACCATTGATAATATTTAAAGGCAATAATGTATGGAGTTCCTGGATTTCAGAATAAAATGTAGACCTCTTCAAAGACGCCGTATATGCAGCCAGCGCCAATGAATGGATGACCTCCGAAATATTTAGAAATTACTTTCTAAAGACTTTTATTCCTTTGGTTCGTGATCAGGCACCAATAATTGTTATATATGATGGGCATGTCTCGCATGTGGATTGCTTATTAATTCAAGCCGCGAGAGAAGAAAATATTCATATACTTAAACTGTCAGCCCATACAAGTCATTTACTTCAACCTCTCGATTTGAGTGTGTTTAGATCCTTTAAGGCAATATGGGAGAGGGAAGTAATAACATGGCAAAGACGACATCAGGGACAATGACTACCAAAAGGGAATTTGCCACATTGCTAGTGAACACCTGGGCTTAAGTAGATTCCGGAATCATAAGAACAGGATTCAGAAAGGATGGTATTGTTCCATTTAATAGACATGTTATTCCTAAAGAAAAGTATGACATCGATGCCCTAAAAAGATGGGAGGAACACTTAAAAAATCAAAGATCTGTAACAGATTTACAACCGAGGCCAGAACGCATTGATATTGAAAGGAATGAACATGATGCTGTAGCACCGAATGTAACAGAAAAACCCGCTACTTTCGAACAGTCAATGTTAAAAACAGTAAAGCCTTTTACATCTGGCGCTTCATTTAAAAGGAAACTAGCATCTAATGCAGAATTACTTACAGCTCCCTCATCAGCATCTAGTGCCACCAATCTCAAAGTAATTGTCAGCTCTGATCAAAATGAAGAAAATATACTAAATAATCATCAGGATCCTATAACTGAAGCTGTAGTACCAGCTACAACCGAAAATCGGCAAGAAAAGAAGGTAAGTTTTGATGATCTACTACTTGATTCGTTCCGACAGTCCTTCTTCTAATCCAAGGAAACGAAAGCGCTTAATTCAAGGTGGCCAAACCATTGCAGGTACTATCGCAAGTAGTCAGTCAAAACTCTCTACAAGTTCATCTACTATATCTAAACCAGCTATGAAAATTGACCGAAAGAGTAAACAAAGTCGGCCAAGTCCGTATCAATTTGAATCCAGCTCCAGTGAATCAGATAATGAAAGTGTACCTTTTATGGAATCGGATCAAAGTTTCACTTTAGAATCGGATTACGAAGATCAGATTCCTAAAATAAACAAAGACAATATTTCCATTGAAGACTGGGTACTTGTTAAATACACATTACCAAAAGCAAACAAACATTTTATTGGCCAGGTAAACACTGTTGACAACGGCTTTGAAATCAAGTTTACTAGAAAATTAAAAGACAATTTTTTATGGCCACTCACCGATGATGGCGATGTAGTACAGCTAGACGAGGTTTTCATTTTGATGTGAAATTTGCGGGATACAATATTTAACAAAGTTCCATAAAATTATTCGAATTTTTAAACTTTAAGTTTCTTTTCTGTTATATTTTCTTCTTGGGAATAATTCCTATTGTTTTAGAGATTAAAGCCAAACATTGGGTTTTGAACGGATAAATACGTTTATAAAAATATTATTCTTGTTATTAGGAATTTTTTGAGGGTTATTTTGGATTACTTATTATTTTTCAGTGGTACCTTTTAATTTTTCGTTGTTATGATTTGTTTGGCTAAGTATTTCTCAACAATAAAAGTTCATAACTTCCCAGATTTTTATTTTTTTTGAGTCTATAAAAAAAAAATTGGCATGGGAGATATAAACTTCATTTACACTTTCCCATTACCACTTCTGCAAACATGCATGGAAATTGTATTCCGATTTTACACTTTCCTTTTTTGGGGTAAGTGTAAAATTTCGGTACAAAAAAAATAGTCATTCAAATCTCAAGATCTCAAAAATAATTCATGAGTGCCCTATGCAGTATGAAAAGTAAACATATTAAACTATTACTTTCTTACAAAGACACTTTTATAAATATTGTATATTTAAAGGAGGAAGGAAATAAACTTGAACTATTAAAAAGGGCTTCGCACTTGCCCCAGTCTACCCTAATTATAAGCTTTGTAATGTAATGTAATGCTAAAAAATAAACAGAATGGTTTTGTACAGTTTACCGTTCTTCCCTACACTTGCTGCCACTTTTTTCGTGCATTTTCTTTCATTAGAACATTTTTGTAATTTTCGTTCTCATAGTTGTATAAAGGGGGGTACTTTTGCACCTCCTCTATCAAACACTCGTCAGCAATTGCCGAAAACGGTGGCATTCTGCTGAGCGATCGCGGCTGGACTGGTCTCTCTAGCAGTCCGAACGCAGCCGCTGCAATTGACGGCGAACGCTGTGTCGCTGAGATAACCTTTATTTTACTATTTTTTATATTATGAATCAATAAAACTTATATCAGCTACCTAAATATTACATTCAAATCTATGAGTTTTCGCAGATCTCAAATCTTACAATAGTCACAAGCGTTGCACTCTGCTTCGGCATTTTCAATGTCATCCCCGGTTGCATCTTTGTAAAGGACTGTAAATTTTTTATTTTGCATTTTCAAACGAAACAAATGTTGTAATTTGTTAGGCCTAAATTTTATATTGGTAATATCAACAAATGATCCTCTCCTGTCAACAAATAACTTTATTATTCGTGTTTACTTAACTAAACAAACATAACTGAAAAAGGAGATTTTATTACTGGCCACAACTTGCCATAGAAAATTTATTTTGTGTAAAACTTGATATACAATGAGTAAAATACCGGAAAAAAGAAAAGTATTCCAATCGCGAACAAAAATTATTTTCTTGAAAATCATAGAAAAAGTTGTTGTTCTATGGACATAACGAATTTAATTTGTAAATTTATAGTTTGTTAGGAAAGTTTTGACTAACGTCACTTTAACAACTGACTAGAAAGGTTTTGATCCGTTTGGATCAAGAAGTTTCTTCTTAACTCGCAATTTTGGTTTATTTTTTGCTCCAACTGGTTTCGCGTAGTGTGGTATTCACTGGTGGGGTTCTTATACCACTTTCGGTACGCCTACCGTTCCATACTAGTGCAAACAACAACTGGATAATATGGAGGATTCCAGAGCACAAGAAATGGACCAAGTCCATTTCTACACATTTAGTTCAGATACGTTGGTACTGATATAAAATTAAATATTTTTGAAATGGTGAATTTTGTATATCCGTGGATAAAAAAACATACGATTCAAGTTGTTACCTTAGCATTTTATCACTGTTTTCAAATTTGGGAGCATTTTCTTTGTATTGGTAATTCGCTTGTCTGACTGCGATTAGTGCATGTTTTCCTACAGGCACGTTTTTTTCTCGTACTCTATAATGACAGCTAGCGTTCCTTGGATATATGCCGGGATAGTTTGGAGACTGAATGCGACAGTTTCGTCGTGAACAACCTAAAACAAAAATAAGTACTGTAATTAACATAATGTTTAACCTAGAAAAAGAGGTAGAAAATTAGTAAAGTCGCCACTATATTACATTGTCTACAGTAAATTGACCACTGTTTGGCCCAATCAGTTATTTGAAGTTTACGTTATACTTTCTACAGTTAACACGTTGACGGACAGTTTGTCATTTTGAAAGTGATTACTTGATACAGTACTTTTGGTTAGTTAAATAATAGGCGCAGGGGATGTAGTTTGCACTAGCGTGACACGTGCACGAATTTGCCTTGCTATAATGTGACAGTGCGGATTGAGTTACGTTGTATTTAAAGAGCAAACCGACGCTGCTTCCCGTTCAGTCATTACTTGAGATTTTATTGCCGACGCTGATAGACGTTGTGTCATATTGTAACTTTTCCAAATGACGCAGTCCAGCGTCACTGTCCGTCAACGTGTTAAGGAAACTTACGAAATTCTGATTTGAAAGCTTGGAGGAATTGTTGAGAGCTTTAGATAAGTAGACGGGAAAATTTTTAGTCCTAGGTTTATTTGTTCTATTAATAATTTGTTTATACAGGGTGTATCAAAAAACATGTGCTATCGCTCGCGTGATGATGCCTTACCAAAAATAAGACAAATAGTTCCTTTCAACAATCGTCTGCAACCGCTTTTTTTATTAAATACAGGGTGTTACAATTTTGAAGCGAAGCAAAAACATTAACGCCCCTGCGGTTTTCTCTTTTGATAACAGTGCTATGTAGCTTTTGATAATTTTTTGCTTTCGGCTTTATTTAGAAGATAAATGTAATTTTATCAAATTCTGATACGGGTAGAGTAGAGTGGGGCAAAACGACGCACGGGGCAAAAGTCCTATCTACGAATTTTACCCCAGTGTGTGAAAATCTGGCAACGTGTATGCCAGTCTTGATTAGCCTTCCATGTGCCAAAGTCGCTACGAAATGTACACAAAGTTTTGATAAGTGTTTTGAAAAATATGAGGTAAGTTACATTTTTTATAAAGAAAATCTTATTATTTTGTTTTAAACTCTAAGATATTGTATAGACTCCTTAGTTTAAATTAAGCTATATTATATGGGCAACAATTAGGTTAAATGTCAAGCCTCTGAAATGACAATGGTAGTGTCTCCAGTATCGCTGCATACAACAGTAGATTTTTTTTTTAAGTTACGGTATATATGGGGCAAAAGTCCGAATTAGGTGTGGGGCAAAATTCCGCAATGCGGACTTTTACCCCATCAGAATAAATTGTATACACCTTTATATATTTTTATGCTTATTTGTTTTAGGTCGTATAAAAGAAAAACTGATAGAAAAGCATGCACGGAAGAAATATTACAAGCAGCAAAAAGAAGAATAAGTGCAGGTATTTCCAAAAGAAAGGTGGCAAAAGAGCTTGGGATAGATGAGTCTACTTTACGAAAGCGGTTGAAATCAGGACATGGTGTCGAAAGTTTGGGATGTTTTAGAAGTGTCTTCACAGCAGAAATGGAACATCAACTTGTACAGCACTGCAAAGATCTGGACAATCGATACTACGGCATCACTTTTAAAACACTAAGAAAAGTTGCATATGAATATGCAGTTTTAAGCAATTTAAAAAATCCGTTTGATCCAGCTTTAAAAATGGCTGGCAGAGATTGGGCATTTACCTTTATTAAAAAATATAATCTTTCACTGAGGGCTCCCCAAGCCACTAGTTTAGCAAGAATGATGGGTTTTAACAAAGTACAAATAAATAAGTTTTTTGAAAATCTAACAGAATTGTACAAGAAATTCAATTTTTCACCAAGTGCTATTTACAACATGGACGAAAGTGGGATATCAACAGTTCCTAATAAAATACCAAAAATTATAAGTGCAAAGGGAAAGAAACTTGTGGGAAAGGTATCTTCAGCTGAACGTGGTGAACTTGTCACTATTGTTTGTGCTAAGAGTGCCGCGGGTAATTTTGTTCCTCCCGCCATAGTATTTCCCCGTAAAAGGATGAAAAACGAGCTAATGGATGGGTGTCCACGAGAATCTATTGCAATGTGTTCGGACTCTGGATACATAAATACCAACTTGTTTATTCAGTGGCTTAAACATTTCCGATCCAAGGTTAGACCCGATAAAGAACACCCTGTCCTCCTTATACTTGATAACCACTCATCTCATGAGAGTTTAGAAGCTGTGAACTATTGTAGAGACAATTTTATTCATTTACTGACAATACCACCGCACAGCAGTCACAGAATCCAGCCTTTGGACCGTTGTTATTTTAAAGCATTAAAAACGTTTTACGCTGAAGAATGCGATCAATGGCTTATAATGAATAGTGGAAAAAATATTACTCACTTTCAGGTTGCCAGGTTGTTAGGTAAAGCATATGAACGTTGCTCAACTATGGACAGAGGTGTTAAAGGCTTTGAAGTTTGTGGGATTTATCCAATCAACAAATATGTGTTTTCCGAAGAAGATTTTCTCCCTTCAAAGGTGACTGATAAGGACGCAAATGAAGCTCATTACCAAATAAATAGCAGCGATTCTGATGACGACATTCCTCTTGCTTACCTTATGCCAAGCACTAGTGGTACCAATAAAATGCACATTGACCAGATAGGGAATACCAACCTAGCGACAACCTCACAGCCCGCTGCTATACCAAACATCAAGGTAGTCACCCAAACACCTATAACACCAGAGAAGCAGCAGCCTACACAATCTGAACAACATGCAAATAACAAAATAGGGACTCCTAAAGATATAATTCCATTTCCAAAACGAAAGGGAGAACAAAAAAGAAGAAGACAAGGAAAAAAGTCGGAAATACTTTCTAGTACTCCCAATAAATTAAAACTGAAAGCTCTAGCTGAAGAGAAGTTGAGAAAAGAAAACCTGAAGTCAAGTCGCGGAACAATAAAAAGAAAAATTGCAGACGATACTAAGACAGAATCACAAATCAAGCCTAACATAATAAAAAAAGTAACTACTGATATTTGCCCAGGTTGCAATGAACCATACATTGACCCTCCAATTGAAGAATGGATTCAGTGCAAGGGCTGCAAACAGTGGTGGCACGAAGATTGTACGTCATATGAAAAAATTGGAGTTTTTCAATGCGATTTCTGCACTTAAAGTGTGTGCGGATTTTTGCCCCACATTAATCGGACTTTTACCCCACATATGGGGCAGAAGTCCCATTATGTATTTTGTTATTTTTTTATTTTTTTATGAGATAATAATGTTTTATTTAACCGTTAAATGTGTTGTTTTGTGTAGGGGAAGGACTAACTATTTAAGGTCTTAACAAATAAATATATATTTTTTATGATTTATAATTTTTATAGCTAATTAACCCTTAAGTGCGTCGTTTTGCCCCACTCTACTCTATAGCGATATGCACATAAATGCCATTATTTATTTTTTTAATCAAAAACCGCTGGTCACACGAAGAAAAGTCCAGAAGTCATTTTTGCTAAGTGATAAAGCGTAATTTTGAAAATAATATTGTTTTTTTAAGACAAACAGTGGCGTATCATATTTTGTTCCTTAATGATATCAAAATACACGCCACTGGTAGAAGTAGAGCGAATCTTTTTTATGAAATAGATGTGTTTTTATGGCTAGTTAGTACTACTAAAATTCAAATTGATATCTAAAGCGGTCTCAAAAATATTAGGGAAAAACCTTTATT
The DNA here is from genome assembly GCA_963920685.1 of Polydrusus tereticollis. Classification (NCBI taxonomy): domain Eukaryota; kingdom Metazoa; phylum Arthropoda; class Insecta; order Coleoptera; family Curculionidae; genus Polydrusus; species Polydrusus tereticollis. The sequence goes on from OY987333.1 coordinate 91,171,689, forward strand.
TATAATTTTCAACATCAAAAGTATTTACCGCGCTTGAAGATAAAAATAATAATTGAGCCCATTGAGGGCTGGTGATTCTTCTAATTAAAATAAAATTTGCATTGAAGTCAAGAATATCCCTAAGAAAAATTATAATTCCGGTAAAAGACGTAAAAAAGTTTCTTGTAAACCAGACAAAATACTTTCTACCCATTTTTCTATGCGCCTACTTCCGGAATTGATCAACACTTTGGCCTAGAAATGGCTGATATGATTCTCTACCTGAAATATTTAATTAAATAAATTACTTTAAAATAAATCAAAAATTGAAAGAGAAGATTTAAGATCCGAAGTTAATATAGTTATAGATCTGCTCCTAAAAGACGTAACATTAATTCATTAATTAACAAAGAAACGATTAACGTTGCCTTTGGAAATTAAAATATAGTGGGCAGACATTTCTTTACTAAAAAAATAAAAAATTCTCAAACATTTACTTTCTAGAGTATCATCCCCTGTATACATTACGATTTTTGAACGGCCAGTTAATTTTGTTTTCTCAAGGTATATAGAATGGGTGTCGCCGTTGATTGAAGACACTAAATCAAAGGTCTTACATATTAGCAACAAAGGGCAAACGGAATGACACAATACGATCAGCTTTTAACTCCACTACTTGGTATAAATTGAATTGCAAGGAACCATCTCAACGGCAACACGGCAACGTCGCCAAATAAATTATTTATCAGAACAGCGCCAAACACGGAAATAGCTTATACTTGCTACTCGTAACGCCACCTCAAAACTTTCGGAGAAACCATTCGGCGAGTTTTCGTGTGTCGTCTTTATTCGTATTTCCATCAGACTTCTGTTGCGTACAACTTTGTTATTACCCAAAATTGCCAGGAGTTAAAAATAGGCGTTTTGCGACTTCACGGAGACTGAAACTGCGTAGTTAACCTACGGGCTGGGCCTTGGGCAATTTACCAACAGAAAAGCGAATGCAGTACTTCTAACACCACATATTTCGACTAATTTTCTGTAAACAGAGATGACACAACTTAACAAACAATTTTTAAACAATATAAGATGCACTTTGTGGAAATATTAAGGTAAGAACGAAGGAAGTCTAACATTCCCCACAAAGTTAATAGTGCCAATTTTAAAATTGCTACAATAATGTCCCTAAATATTAGAAAGGCAAATTCGTATGAAATTTGGACGTGGTCCCAAAAACATTTTGCCTGTGCCGCTAATTTAATTTACTTTCGCAGTATGTACTTCTCATACATAATCTCCACCAGCCGCCACTGTTTAAAGGAACCAACCTTTCTTCCGTCTATTAATATAAATAAACTAATTTACTCAAGCGACCATTTACATTACGTGTAACCCGCCTTAAAAATTTCCACCATAACTGCATGACTTGAATTTGCTATCCCTCCGACCTCCGATGCATTTATACGGATCCGTAGGCAGCCGTTTTATTCAATTCCACCGCTGGAACTGGTTGATGAACTGGGATGAAATGTGTTTAAATTAGGTCTGTTTCAACCATAGAATAGGAGGGGACAGTAGAATACGCTTCGACGACTGCGCATCCAAATTTGTTGGAACGCCAAGGGGGCCGCCATTTAAAGACGAAATGTCAGATGATATGTCACTTCTCCTACAAATTTGTTTTGTTTACAAGTAAAATAACCTTATTTTCTGTATTCACGTGTTTCGCATTTTTTGCTGTAGGTTTTAAGGGTGCTGTTTTACTATTGAATTGACGATTGTGTATTATTGTTTTTGGTTTATTAAAAATCATGACTTGTTCTGTAAGTGGGTGTAAGCCACAATCATCGGGAATTTCATTTTTTCAGTAAGTTGGTATTCATATATTTATGATACTTAAGATAAATAAATCAAGCAATTACATTACCCATATTTTTTAGGTTTCCACAGGACACAAACGTATTAAATAAATGGCTTAATGCCCTAGGTCCTAGGTATACTCGGGAAATGGACTTGAGCCAAACACAAAAAGGTGTGCTCACAACACTTTGACACCAATGATTTCATTTATGCGGGAGAAAAGAAATTTTTAAAGCCAGGAGTAGTTCCTTTATTAAAAAAATGTGACATACCATCAGATATTGCAGCTATACAAGAAACTAGTTCAGATATAAGCAATATAGAAGCAACTATATCCTTTGTGTCAGTAGATTCATCTTCAACGTCTAAGTGCAAGTGCCATAGGAAAGAATAAATCAAAAAGACCCCCAATCGTAAAGAGAAAAAGAAGGTATGTACTTGATAATTTAACATGTTTATTTAAATCGAAAATTACTGAGAATGATTCACTTAAGGATAAGAAAATTGTATTGAGCAGGGGCCCTGAAAAAATATGGCTGTAAAATTTCATTTAAATGTCATGATATGGGCTGCGAATATGCGCTGCCCTTAAAGTTAGGTACCACTATTTTCAAATACCCTGTATAAAATTATCATATTGCGTACTGCAGTAGTTTCTGTCATAGATCATTTTCAGGTGGGTACCTATTTGCCACTAAGCATTTAGATTTTTTCAAATTGTGTGGGTTCGAGCATTTCCACATAACAGTTTATTTTATGTACTGAGGTTGGTTGTCAAGTTAGTTTATATTCAAAAAGTTTTACAATATTTTAGTACTCCAAAAAGTGCAACTTGTACAAGCTCGGAAGGCTTCCCTAAATGTAGAACACTCATTCCTTTTTTCTCGATACTAGCACTGATAGCAGTACAAGATGAAGAAGAGTTAGAGTGATTAGAGAAATTCACAATTATAGGTCTAAAGATCACAAAGTACTTATTTTAAATAAAATTTTGGTGCCTAGCTTGTTTATTAACAACTTTTTATTTATTATGGAATTTCTTGTCATAACAATATACAATATTATAACTACACCGTTATGTCAAAGGGCTATTATTGACAAAGATCCTACTGCCCACAAATATTAACATGCTGCCATAATGGATCATTACAGTCTTGACAAAAAAAAAATACCTAATTTATTAGACAGTTACATTTTTATTTAATAACGTGTTTTATACTTTTCGACTTCTTTACTTATAATTGTAGTATTGTAAGGTAAGGGTTTATATTATTTTTAATTACTGTCACATTGTATGTCTTTAATTTAAAAAAAATGTCTATATTGACCTACTATGTAAACAAGCTTTGGTAGTACCATTAGTAAAAGTATATGCTGTACTATAAAAATTGGTAATATTTTGTAAAATTTGCTATTAATTTTACCAATATTCACTTTTAATTCATCCTCTAGAAGGCAATATGTACAAAAATCTATATACATATTTATTTTCAGTGCCTCATTTTCAGAAAGAGCATAGAAATTCTCAGAAGGAAACAAGCTGTTTATCGCAAGAAACTGTACACAGCTAGGTACAAGAAATTGAAAGAAAAAGTGGCAAATGTGCAAAGTGTCATTTATTCATTAAAAAAACAGCAGCTGCTTTCAGAAAATGCCTTGGAACATTTACAAAAAAGTTTTGACAGTGTGCCTGCATTGCTAATGGCTCGACATTTAAAAAATGTACAGAATATATCCACCACTCATGAAACATACCCAGCACCATTCCGAGCCTTTGCAGCTACACTTCATTTTTATTCTAATAGATGATTTATATATATTATATATATTAACTGATTTATAATATTACACAATATGTATACAAAATCTCTAATATTATGGGAAAATATGCGAGTCATTGACTATGATGTTTCTCGCCTGCATAAAAGATGCATATGACATACAAATAACCCTAACTGATATAGGAAAAAAAATATTTATATACGACTTAATGTTTATTATTGCATTGTAGGTTTCTACTTTCATCAATTATTGTCTGTAAATAAATCGCTGTAATATATCTGAAGAGATAATTTTGTTAAAAATTATTTACCCTTGTCCTATTATCTGTGTCCTTATCAAAATAAAAATATTGCAGCTTTAGTCCTGAAGGCACGAACATATAGTTCCTAAATTTGTGCCTCGAGGACTATTGCGAACACTTCAAAGCAATAGCAATCTCAGATAGTACATCGAAACAATTTGAGAGTGTATGTTCTTAATCTTCGGTTTTGTGGTGTATTCTTTTTAAAGAAATGAACCAGGTAAATACATTCTTATTGTAAAAAGAGCAAAACGCTGTTTACAGTCTGACCTGTACCAAGTGCATTTTTTCATAAAATCAAAGCCAGCGAATGTCTTACACTAAAATATTTAGTTTTGATTACGATTTCTTATTATCCGTAGAAATTAGCAAAGTCAACTATATATGGCATTCCAAGGATACCAGAATGTATTATGGAAGTTATATAGAGCTGTTATCACTAATAGTTCATTGATAATTTGAGCCTATGTGAAGTAAAAAAATAACTTCTATTAGTAGCTCTATATAATATACTTGCCTATCTAAAAATTTGTCATAAAACAAAAAATATATGAGGTTAGGTTAGGTTACCTTTAAAACAGAATTTTAAATTTGGCGCTGTCCAATTGACATTTCGTCTTTAAATTGCCGACCAACAAATCTCACCAGCCGCGCAGAGGGGAAGCGAGTTCTATTGCCCCTCTTATTTCTATGTTTTCAACACCCAATTTTTGTACCGTCCCAGAAGCGTCACGAAACTGTTGGGATCAATTTTGTGCGCAGGCGTTAACTTTGCATGGTTTCGTGACCGTGCAAAAATAGACATGCGTTGGAACGATTTTTGAACCGATATTTGAATGCGGCGTGGTAGCTTGGCGAAAGTAACCTTACTTTTGAATGTAAACAAATTAGCAGGATATTTGTAAAAATAAACACTACTAACTGGTAATTTTAATATTTTGTTCATAAAATTTTTTTTGTTTACCCAAATATTCTTTATTTAACTTCAACCTGTGACTAAAACCCGAGAAGAGCCAACAAACGAGAAGCGACAATATGACATTTGGCGAAATCAAGGTAGTGGGAGGTAACCCAGACAACTGTCATAAGCTTAAGCCGGCCCGTTAGTCCGGTAGTCGATGAAAGAACTGTATTGTTTAACTGTTTATTTTTGTGAGTGCTGTGCTATTATAAAACTATGACTGGTAATACCTGTGCGTTTCGAGGGTGTCACTCAAAAGAAGGTCAAGGAATAAGTATGTTTTCATTTCCAAAGGATACTGAACAGTAAGTACATTTGCACCGCTATAATATATTTGTTTTTATTTGTTTTGTTGTATTTATCTGCTGTATTTTATTACGTTAAAAGTATATGAAAAATACCTACTATTATTTATTATGTTATTCAAGTGAAGTTGATATTAAATGTATAAAAAAAAAGTACCTTTTTAAGGAAAGGCGACGGGAAGGAAAAAATATTAAAGTAATCTAAAAGAACATGTGTTTTTTTAAAAAATATTCCTAAAAGCACAAGTAGTACTTCTTCTCATTTAGTTTTATCGAATAATATCATATTTCTACGCGTAGATTAGGTAATATAATTAAAGAGTTAGTAGTAATAGATACATTATAAAAAAATCATAGGGTTTTCTGAAATTTATAACTTATTTTGTTTAAACAAAATAAAATATCATATATTATTACATACCGTTTAAATTCTAAGTAAACTTGCAATTGCCTATAATTGTTGTCCATGTACCTATCGAAGAATTGAAAAATAGCAGATTTATCTGTAAAAAATATCCAACATACTCTTTACAAAAAGAAAATGGTTTGTAGCATTATAGGAGTGGACTAAGAAACAATTTCTTCCTGCATACATATCAAATTAAAGCCGCATAATGGTTCAGAATGTAGGTATACTGACCCTTTTTCTAGGTAGGTTCACCCTCAAGAGTAATTAGGGACCCCAGTAATTTAAGATTTTTACAAATGTTAAACATACATATTACTGTTTTTCTTCTTCTATATTAGTAAGAACCTACTTACGCACGGTCTACTTTATCCGTAAAACTTTAATTACACACACTATATTTTAAGAAGCCAAGCTGTGCGTAAGACCAGTTACGTAGTATTAAGGTTCAATTTTCGCTAACGCTCGTACCGTAATTTTCGAAATCGTGTGTAATAGGCTTTTTACCACTTTTGGTATGTCATAGACTATTTTATTTCCTTTCTAAAATGTAGGTACTATCAGTCTGTAACACACAATCAATAAAACGTTTCAAAAATGTTTTTATTTTATTTAATTTTTTTTTGATTGTACGAAATTTGCTGGAAAGCCAATTACATGAACCACAGAAGATATTCATTAAAAAATTACTTCTTACTAGGTACCCACATTTTCATTTCAGTGTAAAGCATTTTCTTCATCCTTTTAGTGTAATAACCTAGACAACTGTCAACATTTCAGGGTGAAGGACATATAATTTGGTCCCCATTTATGTAATCAATGCTAGACTCGGGATTTTGTCGCTTCTCGTTTGTTGGCTCTTGTCGGCTAAAACCTTCAAATCACCATCAGAAAATTAAGCATCCGATAGAAAATCACTGTCTCCTTCATCATACTCACATTTTTTAATTCAAATTTTATTTTGAAATGTCAAAACTAGTAAACAAAGAACGAGAGAAGAATGACAGCGAAAATAAATAAGCCACGAGCACTTGATAAACAGACAAACGGACTAATGCGCAAGTCAATCCAAATAGTACATGCTTTTAACCAAGTATCAAAATGACCGTACAGAGACCGATTCCCGAACGGTCCTTGACAATGTTGGAATGCCAGCAAGGATCGTACGATAATCCGTGACGGGTAAGTTGGAACGCTTTTCGCCTTCTGCGCATGAACCGGACGGTACAGTGTACGGTTTTCGGGTGTGTTGGAACAAACCTATTAATTTACATACAGTTACTGTATCAATCTGCCTTTACGTATAGCAGGGGCGGTCATATCAATATTTTAAGGGGGGGGGGGGCATGCAAAGGCGGCTCGTGGCAATTTAGAGAGGCGGTGGCAGGAAAAGTGTTAGGGCCGCAGACGAAAAGTTTTTGGGTGCCACGCCCTTTTTTGTTGATGATTCTTGGTTTTTAAGTAGGAAAATACGTAAAAAACGGCTAAGTAAATTTTAAGAAAATTATAGATACCTATATTATATTATACCTACTTACCTACGTAATTATTTTTATTAATATTTTTTGCGTTTAAATATTTTTAAATAATTAAGGGTTTGACACGATTGGTCAGTTTTGTCACACACGCCAAGCGCTGAATTGAGTAAGCGGCAGGGCTTTTATAATGTAAATCGACGCCAAGGGGGGGCCATGCCATGGTTCCCATGCCCCCCCCCCCCCCGTATGACCGCCTCTGACGTATAGACACGATATTAGTAATTATGGGAATATGTAGGTGTAAAGAAAAACGAAGGATAAGTTTGTTAACGCTGCACAATATATATTTAGGTAAATACTAAAACATCCTGAGACCAAAACTGTATTAGAAAAGCTTAATATTCATGCTCTTGTTGCTTACAAAAGCTTAAAATATACCTAATGCTATTTTAATGATATGCAGTAAAACACGGGATAAAACAAAGTACTCGAAACACTAAATCATTTACCGGCTAAATGCATTCATTAACAAATTCTAGTGCACCTATTTTTCGCCGTGCAATAAATTATTCTGAGAGCTTAATCGTCTGCTGCAGTTTAACAAAAAGAAAATATCGAACAAGCATATACAGGGTATCCGGAACAATGTGGGAAGTCTCTCAGATTGTAACGTTCCGTTTTTTTTTTGTGAAACCATTTAATTAATTTTTGAATATTTTGTTTCTAAATTTTATTTTCTAATTGTTTAAACAACAAGTGTCGCCAAAGTGTCAAGAAAGGTAGGTAGGTTCACTAAACGTAAACGCAAGGTTTCTTACCTATTTATAATAAATTTAGATATTACTTTCTATATCGTAGCGACCCTCAATAATTATTTTTTTTATACATTCAAGTGTTAACAAAATATTTTCCCTCATTCAATAGTTGGCGGTAATCTATTTTAAAGTGCGTTTATTCCCAGAAAAGTAACTAGACTGGCGCATTGGATTGAATGCCGTGCATCGATCCGTATCGAGCCGTCAGAGGCGGCACACATTTTTAATGCCGGTTAAATTAATTATCTTTCAATAGTCATTTAAAGATCTATATTAATATATTGATTCGGTAGAATTAATGTTATAATATTGGGAATGCCCAAATTTAATTGATTGCTATGTGATGAGTGCAAATTTTAGGAGTTTTGATCCAAAAGTTTAAATGCTTAAATCTATAATGACGAATCGCTACTGTTTTTTTTATAAGTTAGAATGGTAGATATTTTGGAGGCCTTTGGCTATATGGGGATTTTGTTTTCTTACCAAACTGGTAAAACTAAGCATTTTGGTGGGGAATTGTCTGGCGCCGAAAACGGAAGTCACCATTTTGGTACCAAAAGTTGTGCTCCAGCGTGTTGGCTAAAGTCGTGTTCTGGTTTGTGAATTTGGGGTGATTGTGGAATCCAAATTCATCCGTATTGGGATTAACCTGGAACTACGGCTCGATTTATATTTCCGATTGGAATTTGTTGATTGTTGATGTTCCAATGGAATCTTCCTGAAAGGGGATTAAATAAGCCATCAATCGCTGGAATCCATCAGATTTTGTTCATCCATCATCTACTTTTGTAAAGGCAAGGAGCATTTCGCCGAAATCCAGGATTACTAAGAAAACCCTCCGAAAGAGGGTTTTTTTATTTTCCTGTCATCCTTTTGACGTTCCTGTCTTACTCGGAATTTTCCTCTTCTGCACCCGGTTTCCTTTATTGAAACTGGTGAGGGTGCCACTGCAAAGCTCCCGAGCAGAGTGGCAAGCGATATATTGCCATAACGCTGACCCGGACAATACCTGACTGGTGCCCGAGACGGATCAACAACGTTATTACGCAACAGATAAGTCGTAGACAATAGTGTTATTAACCTTTTTAAAGAAATCGTTGCTTGCCAATATACCTATAGTATAATAGTCTGGTCTGATAGTCATTATTAAATAATACCTCTAGCTTTTGACATAACTTGTAAGGGGACCTTGTAAAATATGGATCCATATTAAAAGGGTAGTTGAAGTAACTGCCTCCCTTGTGCGATATCCGGCTTTTATTTATCATATAAATATACATATTGTGTTCTTTTACCTACTTTCAGCAAATATATATATTCCGTAATCAGAATAGACCTTATCTCTAATGCTTGTTTTGTTCCTTATTTGATTATTTCTTTGCGGGATAATTTTCTGGGTTAAATTTGAGGGTAGTTCAGGGGAATTACTAAGGGATAAATCAACTAGCAAGGTGGACCACACCTATTAATCCATATAACCCAGTGGCGCCGATTTCTAGCTTGGGCTCTTTGGTTCACCTTAATAACAAAACCCCGAATTACTGTCAGCCCCAAAGAAAGGAAAATATTCGAAATTCATAGTGATTACTTTTAGCGAGCTAGCCTGGGTATATGCCACATTTAAATTTTTTTTGGTTTATGTTAAGCGACCCTGAGAGCGTGGCATAATTGACGCCCAACGTGAAATGGTAGGGGTGTAACTGGCACCGAACGTAAAAAGGGATGTAATTGTCGTCCGACGTAAAATATTAGACATTTAATTGACACACAACGTATAAAAAGGGGTGTAATTGTCGCCCAATGTAAATAGGTATGTAATTGACGCCTTACGTAATCATTGTAAGGGAGGTAATTGGCAACCAACGTTAAGTTAATTTATGGTAATTGGCACCTTTATTTTAAAAATACGATATATTTATTTCCTGGAAAATATTTATGAATATTGAATTTGAACTAAGGTCGATTTAAAAAAAAAATGTTTGTTGACCGTCTATCCTTATAAAGATGTTCTTTTAATTTCTTATAAACTTTTTTGCATTGCATAGTTTTATAAAGACCAGATAAATACTAATGAATTGTTATTTTAAGTAATTTATTTCTGAAATTTGAAGGATACCTTTTTTATTTAGGTCGTTTTTTATCGACACCCATTTCTGACTTGAGATTGTTGTGTTTACTAATAGTAAACGGTTGAAAGTTTTTCTTTGGGTTGATTATAATGGCAAATAATTTAAATTAGAGCATTAATTGTGGTTATTTGAACAGGGAAATTTATCGTTTAAGCATAATATTTTATTTATACACTTAGTATAATTATTTTCAATGTACAGAGTAGGTGCAGAGGGTTCTTTGAATGGGACTAGTTGAGTTATTTTATACAGGATTTACAAATCTTGTAAAATAATATTACTATACAGGGTTAAGTTAAAGTAATTTTATTTGTTTCTTTTATCAATAGGTTTTGTAAAACTCAACACAAAAGTTTTTTATTTTTTTCTTTCGGTTTTATGTTTCATTCTGGCTATCTAGTTGGATACTAGAAGATATACTTATCTCTATACAGGGTGTACTTTTTTTCTCTCAATTATTGATCTTATTCTATCTTCTATTGTTAGTTATGTTTATTATTTTGTACAGCATTAATGATATGATTTGCTGTGTACAATAAGAAATTCATACAGGATTTGTCAAAAGTTAAGTGCGTACGGACATTCCTTTAAATGGTAATATTTGTAATAAATTTTTTAAAATAAATAAGCAGAAGGTTTTCTATATATTCTATTTTCTCTTTATTTCGCATAGGGTGTTTTGTCGTGTTTTTTTTCTTCTCTGTCTTAAGGAGGGGGAGGGATTTGTAATTCGTAGCGATTAGGATCTTAATTTAGATATACTTTTCCTGAAACTGACTAAAACGCTATTCATTTTTTTTTTAATTTATTTTGCTGGCCATTATTGTAGAAAATCGTTGTTGAGATTTGATATTAAATATGGATATCGGAAGACTAAAAAGTGATGAATTAACATATGAGCTTTTAATACGGGGATGCGCGATACCACGTACGGTTGATAATAAACGATCGGAACTTAGGAATTCGATCCGACAAGAAAGTTTAGGACTTTTAGTTAGACCCGCGATATATTATGATCCTGTTAAGGAGTTAGAAACTTGTCATAATAAACTTACTGAATTATTATTCGATATCGACAGGTTTGATAGACAGAACGCAATTAATGAATTTCGTAGAATAAATTCTCGTCTTTTACATATTGAGGGTCGACTAGAGCGATATCGGAAATAAAAGAACCGAAATGTTAACTTTACTTAAGGATAGTTTTAGAGCTCTAAACGAGGCTTTTAGCGGAACTCTTATAAATCAAACTTTATCAAACCATGAGGCGTCTCTTTTGGACCAACCGAATCCTCCACTTCCTGAGCCCGACTTGGCTTTTGGTAATGGTGAAGCATCAGGGGTAAATAATAATTTAATTAATTTAGGGGATAACTCTGATAGTGGGGAAAGTTCGGAGGAATCAGATGACGTACCTCGTCAACAACAACCGCGTCAATCCGACATATTGGCCGAACCGAATAATAGTAATCGTGCTTCCGACCTAATACGGAAACTTAGTCAGATGTCAGTGCAAAATGGTAGAGTTAGTGATAATGTTTCATTTGATAGGGATGTTTTTAGTGGTGGTGCAACTAATAATAGTAGTCGTCGCTTATCGTTTCGAAATCCGGAAGTGACAAGTGTTGGCTTTTCAGATAGATCTAGTGAATCAGTGAGAAACAATCATAGGGACATACATTTTAATAACGCTTTCTCAAATTTACCGAATAATGCGAATTATTATCAATACGATGAATCAAAAAGATTTGTTGCGATCTCTAAGTGGAATGTGTTTTTTGATGGAAATGTAAGTGTGACCACATTTATTGAAGACGTTGAAGAATTGGCTGATGCAAGAGGGGTCTCGAAACAACAAATATTTCAATCAGCTTCGGAGTTCTTTAAGGGTGACGCTCAACTTTGGTTTAGACCCAGGAAAGACAGCTTTCTAGATTGGGAGGATCTAAAGAGGAAACTTAGGAGTGCTTTTTTGCCTCCTGATTATGAACTGAACTTAATGGATGATATTCGAAGAAGGACACAAGGCCCGGATGAGAAGTTAATTATGTATGTGCCTAGGATGCAAAACCTTTTCAATAAGCTGACTCACCAACCGTGTGAACTGAAACAGGTTAATGTTATTAAAAGAAACTTGCTTCCTTATCTTCATACGGCATTGGCACTGCATGAACTGACCACCATTGAAGACCTTCTTAGGCTAGGTCTAGTGGTAGAGGACTCCCACCGGAGAACGCAACAGTACTGCCCGCCACCATCTAACCCAAGGTTAATTCAAGAACCTGGACTAGCGTATAAACGCTCACAGCAACCAAGACAGGGAATTCTTCGAGCGATTGAAGTGGAGGAAGAGAAAGTTGAAGCACCATCACAAACTGATAGGAACGTGCAGTACGCGAGTCATCGAACTAGCAGACCTACGTCTCGAGCAACACCATTAACATGTTGGAATTGTGCGCAACCTGGACATCGACGCTCCAACTGCCCACGTCCAGTGAAAATTCAGTGCTATGGTTGCCATACTCCTGGATATACTAAACGCAATTGTCCAACGTGTTCGGGAAACGAACCAAGGGGTCACTAGGGAGCCGAGGAGTGACTCAGCTTGGCGACGAGTCGGCTCATATATCAAAAAAAGTCAATAATGTAAATAATGTATATAAAGTACTTCTAGATTATATTATAGGGCATGCTGAAGGAGATCAGCGACCTTATTTAGAAATAAGTGTACTTGATTACCCAATTTTAGGTCTTCTGGATTCCGGTAGTACAGCTACCGTAGTTGGACCAGATGGTCTAAAGGCTTTGCTTAATTTAGGATTGAAATTGGACACCTCTCGGCAAGGTCGTTGTACCGTAGCAAATGGGGAGACGTGTTCCAGTACCGGAGTAGTTAGGACACCTGTTGCTCTTATGGGGCGAATTAAGATTATATATATTTTATTTGTGCCATCCCTTACCGATACTTTGATTCTGGGAACGGAATTCTGGGTAGAAATGGATATTGTACCGGACTTAAAACGAAACGTATGGCATTTTGGAGGTGACAAAGAAATAAGAATGTGTGGCATTGTGAGCGAAAGTGACTTGACTATTGATCGGCGCCTTGAGCTGGACACCCTTCTAAAAGGAAAATTCCAACTTATGGGTAGTGGATTAGGCTATACTTCAGCGGCAGAGCATGAAATCGTTCTAAAGGAAAATACATCACCCATAAAACAGCGATATTATCCAGTATCCCCATATAAACAGAATATTATCAATGAAGAGCTTAAAAGAATGTTGGAATTAGGTGTAGTTGAACCTTCCAAGAGCGCTTGGTCTTCACCGGTTCTGTTAGTACCTAAATCAGATGGTCAGTATCGATTTTGTGTGGACTACAGAGCGCTAAACGCTGTTACAAAAAAAGACGCCTACCCATTGCCATATATGTCAGCCATTTTGAATAGACTCAGAGGAGCTAGATATTTAAGTTCTATGGATATAAAATCTGCTTACTGGCAAGTTCCTGTTAAGGAATCTTGTAGAGAATTGACAGCGTTTACGGTTCCTTCTAGGGGACTCTACCAGTTTAAAAGGATGCCGTTTGGGTTATCAAATGCCCCAGCTACTTGGCAAAGGCTAATTGATAGAATACTTGGAGTTGACTTAGAGCCGTATGTTTTAGTTTATCTTGATGATATAATAATCATTAGCCCAAGTTTTGAAACCCATTTAGAAATCCTAAGGAAGGTTTTTGATAGGTTGATCGAGGCTGGACTGACAGTATCAGAAGAAAAGTGTAAGTTTTGTTTACCCTCCTTGCGTTATTTGGGATATGTAGTCGATTCAAAAGGTCTTCATGTTGACATAGAGAAGGTAAATGCAATATTGAAGGTTCCGACGCCCAAAGATGCGTCTGAGGTACGCCGCTTCGTTGGAATGGCCGGTTGGTACAGAAGATTTATCCCCAACTTTTCTAGTATTATTTCTCCCTTAACCAGACTAACACAGAAGTCTCATAACTATAATTGGACAGACGAATGCGAGCAGGCATTTAAGACAGTCAAGACTCATTTGGTTACTGCACCCATCCTAACTTGTCCAGATTTTTTCTCAGCCTTTTGTTTTGCAATGTGACGCATTTTCCTATGGATTAGGAGCCGTGCTTACACAAACTCTAAATAGTGAAGAGAAGGTCATATGTTTTCTGTCAAGGTCACTTACAAAACAGGAACGAAACTATTCTACTACTGAAAGAGAATGTTTAAGTGTAATATGGGCAGTAGAAAAGTTGCGTCACTACCTCGAAGGAACACACTTTACAGTTATAACCGATCACGCATCTCTGGTCTGGTTAAACCGTATAAAAGAGCCAAGTGGACGACTGGCACGGTGGTTGTTAAGGCTTCAACCTTTTGATTACACAATAATTCATCGAAAAGGAAAGGACCACGTAGTTCCCGACTTTCTCAGCCGTTCTGTTCCCATCTCAGTGGGCAGTGTTAATGTTCATCCAATCACAACCTTTTCTACGTCCACAGATCGTTGGTATTTGAAACTTCTACAGGATGTGGAAGATAAACCGGATACGTACCCGCAGTGGAGACTGGAAAATGGAATTCTTTATAAATATGTAAGTGTACCATTCCAGAAATCAGGAAGGAGTCAGATTATTGGAAAATTGTAGTACCTAAGGATCGACGTAAGGAGATAATTAAGTTGCATCATGATGAAGAGCGTGCGGGACATGTTGGTTCCTATAAGACTTATTGGAAGATTGCTAATCGCTATACCTGGCCTTTGATGCGCGCTGATGTAGCTAAATATGTTAGAAGATGTGGCGTTTGTGCGCAGCATAAAGGGAAGCAAAAAGCACCTGGCGGTCACATGGGGTCTCGACCGGTGATTGATTGTTCATGGCAAATGATAAGTTTAGACTATATGGGACCTTTTCCTCGGAGTAAAAGTGGATATACTCATCTTCTCGTAGTAAGTGACTACTTTAGTAAATTTGTCCTTCTCCAGCCTTTTCGTTCGGCTAAGGCTAAAACCCTTTGCCAATTTGTGGAGGATAATGTTTTCCGTATGTTTGGGGTTCCGAAAACCCTGATTTGTGATAATGGAAAGCAAATGCGAAGCAACGGTTTCCAAAGTCTATGTAAAAGATACAATACTCGACTAAACTACACATCGCACTATAATGCAAAAGCAGATCCAGTGGAGCGATATAATAAAATTATAAAGACTATGATTGCTTCCTACATGAAGGGCCCGGATCATAGAGATTGGGATAGGAATCTTGCCTCCATAGGCTGTGCGATAAGAACCTCAAAAAGTGAAGTGATAGGTTTCTCGCCCTATTTTGTTTTGTTTGGACGAGAATATGTTGGCGATGGTGCGGATTATCAATATGCAGTTCCGGAAGGAGAAAGTGTAGCCCCATTGCAAGAGTCGGAAGTCAATAAGCGTCTGTTAGGGTACCAGCATATGTTTAATCAAGTTAAAGATAGACTTGCTAATGCTCAGGAGAAAAACCGTAAGGTGTACAATTTGCGACGACGTCCAGTTCAATTTAGTGTTGGAGATTTGGTCTGGCGTAAAAATAAAATCCTCTCAGATGCATCCAAGAATATAACTGCGAAACTCAGCCCGAAATATATTGGTCCTTTCAAGATCATTAGAAAAGTGGGACTGGTTACTTATGAGCTTCAGGACGGTACAGGTAGGTCCACCGGTATGTGGCATGTTCAGGATTTGAAACCCGCCCATGTCGATGACGACGGAAGTTCATAGGGAAGAAATTATAGAGAGATTCACTCGGTGATTTCCTTCAGGAAAATCACCTCTTTCCAAGGAAGGGAGGAGTGTAACGTTCCGTTTTTTTTTTGTGAAACCATTTAATTAATTTTTGAATATTTTGTTTCTAAATTTTATTTTCTAATTGTTTAAACAATAAGTGTCGCCAAAGTGTCAAGAAAGGTAGGTAGGTTCACTAAACGTAAACGCAAGGTTTCTTACCTATTTATAATAAATTTAGATATTACTTTCTATATCGTAGCGACCCTCAATAATTATTTTTTTATACATTCAAGTGTTAACAAAATATTTTCCCTCATTCAATAGTTGGCGGTAATCTATTTTAAAGTGCGTTTATTCCCAGAAAAGTAACTAGACTGGCGCATTGGATTGAATGCCGTGCATCGATCCGTATCGAGCCGTCAGAGGCGGCACACATTTTTAATGCCGGTTAAATTAATTATCTTTCAATAGTCATTTAAAGATCTATATTAATATATTGATTAGGTAGAATTAATGTTATAATATTGGGAATGCCCAAATTTAATTGATTGCTACGTGATGAGTGCAAATTTTAGGAGTTTTGATCCAAAAGTTTAAATGCTTAAATCTATAATGACGAATCGCTACTGTTTTTTTGATAAGTTAGAATGGTAGATATTTTGGAGGCCTTTGGCTATATGGGGATTTTGTTTTCTTACCATACTGGTAAAACTAAGCATTTTGGTGGGGAATTGTCTGGCGCCGAAAACGGAAGTCACCATTTTGGTACCAAAAGTTGTGCTCCAGCGTGTTGGCTAAAGTCGTGTTCTGGTTTGTGAATTTGGGGTGATTGTGGAATCTAAATTCATCCGTATTGGGATTAACCTGGAACTACGGCTCGATTTATATTTCCGATTGGAATTTGTTGATTGTTGATGTTCCAATGAAATCTTCCTGAAAGGGGATTAAATAAGCCATCAATCGCTGGAATCCATCAGATTTTGTTCAGCCATCATCTACTTTTGTAAAGGCAGGGAGCATTTCACCGAAATCCAGGATTACCAAGAAAACCCTCCGAAAGAGGGTTTTTTTATTTTCCTGTCATCCTTTTGACGTTCCTGTCTTACTCGGAATTTTCCTCTTCTGCACCCGGTTTCCTTTATTGAAACTGGTGAGGGTGCCACTGCAAAGCTCCCGAGCAGAGTGGCAAGCGATATATTGCCATAACGCTGACCCGGACAATACCTGACTGGTGCCCGAGACGGATCAACAACGTTATTACGCAACAGATAAGTCGTAGACAATAGTATTATTAACCTTTTTAAAGAAATCGTTGCTTGCCAATATACCTATAGTATAATAGTCTGGTCTGATAGTCATTATTAAATAATACCTCTAGCTTTTGACATAACTTGTAAGGGGACCTTGTAAAATATGGATCCATATTAAAAGGGTAGTTGAAGTAACTGCCTCCCTTGTGCGATATCCGGCTTTTATTTATCATATAAATATACATATTGTGTTCTTTTACCTACTTTCAGCAAATATATATATTCCGTAATCAGAATAGACCTTATCTCTAATGCTTGTTTTTTTCCTTATTTGATTATTTCTTTGGGGGATAATTTTCTGGGTTAAATTTGAGGGTAGTTCAGGGGAATTACTAAGGGATAAATCAACTAGCAAGGTGGACCACACCTATTAATCCATATAACCCAGTGGCGCCGATTTCTAGCTTGGGCTCTTTGGTTCACCCACGATACACATAAACACGGTATGCTCTTGCGCATAGTATAGCTATCTCTCTCCCACAATAATGACGTCAGCTGGGTGATAAAATTCAACACTTGCCATATAAAAGCAATGGAGATTTAAGATATGTCGCTACTTTTGGGACATTTTTACTTAATTTAGCTAATATTTCTATTAAGTTGTTACTATATAATGGAGATTTAATAACTAGCTTATATATTTTTATTAAATTTTTATTAAATATTTTATATTTTTAAGACACATATTGGTTAAAAGAATTTTTTTTATGTAGGAATTGGTGACTGGTTGAATACCTATAATTTCTTTATATGTGTTTAAAGTGTTCTCACAAAATAATAAAAATATTATTGATTTTTTTATAAATGTTTATTCTTAATAATAATAATAATATAGGTATTTCAGAATAGGTACAGGGTGTTCACTTTTCGTTCTTTAACTTCTTTGTTTCGCAATTAAGAAAAAATCGTTAAATACAAAAGTTGTAGGATTTAATGTAAACTTTTTGCAAAATGCATTTTCGTAGATACAGGGTGTTGCATCAAAGCGTGACAGATCAAAGTTATATTTTTTAAAATGGAATACCCTGTATATTGTTGCATTATTGGATTCTAGGGACAATTCTAAACCCAACTTTTGCTTCTTTGGCCTCTCTTCGGAGTTCATTGTTTTGATCGTCTAAAAGCTTAACTTTGTTTCTAAGCTCGTTTAATTCTATTTCCATTCCCCTTAAAATAAATAAATAAGTTGAAATTTTTTTTTTCTTAATAAATTATATTTAAAGCTGGATTTATAAACTCGAAAAGTTGGCGAGGTTGAGGTTCAGTCGGTGTTGGAAATAGAAGTTGAATTTAAACTAAAGGGAACACTCAGTTCCATTTATACACTTGTTCATATTGTTCATGTAAAGCTCATGTAAGGTTCGAAAACTTCCCGGGTAGTTCGAGATAACCAATTTTTATGCTCGGAGTTCGGAATATCTAACCTCACAAACTGGATCATAACTTTAACCTCACCAACTTTTCGAGTTTATAAATCCAGCTTAAAGCAGTTCATGTATGTTCAAGTTAAGTAAAAGTAACAAAACAAACTTACACATACGCCTTTGTCTTTGTAAAAACAGAAGTTGCTTTAGTGCTGACAGACGGATCCATGTTAAATCCGATGAGGTCTCCGGTTTAAGAGATGCTGTGTGTATAACAACACTTTCTGCCAAAATATTCTTAACTTCCTCTCGTCTCCTTTTTTGTGCAAATCATACCTTGCGTTCTTTACTTGGTCTTCTACGTTTTTTAAATAAATTTAATGGGGGAACTGCATCAGGTTTTAAATGTCGACTATTTATTTGTACATAGGTACCCCAAAAGTCGTTCTTTTACTGGTACTTCAAAACAAGTCTCTTCAAAATGTACAGAACATATGCGGGCTAAAACATAACAGTCTTGATAAGAAAATAAAGATAAGAGCGCGTTGAATAACTATAGTTACTTAATACATAAAAATATCTTTAAAAAAATCAAAATTAACTTACCATTCTTCGCATTAATTTTGTCCTCGCATGTACAGGCAATAATCCACTGTTTTGATAAATTAGCGATCTTTTGGAAATCGAAAGAACTTTATAGTGCTCCCCTAGTCTTTCGAGTATGGTTATTACAATGTACCACAGCACAATTCGGCATTTTAGCCGTTAATCACAAATTTAGGCAACTTAAAAGCACTTTCACGTTTACGTAAATAATGCTTATATCAATATATTATTATAAAATACGTTTCATTAAGCAAATAACAATAAAATTCCACAAATACTTCGAAACGACAGATATTTTACATATCAACAAATGCACAACCTGACAGAAACGTCACCCACATGACGTCATGCGCAGAAATTTCGTATTTTCGTCTGTCTAAAGATCATACCGTGTAAAGGTCGATTTATAAAACTTTTCGTCACTGTTCCCGTTCGTTGTCACTGCTCCCGCTCGTCGCCGCCGTTGGATAGGTATTTATAAAAAAGTCGAACTACGAACTGCGCCGCAATAACAAAAAGGTTTGAGGTTGGGAAACAAAGTTAAGAATTGTATTCTATTTTAAAAAGCGTGATGTTAGTACCTTATTATATGTTATTAATGTTTTTTTTTGTAGTAAAATCCACAAAACAGCAAAACACTCTAAGTACTCTAACCCTAAAATCTCTTCTTTCAATACTTCAAACCATATGATCGAAAATGTCTTTCTTCTCATTGGCCAGAAGTGGGAACGACGAACGACCGAGGTCAGTGGGAACGACGCGACTTAAAAATTGGCCAATTCAGAACTACCAACGGGAGCGGTGGCGGCTTTTCTGAACGTATACACTGTTTCCCCTTAGGTTAAATTGCGACGGGAACGGCGGCGACGAGCGGGAACAGCGACGAAAAGTTTTATGAATCGGCCTTAACTTATGTGTTTCGTGGGTTCACCTTAATTACAAAACCCCGAATTACTGTCAGCCCCAAAGAAAGGAAAATATTCGAAATTCATAGTGATTACTTTTAGCGAGCTAGCCTGGGTATATGCCACATTTAAATTTTTTTTGGTTTATGTTAAGCGACCCTGAGAGCGTGGCAAGATTCAGATAGAACATGAAAAAATAAGATGACAAGTTCCTATACATTTTTTTCTCACAGGTCCTCCCTACTGAATGAGGCCGCTGAAAATCGGTATTTCTTAAATAACTTTCAAAGTACTAGTAAATATGTGATGGACACTAGTAAGGACATCATAAAATACTGTCCTTGATAAATATATTTAACTTTTTTAGTTTACCAGGGGCGGACTAAAGTTTACAACTTAATGCTTGAATTTTTAACACCCTGTATGATTGAAACTTAAGAAATAAATTTAGGTAGCTTGCACCTTCGACTAAAAAAAGAGACTATTGTTTATTGCCGATAAAATGAACCGTTTTGGAGAAAAAGCATAATAAACGTATTGTTGTTGTAAACGTTACTATGGTACGAAATAAATAAAATATCTTGCATTTTAAAACGTCATTTTTCACATCGCAGACACATTGATCCTTTACTTCGATATTCGTCAGCCCATACATGTGTGTTGTGTAAATTGGTGATACCATTTTTGGTAAACCTTGCTTCATCCGTGAAAAGAATAATGCTAATGAAGTTTACATTATTTCGTTGCTGATCCAATAGCCAGTTTGCAAAGTGCATTCTAGGAGGAAAATCTTTAGGAATCAGATCACGCACTTTTTGCAAATGATATGGATATAACAGCTGTTCTTGAAGAACTTCATGTATTACTGTTTTCAATATATTAAACTGTGCTGATAATTTTCGAGCATTTAAAATATTTTCCTCTAATTGCGGCGTACGTACGGTTCTTCTCAGACCATCAAAGTTATTAACCTGTGTTACGTTAGTAGTGGGAATAGGCCGGTTCGCATCATAGGGTGCTCCAATGTTAATTTTCGGAGCAATTTTTATCAGTCATATCTCCGGAACCAATGGGCCTAGGATATTGCGCATGCGTAGCTGGGGTCTATGAAATGGGTTCTTACACATGACTCAAAAATGTCGCCTGTCACCTGTCAATTAAGAACTGTCACCTGTCAAATGTCATCTGCCAAATGTCAAAATTGACAGCTGGTGTATGTCACGTGTTTAGGGTGACATCATAAGTCGTCTACAAAAAGAACGGGGTTGATCGGGTCAATAGGGCCAAAGTTAGTATAGCTAATGCCCTAACGGCAGGGGGTGAAAGATTGCAAATACATGTCACATGTTTAGGGTGACGTCATAAGTTGTTTACAAAAAGAACGGGGTTGATCGGGTCAATAGGGCCAAAGTTAGTATAGCTAATGCCCTAACGGCAGGGGGTGAAAGATTGCAAATACATGTCACGTGTTTAGGGTGACGTCATAAGTTGTTTGCAACAAGAACGGGGTTGATCGGGCCAATAGGGAAAAAGTTAGTATAGCTAATGCCCTAACGGTAGGGGGTGAAAGGTTGCAAATACATGTCGCGTGCTTAGGGTAGAAAAGGAACGGGGTTGATTGAGTCAATAGAACCAAAGTTAACAGTCCGCATGCGCGAGAAAAAAAATTGTTTCGCGGATATGGGTTATATTTTAAATAAAAGAAAAGACATCAAAATTATAGAAAATTATTTATTTATCTATATCTTGACTTAATAAAGGTATACAATAGATTAATTAGTAAAATGGTACAAGGTACACATATAAATACAATTAAACTAATGTGTTTCAGCATATCCATCCACTATTGGAGAATTGTGAGAAGCATTTTGGTTTATTAGTATCCTCCACTCGGTTTCGCCAAAAGTCAGGTCTCTAAACTGAAACCTAACCTTATATCGTAAATCACCAACTGTTGAAGCGTTTGATTTAAAAACAGCTGTATGTCTATTATCAATTTGTTCATACGTCATTTGAAGCCATATGTTGTTTGTAGAAAAGGGCGGGGTTCCCAACATTATCGATGCATTCAATACATTATACGGAGCGTAAACGTATAAAACACATTTTGTACTAAGGCAGTCAAGAGAATTTAGGATGAACTTAACGCCGCCATGACTGTAGGCAGAATGACCTAAATTCCATTCCCTAAAACCTTTATTACTTCACGAGATTGGTACCAGACGCCCATAAAAATTATAAATATTACCAGCATACAGATGGCGTCGGTATATGAGAAACTCTTGTTTTTCTTCTCTTTTGTACACTTTATCGGTTTATTTTTTCTCAATTGGCGGCATCTCCATAAGACTTTAGCTAGCTCACAATGCTTGACATTCTTATAATGATCTTTCAAAGGATCATCTCCCACATACCAACTATCAAACTCACAATGACAAAATGAACACCTGACATTATCCAATCTCTCAGTGTAATAAAACCCTGCACTTGGCAACTCTTCAGGATTGAGCTTGCTAGGCCAATTAGCGGATATAATATATCATACAAAATGTTTAAATTTAAATTCAAATTTTACCGCCAGGAAATAATACCAACAATATGTCAATGGTACTCCCTGCACACAATAGCATGCGTGGTACATGTTTTTTACATCATCAAGGTTAGTTCCCTCTAGTAAAATGGACGCTTTTAAAGTTTTTTAATATCATCATGTAATTTACATCGCCTTTAGGCCCCAATTTTAATGTTTTAAGTTTTATACATATACCTGTATGTTGTGTTTTGTAGTTGGTTATATTTTGACAAAGTAAGTAACGAGAAATTGGTGAGAATTTTTACATTGACTTTTATCTAAGATTTTCAATTAACTTTAACTATCAAAGATTCGTAAAATTTCACAATTGTTGATTTTTCTTTTTTCTTTTCTTGCTTTGTAGGTAGTACTGATGATGGCGTAACTGCCGAAAGCGCTCTACGCATATGATTTTTTAAAATAAACTTGCACTTAGTACAAAAATTTAAGAAATTCTTTTTTAATATTTAAGTCTTACCACACCTTCTTAACCATGTGCCCTTCATTGAGCTCTGTTTCGTCAGTGTAATGCCATTTTTCCCCGAAAGTACCGTATTTTTTATATTTTCGCCGCCATACAATAATTAATTTTTTTTTTCATTTAGTAGGCTTTTTTCAATTTTGTTTAATATACCTAAAATTAATTTCTTTTTAAGTTTGTTCAAAAACTTTAAGTAAAGATGTGTCCCTAATTTCAGCCATCATTTTTCTAATTGTGAATATTTCAGTTAAAAAAAAAGTTCATGGGTTTTGCGATAAATGTTATTTTGTGGCGTTATCCAGGATTCTTTTTTTCCACCCTCTTGTCTGAACTCCTCGATCATTTTCTTTTTCGTCACTTTCTTGGCGAAGGTCTTTTAAAACCCTGAACATGCTCGAGGAAAATTTCGTTAAAGTGACACGACATATTTCTGCAGCATCCAATGTGGTTAGTTCAGAATTTCGTACCCGAATTCCATGGTTTACGTTTTTAACTATTATTCGTGCCTTTAATGTTAATTGAATTTTTTTCTGGTCGTTAATATCCATAATATGCTCAATAAAAGCAGTTAACAATACTAAATAAAGTTTAATAACTACATATTTACACAATACAATATCTATGTGAACGACCCATTAACTACGAAAACTGCAAAAAAAAAATCACAAAATCTATCGATACATTAATAATAAAAACACAAATTAATCAAGCAGTGCTAAAATCCTGCCGGATGTTTTTTTCAAATCTTTGAGGTTGTGAATTTGGTCTCTGTGTGTTGCCACATTGATTTTCTACGCGATCACAATCCCAGTATCGAAATCGCCGTGCTATTTTAAATGCATTTAGCTGATTGCGGCTTGTATGACAACGGCGCCTCTCAAGTTAACTGCAATTGTGGCGGCTACGTCCATTTATGTGCATAAAAACATTTACTTATATCAATATCGGCTATTTCATTAAGCATGTCGATTACCGCTACAGTATATTCGATAGGCGGCTCCAGTAGTTAATGTGCTTCTATAATAGTTAACAGTTTGTTAAATAAATACAGTAAAAACTCTGTTGGCGACCACCTCTATAAAGTGACCACCTGCGTTAAACGACCGGTTATGAATTCCCCATATTTAAAAATGGAAATCCCATTATTTTATACTCCTCTTTACCGACCCATCGGTTAAACGATCGCGGACACTCATTACCGGAGTTTTTAGTAAACATTAATGCTAAAAATACCCTCCATTAGAAGCAGTAAAGCCCGACCCGTCAATTTTTAAGAGATATAAGTACATACACTAATTACTTTATTGCAGGCGCATCCATTCAATTTGCTTTAAGGCTGATAAATCGGTTGTTGACAATATTTTGGCTTGAACAGTTTTTGTCAAGAAATGTTCTTCTTTAAGCGAAAAAATTAAAATAATTGAGGAAAGTAAAAAAAAATTTAAGGTAAATAAGACCCAAGTGACTATCTTGCTTTAAAATACAGCAGAATTAAGAAACTTGTTTCAAGAAGGTGGCAACGGTGAACAAAAAAGAAAATTTCCCAAAACCGGAGGACTGGCAGTGCACCAAAATGTTTTTAACTGATTCTGTAAGGCACTTACCAATATCCGCGCCCATAACTCAAGTAAAAGCCCTCGAATCTGCTCAATGACTTGGACTAGATAACTTCAAGGCATCAAATTGATGGTTAGAAAAATTTCGTCTCTACTATCGTGCATTGTTAACCAAAACATACGCATTGAGAGATGACAAGTGTATTGAAAAAAAAACACAGCAAAACAACGATTTACAATTCTGTTCTGCGCAAATATGAAAGCAAAAATATATTACATTGTATATATGTTAGTATGCACGTGCCGTATATAAATATTGGTAAATTGGCTTCATCTCATTTACTTTTAGTTCCCACAAATTTAAACAAAAATATGTAAAATTAAATAGTTATATGTAGAATGTAGATACTTATTTAAAATTTAAGAACTCTTCAATTTAAAAAAGGCATCCCTGATCACCAATTTTTTTAACCTTGCGATTAAACAGAGAAATGGGTAAATCCTTTGTTTCACAAGGAGAAAAAAACGAATAGACATACAACCTGGGCCGCCCTGACACATTTTTAATCTGTGGTATCTGGGTACTTGATTATGCTTTGACCGGGTATCGTGGCTGTGTTTGTCCTGGTGTATTGTGTATGTGTTTAAGTTTTTTCCAGCATAAAGCAAGCTTTCAAAAATATATAGTGATGGAAAAGTGGGTATCTTATATTAAATAAATGTATCTCTGCAGTCGGCTCTGTATGATAGATCTGAAATCAGCCTTACTGCTTTCCGTTTAAGTCTAAATACCTAGTTTTCTCCGGCTGCATTCCCGCAAACCAAAATTGCATACGACATGTGGCTGTGACACAACGCGAAATAAGCCCTCCTTAGTACAGCTACTGTCACACAGTGTGATACATTTCGTAGAACATAGATATAAGAATTAAGCTTCCGCATTAAAGAATTAATGTGAGAATTCCAACTCAATCTTGGATCAGTGTATACTCCCAGAAATCTTTCCACTTTCTCTGCTTTTTTTTGTGAAAGTTGCTTCATAGTAAATATCATATGTTTAGTCTTGGTATTATTTAGATGCAACTGATTACCAGAGAACCAGTTTTCAACTCTCGACTGTGACTCCTCAGATCCGACCAATGCCGTATTGTGATCCGCAGATGTAAAAAACATGGGAGAAGGTATCCGCATAGGGTAGGTTATATATCTATATAATAAAAAGTAGTGGACCACGTACCGAACCCTGCGGAATCCCAACACTCAACACCCGCTCCCCGGATTTAACCCCATTCATCCCCACAGTATTGTGTTATTAAGTTATAATTTTATTACAGCCAGGCTATGTTCGGCAAAATTGTAGATTTAAAGTTTTCTTAAAATAATAGAGTGGAAGACACAGTCGAACGCCTTGCTGAGGTCGCAAAACTTCGTCGTGGAATATGTTGGCAACAAGATCAAGTATTCCCATGAAAGTATCACGGTCCTTACGGAAGCCAAACTGAGAATCTGTGAAAATACTATACTACAAAAACCTGTGAGATTTTTATTGCCATACATTCTTCAAGTTGCTTAGCAAACATTGAGAGTATTGATATGGGTCTGTAGTTAGACACATCGTCTATATCTCCCGTCTTATGGATGGGTGTGATTATAGCCTATTTTAGAATATCCGGAAAGTAATGTTCTTTAAAGCAGTGGTTAATCAAATTTGTTAAAGCTACCAGTATACTGTTTAGAATGTACTTTAAAATAATTACATTAAAACCATGCGGATCTCTGCTGTTTTATTTTGCATTCTATCTTCTCAATTTAAACGAGCTTCTCAAATCATCGCTTTTGGTTTTAAATTTTTCACAAGTACATATCAGGTTCAGCCAGTCGTCGATATAGTTTTTACTGCCAGTTTAGGTGTGTCCGGTGCGAAGCCATTTACGAAAAACCAATCCTTTCTTACTGCAACCTTTAATTCACTATTATTTATGGTTCCCACACCTATGATAGTAGCAGGTCTGGATACATTCTGTCTAATTCCATTTCTATTCCGTCAGTTTTGTACAACCTGCCAGTTCTCTTCCAGTTTTTCGATTTCTTCATCGGCTTGCCTATTTTCCAACATAATAGATGTTTTTGATAAGTCTTTATTAAGGTTTTGGTTGTGTTTAACAGATTTATCGTTTGCCTCGTTTCATTTACTTGATCTTGACAGAGCCGTGTCTGCATTTTGAGGCACTTGCTCCTTATTTGTCGTCAATGTCCTCAGACCGGCATCATCTGCCGGTATCACAATTTCTGGCGGCGCCGATTCACTCTGCGCTTCTACTGAAGGATTCAGCAACAGTGCAGGTTCGTCATTACTCTGTCGAGGAATTAGCCCATAGTTGATAATACTGTTTGTAGGGTTGCTAGTGTTGTTATCAGGCGCTGACAAGCCATCTGGAGCTGAATTTACATTGATTATTACCAATTTCCCGCATTTTTGTCACCTTTAGGGTTGCCTCTCGTCTTTTTTAACTCACTTTCTTCGAGGAAAGTCACTTTTTCTTTTAGATGTTGGTTGGTTTCTACTAAAACTTGATTATTTTCACGCAGTACATTTACTAAGGTTTTCAAGTAAACGATTTCTACGTCTATTACTAGGCAGTCATTATTCTCGAGATCGGAATGATCACGACACAGTAAACGAGTTTTATCTATTATTATAACTTTTTCTGCCTAAAAGAGTGCAAAGTTCTCCCACAAGCTACACATATTTTTGCATGAAATGATCTTGTCTTGCAACAAAAACAGAGCGATTTTTCACTTAGCACAGAATCAGTTGACTCTTCACTCTGCGCCATGTTGTATCTAACTTAATAAATACCAATTACCTTTTGTTAATTTCTAGTGTTATCAAAGCATTCCTGGGAAACAAACATACATACAGACTTAACTGATTTTAAGCCGCGTTGCAAATTAAACTCTTTTTATAGCATTAGAATCTTTAAGAACGAACTAGCTTTTTGTGGTCATCTTTATCGAAAACATCCGTTTAACCTGTAAAAGTCTGTTTCACTTAAAACACGTTTGCACTTTGCATATCAAGTTTTTTGCAATAAACAGACATAGCATTTTATTCAAAAGTTGTGTTATTTTATTTACCGTCGGTTACATCATTATCTGTTTTCTTACTACTGATATTCGACGTTCTCCGAAATTCTTCGCTCCTTTTGATTTCAGTTATTCCGATAATACGCTCATTTGATCAAACCTAAAATTACACTTTTTACCTAATTTTTATGAAGCATCCGTAAGATATGGTAAGCCTAGAAATCCTAAAGTCCATCCGAGTACTTTTCAAAATATACGTGATCAAAATCACGTAAAACGCTCGCAAGGTGTTGACATCATTACCTCCCACAGTTCATCAGCCTTGAACTTGTGTTACGGTATTTCTGTGCGCAAGAGATATGCGCTTAGTGGTTTTTTGTTCAGTTAAAGCAGAAGCTTATTATTACTACTTTTAATAGGATATTCTGTATTAAGTAGCAAATGCCATTTCATAGACCATACTTTCTCTGACAAAAAAGAAATGATCAAAAATTATCTTTTTCGCCCTTCTTGGTGTCATCTCCGTTTCCCAGCAACGGAGAGAGGGCGATGTGCATGGCTAACTGTCTTTTTGGTCGTAAACAGCAAGTAAGCGGCTGCGAGCGCGACCCGACTTGCTATTGGATATAGTGACGTCACACAACGGTATCCGCGAGTCGATGTTCGTAAATTATTTTGAAGGCTTTAAAAGCGTCAGAAAATTATTGCAGTTCGCACTTAAATCAGAAAATCTTTCAGAAAATGAAAAAAAAATGCTAAATGATCCTATTGACAGATTGTCAGAATTTCTTGGTGATTTAAAACTGTGTTACTTTCAAAAGTAAAATTATTATTAGGGGCTAGTAATCTAGCGTTTTGTATTTAGAGGATGTAAATGAAAACCACCATGTTATCTATCCGTCTCATAAAAATGTTTTTGTTATTGTTGTTTCTTTTAAAACCCCGAAATAGTTGAATATTTGGAAAGATTGCAGGGAAGGTACTCGTTCTGATGTTTCCCGCCCAATTTATGGTCAAGTGGAGCACGTGGCAAGAATCAGAAGCGCCGTTTGTGGTTTGGGTCTAGGGATTTTAAAATTTAAAATACATTTAATTAAAAATAAGTTTCGAGTATGTCTCACTCAGCACCATCCCAGGAGTCTATAATTAGAATACATTACACAAGTTTTATAATACTCTGTATTTTAAATTTCAGGGTGGACACATTTTAGAGTAGAATAGAGTTTATTATTAGTTTACTAGTTCATGATATAAATTTAAATGTTAGACATGCTAAGACTGTACAACAGCGTAAGTAGTTTCATCTAGATGCTTACCTAAGAGCTCAAGGGGATGATATCCTTTTTAATAGTATGCAGTGAAGCTTATACCAGTTTAAAGGATAAAACAAAGTAGACACTCAAAACAGTAAATTATTTACAAGCTAAGTATATCCATTAACAAATTCCAGTGCACCTGTTATACTTCGCAACGTAATGAAACTATTCATAGTAATTATAAGTAAATTTTATTATCGTTTATTTTTGTATTTTGTCTCAGTAGTTGTAGCGTTCGATCACATCCGAATTCTTAACACTGTTTCGTAAAAGTAGGAGAGACGTCATAGTTTTTGTAAGTGTGAAATTTTATAAAAAAAACTGCAATACAATTAAATCGTTTATTTCTTGCAGGAAAGTTACTCTTATACACTATGTGGCAAAAAACAATTTCTAACATGCCATCTCTCCCACACTATGTGGGAGAGATGCCATGACACGAGGAAGGGATGCTATTCATATTATTTTTTCTGATTAAGATTTTCTTTAAGTACTATTTCCCTCCCACAATTATTGCAATGGGGAAAGTACATATTTTCTGTGCATTCTGAAATGGTAAATACCTTGTTCAAATTCAACAGTAAACACATATCATATAAGCCGTGGCGTCTCTCCTCATTTTGGAGGATAGATGGCGTGAGTTAAAATATCACTCAGTATAAACAATGATACAAAAATATTTTTTATCATGTTAAAAACAAGCTGAACAAAACATTAAAACAGGTACTCACTTTAACTTATCTACGCTGTACTTATGACATTCACTAAAACACAATATGCTCAAAGTTTTAATCGCAGAAAAAAATATTTCTTAACAATACGTAGCGCACTTAAGAGCAGTCGAACAGGACTGACTCGTTACGACGACAGCGTTGATAAGTAATTATTTCCAGTATAAAGTATAGGGCTATCTCTTTCACATCGAGAGATAAGGAATGTGTGGCGTCTCTCCTCATATGGCCTCTCTTCCAATTTTACTCACTTTTTTTACTCAGTTTTTACACTCAGTATATTCACTAACAAATTCCAGTGCACCTATTATACTTCGCAACGTAATGAAACTATTCATAGTAATTACAAGTAAATTTAAATATACTTAGTATACTCTTAAATATTATTTCATGCTGATTGTCAACAGTGCAGAAAAAATGTATAATAATATGCTATACCTACCAAAAATATTCCTGATTTTATTTACCTAACAATTTGGTGCGGATGGTGTATCTCGGACACTGCCTGATATTCGTATGGTTGAGGTAAGAACCTTGACCAGGGAATTGGCGGCAAAGTCTCGAGTGCACGGGTCTGATGCTGTCCCGGATGGTTCAAGGGTCCCCGCGACATACATAACTCTCTTAGCTGCACACAAGGACATGTAAGGACCCCCTCGTCGAGGTTTGTGGTGAGAAAAGAGACGTTAATTATAACAAGACCGTAAATTACTGTGCCGAGAAAAACATCTGTCGGTTATATTGTGGTTCGGAACCCACGTTAAACTGTAGGTCCCGTCTGGCTGACATTACCCAGACGTTAAAACGGGTTGGCAAAAAGGGTCAAAACTGGCCTACTTGCTTGGCGTCAAAACCTCCCCGTCCACTACTACTACTACTACTACTACCTAACAATTAAAAACATGAAAGCATTGAGGTATTTAAAAAAAAAAAATTCAGAAAGAAATCCAGACATTGTTTATTATTTTTGTGGCAAACCCAGCATAGAATCTGATTAATCCTATATCATAATATTTTATAAAACATTACAATAATCTTATGTTAGTAAAAGTCAAAGTCAAAACATGTATTTATTTCTTAAAGTTAACGTGAACCCACAAGTCTAACAGACTAGACAGTGATGAGAAGGAAAACAAACAAATGACCCTTAGAAATTATTATTGATAAGCTTGTACTCCAAGTCTAATATTGCTACCAGTGGCTCATCATCAGCATATAGAGAGCTCTTGGTTGTGCGACGTCAGTAGAATAAATTCCAGTAGCCTGGCCTGTGCATTTAAAAACATAATAAATAATGAAATTTCGTCGGAACGCCATATAATTTTTTATAAATTAAATTTATTTCATTAACTCTTAAAACCTGACCCTATAACACGACGACCTTTTCCACTAGGATTTCTTAGTCCTTGCGAAAATCCATCTATAAATGCATGCCTTGAATTTTTAATATTCTTAATCTATAATATATAATCTTGCCATGCCTTCTCAGCTGTGTGCCCTTCATTAAGTCATATTTTGTCGACGTTATGCAATTTTTTCCTATTTTACTGAAACTCCCGTATTTTTTCCAAATGCTTTCGCCGCCATACAATAATTTATTTTTATAATTAGTAGGCTTTTTGGTTTCGTTTATTATCCCTAAATTACTTTCTTTTAAAGTTTGTTTAAAAACTCTTAATAATGTTTTAGGTAAGGATATGGCCCTCTTAATTTCACCCATCATTTCTTTATTGTGGACATTTCACTGAGGATGGATTTTGCGCAGAATGTTATGGTGTATTTTGTGGTATCAGCCAGGATTAGTTCGAATCGAAAATGGTCCTTTAGGTCTTTAGTCACTTAGCTGATGTATAATGTCAGACCTTGCGTGGTTTAGGAGGCTGTTCGGCACTAATTGGTAGTTTGTTCAATGTCGAAATAAGGTTATGCTCAGACGTTCCTAACGGAGGCTTCACGGTGATAGTGTATAAGTCGAGGTTTGAAGTTAAGAAAATATTTAACAAACTAGCAAAATCACCGTCTCGCTCTGGAATCCAAGTTGGTTTACCCACTAGTTGGGTGAGGCCACAGCTGATGGCAAAGGATTCGGCTTTACGACTTTGCTCGTCGATTGTATTTGAGCCAGTTGACATTATGAACGTTAAAATCTCCAAGGATGACAACTTCGAAATTGGGATGGTGGGTTAAAAATAAGTCGATAGTATTAGCAAGTGAGAAACACATTTACGAATGGTAGTACTAATTTTCTTTTTCGGCCTTCTGAAATATTTACTGGCATCTTCAGTAGAAAAAATAGGATTTGAGTAAATTGTACAAAATCTAAAATTTTAATTGGATATCTAATCCTTCCCCCTCATTTATCACATGTTTTTTTTTAATTTTTGTGAATCCTTCTATATTGTAGAATGTGCCTCTTGAGGGATTTTGCTGCCAGTGGCGTGCAGTGCCATTTAAAATAGGATAGGCAACAGAATCGAAAATGTCAAAGAAGGAGAAAGCCCGAAATTTTTATTCAGGTGCCACGCCCAAAACGTTATTTTTAAGTCTCCAAAGAATGTAGGCGTTAGGCAAAAAAATAAAACTAATAGTACTTATCAATGTGGTAGGTACTTTCACGAATGTCTTACGGACACGTAAACTAGGACATAAATAGCTGCAAACAACTGGTTTGTTTTGCGTTAAATGTCATACTTGTAAAGGGCTTACTGTTAATAAGTTTCACCAGACAGTTTTACACTGTCATAAAAAACACTAAACTAAAACGATTCAAAAAATCTTTCTAACCAACAAAACTAACTCAAAAACAAAACAACAATCCCTCTTGAATGGGTAAAATACTAAAAAAGTTACTTATAAGTTTTCAAAACAATTATTAAAAGTGCGGCGCGTGAAATCCCGATCTCACACAAGAAGAGGGCACAGAAATTTATAGGAAAACTGAAATTATTGTTAATTAATAGCGGTCCGGTGCGGTGCCGGCATTGTCTTATCGGGGTTCAGTTTCTTACAAAATTGCATCGCATTATCAAATTATTAATGCCCAAATATTAATAAATTTAGGGATACCCGAGGTACTGTAACTTAATTTAGAGATAAACGCTTTCTAACCAATTAGTAAAGGGTAAAAACGATGTCTATCAGAATATTAATTAATGAAAGCAAATTTTGGCAACGGTGAATCCAGTCGAATTCACTCATCGTTCCTTCAGCGTCCGTGGGAGTCGTGAGTTGTCACAAGGCTTCTGGCTCGTCTCTTTTCTTTTTATATATCGTTTCATTTAGCTGTCTTTTTTTAAGTACTGCTTTTCGCTTCCATATAAATCCAGTATTGATGGTCTAAATGCATGCTTGGGATGCTTCTTAATGTAAGCGGATTGCGGTCGCAGGAAGCCAGGGCGGTGAATATTACTCTGTTTATTATACGTTGCGTTATATGAGTGTTAGACTGTGATGTTTTTCTATGATATAATAAATATTTTAATTGGCGCTTAAAACAAACTTTTTAAATTTGTATCATGCTTTTTATAGTTAGAAGGCTTTTTGGTTTCGTTTATTATACCTAAAATTACTTTCTTTTAAAGTTTGTTTAAAAACTATTAATAATATTTTAGGTAAGGATATGGCCCTCTTAATTTCACCCATCATTTCTTTATTGCGGACATTTCACTGAGGATGGATTTTGCGCAGAATGTTATGGTGTATTTTGTGGTATCAGCCAGGATTAGTTCGAATCGAAAATGGTCCTTTAGGTCTTTAGTCACTTAGCTGATGTATAATGTCAGACCTTGCGTGGTTTAGGAGGCTGTTCGGCACTAATTGGTAGTTTGTTCAATGTCGAAATAAGGTTATGCTCAGACGTTCCTAACGGAGGCTTCACGGTGATAGTGTATAAGTCGAGGTTTGAAGTTAAGAAAAGATTTAACAAACTAGCAAAATCACCATCTCGCTCTGGAATCCAAGTTGGTTCACCCACGAGTTGGGGGAGGCCACAGCTGATGGCAAAGGATTCGGCTTTACGACTTTGCTCGTCGATTGTATTTGAGCCAGTTGACATTATGAACGTTAAAATCTCCAAGGATGACAACTTCGAAATTGGGATGGTGGGTTAAAAATAAGTCGATAGTATTAGCAAGTGAGAAGAACAAGTGATATGCATGCTTGGGATGCTTCTTAATGTAAGCGGATTGCGGTTGCAGGAATCCAGGGCGGTGAATATTACTCTGTTTATTATACGTAGCGTTATATGAGTGTTAGACTGTGATGTTTTTCTATGATATAATAAATATTTTAATTGGCGCTTAAAACAAACTTTTTAAATTTGTATCATGCTTTTTGACCGAATTATAATTTATATTATCGGAATTAAAATTAAATGGGAAAATAAAAAAAAAATATCAAAACTCAGGGTAGGCAATGCATTTGTGCTTTCTTGTATGCGCGCCACTGTCTGCTGCACTTGCATTTTTATTATTCTTATAAAAGAAATAAACTATATTCCCTCTTCTCCTTTTTGCGATAACCCGATTTGCCACTTAAAATTATTAATGTCATCAGTAGCGTCATTTTTTCATTGCTTTGTTTTTCCATGGCCACTGTGATTTATTTCATAAATTCATCATTTTTTGATATTTGATTGCCAATATTTCAACAACGGCTAAAGTGAGTATAGGCAAGATATATATTTTTGAAAAGGCAATATTTAAGCTCTATTCAGTAAAAAAATAATATTTAGGGTGTTTAATTTAAAAAAAATGTACAAAAAGCCAAAGTATGCACCCGTGATGTTCAATTGTTTCTTTCGGCAGCAAATGCTGACGGTTTGGATGATTCCCTACAGTTTCTGTTTGAAAAGTTTTTGTCTCTCTCTAATATCAATGTTGCTAGAAGCTGTCAAAATATGAGGAAACACCCTGTACACACGAATCTATGGCTACCACGTATCCGTTAGGGGAAGCACAATCTTTTAATACATGGCGCACCGGTTTTAAGTGCAAGAAAATTAGGAAATTATATTTCGGCATGAGAAAAAATAGTTTCATGGTTAATTCAGTGATAATAAATTTTAGTTTTGTTCATATTAAATAATATTAATCTTAACATACACAACTATCTGCCGGTTGCTTTTGCGAGCGGCAAATGATCCGTGTCAGCTAATAAATACTAATAATAGATAGACATTTTATATCAAAATTAATAGGATAAGAGGAAATCTTGAATAATGTTGAAATTAAATTAAAATATCCTTAGTTTCTGAAATATAATATTATTTATTTTTAATAAATACATTTTAATTCCAAGGATTACTTGCTAATAAATATTAAATTAAAGTTAAGTAACGGTATGTGGCACATCATAAACCACTTAACGGTATTCGTCCGCCTTCTTTCGGCAGTTACAAATAAATGTGTCGAGCTGCATGTCATCTTTTTAAGTGTGCTGCCATTATTTGCCACTAATTGCCGGTATCATAGGTTTATTCTAAATTAAACGTTAAGTGAAACTGCATTTCTTTTGCCCTAGTTTAAACTTTCATTTAAAGCTAATCCTTCTCATCCGTTAGTTAGGATGGTTTAACCTTCGAAACGTCCATTTATGAATGTATCTTGATGAAACCTAATATCGGCATTTGTTCTTGTTTTTGGTTTTGGTTTTATTTTAGGGTAGGTGGGTAAACCAGATAATGTATTGTAGTTTCCACGCTAATCATCGTTATGTTGTGCGGTAAATAAACCAATCAACAACATAACCCCAAAAAAAGTATACAGCAAAGGTAGATGCAGAAAAAATATAATTAATACTCCAGATTATCATGGTTTAAAATCGAGGTTTAAACAACAACGTTTAAACCAAAAACCCGCTATGAGACAAAGGAGAATACTTCAGCACACAAGAACAGACGCGGATATATAAAATTTAGCATAGAATTAAAACTATCTTCAATTTATTTAAATTGGATTAAAATTATGCTGCAGCGGAAAACTCCTATTTTCGTCATTATTATCTTAGAAAATTCAATTTGGAAGTTAAAGAGCTAAAAATACAAAAAAAAATGTTTTGGTAATATTCGATAAGAAATAGGAGTTTATGGAAACAACAGTTCGTACGCATGTACCTGCTCTGAAGGGCGGCGCGCAATTGTCCACACGTTGAGGGCATATTCATTCGCGTTAAGACCAAAACCAAATGGGGTTTCCTGGGCTCTATCGATTTCGACGGCACTTGTCTGGGCAAGGTTTTTGATACTACTGAAACGAATCATAGGTCGAAATTTGAATGTCAAATATCGCAGCTGGGGATGTCGTAACTAGAATAAAAAAGACCGCATCTATTTTTTTTTATGATAAGGCACAGCACTGCAGGATTAATCCTTTATGGCGCTCTACAAGCGGTGTTTGTGCGTAGGAAATGATCTACGTTGGTCTTAAATCTTTGGAGGTTATACTCGCTGGGGAACACGGCCTCAGGGAGGTCGTTCCAGAGTAAAACTTTATACTATAAATGGCCAGACTATAATTATCATATTATACCGCCGAGGGGGCATACCCATCTGTCTCCGAAAGGGCGGAAAAAAACCAATATCCTTTGTTAGAAACTCTCTTAATAACATTCTAGTCTCTGATTAGAGAGAAAAAGAATTGTTGAAAGAAGGACGCACGGATCTCCAGAACGATATGGATTTACAAGTATATCAAGCACCCCATACAGAATATTTGTAACATATATTGGCTGATAATGTGATAGCGGATGTAGTAAACGTTGGAGAGGCTATCATCGAAAAGGGTCGTTTTCCCCAGATTTGGAAAAAAGCCAAAGTGGCTCATTCCAGAACCTAAGCAAGATCAAATATTGGTAGTCAGCTACAGGCCCATCAGCCTATCGTCTTGTCTTGGCAAGGTTGTTGAGAAAATAATCGTATTAACGATTTCGTATTGACCAATAACATTTTACCACCAGAACAGTTCGGTTTTCGATGTGGTCATTGCACGGTGCGCCAAACGACTAGAGTAGCTTCTAATGTTCGAAACAGTTTTAACGGTCGCTACAGTATCGGAGCGCTCCTTCTCGACGTAAGCAAAGTAATTAATAAGATCTGGCACGATAGACTCATTATTAAGTTAATAAGGTCAGGTATGTCAAACTACCTAATAAAGGTGGTTCACTTATTTTTGAAGGACATAATTTTCGCGGTCTCATCAGAGAATGCGATATCAACTATGCGACACGTCAAAGCCAGAGTATCACAAGGCTCCCCCCTTGCGCCGTCTCTGTACAATGTTTATACCAGTGATATACCTAAATTGGAGCAAACATAATTATATCTGCTTGCTGATGATAGCGCGATCATCGCCACCAAGGTTGGTAGTCTTAAAGCCAGAACGCCATATAAAACGTATCCAAGTGTGTGGTAAAAAGTGGAAAATTTGCCAAAATGACGCTAAAACCCAAGTCATCTACTTTTCGAGAGCCAGACACAAATTTCCTCAAACTAGACTGCTAGTCAAAAACACCAACTTGGACTGGCGAGTAAAATATCTGGATCTCAGTTTCGATAAGCGGCTGGATTGGAATGACAACGCAGACTGTTATTGCTTTCCACGAAAACTACCCGTTTTGTGTAATCACAACGGTTCGAAAAAAATAAAAGATATTATTTTCTGTTGATACGTTTATTTCTCCTAAAACCGACTTTTACAAAATCCCGACAATTTAACTGGTCGACTGAATCAAACAAAAACTCGCATATGTTACTCTTCGGAAGCGTTCTCTTTTACTAATCATAAATAAAACTAAAACTTGCATCGGGGTAGTCACCACCTCAGGGAGGCGGCCTGTTTATCCATTTAAAAAAACTTTCCGATCGAGTGAGTTTATAACGCGCAAAATATAAATAAAAAAACATTTCAAAAAATAATTTATACATAGCGGCTCTAACACAGACCAACGCTTAAAAAAACGAATTGTCAAGTTGGTGCCATCTACTCACTTATCAACAGTAGGAGTAGATCTACATAAGATCCCATACTTATCTACGGTGTCACTTGTTGGTGCACCTTATATAAGACAACCTGTCGAAAAATGCAGGCTTTTCAAAATAAAGTTCTGAGAATCGCTTCATGATAATCCATACTTTACATATCGACTTACATATGCCGATAATAATAGAACATATGAAGGCTTGTAGTAAAAACCGG
This sequence comes from Polydrusus tereticollis, assembly GCA_963920685.1. NCBI lineage: Eukaryota > Metazoa > Arthropoda > Insecta > Coleoptera > Curculionidae > Polydrusus > Polydrusus tereticollis. Next base: position 91,209,606 of record OY987333.1, read on the forward strand.
GTTAAGTGCCAAAAATCCACAATTTTGTTTATACCTGAAAACTGTGTTTCCTGCCATCGCTAATAACCCATGAAACGAGCTATGTGCCAAACGTATCGGAAATATTTTATTTACCGGCTCATAGATGGCGCGTGTGTTAAGTTTAGCATAAAGTCCCTGTATTGGAAAGTCTGGACACGAGCGGTCGTTCACGCGATTGGTTGGCCTCGAGCTAAGAAATTAATGGCGGCTCCAATAAGAGAAGCGCAGATGACTTATTCGCAGCTATGTTCACATCATTCGCAATCTGTCAAATCGTTTGTTTACTTTTAGAAAACCCAACAAATATTTTTTTTCTGCAGTTTAAAGTGAAAAGTGATTTGTTTTTTTGGTTTTTTACAATTTAGAAAGGATTTCTTTTGATTTTAATGTCGGGAGTAAAGAAGCAGAAAGGTGGCATATCGGGAGCTTACCCCGAACGCCCTTCTAAAACCGGCGAAGGAATATCATTTTTTAGATTTGCTATGGAGATCACAGGTATGTACCTATATTATAAACAAATATTGTGCTTTTGGAAACATAACATGTATGTGGATTTATTTACTAATTCTTGAATCGTCTACTAATTTTAATATATTTAATAATTAAATTATAGAAGACACAAGTACTACTGTAACGCTCTTTTAATAAATATAAGCTTATAAATTAATCAATTATAATATTAAAAAATAAATAAATTGTCTTATCATAACTGAAATTTAATTCAAACTGCTATTACAAACCACCCCATCCGCGATGGTGCTGAAAGTTATTATACCTCGCATATGAATGAATTTTTTGATGGTGTCCAGTTCTTTCGGCCAACATTAATTATCCATCTCTCACGTCTGTTCTCATCCGAGGGAAATGAGGCCATATAACATTTTCTCCCATGATTGGTATTATTTTTGCAACCGGGATAGCTCTGCATGTATGCATTTTTAAAACACTTTGACGTTTAACGAACGCGAACTGTTTATTTACATCGCGAGATCATCATAATATGACAGGAGAGACTGACACCGCGCGCACGCCCGGGCGCCATTAATTTCTTAAAAGGTGGAAATAGAAAAGGACACAGAGTTCTCTTTCTTACACACGGGCTTTATAGCTCGTGTCCAGACTTTCCAATACAGGGACTTTAGTTTAGCATAAAGTCCCTGGATTGGAAAGTCTGGACACGAGCGGTCGTTCACGCGATTGGTTGGCCTCGAGCTAAGAAATTAATGGCGGCTCCAATAAGAGAAGCGCAGATGACTTATTCGCAGCTATGTTCACATCATTCGCAATCTGTCAAATCGTTTGTTTAGTTTTAGAAAACCCAACAAATATTTTTTTTTCTGCAGTTTAAAGTGAAAAGTGATTTGTTTTTTTGGTTTTTTACAATTTAGAAAGGATTTCTTTTGATTTTAATGTCGGGAGTAAAGAAGCAGAAAGGTGGCATATCGGGAGCTTACCCCGAACGCCCTTCTAAAACCGGCGAAGGAATATCATTTTTGAGATTTGCTAAGGAGATCACAGGTATGTTACCTATATTATAAACAAATATTGTGCTTTTGGAAACATATCAAGTATGTGGATTTATTAGATATTTACAGCCACGGATGATTGTAAATAAAGTTATTCTAAAAACGAAATAAGCAGAAACAGATTTCATTATTAACTAATAGGTAATAGAAAGATGTTGAATAGCTTTTAAAATGTCAATTGTGTAGTAAGACTTGGTTTATGTTATATTAGTTACAGTTACCTGCAATTTAGTAGCAAAACTCTTGTCTGGTTTTAAACTAAACCTAGGTGTTAGAAAATAAAATAGTATGTACCCACCCCGGTACCTACTTTTTTATTTAAAACCTGGTCTTATATGGCTAACTGTAAATAAAATAAAATGTTGTTCTCGCTTGTACCCAAAATAAGCCACCTGATAGCTTACAACTGTCTTTCTTTAAACTTTTTAATAAGGGGCAATGTTGTACGAAGCACGAAGGCCAACAAATTAAGTACATTCTTTAAAATCTTATTAAGTATGTATTTTTAGAACTAAGGCATGTCTTGTCACTCGTAAGAGAGAAGAATTGCTGTATAAGGATGTCTTGGATATACATATTAACTACAGGGTTTGTGAGAAAAATTTTAATGAGAAGTACATGACCCGAGGTGGACCATGTAAGACTTGATTGCACAAGCTTTGCCCTCAATGTTTTCTCAGCACAAAGCTATTGAAGCTATCAGTGAAACACTCCATCAAGAATTATTGAACTTTCAGGTTAGTTTTTATTTAATCTTAATATCTAGGTATTTACAAATGCATTAGATTGATGGAAAAATTATTGTCAAGATCCCTTAGTATAAGACATCGGTCAATTCAGATAAAATAAAGATAAGGTTCTAACACGGAGAATGCCTTGTGTAGAGTCACGGATGAGATATTGCAGAATCTTGACATTGGTAGGAAGGTCATTGGTGTGTTCTTGTACCTAAGGAAGGCCTTCGACACTGTGGCGTACCGGATCCTACTTGACAGATTGGATAAGATGGGTATAAGGGGTATTGCAAACACACTATTGAAGTCCTATTTAGAAGATCGCACCCAGCGAGTAAAAATATCAAATACATTAAGTGATCATCTTAAGGTGGGGTTCGGTGTGCCGCAGGGTACGGTTCTTGGCCCGCTCTTATTTAATATTTATGTTAATCAAATTTTGTCGTTACTGGATGATGGTAGCATCTTTGTTTCGCAGATGACACTGCTATTATTATAAGCGGCGAATGCTGGAATTCAACCTTTGAAAAGGCTGAAGTGACCATGAGCAAAATTAAAAAGTGGTTGGATTGTAGCCTATTAAATGTAGAAAAAACTAAATTTATTACGTTTGCCTTATCCTCAAGATCACTGCCTAATGATCAAAACTTAAAATTGCATAATTCCGATTGTAATCTAAATAAACAAACTTGTAAGTGCAATGAATCAATTGAAAGAAAATCATGTTTAAAGTACCTAGGAATTTTGCTCGATGAAAACTTCACATGGAAAGAACACATCAATTATTATGTGACCTCAAAAATTAGGAAACTTATTTTTAAATTTTATGAACTGCGTAATATTCTACCCTTGCAAACCTTGAAAACTGTTTATTTCGCCCTTATAGAATCTGTAATTAACTACGGGCTAGTTGTGTGGGGGTGTGCTGGTAGGACATTTATGTTTAAATTGGAAGTGGCACAAAAATGGGTAATAAAAGTGATGCTTCTTAAAAACAAAAGATACCCTACTGAACTTGTTTATAAAGATAGTGGACTACTTACACTTAATCAACTTTACATTAAGTCAGTCATGAGATTTATGTTGAAAGTACCATACTATAAGAAAAACTTAAATCACGGTGTAAACACTAGGAACGCCGCGTTACAAAATGTTCTGCTACGCAACCCCAAGCATACTACCTGTCAAAAACATATATACTGTGCAGGCCCAAAAATTTACAATTCCATACCTACGAATTTAAAGCTAAAACCATATATCAGAATAAAACATCAGATCACGCAGTGAATTCTTGACACTGGTTTCACCCTTGTATATTTAGAATAGTACTATGTATATAGAATAATAGCGACTTTTATGATCAAAAACTAACTAACTTTAATTAAATCAAAACGGCAATGATAAGTATATTATGTAATAACCTTTATTGAAAATAATATGTACAAATTAATAAAAACCTCTATGTGTAATTTAAATAGAAATAGGTGAACACACAGTATCTTTAGGTACCATCGTGCAACCGAACTAGTAATAGCCACAATGGATGTTAGAATGTAGTAATTGTAACAATATTGTAATATTGCTGTTGCTGTTGCTGAATAAATAATCGTTTGCAAGTGTAAACTTAAAATTGATTTAAAAAAAGTGCTAAGGCTTATCATTAATTGGCTGTAGTCAACCCTTCATAAAAGGTCTCGCTTTCATCTACTATAAACTACATAGTATATATTTCGACGCTAGTAATGTGTAAAAATTTTAGTTTTTGCTTTCTGCCATGGGGATAATTACTATACAATTTAAAAATATATTAAGTAAAATAAACTTGATTTATTTTTGAATTTCATTCCAAAATTCTTATTCAACAAACCTGTTTTGAGCAACCATAAAAGTAGGTTTGTCAAATGGGAAACTTCAGGAGTGACATTCCAGGATGCCCTGTAGCTAGGTAAAAAATTAATTTGTAAAAAGCTGTTAACAATTTTAGGTTTTTGGAATATCTAGTTGCAGTAGATAGAGAAAACCCCACCACATGAAACACAAAGCCATGAGACATGACACTAGTTTGCTGCTTCCAGTTGTAATTTTACGTTATAAAATGTATATTTGGTTTAACAATTAAGTTACTCCTGTAATTTTAGATATTAATTTAATAAAACCATTATATAAACTATTTTCGTTGTTACTTATTTATGTATTAGCGAGCAAAATCACATTGACAATTTTTACAAAATCTGGTAGGTTCTGCTAATAATATTCAACACGATTGTCAAGACTAAAATAATATCGTATCAAGAACTTGCTAAATTTTTTTTTTATTTTGGTTTCACGACAGCTATAATATTTTTCAGTTTAAAAAGAAGTTAGTTAACGTTAGAATTTTATATGTGTAACTTTCTGCTTACTAAAAAAAGTATATGTAACCCAAAACTCAAAAGAAATTTGTTAATTATTATAAAACTGTAACCTTGATTGTTTAATCCTTTTGGTGATGTTTTGAGACAGTTTCTTTGTGTAATATTAAAGTTAGTGTGAAAACTAGAAAATGTTCGATCAGGAAATCATAAGTATTGTTTCCTGTAGGTACCTCCGTAAAAACGGGGTAATTTAACCAATTAATATTTTAAAACCCCTTAACATGTTTTTAATAATTTAGAGTTGACCTTGTTCGTTACTGACCTCGCCGCATTTTAATTAATATAAAAAAAATATATATTAAATCCGGACCTGAATCAACATACATCTACACCTAAAATAAAAGTATGTAACTAGAATGTGATACATGCCATAAAAATGTAACCTCAACTAACTTCTTTCTAAACCGAAAAATACTATACCTACTGTTTTTGCAATAAAATTTTAAGGAAGTCTCAGAGATACCTTCATACAGGAAATATAAAAAGAGTAATGTTTTTAACAATGCTGTTATGTTAAGCGATTCTTTTAGAATTTTAGTATACCTAAAGTCATCTAAAAGTCATTTCTATAATTTAATATTTTTATTATAAATATGGCTGTACTCTGTTCCTGTCGCGACTGTACTGTCTAAAGTTTATCCATTGTCCATGTTTCTGACACTGATTGCTTTAATAATTTTTGCACCTCAGAATATTTCAAGTATTTTTAAATTCAACTTCATTGGCATTCTTTCCTTCTACATCTCAATTTCTAATCTTGCCCATTCTATACTAGTTCTTCGTATTGCATCCAGCTGCTTCTGCCTCAATTGCCTACGTACAAAAAATAGTAAAATAACATTCGAACTTATTTAAATATTTTTAGTATTAACTTTGCTCTCGGCTACCATTCCTCGATAGTAATATTTTAGTTTCTGAATTTTACAGGTGCATATGTTCTTTGTTAGGATACTGGTAGGTATAAAAATGGTAAAAAAAAGGTTTAATAAGATAGAATGTTGATATTTTTATTAAAAATAAACAAAGGAATGCTCTGCATAGGATAGATAGGATAACTAACCTGAATCCTTACCTTATGAGATATTTTTACAAGCACTTAGGTAAGTAAACAACAAAAATATCTACTCTCTATTCTATTTCTAACTTTAAAACTGTTGTAAATATTTTAGAAAAATGGATCAAAGCCCAACGAATACCAAGGGACAAAGCCCTTACTCTCACTTTTGTATCCCTACCTGGGCTTTTGAATTGTGACCCTAGTGGTTCATTTTTTTATAAACATTAGGTACTAAAAGATCTATAAATACAACACAAGTTGTGTAATTTGTACGAAACAATACTTGGTTGATCTAGGTTTTAATAATTATCTAGTATCTAGCTACCTAGTTTAAAAACTTACCTCGCTCTATTAGGTATAAATTGTTGCCAAAGCTGAATTAAACTATAACATCATGTATTTTTCAGCTTGTAAATTATAGGAAACTATTTGAAGGCTTCAATAAATATTAGAAAATGGTATAATTCTTATATTTTATTCACTTCTACGTGTAATTCAGTAGCTGGTACGGATTTAGGTAAATAGAAGGAAATCTCCTCGAAATTCTCCCCTCTCATGTTTTGTTATGATCTAAAAGGTATAAAAGTCACTATAAGGGAGTTGTAAATCAAATCAAATCAACTTTGACAGTAATTTCAAGATTTTTAAAGTAAAATAATCTGAAAGTAAAATCCTTTGTAAAAATCTATACCAACAATGGTGTTTTTAACTTACCGTTATAAATATATTTCCATTTCTTTATAAAAAACGAGCTAATACATCTAACAAACGTTGCATTTTTCACCAAAAACTCTTCGATTACTAATTTTTGAAGCAAAAATCGCCCAAAATCAACAAATATGTGAATAAAACCCAGCTGTGGCCGTCAACCGCTCGCAAAAGTTCATTGACCGCTTGACATCACAGAACAATAAAGGTTAGCTTGACATTTCCAAACAATGTTTAAAATTTCCGCGACTGATAACCGAACTCGTCCCTGATTGGCTCAAATCGCGAGATCATATGACAGGAGAGACTGACGCCGGCCGCCATTAATTTCTTAAAAGTAACTTAAAAGGAGGAAATAGAAAAGGACACAGAGTTCTCTTTCTTACACACGGGCTTTATAGCTCGTGTCCAGACTTTCCAATACAGAGACTTTAGTTTAGCAAACGAATTAATAGAAACTGTGCCATTACTTCTTCTACTTCTCCGCGACGGAGATTGAAAATCATCATGGCTATCCTGAGTTTGGAGGTCGCTGCTCTGAAGAGTTCTTCTGAGGTGCATCTAAACCATTCCATCTAGTTTCGCAGCCACGATATTCTCCTCCTACCTACACTTCTCCTTACGAAGATCTTTCCCTGCACAATCAGTTACATCATAGCATATTTCCTCTCCTTGTTTATTTTCTTCATGACGTGAGTGTTTGTTACGTATTCAGTTCATGGAATTTTCAGAATTCTTAGGTAGACCCACATTATAAGCTTCCACCCAATAAAGACGTGCAGAGAAAATGTAACATCTCACCAACCTGACCCTCAAGTTCAATGTTAGGTTTCTGGCGCAGCATCTTTCTCATCCTGATAAAATTTGATCGGGATATTTCTATGCCATTACTGTCATTCATTTATTCATTAATATAAAATAAGCAGCTGCCATCCTTGGTTCTTTTTAACTGTGCTATTTTGTGTATTGTTTATTCACAATGGATGCCCTTCAGAAAACAGGAGAGAAATATCGAAAAAATGGATATGAAAGCAATATTATATCTTAAAACCTTAGTGTGAATTAAACAAAAAAATAGTTAAAAACTGAGTTTTAATAGCTTATAATGTCGCATTACATAATTTCCAACACCACACTTAGCTCTTTTTTTTATATCTTGACGATGGCACAGCACCTATTTTAGAATTTAAAGTTTATAATTTTTAAAAACTATTACAAAAATTCTCTCTAAAATTTCAAGTTAATAGGGCCAAAACATTTATTTTATTTAACATATAAAAATATTTGTGAATTTCTATAATCAAAAATAGACTTTATATACCAAAAATATTGATTATCTCAAAATCTTGATTTGGCATACAGCCCGGTTTTCATTATAAGTCTTCATATTAACAAACTCATTATCGACTACTAAAAACGGATGGATGTTTCCCTGTGTCCCCTGATTACATAATCCCACATTCACCCCAACCCGCAAAAACCATATACACTACCGAGAGACTGACTCACTGCCCCCCCTCCTCCCACTTGCTTCATGAAATTAGATCGAATATCGCGAAAAAATAATTCTAAAGGTACTTCTTTCCTGCTGCCCCCCGAACCACCTCAAAAAAACACGAATTGGAAAATTCTCCAATCAACCTCTAATTAAGATCCGGCCAGCAGCAAGCCTGTTTAAAAAATATAATATAGTCAAAGACTAATTTAAGAAATAAAAATGATCCAATATACGAATAAAGATTACGCAGTGAACATAAAGTGAACATTTTTTTTATCGGAGAAATGAATTTTAAATATCTTTTGGCGCCAAGATAAACTTGTCCTAACCCTTAGTAGAGTTGCCGCAAGACACAAGATGTCTCGTCGCGAGAGCATTTTGTTTTGAATGTCGAGACAAGATAAAATCCTTCGAGGCAAGCTCGAGACGAGACGAGGCGAGACGACAAGTCTCAAAAAAATTTAGTGGCTTAAAACGAATTCTTCCGAATTAACAAAAAGACAGCATCTTTGGGTGTGATCTGGTAATACGTACCTATATATAGGGTGGCCCATCGAAAACGTACCGCAAAGCAGTACAGACTGGAAAACGACTTTTCGACAAAAGCCAAAACCACGTCAAGTTTGTTTGTCAGGGGGACAACTTTTGACGCAAGAATCATAGCAGAACCTTGAACCCCCTAAGTGGAGGTGTCATCCCCCAAGTTTTTTCAAATAAGAATGGGGGTTAAGTGGGGTTAAGTGACACATTCAAAAGGGCTCTTAATTCCCTATACATCGTTGCTTGCATTTTGAAAATCGATCAACTCGTTTAGAAAATATGGACCTTTAAATACCTAACACTACGTTTGACGCAAAATGCAGAAATCGATTTAATTTTAAACTTACCGTATTAGTCAAGTAAATACTCAAATTGTTATCCGCCAACGTGCATACAGTGATACAGGTGGAGTGCTGTAAACTTTGCTTTTTATGTGCCCCGACAAAAAAAAATCTAAAAGACTTAAGTCGGGTGACTGAGGGGGCCACTCAATTGCACCCCTTCGGCCTATTCAGCATCCTGGAAACGTGTCATTTAAATAATTGCGCACATGTAGCAAGTAATGCGGAGGAGCTCCGTCTTGATGAAAAATCAGTTCTTGTTCATTGTGTGCAGGGTCGTTTTCTATGATATTTGTAAGAGCTGGGTCACACATTAAATAGGAAATTACCATTATTAATCGCTCGTTCAGTCATAATTTCGCAAAATTGAGAGCGACGATCAAAGTCGTCTTCATTTAGTTCTTGCACTAACCGAACCTTATAAGAATGGAACTTGTATTTTTTTAACACTCGTTGGACACTTGTACGACTCACACTCCGTAGGTTCATTTAGTACCAGATTTTCAAGCTGCTTTTTTTTTGTTATGAACAGAACCTGTTTCGCGAAATTTGGCCACCAATTCCCGAACAATTTTTCCAGAAACATGTTTGTCATGATGCCGTTGGTTAAACAGCTCCGCGACCCGATTTCCGAATTCATTGTTTTTGAAAAAAAACTCAATAATTTCTACTCTTCCTGCAATTGAGTACACCATAATTGATAAATTTAAAAGGTTCAATAATTTGGAAACACTTCAACCACAAGTCACAAGACAACTATCTAGCAACTACCTGGCCCAATGCGAAGCAAAAATCCGATAACTGTTATCTCACTAATACGAGGCTAAAGAATCTGCAAATGACCAAAAAACAGCGAATTCTTTTTGAATTTTTGATAATACGGTAAGTTTGAAATCGATTTTTGCATTTTGCGTCCAACGAATTGTTGGACTTTCAAAGGTCTATATTTTCTAAACATAAATAATAAGCATACCATTAACATTTTCGTGCGAATATCACATTATATTTCTTAAGCTCACAGGTAAAAATAAATAACTAAAAGGAAAAGTAAATCCTAAATCTCTCTAAACTGAAGATAGATAATAAATATAACATTTTAGTACGAATATTTAGATTTCACATTACATTACTTAGGCTCACAGGTAAAAATAAGTATTGTATATCTATGTACGTACCTACAAAAACCATACTACTTTTGGCGTAGCATAAACAGGTAAATTCCACTGATCGAAGTTTAGTTTATATTTTAGCGTAGGTACAAGTGTACCATGAGTTAAGACATAATAATGAACGATCCGACTCCGCATTAAGTCGATTCCGAAGTTCAGTGACTATTAATCCAGTTTTGGAAAAAAAGGCGTTCTAAAGGAAAGCTTGTCGCGGTAAAACCTAATAAGTCTCTTCCATCTTTGAAATATGTGGATAATGTAATTAATTTCTTTTCCACCATTCCAACAATGTTTCTTCTTTTTGATGCTCTATCTGAATAAAAGTATGCGTTTAGCTCTTATTTCCAAAACTTTTTAGCTTCGGATTGAGGAGTAGCCTTTTTAAATAAAAAATCAATGTCCATGTCTTAATTTAAGCCAGATTATTCTTCAGCTTCTTATACGAACGAAATTGGTCTAGCTGGTGCATATTTTTCACAATAAATTATTTAAAATTATTGGAATGATTGATTTTTCATTTCTTCACCCCAGAAAGTCATTGCAAATGTTTGTAATTTGTTTTTTAAACAATGTCCAGCATCTCCTACTCTATTTGATTTAACTTAACCCAAAGCATCAATAGCAGTTTCCGTTTCTATCCCTAACAAAATCATTTCATAAGTCGAATTCCAACGGTTTGAAATATCTAATAGAAACATTGCATTACAACATACTTTTAATTTGTTCTGTAGGGCGGCTCGTCCATTTACGTAACGAAACCAATGAAACCAGTTGCGTACAACCATGAAACCAGTTGCGAATGCAACTTTACCTATTGAGATAACGTGTCCGTCCACTTATGCGACTGCAACCTATTTGTGGCGCAACCTATACGAAACCGATCGCATGAAACCAAACCTGCAGATCGCGAATTGACCAGTTGCGTGCGATCACTGTAGGAAAGCGGTTCGTAGATGCATTTTTGTGGTATATTGCGATTGAAAAGTAGTCAAAAAAATGCCTAGAGGCTTGTCGACCGACGAACAAACTTCAAATATTGTCCTAGTGCAGGAAGTAGAGAAAAATCCTTGTTTATATAATTATAAAATTAAAGACTATTCGAGAAGAGATGTAACTGACGCTGCCTGGGAGAAAATAGCTACAGCCGTAAATGATACCGGTAAGTAAGAAGGCCAGAAACTGTCTGGATCATCAAACGTTCAGTATTGCGACAACGAAATGCTTTTATTCCATAGCTAGGTCGAAAATTTTGTAACGGTATTTTTTTTTAATAAATACTATACTTAATTTTAAAAAACTGCTACCTTATTTATTACGTTTATTTACGTACCTAAGTGTAATCAGAAGTCGCTCTGTCACTCCAATTGCATTCCGAAACCTAGTATTTTTCATTTCAATTCGTGGACCAACTAACCTCACCAATTCATTGAAACATTTCTTCTGCTATTACAGAGAACCTTCTCGGGTGATTTTTCTTAAAATCAGGATGAATCCAAAAACGCTTTCGGGCTTTTCTTCTTCTTAAAAACATGGCACCCACAACAAAATCTTCATCAGACGACGACATATTTCAAACTAAACTGCAAATAGGTTGCACAAATGGACGTAAAATGACGCGACTAGTTTCATGAAACCAGTTTCATGCAACTGGTCGCATGCAACCGGTTGCGTAAATGGACGAGCCGCCTAACTGTTCGAAGTATTTGAGTTTTTTAAACAATGTTCTAATCTAGTTATAGGGTGCATATTTTCCTACGTTTTTTCTTCCTTTTCTGCGTGAAATTGATCAGCATCTTTGTACACTTCTTCTTCTTTCTCTTCGTCCTGCTTTAAAAGTTTCAATATATCCTGAACGCCTAAATTTAGGATATGAACAAAACGTCTAAAATGTCTTCAGGGTTAAATGTCGTACAATTTTTTTTTTATTATTATTTCCTTAAACTTTTCTAGAAATTTTGTATTAACAAAAGCGTTATTCACGATTATCCCTCGTATTTTATTGAGTAAGTCATACTCCTCCATTGATGTATAAAATATAGTGGCAATAACCATACCAGTGTGTTCTCCATGCGATGGTACGAAATCCAATACCAAGAACTATTTTGTCCAGTTCTTATCCACAAAATGAATTCTTAATCCATACTATGATTTTTCACTTATAGATGACTATCCATCTATTGTAAATGAAATATTTGACGTATTTTCTTGCAGGACCTGAGCACCCCTTGTTGTTTTTAGACCGGAAGTTGGTGTCAGCAAATAGCTTATGATAGTGCAAAGCGCTTTGCTTTAACTTAGACCGTTTAGATTTTACAGGGTTCTAAATTACCCAAAATGGCAATTTCCTAACGTAATTATTATAGAAAAATTTGAAGATTGGCATAGATCATGAAGTATGGACATTTCTAGAATTGAACCTACAATCCAAAAATATAATGATATAGGGTGTTTTATTTAAAAAAAAATTATCTTTGTATCGCCACACTTTTTTGATAATTAGTTTAAAAAATGTGTAAATAAAAACAAAAATCGACGGGCCGGAGCGTTTTCTAAACTGTATTGAAAGTAATTGAATTGAGAAAAACCAAAAACCGAGAGGAGACGAGTCAAACGTTGTCTTGCCTCGTTTTGTCTTATTTGTCTCGAGTTGTTATGGTTTTTTGTTTTATCTCAATTCAATTAATTTCAGTAAACAGTACATTAGTAAAGTATCGGATAAATTCAATAGAAATTAGCATGGGAGTTTAAAATAAGACGCTATCTACATATTCGTATTAAAATGTTATATTTATTATCTACCTTCTGTTTAGAGTTTGATCATTTAGGATTTATTTTTTTTCTAGTAATTTATTTTTACCTGTGAGTAATATAATGTGCACGAAAATGTTATTGGTATGCTTATTATTTATCCTCAATTTACAGTATATATTATTACTTTTTTTTTACTATAAAATACTTTTATTTGTTTTTTTTTTGCTGTTAATTCTCTATAAGCATACATATACTCAAAAACACCATACAGGTTTTTAATAAAGGTTTTATTTTTTATTTTAAGTTTTATTTTAACAATTCATATACAGGGTGAGTCGGGAGGAATGTTTTCAAGTTACAGCGTTAAATAAAATAATACTATTGTTAAATTAAAATATCCAACATTAACATTGTTTTAAATAAATCGTTGGTTCAGTATATTGTCAAAAATACCGCCATTGACTTCCAAACATTTCCTGCTTCGTTTACGAAGGGCGCGGGTGGATTTTCTAATTGATTCGTGCCTTTCTTTAATATTGAGTACAGCATTTCTAATGCGTCTAATTAATGCATCCCTAGTATCTACTTTTACTTTGTAAACCTCAGATTTTAACAAACCCCATAAATTGTAGTCTAACGGCTTGAGGTCTGGCGATCTTGGAGGCCAACTAATAGGACCACCGCGACCAATCCAAATCCCTGAAAACCTTTGGTCTAAATATTGCTTGACCCGACGATCGAAATGGGCAGGCGCTCCGTCGTGTTGATAATACATTTCAGTTCTGATGTTTAAAGGAATCTCCTCCAGTAGTCCTTTCAATTCATTTTGACAAAAGACTTAAGTAGTGATTCCCTGTAAGGCGATTTTCCAAAAGAAAAGGGTCAATTAAAATATTATCGATCATGCCGCAACTGAACACAAGTTTACTGAAAGCCTGTGTTGAAAATTACTTTCGACTATTGCGTGAGGATTTTCGTCCGACCATACATGGGAGTTTCGATTATTATTGGTGCCGTCACGGGTGAATGTAGCTTTGTCAGTAAAAAGTATGTGCGGTAAAAGATGACGATTATTAATTATTCACTCACAAAATGGCATACGCTTTGCGTAGTGTCCAGGTTGAAGATTCTATACACGCTGTACATGGTACGGGTATAAGCTTTGCTCGCGAAACGTATTGATAACTCTTTTTTGGGGAATCCCCAACTGAATTCCAATTCTTCGTGAGCTTGTCCTCGCATCTTCTTCTACTAAAGCTGGAACATTTTCTATTTCTTTTAAATCCTGTTGAATGTTCCCGTTCGGATGTTACATTAGCACTTGGAAGCGTTCCGGTCTCTCAGAGTTTGTTGAAAACTCTGATAAAGGCCTTTCTGTTCGGTGTTCTTTCACGTGGAAATCGTTCACGATATTCTTCAGCAGCCGCTGTAGCATTCTCATTACCCAAACCATAAATAAAAACCATATTCGCATATTCGAGATGTGAAAAAATGTGTGGCATTTTATAAAACTAAAATGATACAAATCCGAAAGTTAACGGTGAATCAATGTAACATTTTATACTGACACTAACAGGATAGTGGTAGCACAACAATCAAAAGCAAACAATAATAACATTTATTACAGGAAAGCTAAATTAATGAAATATTTCGTTTTTGCCTTATAACTTGAAAACAAATGAATATTGGATAACAACATTCGAGTTTTTTCTTATTATTTTAATGCATAGAGTTAGGCCCATTCCTCCCGACTCACCCTGTATAGGTACTTATTATCAGATCACACCCAATGATGTTGCTTTTTGTTAATTCGGAAAAATTCGTTAATAGGAAGTCAAAATTCAATTAAAATTTAAAATATTATTATTATCATTCGTTTGAATCGTTTTAAGTCATTAAACTTATTTAAGATGTCTTGTCTCGTCTCGGTGTCTCGCGGCAACACTACTCAGGCTTAGGACAAGTTTATGTTTGCGCCAAAGAATATTTAAAATTCATTTCTCCGATAAAAAAAAAATCACTTTATGTTCACTTCGTAATCTTCATCCGTATATAGGATCATTTTTGTTTTTTAAATTAGTCCTCGACTATAACTTTTAGTTTTTAAACAGTGTTGCTGCTGGGCCGATCTTGATTAGAGGTTGATTGGAGAATATTTCAGTTCGTGTTTTGTCTAGGCAGCAGGGAAGTAGTAACTTTTGAATCATTTTTCTGGATATTCAATCTAATTTTATGTAGCAAGTGGGGGGGGGGGGGAGTTATCGGTAGTGTATATGGTATCTGCGAATTGGAGTGAATTGTGATTTGTCTCGTCTCGAAAAATATTATCTCGAAGTTTCAAGACGAGACGAGACAAGGCCTTATTTCGTCTCGTCTCGTAGCAACTCTAAACCAGAGACTTTAAGATCCTGAACTGTTTCAAGTTCCAACTGTATTGCTTCGGCAAAATGGGTTATTGCATAGGGTTGCAGGTTTACTACAGGGAATCCTTTGAGCCAGGTTAAAAAAATGCATATTATTTTAAAACATAAAAAAAAAGTATTGAAATTATTTTTATTTCCATAAACTAATCGATATACTTCTTAGCTCATATTCAAATAACATCGACGCCAATGGCCAAGCCGGAATATATTCTAACCATTTTGTAAAACTTGATCACGGTAGTAATTCACTAAGATACATATCAGGGTCCCACGAAAAAAAGTTTTATATAGAAAATAATAAATCAAAAGTTTATACCAACCTTCAAGCAGCCGGTCGCAATAACTTCCTACACTAAGCTTCCCCCTGTACGTTCTCTGGGTTTGGTTGCCGTAACGAATCTTGGCGTCCGACAATTTCAAAAACTTGTAGGAAAGTTTGAATTCGAAGCTGTAGCCGGAACTTTGCTGAAAAGATAAAAAGTTTACATCAAGTGGCTTGAAAATGGTGCAAAGTAGAAGTTAAAGATAGTTTAACTGTCTGTTTTATTAAAACTGTCAAGTAACTAGTTATACAGGGTCCTACAACTAAGCTCTCCTGATCTCTAAAATCTATACCATTAGAGACACAGATTTCGATTTGCTACAGGGTAATACTTATAATAGGAACTATATTTGGAAATTATTTTTAAACATGCAGAATGGTTTACAAAAGCGGGACAACTTGAACATTAATATTTTTAAATACATTCTATATTGTTTATCAGGATGTAGTGCCCGTCTTTATCGTATATTTCTCTTAATTATTATTTCCCAATCTATTGTTTTGTTGCCAAGTTATTAATTATTTTCCTAATTTTTTTGCTTTCTTACGATCGCAATAAATAAACATGCCGTAGTTTATTTATCGATTTTAATTTGATAAATATTGTTTTCAGATAGATTTATCAGGGTTATATAAATACGACTTTTTCGATTTGACTAGTTGTTTTTATACAGCGCGCTTTAATTTTTACTCTCAAATCTTGAGAAATTTAGATTAAATGTAGGCAATAATTTTCTTAAGGGGAACGCCCGGTATGCCCTGTCAAAAATTAAAACTTCGACTTACTTCCCTCATAACTGTATTTTTTTTTATTATTGTCTGCGGCGCTGTCAAATCATGAATATTTTCTCAAAACTTTCGATATTTTTTTTTAATTAATTTTTTTGAATACCCTAAGCTTAGTTGGTCTGGAATATTGTAATATTTCGTATTTCGTTGAACGTATTCTATGTTTTATATCAAAATGCTTAATCATATACCGACTCTATAATTCGTCTCACTAGTCATTAAATTTTTCCAACTTCCAAAAATATGTTTTAACTATGTACATTTAAGACTTGGAAGAAATTCCAAATTAATACCAATCATTGTTTTAACACTTTGACGGATACTCAGAAAACAGGTTGAGTGCCAAAATAAAGCACTGTTGTTTTTAGTAAATTTCAATTTAACATCAACAATGAATTAAAAAATGTATATTTTGGTATTCGTATATAGAAAAAATAAGTGAACGGGTATGAACGTCATGGCCTATCAAAGAGTACTTTAGGCTTGAACGGACATTGACGTCTATTACCGTCCAGTCCAATGTATACCTTTTGAAATTTTGTTTATTGAAGCAAAGAAATTGTATAGTAAAAATAACATTAAAACTTGTAACTTTGTATACTTATGCCATGCCTCAAAATACGTCCCTGGGCAAAGCAGCGACTCATCGATAAAGGTTTTAGAACGCCAGCGTGTTTCGATCCGACGAGTTTGATTCAGAATCCACTTCATTTTAAGGATCATTTTCATCGTCTCTAGGAATTTCATTATACCACTCTAGAAGTTGTTTTTCTTGCTTATTGTTTATTTTTTAGCAAAGCGCTACAGCACCGTTTAGTTTGCTTAGTAAATGCATTACAAATACAACAATAAATGCCGCAACGTAACCAACAACACGCAAAGAAATAACGCCAGTTTCAAGCATTCAATTATGTTCAAATCAAATTATTTTGATGAACAGTCGGACACTTTATACACTATTGGCAAGCATTTATCTTACATGCGGAGGTTTTCAGTGTGATAAAACGGTATAGGCAAAGGCTCGAGAGAAATAAAGACAGACAAAATCATGCTCTAGCCGATTCCCCTTCCACCGACCAATACGCTTTTATGGTAGAGGGGAATACTAGCGGACACGGTAGGTGGGCGACGGGCGACGGCAGTATCGTATCAGCCAGATATTGGAGCAGTAGTGATTGTCAATCGCATTTTGTGCGATGTTTTACGACGTCGTTTTTTTGCGGTCATGTTTATCACTGGTAGTTCTATTAATACATACAACTAACAGTAATTTTAAGGTGTTTAAATTTTTATCGGCCTTAAGCATAAAAGTAAAATAAAACCTGTTATTCTAAAAAAAAATAAACTCATGAACATTCTTAAAAAGAAATAAAATTAATGGTAATTCTAATTAAAAAATAAATTTAAACAATAAGTATTCTTAAAATGGTATAAAACTAAAAAAGTAATTTTAATAAATGCTCGAAGACATTGCCTTGCTGTGCTTCGCAATACCCGAGCCGATCATAAAACTCCGTCCTAACATTCGACAATACCTCCGGTGTTATGGAATTAGTAATGTCGAATACTTTTGCTCTTAAGTCAACTAAATTTACAGGCCCCTCATGTGGATACCTGTAAATTAGTTGAGTTAAGTGGCCCCACAAAAAAAGTCGAGGGGAGTCAAATCCGGTGACCTTGCCGGCCATGGTATGGTACCTCTGCCACAAATAAGCCGTTTAGGAAATGTCATACTCAAAAACTCCTGAACTCGCCTTGCATTGTGAGCAGGGCAACCATCCTGCTGAAACCAAATTTCTTCGAAATTAACATTCAAGGCACGCACAGCTGGTATTATTTCCTCTTGCAGCATCTGCAAATATTTTTCCCCATTTAAGTTGCCGTCAATGACAAAAGGTCCTACAATATTGTCGCCCAAAATACCCGCCCAACAGTTTAATTTTTGGGGATATTGTGTCCGCAAAGGCGCACTTAAATGTTTATTTTCCCGTGACCAATATCTGGCGACTGCAGGATTATGATAACCATGAAGAGAAAATGATGATTCATCCGTAAACAGAATATTTTTTAAAAAATCTTCATTTTCATCAATTTGCCTTCTCATGGTCTCACAAAACTCCATTCGCCTCGTAAAATCATCTGGAAAAATTTCTTGGGTAGTTTTCATTTTATAGGATTTATAGCCATGCTTTTTAAAACATGTCTAACTGTGCGGTCTGGAACGCCAATTTCTTGAGAAATATGGGTGCTGGAACATGGCTCACTTGCTTCCACAAAAGCGCATACATTTTCGTCCCTCTCGACTCTTTCTTCAGGAATAGGACGGGCTTGTTGATCCTCGTGATAGCATTTACCACATTGGTTAATGCACCCGGATTTTTTAAAACGATTATAAATATTAATAATCGTTTGGCTGGAAGGAACCTGTTCATCAGGGTACGCAAATGCAAATTGCCCAACAACACCTTCGGCACTTTCAGCTTTGGAATACCATAAAACTATATTAATTTTGTGTTCATGCGAATACATTTCTTTTAAATATTAATTTACTCCTTTCTATGCAAAAGACTCTGTGAATATGAGCCTTGCCGTAGCCGCCCCCACCAGTCCTTACAAGTCTTGCATAGTACCGCCACCCGCGAAAGCAAAGGGCAGGGTTTCGATCAACCAGTAAAAATGAAATTATTTATGTTGTCTTCCCCAATAAAATATTAAAAACTTAGGTTCGAAAGGTCTACGTGACAACGTCGCAAAATCCAGCAGTTCCAAGGCCGCGCGAAAGGAATACTCTCGTTTGTTCTCGTCGTATTGGAAGGGGAATAGGGGAAATCGCTGTCGTTCTCTTTTTAATCTTAGGCATTTTATAACCATACTATTCTATTGCATTAAAATTGGCCTGCAAAGTTTTACTTTGCCGATAGTGTATACCAGTACATGTAAATGCGACTGGAAGTACCGTCAGTGCCGAAATAAAATGTTGAAGACGGGCATGCCCGTCATATTTTCAAATTGCTCATTTATACATCAAAACCATGGACGGGCAAACCCGTCGCTGTCCGTCAACGTGTTAAATTATAATAACCAAAAACCGTTAGTTTTTGCCGTTAACTAATGTTTTTATATTTTATTGTTACTGTTTTGTATAATAATTACACAAAAATTGCATTGTTCCCTAGAAGAATTAATAATTATGGTACATTCTCTGAGAGAGTCATGGGAACTGCTCAAAATTTTCAGGAAAGAAAACAGCCTCAGGAGATAGGATTAAGTAGTTAAAATATCGGTTTGTGCATACAGGCAGTGTTTAGTATGAATAAACCGACAGAGACTGTTTAAACCGAAAAATGTGAACTTGCCGTCGCTCTATTGTCAGTGTCCGAGATATGTGAATTTCAAACAACAAGCTTCATTCCGACCTCACCCAACAATACCGAGAATAGCAAGACTCCGTGATGTGGCGTCAGAGCCGCATAACGTAGGCACAGCGAGGTCTACGTGTCGCGCCTGATCGCCCTGTCTCCATGGTCTGCGCACTTCAAATTAGCCGCTCGAGTTTCATTATTTAGTTGTACCCTATCCACCAGACGGCGCAATCTATCACGGCATCATAGATAAAGGTTTATAGGGGGAACACGGAATTTCAAACAACAACCGACATGTGACGTGACGCCAACCGCCGTTGTTGTTTTTGATAAACTTTTGTTTGATTTTTTGTTAATAGTTTGTGCTTCTTTGTGAATTATTATAAGTGCTTATATCTAGAAGACATTTGAACACTATACTGAACTGTTAAAATTGTTAGAATTGTGATAATTTAAACGGTAAGTTTAAAACCGCAGTATTTTAAGAATTGTAGGTTAGTTTGTGATGGCGAAAAAAATGTATACCAATAAAATTAAGAGTAAGAAAACAGTATGTACAGTATAATTATTTAAATAAATAATAAAATACTATTGTTGTCTAATATTAATTTTAGAAATAATATGAATTGGCGTCACGTAAAGTTTTCAAATAATAGAAAATGTTTCTTTGTAAAAATGTCAAAATAATCCATATATTTCCTTATTTTTATGACATTAATGTTACAAGTTATAGTTATAATGTATTATCAAGGAGTAGCACAACCAATGCTACTCTTTGGTATTATTTGAAGTCATGGTTATTTCATAATTATTGAATTAAAATATAGGCTTGACTATAGGTTGTTAATATGAACGTTCGTGTCATAAAAATACGAAAATAATAAATCATTTAAATATTTTAAAAAATAAAATCGTTTAAAATTCCCGCCGAAAGTCGCCGTAGTCCATCCAGTGGCGTGGATGTGTGGTTCCAATATCAAACTTCAAATAAAATCTGAACAGTTTTCTTTCAAATATCACAGTTAAAACTTGTACCCAGCAACATAGGTGGCGCAAGTTATTTCACAGTCTCATTAGTACGGGAGAGTGCCGTTCCCCCTATAAACCTTTATCTATGCTTGTCTCTTAGCAGTGGCGGATTTAAGGAATGGCTAAATGAACATTAGCCGCCTGGGCCCCCCGAAAGAATGGTCAAAGGCCCCCGGCCCTTCCAGCAGAAAAGCTTGTACTCCACATTCTCAAGTAGAATGTAAAATCTACTGTAGCAAGAGATTTGACTAACTCAAAATATCCTCACTTATCGTTCGTGTAATGTACATAGAACAGTTTTCATTATTACAACATCAAAAAAACATAACATAGAAGCATATTTTGCATTTTATAGCATAAAAGCATGAACCACTTTCAAACCTAAGATACAAAGATGTTGACTAACTTTTTCGAAAAATGGTTATTTGGTTATAGGTTCACTTCACAATTTATCACTTCATTTATTTAATGTACCGAACAACTGGGCCCCTCTTAGGAAATCGCCGCCTGCGCTTTTTTCCTTAAATCCGCCATGATTTTCTCGTGCGCGAGAGTGAAGAAAGCGGTTACTTATTGATCGGGTTTTAATTTAAAAGTAATAAATTGTGTGAGATTCTCGTGTTGTGATGGGTTATACCGGTGGTACCGGTATACTTAAAATGCCGTATTCCTGATGTGTGACGGGATGTTGGGGAAATTATAGTAATGGACCGAAGGTACACGCATTTCGTTTTCCAACGGATGCAACGATGTCTGATGGGTAAAGGCTATTCACAGAGAAAATTTTACTCCACCCAAGTTCAGTAGAATCTTTGAGTTACATTGTGCTAAAGAAAACATATTAAATTGTTTTACAGCAACGGATTCAAAAACCGACGAAACTAGAACTGTAGCTTTAAAAATTTCTAGACTAAAACGCGATGCAGTACCCACTCAATTCTCAAATTGTCCGTCCTATTTATCCCCAAAACTGAGAATTGTGCCCAAGCCGTGAAGGTAAACTCCAGGAATTTTTAAATCAAAATGTAGCAAAAGCGATTAAAAATAGTAAGTAAGTAGAATTTAAAACTTCCCAAAAAGCATCTTATAATACCAACTTTAAAGAATTCCTTGTTGTTGTTAACTCGTTTGAGCCACCTGAATGCTGGTTTAAAATTAATGATCTGCAAAAAGTTGCATTGTTTAAGTTAAAATATTCTCCTGGGCCTGTAATAAAATATTCTGTAATCATAAATTCTGATTTAAAGGTAGAAATATTTTTGTATGGCTGCAAAATACAAATACTCCAAAATATCAATATACCTGATTTAGAGACACCGTTTATCTCTAATAATATGAATGAAGTGAAAGATTTGTTATTTAATATAGACAACTCGGAAAAAAATGAGTCAGAAAAACGTAATGAGAATAAAAGTTGTTTAAAACCATATTTCGAACTTATTTGTGCGAAATATGTCAGATGAGAGAAAGGAAAGCTTTCAAAATATTTCTGCTTTAGCTTTTATATCTAAGCAACTAAAATTACATACAACAAGCAAGGCAAGATATCGTTATACATATAATACTATGATTTTAGCCTCTATCCTTCAAATAATTAGTCCGCATGCTTACAAATACTTCAAACATTTTGGTGTACTTATTTTGCCTCATCCAGATACGGTAAAATCTATTTGCAGGTCTTTGTTGACTGACCTTATACTAGAAGAAAAAAATATGTCTTGTGGGTACGCGAAAAACCATTATAAGTTATTGTCGGACCGTGAAACATATTTAATATTATTAATGAACGAAATCCACATTAAACCATTTCGTGACTATAAAGCACGAAATATTGTTAGAACTGCTTATAATAATTCTTGTTTGACAAATTCTGCTTTTGTATATACAAGGTGGCGCACCGAAAACTTTCCACCCAGGTTTATTTTCTTGTTAATAAATAAATCAAAATTCGCTAGAATACGGGAACCTTAGTTCTCAGGAGTACATATTTTTGTGCTATTTTCACACCCCCTGCTTTCACCCTTAAAATCTTAAATGGAAAGGGGGGGTCGAGTGATACCTTGTTTTAAAGGGGATTCAATTGCTTTCCCAATGCGACCTTGCTCGTTTAAATCGAGTGAATAGTTCCTGAGAAATAGAGCTAAAAAGAAAAGAAAATTTAAAAGTAATAAAATTTATTACCGCTTATATCAATCAAGTAAATGTTGAAAATGTTCACCTCCAACCTCCATGCAATTATAAAGGCACTGTTCAAAATGTTGGCGAACATTATGGAGCATTGCGGGAGTTATACTCAACATCCCGAAAAATTAAATGTGTGGGCTGGAATTTTTGGGGATCGTATTATTGGGCCTTATTTTATACCTGAAAATTTAACAGGTGAAATGTACCTGAACCTGTTGGAAACCACTATTAACCCTGCTTTAACGAATGCCATAGAAGAAAATGACCGTTATCGGCCAGAAAATATTTACTTTCAGCAAGACGGAGTACCCCCGCATTATGCGCAGTGGCGAAACAACGTAGCCACTGGCCTGTGCGCGAAAATTTTGCCGGGACCCATTATGATACGAAGTATTGATAACCATATTAATTTATGAATTATTTTGGGTACACAAAAAAGCAATTGTTATACTGAAAAGTATTTATTTTCCTGAACATTGAAAAATATCTGCAAGTACAAATCAATAACAATGTGCTATAAGAATAA
This sequence comes from Polydrusus tereticollis, assembly GCA_963920685.1. Lineage (NCBI taxonomy): Eukaryota > Metazoa > Arthropoda > Insecta > Coleoptera > Curculionidae > Polydrusus > Polydrusus tereticollis. The sequence goes on from OY987333.1 coordinate 91,233,000, forward strand.
TTATTTATATACGTAGAAGTAACAAAACTGAAACAAAATCAAAAATGTATTTTCTAAATTAATATGTTAAACATAAAATAACAAAATATTGGAAATACTTCATCAACAATAAAAAAAGAAAAACCTTACAAATATTTAGGAATTAACTAGTAAAATATTTTTTCCTTGCTTTTGCATGCGCAAAATTTGAAATAAGATTAGAAATGTCTATTTTTAAGCTTCCTCATTTTCGATAGAAATAATTGCTAAAGCTGATCATTCTTTTGTCGGTCATGCAATTCCTTAAATAAGTTTTAATCAACTTTAACTTGGAAAAAGACCATTCAGCTGATGCAACCGAAATAGGGATGGCCAAAAAAATAATACAGGCAGTTACAATTTCACTAAAACTGGAAGATGAATAATAATTTTTTACCATAATAAAATCTAATAAATTAAAAATAAAAGTTAAATTATCTATTCTTAAAACATTTTCTAAATGAAAGCACGTGGAATAAAATTGTATCCGCAATGTCTTCTGGATATTGAAGATGCAGGACTTGACTCATATCGTAAATATCCTTATCAGAAAGAGAAGGATCTCGTAAAACGCTGGGGAACAAAACGCGAAAATAAAAAAAGAAAAAAAAAAATTTTGTAAAGGCCAGAACTTCGATTTTTTAATTGAGCTGTAATCATATCTATAGTTTAAAAAAAAACATTTATTCTTAACCAATCATCACTTGTTTGAAGTTGGTAATGGTTATTCACATTACCAAAAATTATTTTTGGTCTTGATATCCTTTTGTTTTCGAATTCAGGAGTAGTGCCCCATTGCCTAGCCAAAATAACAGCTTCCGTTTTAATTACATCAAAATTATTTCTCATTTGATTTATCATTTCAGTGGCTGTGGTAAACATTTTAGACGCAGCTTCAATATTTTGCTCTTTTTTTGTAAAAGTTTTGACAAGCTTTTGTTCATGTCTACTGATTGCTTGCTGAAGATGCCTCCAATCATTGTAGCCACTGCCAATAGCATCATTAGCTTGTGCAAATAATTAACAAGGCAGGCAGTAGCATTTGTCTAGAATTTTAGAGTAACAAAGCCACAAAAGCTCAGTTTTTATTCCTGACATACTAGTTTTAGTGTAGTAAAAAGCCGAGAAACTCTTACCTTTATCATCTGTAGGAAAGGGGCCCAAAGGTCTACAAGGTTCATTAGCAACTAAAAATCTTTTTGTTTATCCATCAATACCCCACTTGGAGCATAATACCCTTTATCAGTTTTTATTAAAATCGTTGATTCGCTCGACACGGCAGTATTATTTGTTTCGATGTTGTATCAAGATACAAGACTTTTGAGTATTAGGCAGTTATTTTATAAAACCAGTATTTTGTTTCTGGTTAAAAGAAAAACAATAACTTCAACATCAGGACTCACGCATCAACATGAAACCAGATATAAAATTGGTGACAACTTAGAAATACCTAGAACACAAAAAACAATAGGTGGTCGTTCATTCGTCAGTGTTGGATATAGGGTGCACAACGTGTTGCCACATGAAATAAAAAAAACAGATTTGTAAAAGAAAATTTAAGATAGTAGAAAGGGATACACTACAGGCAGACGGCCCGCCAGCTGCAAGCTATCTAACCCGGCCTAGACGGCGTACCTTTGCAGGTGTTCTTTTTGTAGGGCTTGGCAGGTGTTCAAACCCGAGCTCTCCGTGGCGTCAGAATACTACGTAACCTGAATCAACGAAATGTCACACACGTGTTCTAACGTGTTTGACCTTGAATGACCTTTGTCGCACACGTGTGTGAACCTATTTGACCCTGAATAACCTTGGCTTTGTGTTTGTGTACGTGTGAATGTGTGCGATTGTCTGCCTGCCTGCCTGTCTGTCTGTCTGTCTGTCTGTCTGTCTGTCTGTCTGTATGCCTGTCTGTCTGTCTGTCTGTCTGTCTGTCTGTCTGTCTGTCTGTCTGTCTGTGTCTGTCTGTCTGTCTGTCTGTATGCCTGTCTGTCTGTCTGTCTGTCTGTCTGTGTCTGTCTGTCTGTCTGTCTGTCTGTCTGTCTGTCTGTCTGTCTGTCTGTCTGTCTATCTCTCTATCTGTCTGTCTGTATGTCTTTTTGCTATGCTTAACCTTGAATATGTAAGCGATGGGTGTTTTTGGCGCTATGAAAGCATACGTATAGGTGTATATTATGTGTTTTATGTCCCCGACTATGTACACAAGCCGGTTTTTACCAGACAACTAGGCAATTGTAGACTACGTCGTAAACCTGTATGAACTTATTAATCTTCTAAGTGCGCAATATTGTAATTTTCATATTTTTATGTTTGTCCATTTACACTGATTGTCTACCGAATATTTAAATACCTATTCAAACTTAAGTATACCTCTTCTTGGGGTATAATATGCGGAGTAAACTTTGAAATAAACCTGAAAATAGGGACAGTGATGTGGACAAGTATCACTCAAATAATGATGTTAACTACACTAATTCTTCCTTGCTATACCTTTTTGGAATCTGTATAACATATTTACCCTATGCTAGTAGCGTTGTTTTATATCGGATTAAAATACTCTTAAAGTGAGAGAAAAGGGTACTAATAAATATTTACTTATTTCACATTTTCGTAAAATGCCTATCGTATTTAAAAAAAATTAGTCTCTTTACGAAATATGAATCAAAATGATAGTTAACGTGTAAAGCAAAAAGTATTATACCATTATTTGATTCAAGAAGTAAACAAAAAAAGAGTTAATTTTGATTCTTCCTTAAGCTATATAATCATCATTTTTCATTTTTTGAAATTAAACTCTTAAAATTTACATAAACCGCATGAATTGTGAATCGGCGGTTAAAATGTCCATAGTTCCTATTTTCGTAAAATCATTAAAACTTGTAGGCTTCGACCATGAAACACTGTACACTGTACGGCGATCTGACTCTCCCGCTTCCCCGCGACGCCGCGCCTTTATTACCCGACCCTTCCGTTCTACAATTTGTAATCTGGTATACCCCCATCGTTCAGCCTACGCAGGTACCATCGTCTTTGAACACCGAATAATACGTAAAGTTTTATTTTAAAATATTGTGATTTTCGTTGGGGTGGCGTTTAATTTTCAGACCTATTTCTGTTCACATGCCTGTGCCGATGTGCTTTGTCGCTAAAAAATAGATAATATCAAGGGTTCCCTGGTCGGCTTTTATTTTAAACACGATTTTTTTGCCTTTTTCTGGGTAAAACAGACATACTCAATTAAAATAGGCCTTTAGGAGCGAAGGTTTACTATTTTCTAATTATACAGTATTATAAAGGATAATAAATAAAATTACCGTAAGTGCTGTTTTAGCTCGTTGACCCTAAAAATGTATATGATATCAAGGGACTTCAGTTGATTTCGGGCTTCGACTGTACAAGGTAGCTTTCTTCGAAGATTTAGGAGTTAATATAATAATATAAATAAATTCACTATGTTTAAAAAAGATTATTATTTTTTCTATACTACAGCGAGCTCCGTCAAAAGTACATATTATTATCACCGGTCGGCTTAATTTTAAAGAAATACAACTCGTGTTTGGCTTTAAACGTATTTATCCAATTAATTAAAATACGTCGTAAAGAGACAGGATTACTATTTTTTAATTTATAGCAGATAACGGATATAATGTGGTTTTTCAGAGGTAGTCAAATACATCAAGGGCCGTTTAGCTACCGCTCAGTTTTTTATCTCCCGCTTCCCCGCGACGCCGCGCCTTATTACCCGACCCTTCCGTTTTACAATTTGTAATCTGGTATACCCCCCATATCGTTCAGCCTACGCAGGTACCATCGTCTTTGAACACCGAATAATACGTAAAGTTTTATTTTAGAATATTGTGATTTTCGTTGGGGTGGCGTTTAATTTTCAGACCTATTTCTGTTCACATGCCTGTGCCGATGTGCTTTGTCGCTAAAAAATAGATAATATCAAGGGTTCCCTGGTCGGCTTTTATTTTAAACACGATTTTTTTGCCTTTTTCTGGGTAAAACAGACATACTCAATTAAAATAGGCCTTTAAGAGCGAAGGTTTACTATTTTCTAATTATACAGTATTATAAAGGATAATAAATAAAATTACCGTAAGTGCTGTTTTAGCTCGTTGACCCTAAAAATGTATATGATATCAAGGGACTTCAGTTGATTTCGGGCTTCGACTGTACAAGGTAGCTTTCTTCGAAGATTTAGGAGTTAATATAATAATATAAATAAATTCACTATGTTTAAAAAGGGTTATTTTTTCTATACTACAGCGAGCTCCGTCAAAAGTACTTATTATTATCACCGGTCGGCTTAATTTTAAAGAAATACAACTCGTGTTTGGCTTTAAACGTACTTATCCAATTAATTAAAATACGTCGTAAAGAGACAGGATTACTATTTTTTAATTTGTAGCAGATAACGGATATAATGTGGTTTTTTCATAGGTAGTCAAATACATCAAGGGCCGTTTAGCTACCGCTCGGTTTTTTATTTCTTAAAGAAAATACAAATCTACCTTTCTTTTCTAAGAACACTCGATAGGTAGATTAAAAAGGCGTTTGATTATGGACTGTATAAGATATAGCTTTTTCGTTCTTTTAACAGTCGATATTCCGTTATAAATAATTCGCTATTTAAAAAGGGTTATTTTTACATCAACATAAAATTTTTACGTTGAGTTCAATTATCCTCGATGAGTTTAGTTATAAAATACAGCTGAATTCTCTTCAAGTACTATCATTTATCATTTGTCATTTTGTAGTTAAACTATTAAAAATTACCTAAACCGCATGAGTTGTGAATCGACGGTTAAAATGGCCGTATTTCCTATTTTTCGTAAAATTCCGTTAAAATTAAAAATCATGTAAGCCGCTTGAGGTGTAATGGAGATGCATGTCCCCTTACCCCCTTTGCCTAAGAACCATTTCTATGCCTCGATATCATCTGTTCCCGCATTGCGTGCCTTCGGACTGATGCCCTGAACGCATACCCGGACGAGGGTATTTCAGCCAGGCTTGTTGTAACTTGTACTAACTTGTTTTAAAGTTGAATAGGGGAAAATAGGTCATACAAACAATAGAAACAAAAGAAAAAAAATAGTACCTATATTGTTATTAAATAATAGAATGTGGGTGAAGAAATGTTACAGTTTTATAAAATAAGAGTCTCACTTACCCCTAATTTCCTTTTTTCAATAGGTACGCTTCGAAATATTGAACGTCGTAGAGGGAAAACATCAAAAATACTGACACATTCGAACAATTGGGACTTTGGCGGCACTTTTTTCATCTGTTTTATCATCTCCAGTGAACCGTACTTACTTTTAATTAATACACATATATTATTGAAAAAAGGAGTCCATAGCAATAATTATTATTATTTTTACTAATTATGGGGTAGAAGGGTAGAAGTATGGGTCGAAACGATATTTTCAAGTATAAATTATTCGTCCATTCGATAACTCGCGAGTTAGAAAACCTTCTGTTTATATAAGCTTATGCGTTAATGTCTTATAGATTTTGCTACAAAAAAGGATAATCGGTCCACAACATCTATAAAAGTACGAATGAAACGCAGTAAGTTAACGGTATATGCACAGCTCAGTACATGTATACTTGCGAAAGTAAACCTTAGGTTTTTCATGTGAATTATCGTCTCTATACTTATATTAATTTTCTACTTTAGTTTTTTTGTTCTGGTTTGTCAGACATGCGTTAAAATAAAAGGACTTCTTTGTATAAAATATTTTTGTTTGCATTTACTTAGATAACAAAGCCAAAAGCAGTCAGATTAAGCTTATAATCATCAAATCTGATGCTTTAGGTAATAAGATAGGTATTGAGTTTCATATAATAATTATTATAACATGATGAAGACAATATAAAAAGGTTAATAAATATATAGTATAATGAAGAAGAATACTTTTAGAGAATTAATATGCTGTAAAGCTATCTGTTTTAGTTCCGAATACCTCACTGCGAAAATACTATAATGAAAATCCTTGGACATGTCAGGACTTTTCAGGTTACTGGACAAATAAATTATAATTAAAGCTGTATTATTGTATGTAATTAGACGAAATATTTTTGAACAAAATAATGTTGTCTGACAGGCATCAGTAGCAGAGACTCTGCCAGAAAATGTTTGTTTTTAATCCTAGAACTTCTAAGCATCACTTTGTTTATCTATCATAGGTTTAAGAGACTTATCGAACATATTATTGTATGTAATTAGTTGAAATGTGAAGATAATATTAATGTCAGATTAAGTATTTTTCAGCATATAGGTATGGAAACAATAATAACGTTTAAGAATAAGGTAAAATATTCGCATACTCGTTGAATTAAATTCGGATTTCTGATTTCCACCCATGACTTTCCAAGTGGACACGTCAAAAGTTTTCAGGTTACTGAACAAATAAATTATAATTAAAGCTGTATTATTGTATGTAATTAGACGAAATATTTTTGAACAAAATAATGTTGTCTGACAGGCATCAGTAGCAGAGACTCTGCCAGAAAATGTTTGTTTTTAATCCTAGAACTTCTTAGCATCACTTTGTTTATCTATCATAGGTTTAAGAGACTTATCGAACATATTATTGTATGTAATTAGTTTAAATGTGAAGATAATATTAATGGCAGATTAAGTATTTTTCAGCATATAGGGATGGAAACAATAATAACGTTTAAGAATAAGGTAAAATATTCGCATACTCGTTGAATTAAATTCGGATTTTCTGATTTCCATTCATGACTTTCCAAGTTTTATTATTTAGTTGTACATGCGCAAGTAGGTATGCGTTAAGCCCAAACACCGCGCCAAGGTACAGATAGTTCGTTTGGGGCCCTCCCACCCTCTTTCTTTTTTTTTATTTTTCTACCCGTTATTTCCATTTTAATACCAAAAAGTTTAAAAAAATCCCATAATCCCTTATTCAAAACACAAAAAAAAAAATGCCACCTACGCAATTATAGATTTTACTCTTTTCATTACATTTTGGATTAAAAAATAAATGTGCAATAAAAATAAAACATTACGAAACTTTCACAATAAAATATCTTCTCTGTCTTTTATCAGTTTTTACCTTTTTTTCTAAATCAACTCTTAATGCTTTACACCCACAGTTATACACCCAATCTAGCCTTGGAGTATAAATGTCTTAATGTATTCAAGGTTTTTTACGCTGCCCTACCCTTTTGATCCGATTTGACCTTGACTGAATTCATATAAAAAGCCTTGATCTACCCCCGTCTTTAACCACAGTCCCACATATTCACATATATTATGGTGCGTGCGTGTATACCTGTTTTCTTTACCTCTAAGACCTTTTTATGTAAGTACTGATTTAAGTTCTTTAGTAGTTTTTATATGATCTGATTTAATTTAATGATGTTTTTTTTAAGTTTGATTTTTTTTAAAAAATTTAGTTGATAATGTTTAAAAGAAAGTACCTAGCTCTAAAGTTGAAAATACGGCACAGTTTTTAATATTGCATTATTACCAGCTCCCCATTGTTGCGAGAATCTTCAATCTAATTAATATCAGTCAAATAAGCAAATACCTAATTTATTTATTTTAGTACAATATGTCTTTAGTATTACTTCGAAAATAGAAAATGATTAAAATTTTGTATGCTTTCTGTTCCGTATATTCTCGTTTTCGTACTCCACAAAAAATGTACCTGAAAGTCTGAAAGTAAAATGTTCTTATTTCATACGAGAATTCAAGCTTTTCGAAACCTAATGTCTTCACTTTCCTTGGTAAAAGATGCGTTACAATATATTACTGATATTATTAGTAGGTACCATATTAGAATACTGAATAAAAAAAATTACCTAAAATGTTCTCATTTTATACGACAATTCAGGCTTTTCGAAACCTAATAATTGGCCTCATTTTCCTTGGTAATAGATACATTAGAATATATTACTGATATTGTTAGTACCATAATGGTATATTAAATTTTTTTAGCAGTATACGTACTTACCCTGTTTCTGTTTAGCGACTTTAAAAATGAATGATAACGTTATTTCTTTTCTGTGACTAGATTTACCCGTCTTATTTTAGTATTAATTGATTAAATTTTAAGATTTAAACTTTTTAGATTGGACGGTAAATAATAAAAATATTTACGACAATGAAAATCGCCACAGAAATATTTGGAAAAATATTGAATACCTACCGTAAATTCTAAATTTCTACGAAGATCGTGAATAAAGAAATTTGCAAAAAATGTTTCGATATTTCAGGGGTATCACAAAAATTGATTTTAAATTTGTTCTGCATGATTTTAACCAAAAGTAAACAAAGTACTATTTTCTATAGATTTGCGGATCATTTTTATACAGGTCAGATTAAAAATGATGAACATACCCAAAAGATTAATTTTCTCCTAAATTTAGCCTATTTCAATCCGGAAATAACTCTAAGTGGTAAACGTATTGTAAAATCGCGATTAAGTTAAATTTTTACTATCTAAAATTAAAATTTTCTCACCGTTTCCCCTTCGTCTTGAGCTTTTTTTTTTGCAATCTTTATTAGGGCACTTCCCCATCGAAATCGTCGCATGAAGAGTAATCTGAAAGTATTTTTGAACTTTCACCCCATTTTTTTTCTGTTACTTTTAGTAATCTTATAACGTGAGGTAGTATTTATTTTCTGTTGTCGTGTTACACGCCTTCTTTTCTTTTCTGCTACACATTCGGAGGGAATAATAGCGGTCATCACTGCTTCCTCGTGTTTTTCTTCTTCTCTTGACGAGGTTGTCCCCACGATGTTCATTAAATCCTCGTGGCCCATAATGGGGCCTGGTCCTACCTCCATCTGACTTTCCTTCTCTCTTGATGAGGTTGTCCCACGATAGTCATTAAATCCTCGTGGACCATAATGGCGCTTAGTCCTTTCTCCATCTGGCTTTACTCCTCCCTTGATGTCCTTGATGAGGTCTTTACTATTATTTCGGGCGATTTTTCGGGTATGACAATATTACGTGTTCCTGCAAACTCTTGGTGCTCCTTCTCGTATAATTGCACCATAATGGCCAATAAATTTTCCACGGCCTGTTGTACAGAACCTGAATCAGATGGTGAGGAAGGGGAGAGAAAAAGCTCAGGTATATTGTCATCGAATGGTGATGCAGGAATTGGTGATAACAAGAATGGAATGTGAAAGCTCGAGTATACTGTCATTGTTGCTTTCGGGTATAACTCCTTCGAAAAGCAAATAAATTATTATTTTCATTTGCTCCCGTTCTTGTAAACAAAGTTCTCCAATAGAATCCACTTCTGTAATTTTCCGTTCGCGTGTGTCTACTACACTTTTACTCAGCCGTCCCTTTTCAAGGATAATTTTTAACATCAGTCTCCGAGAGCTTTCCGTAAGCCCTTTTACCGAATAAAGATGTCTTAAGACCTCGCGCCGAATTTCAGTCTCGCGCGCCCCGAGAACTCAAAACAATACGGTAGGAAACATATTCTTTAAAAAGAAACTAAAAAAAAGCGTAATTAGAAAATCACCTCGTAATATAAAAAATCACCCCGTAATTTTTAAAACTCCGTGTTTCTACGTTAAATCTCTGAAAGAGACTAACTTTGAAATTTTCAAAACATCATACAGGTAAAACAAAAGACACTAAAAAGGGACAAGCCCTAGAAGGGTCTATTTTGTAGACGTTTTCCTAGTATCTCAGTAATTTTTACACTGATCGACCGTCAGATTAAAAATGCTAACGTTCTTCCCTGTGAAGATATTTACCGTTATTTATTTTTCGTGTTTTCGTAAAATAATAGAGTATTTAAATATATAGTAAATGCAGACCCTGTATCGATCAAAATAAACATAGTTTTAGTTACAAAAATTGGTGAGACTAATACCTAAACATTTACCAACAGATTTACGAGAAATGAATATTTTTGCAATTTTATTATTTTCTGTTAATAAATTTCAATGTTCTCAGAAAATCTTGATATCTATGATAAAAGTTCGTCAGATTCAAAACAACTTAGACCAAATACTCTAATTGAAAGCTTTTTTTGTGTCCTCAATTTTAATTTTAACTAGTCTTTTCGTACAAAATTGATGTAAAAAGTAGATAACAAAATAACAATCCTAGAGGTACCTAACTACACAATCCTACCCTGAATCTCTAGCTTTTCAAAACTCAGTTTTAATTTCTTATCTGATAGGGCCGATCAAATAAGACAAATGTAACATTTTGACACACCTTCCTTATTCCGAAAACATTGAAAACAATAATTCAGGCTGAATCCATCTTTTTTTCTTTGTAGTTTTCCTGAAAATGCTCAACTTAGCCCGCAAAAAAAAGATATTGCCTTTCTATTTTACTAAGTTATAATATCTTTCTTAGGCGTTTTTAAGTAAAATGCAATATTCATATTTTCAATAACAGATACAGAATATCGAAATACTTATAATGATATCAAGTGTCATAAAGAGAATCGACCAACTATTATAGCTAAAAATGCATACTTTTTTTCAGGTTTTATACGCTCGCGCTTCAAAGAATAACTATAATCAGTTTTCTGTCTAACTATAATAGGTATGTAATTTTTATGTCATGAAGGTATTCGTACTTTTTTTATACAGTTCAAGGTAATTATATGACTGAGTTTTAAGGATTATAGAAAACATAGTGCATTTAAATAAAATCTTGAGTACTTTTTCCTTTAATACCCTCAGTTTAATCCGTGACTTAATAATTTTGTTCACCATTAACCATCATATATATATTTTCTCTTAATTTAAAGGAATTTATGTATATAATAATAAGACATTTTTCGTAAAGTTGGTACTTAATACACAAACCTTAAATGTTATTTGAAAAATTTTATAATAAGCTATTTTCTATTGTCTTTAAAATAAGCGCAAATTTAATGTTTTATTACGTTTTCAGCGACATTTAATCCATGCCTTATTAATTTTGCTCACCACACATTAACTATCATATATATTTTCAAATTGTTAAGAAATTTATATGAAGAAGTAGTAAGACATTTTGTGCATAGCTGGTACTTAATACACAAACTTTAAAATGTTATTTAATTTTGTAAAATTTTATAATAAACTCTTTTCTATTATCTTCCAAATATGCACAAATTTAATTTTTTAGTCAGAATACAGCGAAAACAAACCTTTTATTATTATTTATGGTAATAAAGACGGAAACTTTTTACTATTTATTGGTGTGACGAACTGATCGGATGCAGAAATATTTTGTTTTGTTTCTTACCATACATTTCACAGCAAAAGTAGCGACTAACTTTTGAATCTTCTGAATAAAAAAATCAGACTAAGCAATATTGAAAAGTTGATAGGTAAATAACGATAAGTGAATTGACTTGCGTACACTTAATAATTAGTACCGTTACACTTTTCAACTGCATTCTTCAAATTATCGAGAAAAGTTGGAATTAAATCTGTGAAACTAATTGGCTTTTCTTTCGATTTTCCGAAAGCGAAAAATTATTTTTACAATATGGTTTCCTCTACAGGAGATTCACTAGCTAAAGTATGGAAGAAAGGAAAAAATATAAATTTTATATTTAATAAAGGGCCTATGATGACATTCAAATAAAATGATTTTTCTAAGGGTGTAAAAGTTCTTACCATAACAAAAAAACCGTATTTTATTTATAAGCAAAATATGACCGTAAACCATAAACTTGCAAAAGGTGTGTAGTTTATGTCACTTTGGTTTCTATATAAAGGATTTCCTATTTACACAACAAAACGCTGACGGTGTGAAGTATAAAAGTAATGCAGTAATGCAGAGTGATGAGAGTTTCATTGTTAGGGTTTCACTGAATTATTTTTTCTATTTAAGGGGTTGAAAAATTCTTCACTGGTTATTTTATGTACAAGTAGAGCCAAATAATCTCCTCGTTTTATCAGCTTGAGACAGTTTTGTATGTAATTTTTACTAGGCATAGAGACTTCTTTAAATCTCCTTCATGGGTATGCTGCCATGACTGCCGTATTTTCAGCTTCAAAACCAGGAATATCAGATATTCACAGTTTTGCATGTATCACATGTTATGTCAATAGATGTATACAATATATAGATGTTTTCTTAACATTGTTTAGCACTGAAATATGAAGAGTAATGTCTGACTCCTTGTTGCAGATCTCTACGGTGATTTGCTTTTCCAGTAAAGAAAAAAGAAAAGGAATTTTCAAAAGTTACTTTACTCTACTCTTAAGTAGGATAGTGAAAATTTTCATAAAAATATATATCAGATAATATTAATTTAAAATAATCAATTCGCAGCGTAAAATCTAGAACTTCGCCTGGTTTCGCGTCTGAACTCGAAAAAATAAATATCTGAGTGGTGCGCTTGCGTAGTATATATTCAAGATTTAGTATAAAAGTAATTAATTTAGTGGAAAAACTTTAGTTTTACTGTGAGAGTGGACAAGAGCAGAGCTGACTAGAACAATCCGTTATATTGTTCTTGTTTGTTAGTATTATTCATTTATTCTAACACAGAAATTTCTATTTGATTTTGGAAAGTGACATTAAAAAAGCCATAATGGAGAAATTTATTATCGTCAAGGACATTGTGAAACACGTTAGAAGATTCCGACTAAGCGGTCGTACCATCGACTTTAAAATTAAGGAGATTCCTAAGCAGGAGGAACCTGTTTCATGGATCAAATCAGCCATATCAGATATACTTCATCTTTCCACTGGAAGCCTAAATCCTAGAGATAAAATTGGATTTAGCTTTTGCTCAAAAACGTTTTCAAGAGGAGAAGGGTTTATACCATTCAAAGACGTCAGCAATGTGGAGATCGAAGACATTTGGGAAATTATTCAAGGTGTTTACCAATCAAACTCTGCAGGCTTTGATACTGATACTTTTTGTCTAGGCGTAACAGTTGTACGGATGCCTGAAGGACGAGGTAGACGTAGTGGAGATAAGACATTTGAAGAAGAATCTGCTAGACGTCATGGTATAGTTCAAATAAAAAATTATGATAATATGTGTCTACCTAGAGCACTGGTAGTAGCCATAGCACACGTAAGACAAGATCCTGAGTATATCAAAGTTCGACGAAACGAAGGGAAAATGCAAAGAGATAGAGCATTGAAATTGGTGAAAGAGGCGAGTGTTATAATTCCTGAAGAAGGTGCAGGTGTATTGGAGATTCAGAAGATCCAAGAACATTTCGGTGAAAAGTATAAAATAGTTGTATATCAGTATGGAACTAAAGGTCGAGATGTAATTTTTGAAGGCAAAACTGGTGGATTACACTTAAATCTTTTATACCATGATGGACATTACAATGTTATTACCTCTTTAACTGCTGCATTTTGCTGTGCGTACTACTGCGAAGCATGCCATGTACCTTACACCGTCAAAAACAAACACCGTTGTGGCGGTACATGCGCAGGATGCCTACAATGTCCAGCCTGCCTACTAGAAACGAAAATTAAATGCATAGACTGCCGCCGATTCTTCAGAAGTATGCTGTGTTACGAAAATCATAAAAGACCAGGGTCGTTTGAAAAAAATAAATCAGTTTGCGACCAATTAAAGCCTTGCCATTTATGTCTCAGATTAATAAAAGATAATAGAGAGCATGCGTGTGGAGAAATCTTCTGTAAAATTTGCAGTAAACATCAACCTCAGGGTCATCTTTGTTTTATACAACCTGACATGCGAAAACCGAAAAGTGAAAATGTACTGTTCATATTTTTCGATCTGGAGACGAGACAGGAAAAAATATTGCAAGATGGTTCTCTATTACACGAAGTTAATTTGTGTGTGTTTAAACAATTTTGCGACAGTTGTATTGATACCAGTCCTTGGTTTTGTGAGAAGTGTGGTGTGACCAAACAGGTCTTAAGAGTCAATCCTCTAGACAGATTTGTGGAGTATGTTCTAAATCAAAGGACACTTTTTAAAAATGTAATAGTGCTTAGTCATAATGGAGGCGGATTTGATAACCAATTTATCCTTAATAAGATCATAACGGAAACTGATATCACACCTGAGATAATTATGAGAGGAACCAAAATAATTTTAATGCAAATATTAAACGTAAAATTTCTGGATTCGCTCAACTATTTTCCGATGGCGCTCTCAAAACTACCTAAAACTTTCGGTCTAGAGGATAAATTTAAGAAAGGCTACTTTCCTCATTTCTTTAATAAAAAGGAAAACGAAACCTATGTTGGGACTCTACCATCAATTGAATATTATGCTCCGGATAATATGAAGCCGGAAGATCGAGAAGTATTTTTAGAATGGTACGAACTGCATAAGAATGAAGTATTTGACTTTCAAAAAGAAATTGTAGAATATTGTGTTGCCGACGTGGAAATACTATATGAAACTTGCAAAAAATTTAGACATCAGATGATAAGTACAACAAATGTCTGTCCGTTTACCGAGGCCACCACCATTGCTTCAACATGCAATAAAGCATTCAGACGTAATTTCTTAAGACCTGAGACTATTGGCATTATCCCCAAAAATGGGTACAGGTTCCAAGATAACCAATCTCTAATAGCCACAAAGTGGATGATTTGGGAGGAGCATCAGCGTAAAATAGAAATACAGCATTCGGCAAAAGAAAAAGAGGCCATCATCAGTGGAGTGAAAGTAGATGGGTATTGCTCGCAGACCAGTCAAATTTTTGAGTTTCACGGCTGTTATTATCACGGTCATCCAGAGTGTCTTAAACATCACAGAGATAGTCCTCTCCCCGACAACCCCACAGAAACATTAGATGTTAGGTATGAAAATACAGTAGCAAAAACTGAAAGACTGAGAATGTTGGGGTATGAAGTGATCGAAATTTGGGAGTGTCAATTTCGAAGACTGTTGGAAGAAAATCCGGTAATAAAGGAGTTTACTGAAAGTCACCCTCTATTATTCTATTCCCCCCTAAACCCCAGGGATGCGTTTTACGGGGGTCGAACAGGAAACTGTAAACTATATTTCAAAGTCAGAGAAAATGAAAAAATAAAGTACCTGGATGTGTGTTCTCTTTACCCATGGGTGTGTAAATACGGAAAGTTTCCCATCGGTCACCCTAAGCTTTTCATCGGAGACGATGAGTGTAGAAAATTAAATTTGCATCAAACAGATGGTATAATAAAATGTAAAATTTTACCTCCACAATCCCTATATCATCCAGTCCTGCCGTTAAAAATGAATGGCAAATTGATGTTTGTTTTATGCAAGATATGCGGCGAAACCATGAACTATACCGATTGTAATCACGATGATGATAGCCGTTCTCTTGAGGGGACATGGGTGCTAGAAGAGGTGAAAAAGGCGCTTGAAATGGGATACAAGATTTTAAATATTATGGAAATATGGCAATATCAAACAGAAATATATAATCCGCAGCAAAGGACAGGGGGGTTGTTTGTTGAAATGATGAACAAATTTATTAAAATTAAACAGGAAGCTTCAGGATGGCCCATAGATTGTACAACTTTGGAACAAAAGACAAAATACATTCAAAATTTTTACGACAGGGAGGGTATTAAAATGGAGTTTAACAACATTATGAAAAATCCGGGTCTACGTGCGCAGGCAAAACTAATGTTAAACAGTTTCTGGGGCAAGTTTGGTCAATCTGAGTGTCAAGCTAAATGTAAAATAATAAAGAGTCCAGAAGAGTTTTATTCAATGATGACCAACCCGTGTTTGGAGGTTAACAGCGCCCTACCTATAAATGAAGACACGCTGCTTGTTAATTACCAGTTTGCAGAAGAAAGTTATAATCCGCTATCTACAGTTAGTGTGGCAATAGCTGCTTATGTTACGGCTCAGGCACGTTTAAAACTTTACTCGTATCTTGAGCAGTTAAGCACCCGAGTTCTGTATTACGACACTGACTCTGTAATTTACAACTACAATGAAGGAGAGCCCGAGCCTGCGACAGGGGAGTTTATAGGTGACTTAACTGACGAGTTGGAAAGCTTTGGACCTAGGAGCTATATTTCTGAATTTGTATGCGGCGGACCTAAGAACTATGCTTATAAATTATTCTCTACTTTAAATAACGAGGAGAGAGTAATATGTAAAGTAAAAGGAATTAGCCTTAATTATCAAGCAAGTCAGCTTATTAATTTTGACTCTATAAAAGGAATGATACTGAATACCGATAATAAACACATAACAATAAAATCCAGAAATATAAGAAGGACCAAGAAGCATGAAATAATCACTAAAGAAGAATCCAAGATATATAGACCAAATTCAACAAAGCGTTTATTTTTGGAAAACCACGATTCTGTACCATTTGGTTTTAAGAAACCTAGATTAGAAATAGATAATAGTTAATAATCATTAAGTATAGTACATATATGTATGTATAAAGTATGTATAAAGCTATTTTAAAAAGGGGAAGTATTTGGGATAGTAGAGAGAGACCTGATACCGTAGAATCTATCATTCATTTTTCTGCTAAGCGAATCGATATGCGTCGTTTTATTCTCTGGTCTATTCTCAATTTCAAAATCATAGTCTTGTATATACAACCACAACCGAGCTACTTGAGATAATAGATACTTCTTACTAAACGTTAATCTAATAGCGTTACTGTCTGTTATTATTTTAAAACGTCTAATTGACAAATAAAATACGGAAGCGTTTTTCGATTCTACTATTTAGAGAGAATAGATGACACTCTCTTCCCAACTAGCTGCTCTGCTATAATATACAGTAGGTTAAAGGTTCTACAAATGACCTAGATGCTAATAAGGCATGATACAGATATATTTTAATTTTGTGGTACCTCAAATTACCCACTACCCCTAATACGACCTATGTCATAATTTGTAGAAATCTCTTAAAATGGTTTATAATGTTAGAATAGTATGTGGTAGCAAATTTACTGTAGGAGATGTACACTGAAAATTAATTTATGTGTTGAAGTATATGTAATAATAAATTTAGTCGTATCTCAGTCACTGATGAATTTTAATTATATTAACCTAATATCATTTATACCAGTGTTCGGCTCCCCTGACACAATTGAATGCAAATTTCTAGTTTTGTTTGGAACTATTAGGATTTTGCTTTAAAATGTCGAAAAAATGCAAGACACTTTTAGGGTTTTTAAAAATATTATCTGTAGGAGGATTGTGTTGAATGATACCCGACAGGTAGTTAGTTAATTTGATCAAATATTACCACTAGTAGTCTACCAATATCAATGATTTAGAAAAACTGAAAAACTGATAAAACACAGAGATGATATTTTATTGTGAAAGTTTCGTAATGTTTTATTTTTATTGCACATTTATTTTTTAATCCAAAATGTAATGAAAAGAGTAAAGTCTATAATTGCGTAGGTGGCATTTTGTTTTTTTTGTGTTTTGAATAAGGCATTATGGGATTTTTTTAAAATTTTTGGTATTAAAATGGAAGTAACTGAACTTTAGGGGGTAGAAAAATATAATAAAAGAAAAGAAAAGAAAGAGGGTGGGAGGGCCCCAAACGAACTATCTGTACCTTGGCGCGGTGTTTGGGCTTAACGCATACCTACTTGCGCATGTACAACTAAATAATAAAACTTGGAAAGTCATGAATGGAAATCAGAAAATCCGAATTTAATTCAACGAGTATGCGAATATTTTACCTTATTCTTAAACGTTATTATTGTTTCCATCCCTATATGCTGAAAAATACTTAATCTGCCATTAATATTATCTTCACATTTAAACTAATTACATACAATAATATGTTCGATAAGTCTCTTAAACCTATGATAGATAAACAAAGTGATGCTAAGAAGTTCTAGGATTAAAAACAAACATTTTCTGGCAGAGTCTCTGCTACTGATGCCTGTCAGACAACATTATTTTGTTCAAAAATATTTCGTCTAATTACATACAATAATACAGCTTTAATTATAATTTATTTGTTCAGTAACCTGAAAACTTTTGACGTGTCCACTTGGAAAGTCATGGGTGGAAATCAGAAATCCGAATTTAATTCAACGAGTATGCGAATATTTTACCTTATTCTTAAACGTTATTATTGTTTCCATACCTATATGCTGAAAAATACTTAATCTGACATTAATATTATCTTCACATTTCAACTAATTACATACAATAATATGTTCGATAAGTCTCTTAAACCTATGATAGATAAACAAAGTGATGCTTAGAAGTTCTAGGATTAAAAACAAACATTTTCTGGCAGAGTCTCTGCTACTGATGCCTGTCAGACAACATTATTTTGTTCAAAAATATTTCGTCTAATTACATACAATAATACAGCTTTAATTATAATTTATTTGTCCAGTAACCTGAAAAGTCCTGACATGTCCAAGGATTTTCATTATAGTATTTTCGCAGTGAGATATTCGGAACTAAAACAGATAGCTTTACAGCATATTAATTCTCTAAAAGTATTCTTCTTCATTATACTATATATTTATTAACCTTTTTATATTGTCTTCATCATGTTATAATAATTATTATATGAAACTCAATACCTATCTTATTACCTAAAGCATCAGATTTGATGATTATAAGCTTAATCTGACTGCTTTTGGCTTTGTTATCTAAGTAAATGCAAACAAAAATATTTTATACAAAGAAGTCCTTTTATTTTAACGCATGTCTGACAAACCAGAACAAAAAAACTAAAGTAGAAAATTAATATAAGTATAGAGACGATAATTCACATGAAAAACCTAAGGTTTACTTTCGCAAGTATACATGTACTGAGCTGTGCATATACCGTTAACTTACTGCGTTTCATTCGTACTTTTATAGATGTTGTGGACCGATTATCCTTTTTTGTAGCAAAATCTATAAGACATTAACGCATAAGCTTATATAAACAGAAGGTTTTCTAACTCGCGAGTTATCGAATGGACGAATAATTTATACTTGAAAATATCGTTTCGACCCATACTTCTACCCTTCTACCCCATAATTAGTAAAAATAATAATAATTATTGCTATGGACTCCTTTTTTCAATAATATATGTGTATTAATTAAAAGTAAGTACGGTTCACTGGAGATGATAAAACAGATGAAAAAAGTGCCGCCAAAGTCCCAATTGTTCGAATGTGTCAGTATTTTTGATGTTTTCCCTCTACGACGTTCAATATTTCGAAGCGTACCTATTGAAAAAAGGAAATTAGGGGTAAGTGAGACTCTTATTTTATAAAACTGTAACATTTCTTCACCCACATTCTATTATTTAATAACAATATAGGTACTATTTTTTTTCTTTTGTTTCTATTGTTTGTATGACCTATTTTCCCCTATTCAACTTTAAAACAAGTTAGTACAAGTTACAACAAGCCTGGCTGAAATACCCTCGTCCGGGTATGCGTTCAGGGCATCAGTCCGAAGGCACGCAATGCGGGAACAGATGATATCGAGGCATAGAAATGGTTCTTAGGCAAAGGGGGTAAGGGGACATGCATCTCCATTACACCTCAAGCGGCTTACATGATTTTTAATTTTAACGGAATTTTACGAAAAATAGGAAATACGGCCATTTTAACCGTCGATTCACAACTCATGCGGTTTAGGTAATTTTTAATAGTTTAACTACAAAATGACAAATGATAAATGATAGTACTTGAAGAGAATTCAGCTGTATTTTATAACTAAACTCATCGAGGATAATTGAACTCAACGTAAAAATTTTATGTTGATGTAAAAATAACCCTTTTTAAATAGCGAATTATTTATAACGGAATATCGACTGTTAAAAGAACGAAAAAGCTATATCTTATACAGTCCATAATCAAACGCCTTTTTAATCTACCTATCGAGTGTTCTTAGAAAAGAAAGGTAGATTTGTATTTTCTTTAAGAAATAAAAAACCGAGCGGTAGCTAAACGGCCCTTGATGTATTTGACTACCTATGAAAAAACCACATTATATCCGTTATCTGCTACAAATTAAAAAATAGTAATCCTGTCTCTTTACGACGTATTTTAATTAATTGGATAAGTACGTTTAAAGCCAAACACGAGTTGTATTTCTTTAAAATTAAGCCGACCGGTGATAATAATAAGTACTTTTGACGGAGCTCGCTGTAGTATAGAAAAAATAACCCTTTTTAAACATAGTGAATTTATTTATATTATTATATTAACTCCTAAATCTTCGAAGAAAGCTACCTTGTACAGTCGAAGCCCGAAATCAACTGAAGTCCCTTGATATCATATACATTTTTAGGGTCAACGAGCTAAAACAGCACTTACGGTAATTTTATTTATTATCCTTTATAATACTGTATAATTAGAAAATAGTAAACCTTCGCTCTTAAAGGCCTATTTTAATTGAGTATGTCTGTTTTACCCAGAAAAAGGCAAAAAAATCGTGTTTAAAATAAAAGCCGACCAGGGAACCCTTGATATTATCTATTTTTTAGCGACAAAGCACATCGGCACAGGCATGTGAACAGAAATAGGTCTGAAAATTAAACGCCACCCCAACGAAAATCACAATATTCTAAAATAAAACTTTACGTATTATTCGGTGTTCAAAGACGATGGTACCTGCGTAGGCTGAACGATATGGGGGGTATACCAGATTACAAATTGTAGAACGGAAGGGTCGGGTAATAAGGCGCGGCGTCGCGGGGAAGCGGGAGATAAAAAACTGAGCGGTAGCTAAACGGCCCTTGATGTATTTGACTACCTCTGAAAAACCACATTATATCCGTTATCTGCTACAAATTAAAAAATAGTAATCCTGTCTCTTTACGACGTATTTTAATTAATTGGATAAATACGTTTAAAGCCAAACACGAGTTGTATTTCTTTAAAATTAAGCCGACCGGTGATAATAATATGTACTTTTGACGGAGCTCGCTGTAGTATAGAAAAAATAATAATCTTTTTTAAACATAGTGAATTTATTTATATTATTATATTAACTCCTAAATCTTCGAAGAAAGCTACCTTGTACAGTCGAAGCCCGAAATCAACTGAAGTCCCTTGATATCATATACATTTTTAGGGTCAACGAGCTAAAACAGCACTTACGGTAATTTTATTTATTATCCTTTATAATACTGTATAATTAGAAAATAGTAAACCTTCGCTCCTAAAGGCCTATTTTAATTGAGTATGTCTGTTTTACCCAGAAAAAGGCAAAAAAATCGTGTTTAAAATAAAAGCCGACCAGGGAACCCTTGATATTATCTATTTTTTAGCGACAAAGCACATCGGCACAGGCATGTGAACAGAAATAGGTCTGAAAATTAAACGCCACCCCAACGAAAATCACAATATTTTAAAATAAAACTTTACGTATTATTCGGTGTTCAAAGACGATGGTACCTGCGTAGGCTGAACGATGGGGGGTATACCAGATTACAAATTGTAGAACGGAAGGGTCGGGTAATAAAGGCGCGGCGTCGCGGGGAAGCGGGAGAGTCAGATCGCCGTACAGTGTACAGTGTTTCATGGTCGAAGCCTACAAGTTTTAATGATTTTACGAAAATAGGAACTATGGACATTTTAACCGCCGATTCACAATTCATGCGGTTTATGTAAATTTTAAGAGTTTAATTTCAAAAAATGATAAATGATGATTATATAGCTTAAGGAAGAATCAAAATTAACTCTTTTTTTGTTTACTTCTTGAATCAAATAATGGTATAATACTTTTTGCTTTACACGTTAACTATCATTTTGATTCATATTTCGTAAAGAGACTAATTTTTTTTAAATACGATAGGCATTTTACGAAAATGTGAAATAAGTAAATATTTATTAGTACCCTTTTCTCTCACTTTAAGAGTATTTTAATCCGATATAAAACAACGCTACTAGCATAGGGTAAATATGTTATACAGATTCCAAAAAGGTATAGCAAGGAAGAATTAGTGTAGTTAACATCATTATTTGAGTGATACTTGTCCACATCACTGTCCCTATTTTCAGGTTTATTTCAAAGTTTACTCCGCATATTATACCCCAAGAAGAGGTATACTTAAGTTTGAATAGGTATTTAAATATTCGGTAGACAATCAGTGTAAATGGACAAACATAAAAATATGAAAATTACAATATTGCGCACTTAGAAGATTAATAAGTTCATACAGGTTTACGACGTAGTCTACAATTGCCTAGTTGTCTGGTAAAAACCGGCTTGTGTACATAGTCGGGGACATAAAACACATAATATACACCTATACGTATGCTTTCATAGCGCCAAAAACACCCATCGCTTACATATTCAAGGTTAAGCATAGCAAAAAGACATACAGACAGACAGATAGAGAGATAGACAGACAGACAGACAGACAGACAGACAGACAGACAGACAGACAGACAGACAGACACAGACAGACAGACAGACAGACAGACAGACAGACAGACAGGCATACAGACAGACAGACAGACAGACAGACAGACAGACAGACAGACAGACAGACAGACAGACAGGCAGACAGACAGACAGACAGACAGACAGGCTGGCAGGCAGACAATCGCACACATTCACACGTACACAAACACAAAGCCAAGGTTATTCAGGGTCAAATAGGTTCACACACGTGTGCGACAAAGGTCATTCAAGGTCAAACACGTTAGAACACGTGTGTGACATTTCGTTGATTCAGGTTACGTAGTATTCTGACGCCACGGAGAGCTCGGGTTTGAACACCTGCCAAGCCCTACAAAAAGAACACCTGCAAAGGTACGCCGTCTAGGCCGGGTTAGATAGCTTGCAGCTGGCGGGCCGTCTGCCTGTAGTGTATCCCTTTCTACTTAAGATAATCTTAAATAATTGGATTATTCAAACTCCAATAAATATACTGTAACATAGATGTATTTCATTTTCCCTTCGCTTTTTTTTTGGCATTTCTTTTTTTTTTCTCTTACTTTGTAAATAGTGTAATATGGGAGGGAAACTATTAAGAAATAGTAATCATGGTTTATTCTGGGAACCACAGAGAGCTGAATAAATTTGTTTTTTCTTTTTTTTGAAATTTATTGTTTGATCTCTGATTGGACTTTTATCTTACTTGAGGGGTGGGCTTTGAACTTAGAGACACGTATATTATAACATATTATAACATGTCTAGTTGTTTGCTGTCAAGTTTTATCTTAGTAAACAGTAGATATGAGCTGATTTTTTGTAGTATTGTAAAGAACGAAAACGAAGCCTTAATTAATATTTATTTGTATAGAATGTTATGTTATTTTCTATATTTTTATTCCATTTTTTTGTAAACCTTGGCAAATAAATATTTAAAAACAAAAACAAAACAAAATATTTTCGGTTTTTTCACATTGAAATTCTTCACTAATATTGTCACTGACACTACCAGTCTCGCAATTCGATTCTGGCTCGGTAGTGCAACGTTCTACACCGACAGAGTCATATCTTCTGGGATTTCAACTTAAATAAAAAAATCTTAAATGAAAAAATAATCTGAGTTCAATAATCGCCGAAACGCGACACGTACACCGGCCTTCAAACTAATTGCCGGTATTGCGAACTGGCTTAATAAAAACAATAAAAAAAATAAATGCCATTTTATGCGATTATTTCAGTTACTATCTATAAAGGTATTGAGTAGAGAAGTTTTGTGGGTCCGTTTCCGGAGTATTGCATTTTTTTTCTATGAGAATATTTTGTATGTTGTTTTACATTTTTTTATATTTGTGGCTCTGCTGCCGGGCCCCTTTTTAGCCCGGGCCCGTGTGCTTCGCACACATTGCACACCGGTAGTTCCGCCACTGATTATGCGTTCCCTGTTAGACAGTTTCTGGATGAAAATTTTCCAGGAAAATGGATTGGAAGAAGAGGTCCTATTGAATGGCGTGCAAGATCTCCTGATTTGACGCCACTGTTTTTTTTTTGTGGGGACATTTAAAGTCTAAAATTTATGCAACCCAACCCAATTCTTTGGAAGACTTGCGACAACGAATATTGTACGAGTGCCGAGAAATAACTCCCGCAATGCTCCACAATGTTCGCGAACATTTTGAACAGTGCCTTCACAATTGCATGGAGGTTGGAGGTGGACATTTTCATCATTTACTTGATTGATACAAGTGGTAATCAATTTTGTTACTTTTAAATTTTCTTTTCTTTTGATCCCTATTTCTCATTGACTATTCACTCGATATAAACGAGCAGGGTCGCGTTGGGAAGGCAATTCAATTCCCTTTAAAACAATATATCACTCGACTCCCCTTTCCATTTAAGATTTTAAGGGTGAAAGCCACCCCGTCGTAGGGGTTCAAGCAGAGGGGGTGAAAATAGCAAAAAAATATGTTCCCCTGAGAACTAAGGTACCCGTATTCTAGCGAATTTTGATTTATTTATTAACAAGAAAATAAACCTGGTTGGAAAGTTTTCGGTGCGCCACCCTGTATGATATCTAGCGCTATGTCAAGCGTATAAGAAGTGCATATTAGTCCTACCTCTAAAATTGACCACCTTCTAGTTTTTTCCATTAATTAAGACAGTTATAACCCTAAGTTAGAGGAAATTGGCTATAAGGCATTTTGCGTTATTTGTAAAAATAATGCTGTAAACAGTAAAGCTATGAGCCACCTTGCTGATAACAAAAGACTAAGTATTGTTTATCCTTACCCTACAGATAAAACATATCCCCTTTTTTATTTATTTGACTCTGTACATAACAATATGCCTAAATATATAAAAAGTAACCGGTTTAATTCAAAACAAAATCAAACATTATATTATCCCAATTAGAACATGATAAAATGTTAAAAGTTGGGTATTCTCTAGGCTTAAAAGTTTTGTTTTCTACAAATATGGAACGACAAAATGTTCCTTTGCTCTTAAAGTATTTAACCCTTTCGTATGATAAGCCGTACCGCAATTCTGGTCTAAAATTTATAAATCAGAAGACACTGCTGGCCTTATTAATATTTTAGGTTCCTGCGAAGAATCGTAAATGTAAAAGCCCCCCCCCCCCTCAAAGGAAAACGTTTAAATAGCAAATATCAGGAGCCTTTAACGGCAGGAAGTTTTCTTTCTGATAAAAGATTTCTGTTTAGACAATTGGACAACTAAAACTTTTTCTAATAAATTAACTACTCAAGCTCATGCAGCTTTAAGCATATACTCTATGGAATGAGAGAAGTTTTACAGTATTGTTTTTGAATTAAATACGAACTATGTCTTATTAGGTAAATTCCAAACAGATAATTTGAAAAATAGATTTGGCCGCTATCGCGGGTCGACAATATTATATTTCTTTGAGGCAGTAATATAAATCAGAAAAAAGGCTCGAAATTCCATCATTACTAACTTTAAAATCGCGTACATTTGGCAACATTCAAAATTAACAGTTTAAGTCGTGGAAAATTGCTTTATTCCCAAGAAGTTACCGTACGAATAGTTTTGTATGCATATAATGCAGTTTGGATGAATTTGAGGAAACTTTTTTAAGAGTTTATAATAAGCGTGCATTTCTAACCCAATATATTTTAAAATTTATTCTAAAAAACGAGCATCTATCTGCAGTGGCGCAACCAGAAAGTAAGTTCGGAAGGGATGAAGAAAATATAACGGCGCAGGTGAAACATTTTTGGGTGCCATGCCCTTTTTTTAATGATGGTTGTCCAGTCGGAAAAATATGAAACACAACACAAACTCATCAAGAAAATCATAAAAACGATCTGCAGCCGGATTACGAACACTCGATACGTACCTAATTCACTATGTTTTTTATAAGCGCGATTATGTACGCATTCGGTGCAAGTCCATTCGAGTGAAAGTCGTTGCGAATAATATCAGAATGATATTCTAGATTTTTTAACTTTTGTATCTGTCTTTGTTACTCCCGGATACTCGGCTCGTTTGGTTCTGTCATTGTCAATGTCAAATATATTTTTAGTTTTGTTGACTGGGGTTAGAATCATCGTTTTATAGAATTTAAAAAAGCGGCAAATACCCGAACGCCTTCCGAAATGTTTTCGTAATCGACTTTTCAATACGAACCGTTTACGGTTCGAGTTTAGCTTCAAATCGTATCTACGCTACATATCGAAAGTTCGTAATCCCGCTGCAGGTCCGTTTAAGGGGAGAGCTATTTTTGTGTGATTTTACCTATCTTAGATAGTTAACAATTCTTGTAAACAGATAGATAGACGACCCGAGCTACGCTCCCCCTGGTTGCGCCACTGTATGTCTGTTGATCATAATGTACTATTCATACCTCGATTTACACGAGCACTATCATAGATTGGAAAATCAAGGAGTGCATAAACTATAAAGAGGGACACAAATCTCGTGTAAAAATATAGTGTCTTACCTAAAAATATTTCATTTTTAGTTGTCCCTTTTTTGTGAAACACCTTGTATATTTAAAAATAATTTCCAAATGTTGTCCTTTATTATTGTATTACCCTGTAGTAGATCTAAACAACAAAATGTCAAAAATTAAGTTAACGACAACAAATAATAGTTGTTCTTTGTTGTTATAATTTAAAACACTGATTGTTATTAATTTTCTATTGACAGACAATAATAAAAATATTTTACAGTTACAACGAAATTTAGTCAAAGTCTTAATTTTTGACGAAATATAGGTACCATTCCATTTTAGAAAATTGACTACATTTAATCCAGACGTCCCAAAATTTAAAAATAAAATTATGTTACCCTGTATAAAAATATTTCGTGAAATCATACAGAGCGTGTAACAGAAGTATGGAACGCTTTAAATATCTTTAATACTGTTTGTCCGATTTAGCTAAAATTCGGTATCCGTATATAAGAGGTTATCGCGGAGCTGCTAGTGACATTTGCAATATTGCCAAATTTACAGTTTTTTAGTAATTAAAAATAATTTTTTTCTTAAATGGAACACCCTATATATATTCAAAAAAATGATTCCGCAACAAATTATAAATATCTTTTATATAAGTTACTTAATGTCTAAATCCAGCCAACCAAAAGGTAATTTTTGTTTAAACTTACTTATTACAGAATAAAGAAATTAAATGAGATCGACAATATGCTAAATATTGCAGAAAAGTATTTAAAACATTAGAAAGAATATCTGTTTCTTCGATTCGTCGGCACTCAACTTCAATTCTTTGTTTTAGGTCTTCTATATCATGTGGCTTTGTCTTGTAGACCACATTTTTTAAATGTCCCCACAAGAAATAATCGAGTGGAGTCAGATCTGGTGACCGAGCTGGCCACTCAATTGTACCCCGTCTCCCTATCCATCTTTCAAAAAATACTTAATTTAGATACTCCCGTACTTGTCTGGCGTAATGTGGTGGTGCACCGTCTTGTTGCAGCCATACTTCGTTATTTAATCCTGCAACGTTGTCTAAAATTTTTTTAATTGATAATCAGTTTTAATTTACTTTAATGAAACTTACGAGGATTTGGAAATAGGATCGCAAGAGCAGGAACAATTTCATTTCTTAAGAGGTACAGGGTTTTCTTTTATATTTAGACCCCTATTTAGAGGAAAAACTATAAGAGATAGAAAAAAACTTTAAATATGAAAGTTTTATGATTTTTACTGAATCATCAGAATACTAGCAAAAAATTATTAAAATACTATTACAATGCCGAAAAATATAAGCAACTTATGTTTTTTTAAATGGAACACCCTGTATTTATTTCATTTAAATTATAGATCTTTTTTTCCTGATTACAAAAATATAGGGTTTGTCTATATTAACTCCAACCAGTTTTAAGATATTAGCGATATAAAATAAAAATTAAAAATACTTTCTTTTATGAAATTTTAAAATATATTTAATACAAAATAAAGAAAAAATGCAGAACCATAGAAAATTATTGATTTTCAACATAACCCCCTTCATTTAATATACATTTTTGAATGTTTCCTAATAACTTATGATTTATTGCGTTCATAATGAACACTGGAAAGTCCCTATTTAGCACCAAAATTTCTTCGTGAATTCTTTGTTCCAGAACTTGAACGTTTTCTGGCCTATTGTAATAAATTTTATTTTTTAAATAGCCCCAAAGAAAAATGTCCAGAACCGTCAAGTCAGGGCTGTTTGCCGGCCACCTTATTGGTCCGTTTCTTCCAATCCACGTATTATATTTTTCATTTAAGTATCTTGTAACAGGGACAACATTATGGGGTGGGGCACCGTCCTGTTGCCAAATGAGCGTAGCGTATTGGTTGAGAGGAAGCTCTTCCAAAATGTTTTTAATCTCATTTTCAAGAAATTCCATATATCTTGGACCAGTTAAACTCCCATTATATATTATTGGACCAATGACCCTATTTCCTATAATGCCACACCACACATTTATAGACCTACGACCCTGAATTCTAACAGGCTGAATTTTGTGGGGATTTGAAGTTGCCCAAAAATGTTTATTTTTTCGGTTAAACATACCAGCTGTGCTGAAATTTGCCTCGTCGGTAAATAAAATTTTGTTTAAAAGATTCCCATCAATTTCACGCCTTCTTAAAACATCCAAACAAAATTCTAGCCGCTGTCTCTTGTGATCTTCTGTTAAGTTTTGGACTGGTAAAAATTTATATGGATGATATCCGTATTTTTTCAAAATTTCGTGTATTTTTGATAGGGATTTATTAAAATGGCCTGCCGCATCTGGTATAGAATTTTCAGGATTTTCTGTAATACAGCATTTAAGTAATTATTGTAGGATTTAAGAATTAGTATAAACTAGAATGTTTACCTTCAAAGAACAGCAAGACATTTAAATCTAATTGCTCATCTCTCATTACTGTCCTCTTTTTCCTTTCTAAGCTTTTGGTCTCTTCAAATTTTTTCACAACATATTTAATAGTGCTTTTGGAAGGTAAAATTCTATTGGGAAATATCCTGTGGTACTCATTAAGAGTTGTAGATGGATTTCTATTATTAGAATAATATAGATGGATAATGTCGAATTTTTCTGCTGTAGAATATCCCATGTTATTGTTTTAAGTACGTAGCAAAATGTTCGTTTAATACAAGCAAACAACGACAAAAATGTCATAATAACATGTGTTTTCAATGGCGACAGACCTTTATCATTTTTAATTTCCAAAGCATTCTAGACTAGAAACTAAATACAACTTCTTAAAATTTTGATCGTTTATATCTTAAAACTGGTTGGAGTTAATATAGACAAACCCTATATTTTTGTAATCAGGAAAAAAAGATCTATAATTTTAATGAAATAAATACAGGGTGTTCCATTTAAAAAAACATAAGTTGCTTATATTTTTCGGCATTGTAATAGTATTTTAATAATTTTTTGCTAATATTCTGATGATTCAGTAAAAATCATAAAACTTTCATATTTAAAGTTTTTTTCTATCTCTTATAGTTTTTCCTCTAAATAGGGGTCTAAATATAAAAGAAAACCCTGTACAGGGTTATCCAACCAAGACTAGACAAGGCGATTTTTTGACTTTTCCTGTACTTTTATAAAAAAACTAAAATAGCCATCTTAAGTCATTTTCTCCCGCGAATTCGAATATCTTCAGCAAAAAACAATTGAACATCAAACAAAAGTACTAGGGGTCACTTTGATATTTTTTTAAATGGGATGCCGTATTTTTAATAAGCTTATCCGATTTCTCATATAAATTTTGATCTAAAATGTTGGATTTTTAATTCAAAAACGCCTTTTTTCTTCAGTTTTAAATTCGGAAAATGTTCGTCTACCGTAAAAATTAAAAAAAAAAAAAAATTAAAAATCCAACATTTTAGATCAAAATTTATATGAGAAATCGGATAAGCTCATTAAAAATACGGCATCCCATTTAAAAAAATATCAAAGTGACCCTTAGTACTTTTGTTTGATGTTCAATTGTTTTTTGCTGAAGATATTCGAATTCGCGGGAGAAAATGACTTAAGATGGCTATTTCAGTTTTTTTATAAAAGTACAGGAAAAGTCAAAAAATCGCCTTGTCTAGTCTTGGTTGGATAACCCTGTACAAATATCTATCGCCATTTAGACTTTAATCCATAAACAATGGACTAATTATCCTTTGTCCTATAATGCCTGCCCAAACATTAATTTTTTGCGGAAATTGGGTGTGCTGTTCTCGAATCCAATGAGGATTTTCTTTGGACCAATAACGAATATTATGCCGGTTAACATTTCCATTAAGACAGAACGTCGACTCATCGGAATACATTATTTTATTAATAAAATTTGGATTACCATTACACAAATCCATCATTTGCTCACTGAATTCTAAACGCCTGTCAAAGTCATCCTCAGAGAGTTCTTGAACCAGGTGAATTTTGTATGGGTGGAACTTCTCACACTTTAATACGCGATCTGACGACATGTGCGACGTGTTGTAATCGAGGCCAATAATTCGAGTAGAGAGGTGTGGATTTTCCTCTATGCTAAGCAAAATATCTAAAGCTTTATCACCGCTTGTCGCAGTTTTTGGACGCCCAGATTTGGAAATGTCTTTTACATGGCCAGTTTCGTTATATTTCTTTAAAATTTTGCTTACTGTGGACCGTGCTATTAGATTTCGGTTGGGATACTTATCATTAAAAATCTCAGCAACCTCCTGCTGTGTTCGCCTTCGATCCCCGTAACCCAATATCATTAATATTTCTATTCGCAGTGTTTCCGTTAGTAAATCCATTTTAAGAATTATTAAAACTGATAAATTATGAAGCACAAATACCTTCTGAAAAGTTTGTCGATGTCGCTGTCAGAATTTAATTGTGTCACAAATTTCCAAGACCTACTTATATCTCTATCAGTTTTCTTGGATAAGAAGTTCTTATTATATTTAAACCCCAATATCAAAAAAATGGCTAGATTTAGACATTAAGTAACTTAAATAAAATTTACTTAAAATTTGTTACGGAATCATTTTTTTGAATAATATATAGGGTGTTCCATTCAAAAAAAAAAAAATATATTAAATTGCTAAAAAAGTGCAAATTTGGCAACATTGCAAATATCACTAGCAGCTCCGCGATAACCTCTTATATGCGGATACCGAATTTTAGCTTAATCGGACAAACGGCATTAAATATATTTAAAGCGTTCCATACTTCTGTTACACGCTGTATAAATCGTACTTGTATGACCCTGATGCAACTATGTGTAAGAAATATTTATCAAATTAAAATCAATAATTAAACTGTGGCATATTAATTTATAGCGACAGTATGAATGCCAAAAAATAATTAATAACTAGGCGACACGACAATAGATTGGAAAAAAACTTAAGATAAATAGTCGATAAAGAAGGGTACTACTTTCTGGTAAAAAGTATAGGGCGCCCATTTAAAATATTTTTGTTTAAGTTGTCTCACTTTTGTGAAACACCCTGTACGTTTGAAAATAATTTGCAAATGAAGTACCCTCTCAATGGTAGTACCCTGATACCTTGAGCCGAGTTGCAGGACCCTGGATATGATCTGCCTAAAATAAGAGAAATCACTTTTTTGCAATTCGAACAAATAGCACTGTAATAATTGAACAGTGACATTGTTTTGCTTTTCATTTTCTGTGAAATTCAAAATTTAAATAATTAATTAATCTTCTAATTTATTCAATGAATCCAATGAAACCGGCAATGCCGCCGATTCCCCCAAGAGATCCACTACCACATTTCTATTTGTATGAAGAGGAAACCACACAAGCTAAAGATTCACCCCTCCCAGATCCCCTACGTTCAGAAATGGAAGAGAGGGCCCTTTTCCAGGAGGAACAATAATCCCAAGCATTAAGAGAGCAGCACGAAAAATGGTCCAGAAGACTAGGTGACGAGATCACAAAGCTGAAAACTAAGAAAGAGCAAGCCGTAGTAGAGTTAATGGCACACAGCAACAAGCTAATGACCATAATTGCGAAGTATAAGAGCCACAACAAGCACATTATACAGACACCATCACAAATGCCATAATATACACAGAAACTACCACAATAAAGTTAAATAAAGACAAACCAATAAAAAATTACCAAAACGACGTAATAATGACGGACATAAAGCACACAGACTAGTACTTCGACTTATCAGAAGGTGAAGAGGATCAAAAAACATACACGAAAATCAACAAACAACGTAAAAGACATTCAACAAACAAACTTGCCAATGTAGACGCGAAAAGACAGAAGCGTACAAAAAATAGAGGAATTCCGGAACTATCAGCAGTAAAACTAGTAAATGCTAAGAAACTAATAAATAAATAATAAATAAATAAATAAATAAATAAGGCCTTTATTTCCAATTACAATTACAATGTGAACGTATTGTAAAAAACATTAATAAATAATTTGAATTACAATATCTAACAATACAATACCATTTAAAAAAAAAGGAGAAATAATATTGGAAAATGCCGAAGGTCAGCTGGAAGTGTGAGACTGTAAGTACTCACCCTTCCTCTGTTTTTTACCTTAAGCATGTGATCAAGTAGATGGATCAAAAGCAAAAAAAATACTTACAAATAAAAATTAAATTTAAAAAAAAGAAGTTTTAATGGCAGATCACCGGGGGATCAACGGGGGGGGGGGGGGGCACATTATAGAAATTTATTAATAAGATGGAGTATTAATTAATTAATTTGACATAAAGGTACTAGTAAAATCTGAAATATAAAACAAAAGCAATTAACTATTGTTGGCTCAATAATAGTTTTTTAAAGGAATGCTTAAAAGTTGTAAAAGTTGTAAAATGTATAGATTTTAAATGTTCAGGAATTTCATTATATATTTTTGAGATTTGATAAGAGAATGATTTTTTAAACTGTTCCGTTCTATGGATAGAAGGAGTAAGGCGCCCCTTAAATCTAATATTCAAGGTATGCACGTCAGATCGGTATGTAATTTTTTTATGTAGATAAGAAGGGGATCTCGTAAGAATTATTCGGTGGAACAGACAAGCTGCATGCAGCAAACGTCTATTACTCATATTTAGCTAACCAAGATCAACCAGTTTATTAGAGATATGATTTCTTCTACGGATACCAAATATCAAACGAAGACAAGAATTTTGTAGCACCTGAATACGACGTTGATCGGAAGAATCTAACGAAAATCCATAGACAGAGTCACAGAAACTCAATCTTGACAAAACCAGCGCCTCGCACAATATAATTTTTAGCTTCTGATTTAAATAACTTCGAGAATTATATATCATTTTTAAATTGAAATATGCCTTTCGGATAGCATTACTAACATGAGACTTATATCTCAATGTCGAGTCCATCGTAAGCCCTAAATTTCTGCAGTTGTCAAGTATTCGCAAATCATCATCATTTATTTTAATTTTAATCGACGGTAAATAACTTTCCCTTACCCTTGCAGGTCCGAATACCATAACAGAACTCTTTTTGGAATTAACTAATAAGGCGTGATCAGAGGCCGCCGAAACTAGATTCAGAAGGTCATCATTTATCTGTCGAACCGATGCAACAACATTTCTAGGGTTAAACGTGTGATAAACCTGCGTATCGTCGGCATATAGATGTACCCTGCAATATTTAACTCGATGTATGTGTTGTGAAGTATAAATTGAAAATAAAAGGGGCCCTAAAATAGATCCTTAAGGAACACCGCACGACACCGGAAGAGATTGCGACCGAACACCGTCGACACGAACAGACTGGCTCCTTCCATTCAAAAAACGTTGTAGCAAATTTAAACTGTTCTCGCAAAGACCAATAGATTTTAACATGGAACAAAGCAGATTATGACTTATGGTATCGAACGCTTTAGAGAAGTCAATTAAAGTTAGAACAACAATATACAGTTTGACCAAGGCCTAAGTCAAGAAACAGGCGCTCGGACTTCCTCACACAACACAAATATCGATGTCCAAATAACAAAAACGGCAAATGAAAGAAATGATGAACAGCCGCGCAGAGTAAGGGTACCCCCGAAACACTAAAAAATAAAGAACTCTATGCAAAAGTATTAAGGTTTACAACTTCAAAAAACATCAAATTTTGCACCGCCATAATAGTGAAAGATGGAATGAAGCCTCCACCCCCCAAGTCTAGTAGATTACCGTAAAATTATTACTTACTGTCTCGCAAAATAGTCATCACTATTCATATAAGTTTGCAAAAGTAAAGGAATAATTGCACGTTGTTTTTAGGGGGCTTCCTAGAGACCTGGTCTGAGAACAAAGTGAAGGCTGACTTAGAGGAGTTGAGTTTCATTCCCTCTAGAGTGCCATGCCACTTGTGTTAGTACTTCTGCTGAAAGAAGAAAAGATAATATTTGAGCTCAGGGCGATCAATCACATTCGAGTTCGAGTAGAAACACAGAGAAGAAAGTCACAAGTAACGCAATGCCATAGATGCCAGTTGTTCAGGCATTCCCAATACAAGTGCACAGCACCAATTAAATACATGAAATGTGCAAGAAATCAAACCTACAGGCACTAAAGTGCGATTACTGCGGTCAAAGCAAGATATTGCAGAAGCAGTAGAGCAACTGTCGTTTATTATAACCTCTGCCATGCGTGAGTCTTCAGTGACGACAACGTCCAGGTTTTCAAAGCGGGGCGTCATAGGAGGCGAGCTTGCCCAAATGATTTAAAGCAAAAATCGACAAGCGTATAGAACGGGTGACCCGCCCATTAAAAATTCAAGTGAATAGAGCCATTGCGGAAATACAGATATTGTTGCGCGAACAAGAGTCTCTGGTATGGATGCAAAATAACAAAGTGCCTCAAATTCGAGGACAGTTCCATTTTTAAATTTACAAGGTCACTAACAAGAGGAGGCAGACAACCAACACATGTCGCATCTAAGGGACCCAATAACAAATCAAACATTAACTGACCCGGCAGAGAAAACTGAGCTATTCGCAGATAGTTTATGCGAACAGTTCAACGAATTTTCATTAAAAACAAAGCACTCAAAAACTTGCCAGAGCAAACAGCAACGGCTCTGGTAGACATAGCCTAAGCAATACTCGAAAAAGGCTACTTTCCAGGCACTTGAAAAATAGTTAAGGTGGCATTGATTCCAAAGACTGGAAAATATCTAACGTTCAGTTATAGGCCGAAGGGTCTAGTATCAAATTTAGGCAAAGTAGTTTGTTAAAAAAATGATACTTCATTAAGTTACGGATTTTATATCAAACAACGACGTTCTCACCAGTTCGAATTCAGAGCTGCTCATTGCACGGTGCGCCAAACTACTACACTAGCAGCTAACGTTCTAAGAGGTTTTAATCGCCGCATGTCAACAAAAGCAGTATTTTCTGATGTCTCCAAAGTGTTTGATAAGGTCTGGCATGACGGACTTATACTGAAGTTAATAAGGGCAGGTATGCCTGATTACCTGATCAGGCTAATAGTGTCATATATTGAGGACAGAGCTCCTGCAGTGTCAACAGAAAATGCAATATCAACGACGAGGCAAATTAAAACAGGAGTCCCGCAAGAGTCGCCCTAGCTGCTATCTGTTACAATATTTACACTGCCGACATTCCATGGCTTGAAACTTAGAAGTTACTCTATATACAGGACTATAACCAAACTACAGTGCACGGTAAATAAAACACGACTAAAAGAGGCACAAGTTTTACAAAACAGAATTCTACGGCTAATAGCAAACGAACAAAGATACGTACCACTAAGAATACCTCACGCAGACATGAGATTTGAAGCACAAAAAGAACACTATACAAAACTAATCCCAACATATTACGAACGGATGAACGTATCTGACAAGAAACTAATCAATACAATTACAGAAGAAACAAATATCGAAGGAGACCAAAAAGTATCAAGCTATCAAAAAAAGTTCAAAATGTATTTGAAAAGAAACAACGATAACGAACAGAAGTAAAAGCTCTTTCGAGTTGACTCAAGAAACCACAATTACAGAAGAAAAGCATTAATATTGATATTATCTCGATAACGGAGAAAAATTTACAAACAGATCAGTCTTAGTTTTCAATTTGTCAATCCTGAGACAACCTATATACAATTTAATAGCCGTAACTGTACATGATATTCGTCACCGCATAAATATTAACCATGTGAGCGTTTCTATTCATTGATTTATATTTAATTCTACTCAACAACTTCAATACAATTTTGATTTATAGTATAGTATAGTCCTTTTGATCGCCTGTAAGAAAAATATCGTAGCTTCACGGTCTGCATGATATTATCTCTGTTTCGCTGAGTTCGAAAATAAAACTCCTCCATCCAACACAATTCAGTTCTATTTTGAACTGTATCATGCTTGCTTATAAAAAAAATGAATTGCCACAAACAGATTCTGAAATGATGCTCCGGATTTTGACCTCGACCCTCTTCTCTAGAAAAAAATTCTGCTCAAGCCTATAGCTAGATTTTATAGGTTTATTTATAAAGAAAAATATTGGTTTTAATTTTTGGGAATGTTTGTATCTAATGCATATTTTAAGTAAGTACTCTAATATCTGTTGAAATATATAACACATCGTATACAGTAATTGATGATTGAAAAAATGTCACATCGATCATAATTGTACCTTTTGGACAAGAAAGCAAATGATTCTATACATACTAACTCCGATCTAAGCGGAAATGCTACAGAAATTGACTTTCTTGTTTAAATTACTTTGAGTAAAACACCTTATATATTGAATATTATATATAATCTCTACTCATAGTTTTGGATATCGTTCATTTAAGCCGTTTATGTCTCAAGCAAATAGTTTTTGAGATAATAAGTGAAAAACGCGACACAATAAAATCTGGTCCAATAAGACTAATAGTATTACTATTTTATGAGAAGATCGTCTCACAAGTCTCAATTATTGATGTTTATTGCTTTTAGGGTAAAGTTGTTTTTTACTCTGTACATTATTTAGTAATTATTTTTAATTAGCCGTACAAAATATACGTACGGTCTAAGCAAGGTTTATGAAAAAGAATAAATTAGGCATATTAAACTTAATTATAACTTCCTTTAAACCAACTTAGGAAAAAGAAGACACATTTTCTTCTAAAGTTTTGTTCTTTGTTTGCGGTAGCGACAGTATCGCTGTTCCCGGAATTAGAAACTTGAAAGTCCGATAAATTGGCATAAAAGAATTGAAACAAAAAATAAAACTTGTGAAAATAGCGGCCTTTAAAAAAGTTTATTTTCTCTCAATATTGGTTTTACGATCAATGCTGTAATTTATGCAGTCAAATAACAATTAATATTGGTTTACAAGCAATCAATTGTGAATAACAAATATTTACAATTATGCGTTAATCATACTATTGCATTAGTGTAATTGAAACAATAAAATTGTCGATTTCGTGGATTACTTAAACGACAACAAATAATTTGTGAAGTTTTAATAGAACTATATAATAAACAGAATTAGTTGAATTGGAACAATGCACAACAACTTTTGGCATTTTAGAAATTAAAATATTTAACAAGTTTCATAAAAGTTGTATTTTTAGGATGGGGAATTTAACTGATTTTAAAACTCACACAAATGTGCAAATTTTCTGTAGTAACTGTATTTTTGGTTGGCATATAATCCGGTTAATCTTCTTAACTGGTTTAAGGGCAAAATTTATTATACATTTATTTTAGTTTTCGGTTAAAATTAGTTCATGTTCTTAAATATGAAGGGGTAAAAGTATAGTTCTAACTTTCTCTTTTTAAAAGATGTATTATTAATTATATATTAAGAAAGTTCTACCTTTACCCCTTTATAGTTAAAAATTTAGCGCCCCATAACAACCTTTAGGGCGCCCTTGAGTGAATTACAGTATTAAGTAATTGTGGGAATCAAGTTGTATTTTTAACTCCCAACATTAAAAGTGTGGCTTTGAATTTTCCTCGGGTTCAGGTTATTTCACTGGTTGGTTTTCTATATTTGGCTAAGTGAATTAGACACTTAGATCACATTTAATTTGACGTTTATTCATCCAATTCGGAACTTGTTTACAAGATAACTCTTTAATACATGATTAATTACTAACTTTAATTACTAACTTTAGTACAGGACAACTTTTATAACATTACTA
Organism: Polydrusus tereticollis; assembly: GCA_963920685.1. NCBI lineage: Eukaryota > Metazoa > Arthropoda > Insecta > Coleoptera > Curculionidae > Polydrusus > Polydrusus tereticollis. The sequence goes on from OY987333.1 coordinate 91,270,946, forward strand.
TACTTATTACTTGGTGCTCTTGTTAAGCCGAATGCAATTTTCATGTCCGATGAACGATGACACACGTTAATTTTGACGTACGTGTTCACCTTTCAATGGTTTAAGCCGCAGTGCCTCGCGAGGAACCGAAAGTGTCCTCTGTTGCCAGAAATTCACGCCCCGCTATCTATCATATGGATGGATCATAGGCTATTTATTGTTCCGCCATGTTTTCTTAGGACCAATTGCTATTTTTCCCGCTTTGTCTACCGCGATGGGCTTACTTTCCTGGCGGCAAAAACGTGTCAAAAGATATGCGTTTTTACAAGTTCTAAAATAGACGTTTTAACACTGAATTGCATTGTACACTTTTTTGCTCAATTAACCGTAGGATAATATTTGCTTGTTGTTTGTCTGGACGGCAGCACTATTCGTTCTGAAAACATTAAATGCATTTTGTTTCTCTGTTTCTCTGACCGTTGAGGATTTGTGTTGCTAATGGAATATTTGAAAAGCAGCTATTTTATCTAGACAAAAAATTGTATTAATTCTGAAAACATTGGATGCATTTAATTTCACTATTTTTATCGCATTTGAGAAATCGTTTCTCCAACAGTGTTTTTTAGTTTTTAAGAATTGTTGAGGAGACGATCATCCAAATGTATTAAATATAATATAATTAAATGCAACAAATGTTTTTAGAATCAAAACTACTGTTAAATATCTGATTTCAATATTATTTTAATAAAGGAGCAAAATGTATCAATGTTTGCTAAACGAATATAGTGTTATCGCCGGGATAGGCATAAAACTTGCAAATGTCATCTTTTAAAATACATATAATATGTCCTAAATAATAAACGGCTAGTCGACCGTTATTTCAGGAAAAGCAATGTTCCACGTTTAGATGTTAAAAGTATAACCCTTTGACGGCGTTTTGACGCTCTACGAGGGTGACACGGCATGGTACAGTTTGTTTATTGCCGTCCGGATTGGTTGGGAGAAAACATGGCGGTTGTGTGGCCTATCAGAATGCTTTGTTGGTTAGTCGTCGTGACAGCGGGGGCGTAACCTTGCTGTCAGATGATACAGTTTTCCTTCTTCTAAAACACTACACTTTGGGCTAAGATAAAGCAAAGTCGTATGTCAACAAACGCACGTGGTTTTCTCTCCGTCGGAGTGAAACAAATGGCATTGCCTAAGAAAAGGCACCCAGCAAATGTATTAAACAAATATAGTGATTAGTTTGATTGTAAAATCAGTAGTGAATAGTTATGTTATAGTACGTTATTGTAAAATCATGTACTAAAGAAGTTTTGTGTGATTTGGAGAAATAAACGCTAAATTACCACAGTAGAAAGCTCGTTAAATTCCTTCACTCAGTAAATGAAAGAATCAGTGAAATTAACCTACAATCGAGGAACATAAAAGCCTCATGATCTGTTGACGCAAGTTAAAAAACAACACTTGGCTTGCTTAACAAGAATTTAGCAACAAAATTATGGTTGGTTTCATAATCTTAGTCGCATAGATTCAAAGTCCGACAACTCAAATATTTATTTGAGCAAATAACTGAAACATTTTTCTGATATTCTATTGACATTGAAATACCACAAAAGTAATTTGACAAATTAGATCCTTACCATACTATTAAGAAAGTAGTCTCTAGATGGGAAACGTACCTATGGGTTTGAACATAAATAATTTTTTGAACATTTTTAAAATATATCCCAACACCTAGATAATTAGTTTTTCTCTAAACATAAAACTAAATATCGAGGTCAATATCAACTAGAATCAGCTAATTCTTCTTTGCATCAATCAAACATCTTTTTCCATCCATTTATTTGTTCCCGCACAAATATATTTCAAAGCATGCCTCTAAAAAGACTAAGACAATACTTTTCTCGAACTCATTTCCATAGTAAATATAGAAAAACGCACTATATTACTACGTTTCTTTCTTTCTATCCTACCATCCTAAATATCTCCTGATTATGAGGGAAATATGATTTGACAAAAACACATCAATTTTAATATCGAGGTGAAAGTTTAGTTACATGTTTAAAAGAATTTTACCATTCATTGCCACACATCGAGCCAACCCCATTTTGAACGGTAGAGTGATACATCGGGTAATCCCTTTGCGAGTTAGATGGAAAAATATGTGTGTAATAATACCTGGATTACGGCGCCACCTAGCGACCCGCATTGCGGGTTACCATTCCAACGTCTTTGGACTCGCTGGTTTGGATTAATAGACCCTGTTGCTACAAGATGTCGCCACATGGTTACATTTTACTTTATTCGTTTACATTTTTGTATGAAATCTTACTCGATTGAGGCGACACTACAGTCTCTCTAGATAGTAGCTCTATTCTGTATGTTCCAACGACGTCGTTAGGGATCGTTAAGAAACGACTGTCATAAATATAACGATAAGCACATTGGTGAAAGTCATATGGGTGACCTCGCAACAAATTATGTCATTGAACCTAGGTTGGCCATAAGTCCACCAGAGAGCCGCCAACGGTCACTACCATTTGCTGGTTTCCGACACATCAGACTGGCATACCTTCCTCTCATATTATTAATGCACACAAAAAGACAGATTTATTGTTAAAGACCCAATATATTACGTTACCTCACTCAGGTCTTCTATTATCCGCTATTTGATGAAAACAGAAGAAGAAAAGTTGTGTGAAGTGTGAACCTGTGAACCCCCGAACGAATTTTTATCCTCGACAGTCTGTTCTTACAAGTATTGAAGAATTTCAGGATGTTTAAGCGACCTTATATTACAGGTATGTAATATAAATGTAAAATGTATGCTTTAAAGGTTAAGTCTGCTGTATTTTGCAATTGAAATTAATTATTTTTTTATTATTTTCAGTATATTTTTACAACTAACTCTCCAAGAAGATCTAGCAATCACAGTAGGACCAGAGCCTAAGCGGATGCAAATACAACTGTATGATACGCCATTCCGAAGTAATCATGTAAGTTTTTAATTTTTATTCTTTGTCATTTAATACCATATAAGTGTTATATTTTTAAGTGTATGATCCTCACTTGTCTCTACAATTTTCTAATATGGCTTGTATCAGTTGTAAACCTAAATCAATAACTAAAATCAGTTTTCTGTAAATATCCTAATTGCAAGAATGCAATTGCATGAATTGACTTGATTTTTGATGAATGCCAATCTAAAATCTCAGTTTTAAAAATGCTTAATTGGAACGCTGTTTCCAAACTGGTCCCTAAGCTTTTGCCTGCTGAATTTTTAGGGTCACTTCTACATATCGTAGTGCCTAGTAATTCTAATTTTTTACCAGCACTGCAGAAGCTTCTGTTCAGTTCTCTAGATATATACATTCTACCCTTGAGACAAGTATACCATCCGCTTCGTACGAAGTTGAGGACGAACACAATTTGATCAGTTTTTGTGTACTTCCTTAGTATTTTCACATAGCTGATCCCGATTTTCCAAAATTTGTCTATTCAGGTACTGGAGTAGGCAGTCATAATCATTGTCATTCACTAATCATAAAAAGTTGTTTCTATCGATGGGACCCCTAATCGAGCCCAAATACTGTGTGACAATTTGAATTTGCAAGCAACATTGACCTGGCTAAGACATTTTGCACCCGGTTACGACATTTTACATCTAGAGGCGACATTTTACACCTGACCAAGATATTTTTCACCTGGGTGGACAGTTTTAATACTTGGGTAGTTGCTTTGTTGTTGTAAATTTTTGAAATTTATTTTCTTTAATGAACAGCGGTTTACTGGAAGACGGAAAATATATTTCATGTCACAAAAGTTTTTCATTTGTCAATATTTATGGAGTGTATTTAATTTGTGTCCATTATTTTCCTTCTACCAGGGACTATAACTGTTTACCAAAATCGTAACTACTCTCCAGATGGGGTACGATTAACTATAATAAAACTTAAGGGTGTCTTTTAGCCTTCTTTATTAATAAAATAGCCAATCCGTTTCGAGCTCAATAGACCATCATGAGGGTGAGCAGAAAAAATAAAATACCTGTCCAGTTTAAACATACCTTATTTCTACATGTTACAGAAAGGGAAAAGGTTGAATAACACTCCCGGGTTTTATTATAGAGATAACTGTATGATTTAGCTACTTGACTGAACTAGTAAGCTAAGTTCAAGAGGCGTGCAAGGGAGGAAGTAACTTTTATGTAAATGAGTCAAAACTGACAAGCAACTTAAATTTCCTTGAACTTGGCTAAGATAGTCTTTAAAATGTAAACAGTTAATTATATATAACTCGTGTGAACTTATATAGATTATCGCATGAAGGAATAGTAGACTCATCTTGAGTCACTTGAAACCGCTTTTAAGTTGCAGAATCGACTTTTTCTAAAAGCAGATCACATTTTGTAAAATCCCACAGATCAGTAGTTCTAAACTGATTTAACGCAGTTTTCCGAAATTATATCTAATAGCGTTTGTAATGAACTAGAATCATTACTTGCTGATGGTACGCGGACTATAGCTAATTAAATGCTCTTATTTGATTTACTTTGATCAGTAGACATGGATTTATCTGAACCTTTATTAGAAACAATCTTTTTTTTTTATTGTGTCGTACTGTTGTTACTGTCGACCCATCAGCATTGACCGTCATGGTTTTATATAACTTGTCATGAATTACTTTTATTGCATAATGCATGGCGTCAAATTCCATCTGTATTTAATATTGTTCTTGTAAATCTTAATCCAATGTTTTACAACACAATATGTTTAAATACTCGGAATCAAAATTATTTACTAATTAGCGTACCGATTCGAATCGGCCCGATTAAGGAGGAATTTAACTTTTTTATTAAATTATACGACGCTCGTTTATTAACTTTTGCTCGTCCATACCGCTTGATTTGATTTAAAATTGAAATCTCTTTTTGAAGTCAAAACCAGGGGCATGTCACTAAAATACGAGAGTAGGGCAACAAGCAATTTATGGGCAGTTCATGTCAGGGGGGCGGGAGGGTTTGACATATCTGCTAGTAACTTTTGGTTTTCTTATTTCGAGTTAAGATTTCATTAATAATCTTCGCTAATCGAATAATTTTAATAAGTTTTAATGATTTAATTGGATATATAATTAATTTAAGTTCATACTATCATCATTTTCGGTTAAAATCTTACAAAAACATTAAAAAGCTAGTGTTTTATTTCTGCAACACTGATTTATTTTATGACAATGACACTTTACTTCTCGTTCGTCTAGTCTTCTGACGCGTTTGTGATTTTTTCCACGACTTTTTTCTTTATAAAATGGGTTTAATTTGATCTTGGAATGAATTAGTGGGGCTTTTTGGTAAGTTTATAGTGATATCTAAGTCCTTAGTTTATTTTTTCATGAGCAAGTAAGTTCTCTCTTGGGATATTTTTTAGCTGAAACTTCGCTGTCGACCATGCTTTGGGATTGATGATTTTTGGAAGTATATTTATTGTAAGTATTATACTAAAGTAAGTTGATAAGTATAGTTTTAGATTCACAACTTTCTAATGATGATCTTTTGAAGTGTGTCTGGGTAAAAATGTTATTAATTAGTTCCTTCCTTATTTTTCAAAACTGGTGAGTCATTTCTGTTTACCTACCTTGCTTGCAGTTAAAGTATTATTATTTTAACATACACCTACACTTTCTCTTATGTTCAACAGCTTGTAGTAATCTTTATTTTTCTGTAGCTTGTAGTTTCTAATAACTGTCTGTAAATGTATCAAAATACTGATATCACATGCATAATATAGTCGGCCACTAACTGAAATAAATAAATACTCACTTAAGTACTTACTGCATTGCCTTCTATAAAATACAAGTTTAGAAAATGTTTTTGGTTTAAATACTATTAAATTAGACTGTGTCTAGGTACAGGACAAACATTTTGTTTGTAGTTAAACATTGGATATATGTATACCGTTATTGATATTCTTTAGTCTACTTATGTTTAGGTTAGTTCGGTTTATTTTCAAAAATACAGTTTAGCCTGAGATGAACTGGAGAATGAAGTTAACTATAACGTATAAACCTGGGCATTAATGAGTTAATAAAAAATTGACATTTAATAAATTAAAATCCAATATAGGAAGAATAACATAGGTATTATATTTTTTCCATGGATTTGTTTGCAAATTTAGTGATAGGTATGAAGAGTATTTACTGGAATATGTTCCTTTAATTGAGTTTTACTTGTTTTCGTACAGTATGGGGTTATAAAGTAGAATATACAGACAGTGTCCTCGAATGTAGTCCTTGAGAGTGTACGCTTTTACATGTGTCTCGGGTAGGGTACAGCTGATACCAGCATTACTACATTGCACCTGCTATGCAATTTAACTGGCCAATGTTTCTCTCCTCACTCTAATTGGGCAAAATATAAAAGTTTTCGTACCTATTGTACCTTATATCCTAATTGAAAAGAATTTTTTTTTCTGTTTCAGTCTAACCATGCTCATAGGCTTCCTTAGCTGTAATAATTATCAGTGAGAAAACCTAATTTCTTAAAAATATCATGACTTAGTGTTGTATATTGTATTCTTAAATCATATGTATGTATCTTTTTAATTTAAATATTCTAAATAAATATATTTTGATCATATTTTCTTTTATTATGATAATTCACTAGACATTGTTTTATAATTAAAAAAACAGTAATAAAAACAATTAATGTGTAATAAATTTTAAGGTTTTGATTCAATTTGGTTGTAACATTACTATATAATTGTATTCCAGAAGATATATTTTTAAATTGGTTAGAAATTATCACAAGCTGCTCACATTTACTTATAAGGTGAGCAGCTTGTGTATTCCTGCCAAACATATATCTTTTGAAATCCAACTGTAATGTTACAGTCAAATCGAATCAAAACTAAAATTTATTTAAAAATTATAATATATTTTCAAATATTCCCGCGCATTTCTTCAGTCGGCATGTTAGATTTCTATAATGCCATCATGACATTATCGGTAAAATATAATTTTATTTTGCCGGTGGGTTAGCCATGCAGTTGGTTCATAGATGGCCCATGTTTCGAAACTTTAACATTGTTGTAACATTTCTCTAACCTTTATTGTTCTGTGGTCAAAACTATTCACGACTCGCGTCAAACAACAAAAACACTGATAGGCTACCTATTTTGCACCGATGTGTCTCCAGATTCAAACCTCTAACTTTTAACAAATCCTTTGATTCCCCTAGAATCAAACTACACGCGCTCGTTGCTACGCACCGAATAACAACCGATTTTCCAAACAAATTTCGGAATTTTGTTATTTTTCCAAATAAGACCTACCAAAACTAAACAAATTACCACGAGCTGTTTCTATTCGGCTATCGCAGGACCGCCAAATACGGACAACTAAACTAAAATTTCCACCTTCCTTATGGCTCTTCTGGCATCTACTGCTTTGGATCCAAGTAATACCCAATTTATCAGAAATTCCCGGAATCGGTTTGAAAACTACGATTCGAACTCGCCAGCTGTCTATTTTTCCCTCTTCAGAAGTCGTTCTTTTTTTTTGCTAGCCACCTATTATGTGGAATAGCAGGTTGACAATTCCGCGAAAAATTTAAATATTAACGCGGGAGACTTGAAATGAAACCAGTGCGTAACACACTGGTAGAAGTAATAAAAGGAAGTCATTATTTGACGGTCCTTACCTAGTATTAGAAGATAAAGATGAAAATTTAGTAATAAAAATTGACAACGAAAAAGCAGAAATTCATAAAAATAAGGTTAAAAAGTATTTTTGACTAATGTTAAAGTTAGGTAATTTTTGAATTTAAGTTACGAATTAGTTCTGAAACAAAAATACCATTATATTTTATTTACCCTTTTTCGGGAAAGGTGTAATATACAGGGTGTTCGAAAACTGCGTTAGGAAATTTTAAGGGGTGATTCTACATGCAAAAATAATGTTAGTAGATCATTTGGCGAAATGTCGAAATCTCCATGGTTATCAAGGTACAGGGATTTGAATTTGATTTTTTGATTTTAGTTTTTCGTCATAATACATATATTTTCGAACCGATCCATTTGATATTCGGCACACACACTAAACTCGAGCGACTATACAATTTGAAGATAATAGTGCTTCTTTTCAATACTTCGAGAGGGCACTTTACCTGAAACATAAATATTATTTCCGTCATAACTTTTTTCTTTTGATGGTTAGAGCAAAACCGAAGGTTCCGTCTTAATGTCAATTAAAATCATAAAGAATAAGGTACTCTTGATCAAGGTCAAAAACCTAACCGTTTAACCACTAATCGACATCAAAGTTTTCATCGCTCTAAACCAAATGTCCACGTATGTAAATGAAATCGCGGCAAATCAAGTGGCCTGGTTTCAAATTATGCGAAATTTGACAACTAAGTAATTTATTTTATAGGTTTATTAATACATTTTTCAACAAAACTTAATAGGTACTACTTTGAAATCTAGAATCTATGACAGTAATTAATAAAATACATTAAAAAATTATAGAAAATTTTCAAAATGTTTTCCATTCATTTCTATACATTTTCTTACACTCTTTAAAAGATGCCTTCTAACGCGAAAAAATATACTTACTCTATTTTTAATAAAATCGCATCCATTTATTATTCTTTGACGCAAATCATTTATGTCATTTACCGGCGTCTCATACACCAAAGCCTTTATATGGCCGCAGAAAACGGAATCCATAGGATTAAGATCTGGCGAAAGGCCCGTTTCGTCCGATCAACCTATTAGGAAATGTTTCATTTAGGTATCTTCGTATTACTAAACTAAAATGGGGTGGAGCGCCATCCTGAAGAAGCCACATGTTTAGTCTGGTTTGTATGTCAACATCTTCCAACAAAGGTGGTAGTACATTTTGAAGAAAATGTAAATAAACTTCTCCGTTTAAAGGCCCGTCAAATAAATGGGGACCTATTAGGTGAAAATTTATAATCCCATTTCGAGTGAATCCTGCTTCGTCGGTAAACAATATGGTTTTGATAAAGTGGTTGTTTTCTTCACATTTTTCTAAAATAGAATTGCACATATCTACTCGTAATCGTGAATCACCCTCATAAAACGCCTGAACTTTCTGTACATGAAAGGGGTACAGTGGTTTTTCATGAAGTGTTTCCCAAACTGTAGAACTAGCAATCCCTTCTTGCAACGCCAATTTTCTTGTACTCGTACCTGGATTTTCCTCTACTCTTAATCCTTTCTTCCCTATCGATAGTTCTAACATGTCGTGGTCTGCCTCTGTCACCCAAACTATTTTTAAACGAACCTACCTCGACAAACCATCTGTGAATACTAATAAAAGTTCGGGCACATGGAGCATTTCTATCAGGATAAGCTGCAATATAAAGCTGTCTAGCCTCTTCCGCATTCCCATTTGCTTGCCAGTAACAGAAATGGATCTCACGGTACTCAACATTTGAATATTCTTGTTTCATTTTAACTTCGTCTTTTTATGACAAAAAACTCTACCTATCTAAACTTGACAATAAAATAAATTATTTAGTTGTAAAATTTCGCATAATTTGAAACCAGGCCACTTGATTTGCCGCGATTACATTTAAATACTTGAGCATTTGGTTTAGAGCGATGAAAACTTTGATGTCGATTAGTAGCTAAATGGTGGGGTTAATTGACCTTGATCAAGGGTAACTTATTTTTTATGTTTTTGATTGCCATTAAGACGGCACCTTCGGTTTTGCTCTAACTGTCAAAAAAAAAAGGTTATGACGAAAATAAGATTTATGTTTCAGGTAAAGTGCCCTCTCGCGGTATTGAAAATAAGCACTTCTATCTTCAAATTGTATAGTCGCTCGAGTTTAGTGTGATAACCATGGAGATTTCGACATTTCGCCAAATGATCTACTAACATTATTTTTGCGGCCTGGCGCCTCTTTGCTACTTAAAAGCTAATTCTTAAAGAACAAGATCTTATTTTATTTTCAGTAAAGATGATCGATGGGAATAAACTTAATAAAACCGGTTTTGAGAGCGTCCCATCATATTAAATTTATTTTTTTTATACAGCGGATTTTAACTTCATTTGGGTCCAGACCCTTGTTCCCTAGGGAGTATGAAGAAGGTGAATTCCTACGAAATTTGGGCGTGGTCCCATAAATTTTTTTTTGCCTGCGTATTTAATATATATTCATGTAAGAATGATATCATCTTGAACTCCAGTTGAACAATCTTCTTTTGAACAGGATCAAGCCCTTTGGATTCATGTTGTTATCTGATATTTGTAGAGGTGCAAATTATTTGAATAAGATTAGATTTAAAAAACTCATACTATCTGAAAGGGCTCTAATAATAACTATAATTTTTTTAAAGCTTAAAGATACGAAAGCTATTAAAAAGCTTTCAGGAAAACTATTTTTCAGTCAGCGGCATTGGTAACGAAATTCGGATCTAGTGAAAACAAAAAAGGACATTGGTTTACACTTATCACGTCGTAGGAGAGAAATGTAAAATTAAATTTTTACCACTTTATTGCGAATTCTTGGCGCCGGATTTCGACAGGAATTGAATTTGAAAAATATTTCTCGGTCTTGAACCTTTAAGTTCGATGTTATGGTCACCCAAATGGCATACATAAATTTTACAGATGCATTTTATTGTTTTGGCCCAGTCACTGCAATATCGTGACAGTGAAATATTATACCGGGTGATAATTTAAAAACTTATAGCGACTATATTGGCCGTACTAAACAAGATTATCAAAAAATCAAAAAAAATAGTTTCTATAAAAACGCCAAAAATTCAATTAACATTTAATTCATCAAAACAGTTTTTTAAAGTAAAAGTGAGGGCGATTTTTTATACTATAAAGCTTTTACTATTTAAATAAAGTGCCTATCCCTCCCATAAATTAAAATAAGCATACTTTTTATTTCAAAGACAGGGTACCCGGTTAGTATATGACATACTCTCGAGGTCGTATACGAGGGGTCAAAATAATCCTAATTTGTCATAGAAAAAAAAAGTCCTAGAATGCCGCTTAATTGAGATACAGAGTCCCGAAACCGAAGGAATACCCAGCGACTTACCGTTTGAGGCGACATGTCTAATTTAAAGAAATTTTAATATTTTATGTAGACCATAAAGACTCATTAAACAATACTACAGCAGATGTTTTACATCGTCAGGAAACTCAAGAACAAACTTGCCAACATACTCGTTGGGCCAAAATTTTAACAGGTGTAATTTCACAGAGCTAAAAATTGATTTTTTATTATTGTGGTAATTTCTCTTTAAAAAGGGTACTTTACATTTGTTTCGATAAAATTAGCCGTTTTCGAAGAAAATAATTTTTCTTTATAGAACTTTATTATTAAAATAATAAATAAGAATCCTACAATAAAGCACCAGTCGTTTTGATTTCGTTATCAATGTGTTATTGACAACACTTTTCTAAATCTCTGCTTGATTGAGCACATATGACTTAAGTAATGGAAGATTATTCCTATAGTGAATATGCTGACATTCAACTAATTTATGGACAAGTACTTGGCAATTGTGTTTGCTAGGTTTAAGTTGGGTTTATAAAAAAAGGTAACCTTAAGCTAGCTTATACTGTTGTAAATTATGGCTTAAACCAAGTTTTTAAGACAAATAACCCGAAAAGTCAAGTTTGACATTTATGATAAAAAAATTTTATTAACCTAAAATGGATTTGGATAACTGCGAAAATATTACTGACGAGGAGGAGTTTTTAGAATTACTTGATAATGTAGTAGGCCAGTACCATAGTCCAACGTTGCCAATTTGTGCACTAAGCTTCATGAGATACATCAAGAAAGTGAATACAAAAGTTTTAGGGTTTTACACGAACATTTTTACTGTGCTAATTAAAAAAATGTATGTCACATAACCAACAAGTTTGAAAAAAATATTTTTTTTTTAAATGGGACACCCCGTATATTATGAGATTTTTAAAATCTTCTTGAATTCCCCTTTTCAAAAATATATATAATGTCTATATTTGGACCAACGGTATTCGAGTTATTTGACTGCAAATAGTTTCATCTAGTTAGCCGTGCCTGGCCATTCGGAATAATATTATTATATTATGACGTTTTATCGCTCTTGCCATGAAAATCAAAACAAATAAATTATTGGACACTTAATATTTTTCTTCGTCTGACATGAAAATGCATTTCACCGAGGAAGAAAAACTTTGTATACTTCAAATTTATTATTCAAATGAAAATAATGCGTCAAAAGCGAGGCGTCAATACAGACTTACGTATCCAGGCGATCGAGTTTCAGCCAGAAAAACAATAGAAGGTAAATTATTTTATTTAAATGTAAAACCTATTCTTCAAATAAATATTTTTTAGAAAATCCATATAGATCAATACCAGAGGTTTCACGACTTACTGGAAAATCCTGAAAAAAGGTATGTATAACATTAAAAAAATACGGCAATCATCCTTTTAAAATCAGACCAGTCCAACATTTGACAGAAAGAAATATTATGCAAAGGTACTGATTCTGTGAAGATATATTGGGGCGATTGCAAAATTCCTTGATAAAGTTCTGTGGTCTGACGAAGCAACTTTTACGACAGCTGGCATTTTCAATCGAAAAAATAAACATTTCTGAGCAACCGAAAATCCACATAAAATAGAGCCAATAAGTAAGCAGGTCGCTACGTGTGTGGTGCGGTTTAATTAAAAACAAACAAAATTGTAGGTCCAATTATTTTTGAGGGAACTTTGACAGGACAGCAATATTTAGAGTTTTTAAGAAATGAAATTGAACATCTGTTAGAGGAGCTTCCAGTCCTCCAGTATAATCAAATCATTTGGCATCAAGATGGCGCACCGCCCCACAGTATCCAAGCTGTAACGACTTATTTAAATAATCGGTACAATTTATGGATTTGTAGATACGGCCTCATTCAATGGCCAGCGAATAGCCCTGATCTCACACCATTGGACAATTTTTTGTGGGGGTATTTAAAAAATAAAATTTATTATAATAGAACAGATAATTTATTAATAAATAGTAAGAGAATAAATAGTAAGAGAATACTACTTGGCAAGTGGTAATCATAATATGACATATAAATATGTATACATGTGAGAACTTTGTTCTCAAGCCACTTGCTGAGACCTTATACAATAAGGATTAACCAAATTATGCTAAAACAGCTATTCTCTGGGCTACATGCCCCAACGAGCGCTGATAATTTATTAGATTTGCGTCAAAAAACTGAACTAGAAATTGATACTTTGAATAGCGAATACAGCCACTTTATCAGCAATGCAGTTTGTAAATAATTAAGAGGATTATTTCAAGACTGTTTCAATAACGGACGTACTCATATAAATTAAGACATTAATTATAATATTTTTATTGTTATTTAGTATGGACCATAAATAAAAACCTGAAATTTTTTGAAATACAATGTTATAATTTAAGAATTTCTTTGTTTTGATTTCCATGGCAAGAGCGATAAAACGTCATAATAATATTATTCCGAATGACCAGACACGGCTAACTAAATGAAACTATTTGCTGTCAAATAACTCGAATAGCGTTGGTCCAAATATAGACATTATATATATTTTTGAAAAGGGAAATTTAAGAAGATTTTAAAAATCTCATCCCATTTAACAAAAAAAATAATATTTTCAAAATTGTTGGTTATGTGACCGACATACATTTTTTAATTAGCACAATAAAAATGTTCGTGTAAAACCCTAAAACTTTTATATTCACTTTTTTGCTGTATCTCGTGAAATAAAGTCTTTAAAGGGGTGGCAAATTATAAGGGAAAACCCGGTAAAATGCTGGTTGAATTTAAGTAGCGGTTTAAAACGCACCTAAATTTAGCTGAACTCGGGCTTAAGTGCGACTTGTACAACCTAGCATGTTAAAGGGTTGATCGTAGCTTAGGAGAAACAGGTAAAAAGTCAAATAAAATTAAAAAATTGCTTAAAGTAGCTAATCCCTCGCTAATCTATTTTAGGAAGCTTTTCGCCGCATCGTGGTGGAGAAAAGCCTCCAATTCTGGATGACATTGCTGAAAGTACCTCAAATAAGACCCTTTGAAAACAACTACTACATCCTTATCACGTCTAAGAGGTGCACGCCATATCTTCCGCTGACTATCATGCAGAAGTCAACTACGCAAATCGGTCTTTGCAACGATTTAGGCAAAAGCATAAGTTTACTAACATTGTTTCGTTCACGGATGAAGTCGATAGACGGAGTAATAGATTGCAATAATTTGCATGTCTGGCATAAAAGAAATTCTCATGCAACAGTACCGACAAAGCACCAAAAAACGTTCATGGTTAACATGTGGGCTGAAATTATTGGGGATTATCTCATTGGACCGTTCTTTATTGAACGCAAGAACAAAACTTAAACGGTTTATTAGAAATCAGATGTAGTATATGCACGATGGTGCACCACCGCATCTTAACAATTTACTTTGTCAGCACTTATCAAATACTTTTGGTAATCGATGGATAGATCGAGGTGGACCTATTTCCTGGCCACCGAGGTCGCCGGACATGACCCCATTGAATTTGTTTTTATGGGGATATTTAAAGAGGCTTTTATATTCGACGCCAGTTCATACCAGGGAATATCGGAATAACACACCATTTCAACAAAATTCAAGACAATCCTGGAATGTTGTTTTAAGCATAACGAGAATATATTCGTCGGCAAAGAAAATGTATAGAAGTACAGGGCGCCCATTTCGATAATTCCCTGAAGTAAACAGAAAGAAGCAAATCAAATTTTTTGTTTTCCGAAGTGTGAACCCTTTCAATGGTTGGTACACTTCGACTTGAAAATGTATCAGAATAAACTCTTTTTGCATCAACACAATTACCAAGTGCTTGCTCATAAGTTGGATGCATGTGAGCACATGTAATAATAACAAACTTTATAATTTTAATTCGAATTATTAATTCAGGCTAGCAAAGCTACAGTGACCTTCTTATAAACGAATTGTCAAAATATTTAAAAAATCAGTTTTTAGCTCTGTAAAATGACATCTGTCAAAATTTTGGCTCAAGGACGTTGGTTTGGACGTTCCTAACTTTCCTGATGATGTGAAACACCTACTGTAGTATTATTTTATGAGTCTTTTTGGCCTATATAAAATATAAAAACTTCATTAAATTACGTTTCGGTTCAAAAGTTAAAGCCGAAAAGGTAAGTTGCTGCGTACTCCGTTGGGGCTTTATATCTCCATTAAAGGTCACTTTAGGAACTTTTGGGTTATTTTGACATCCCCTATACGCTTTCGAGAGTATGCTATATACTTACCGCACACCCTGTATGTATGCCTACTATCTAGCAACCTAATGTGTCCAAGTTTTTAAGAACACGGATCATTTTTTTTTTAATTACAGCATATTTTCCAATGACATTTTATGAAAAAAGTTAAAGTGTCCATAAGCCTGTGTTTGGATACGTTTTATTTTTAAATGAACCTATTATGTTTTTTTTAATATTTCCAAAATGCTTTGATATAATTATTTGTTTTGTTTTGTAACTTTTAGTTAAAGTTTTTTCCAAAATGGGGTTGATTTTGCACATAACTTGTTTATTGCTTTTAATGTCCTTAGCTTACGCGTTTTATTTACCTGTTGTGGTATCCTAGCCAGTGATACAGTAAGATTTATACTGGATGTCTCGCTGTAGTAAACAGTATATCCCCAAGCACTACCACACCACTTGCCTCCAGGTGATGGGCGATTGACTTCTTTTATAGATATGTACCCATCTGGACATCCCGCAGATGTAAATGACTCAAAAGTCCCAACGGCGAAGGATTCGAAGGATAACTGGAACAAATGAAATCAATTTTAAATTATCAACAGTAATATACCGATAGAGGAGGCGTCTTATCAACGGTAATATACCGATAGAGGAGGCGTCTTATCGGTAATACCGATGTTTTTAACAAGAAATCGATTTTCTGACAAATTTTTACGAAATGTAATTTTTACTTATAATCTGATATGATCCCGAGAGCTTTAGCTCGAGGGTCTTATCTTTGATTATAAGTAAAAATTACATTGAGTGAAAATTTTCTTGGAAAATCGAGTTTCGAGTGAAAAACGAAGGTATGAAGATAAGAAACCGCCTCTAGAGGTGTATTTTATTGGATAATTTACTGAACATAAAAATGAAGGCCGTCTGATAAAGGTAAATATACAAGTTAGAGGTGTTACTAATTTTTTATTTAAGTAAAAAAGCTACAAGCGTCTTTTCGAAAGCGTCTTTTCGAGCTAGCGGTAGTCTTATCAGGTAAGACGACCGTTACCAAGGTGGTTGCTATGAAAATGAGCGTTTTGATTGGTTCAATAAAGACAACTTATATTTAATCCTAGTTTAATTTTCTGTTTTATAACAATACGTTAAATCTGCGAGCCTCGATTTTAGTCAAATTTTTTTATCAGATTGGTAGATGAAATGTCACAATTATTATTGTCGCATACTATTAACATTATTAGTTATTAAAAGCCGTCTTAAGCAAATTTAGGTGAAGCCTGTCCAGATATATAAGAAAGTTATACTTTGCCTTTGAATGGGTTTATCCAAGGGTGGCCATAAACAAACAATGAGTGAATGAATAAATGCAGGCAAATTATGGTCCGTACTTTAAAATGTCTTAAAGTAAGCTGCAAATCCGGAAGACGTGCCTAATTTCATTATTAAAGTAATAGAAGTGTGATTTTAAACCGATTTTTACCTGATTCAAAATGAGAGGGTTAATCCCATAAAACTAAAGACTGAACCTATATATAGCCACTCTAGTTAATTTTAAGCTTAGTAATTATTCTTACTTCGTGTTACTTCTTCATTCTTACTTACAGCGTTTGATTAATCGTGTCATGGAAAATATGTGCGAGCCCAATGTATCTCAGGAGATAACCCCGTCGAAATGCAGAAAACACTTTTCTGTGGAAACTAAGGAAGGTATAAACAATGTTTATTTAACTCTCATTGGACGCGCGGTCAGCAAGCGAGCAGCGTTAGAAGAAACGGCAACATTAACAAAAATTCCAACATCAACTCTATGGAATGTTGTGACTAATCCCATTTTAGCGAGGAAAAAAGTACCGATACTGGTATTCACTTGAAGGTAGATGGAATTGATCAAGATATAATACGGCGTAAAACTTACAAGTTATACGAGGAACAAAGCTTGCCTATAATAGATAATTTAATTAAGAGGATTAAAAAAGATTAAACCAGCGTTAAATGTGGCAGAACAACGTTATGGAAGTGTATTTAACACATGGGTTTTAGATTTAAAAAAATTAACAAAAGACAAGTTTTAATTGAATCCAGTAGCTAAATTAAAAAAAAAAAAACATTAATTGTATAAGTTACGGAAAATATCTAAACCTGATGTCGTTAGTGTCGCCTTCTATCGTGCTAGTCGCATTTCTTTTATCGGGATTCTTAAAAGATCCATGTTTTCGAAATTCTAGTCGTCGAAGAATCTTGGTGTTCGGAATTCTTCTTTATGGATGCACATCCTGATACATTTTGATGGCATTCTTAGCGCTACGAAACGCTCTGATATAAACAACTATTACATTTGTCTTTTCCTCATCAGAAAACTCCATTTTAATACTTTGTTAGAAATATCCACAGTTTATAAGAAAAAATGTTGATACATTTTACGTCCCGAAATATCAAACAATAAACTTGTGTCATATACCGTTTAATTGAAAATTGGATCCTCTTCCGAGATACGGAAGAAAATTCCAAGTCCGTATTAAAAATAACTGAGTTAATAGCAATAACTTAAACGTCAAGCGCCATTTTAGGAAGTTAAGTCCTTTTGGTAGGGAATGAAAAACGAAAACTTTTTGTATTAAACAGTTTTTGATGAAATCGGTGGTTTTCGAGGTATTTGGAGAAAAAAACTTGAAGAATTTCCACATTCCCTTTAATATCTCCAAAACTAAAAACTATTTGGCAACACTGTAAGCATATTATAAATGACCACTAAAAATGCAATTTTCCTTTAATTTAAACGACCGCGACTCTTACCGTTTCGGATATAGCAACTGTGGCCCACCGTATTTTAGACACCCTGTATTAAGTACTAGTATTATTATGACCTCCCCTATACGCTGGCGACATATTGCCCTATACTCGCGGGACGCCCTGTATGTGCATTATGTTTTAAGGGTAACAGCTTTGGCGTTACATCTCTTCTTACCACGCGAAGCTTTAAAATGCTGTAAGATATAATCTTTAATAAAAAAAAAAACTGTTTAAAATTCGCCGTTGCAAAAACCTAGAAATGACAATAAATTATGTATATAATAAACTATCAAAAGCTTTGAAATTTGTTTTCATACTTTAATTTAATATATTCTGGTAGAGGATTCCCGTTTCCCTAGAAAATTAAATACGATTTTAAAATAAATTCCTCAAATTTTCATATTTCGTTATAATTATTAAAATTCATTATAATTTATTGGTAGGTTGTTGCGTTTGCGGTTTATAAATACAGGGTACTTCTTAACTATATGCGAATAATTAAGTGTGTAAATCTATATGAAAAATTAATAATAGTTTGCTTTATAAATTATTGTCCAAAAATGTTCCGTTTCGAAACCATGGGATGTTAAAGTTATAGGAAAAAAATGGAAATTCATTAACATTTGCGAAACTACTTGAGATATTTCAGTGATTTTTAGTACTTAGCAACAGTTAATAAAGGTGCATGTTTTTTTATTTCAAACAGTTTTCAGCTTTAACAGTGGCGTGCCTACGGGAACTGAGTTCGATATATCTGAGGAAGAGAATAATACGCCAATCGGTTTTTCCCAAATAAAAAATATTTTTGAATTTATCGTTAAATTTGAAACATAAGAGCTCTCTAGAGTTGTTTTCCCGCGATGCGCCGTTTTTTAGTAAAAAGATAATAACCGTTGAATTGTCCGAGAAAACTAATTTAATTATTGAAGAATTCGATTTAGCAATAAATCTAGCTGCCATGGAATATGTCACTTGCTTCTTGCATCTGACATTTTCTAGTAAGTCTCTCTCGTCCACAAATCACGGAAATAAATTTAGATACGCAACTGGACTCTTAGAACTGTCAAAAACTAATTGGCGCTGATGTCCTAGTATTTGCGATCCAAACCACGCGAGAAAGAAAGAAATCTGTTTGGAAACTATGGGTAAAAATAAAGAAAACTGTTTTACCAACTTTTGATGAAATCTGTTTTATCGGTAGATATTGGTGCCGCTTTAAAATTTAAAATATTCCCTGGTTTAAATATTAATTTTTTTCTGCTTTTATTTTTAGTTCAGGGATACACGTTATTTGTAACTCTTGTTTTTAAGTTTGGGGTAAATACATTGTTAGTAAAGTAACAAATAACGTATATCTAAGAGCTCCAATAGAAAGTAGCAAAAAAGGAATTATTTAAACCAAGCAATACCTACCTATTTAAAAAAATACAGCTGACTAAAATAAAGCGAAATAGGTAATAAAACATTATTTTTATGATCAAGAATTATCGGATCTCTTTTTGGCAAGCGGTGTCGCATGCCATGTTTATTTAAACAGTTTGGAACACAACATTTTTTAGGTTTTAACGGAGGTGCGTAGTCTTCCATAACGGAAATAAATACGCGAACTTTAACTAAACAAACCGAAAACACACTAAAACGAAACAAAAAGTCAAAACAACTATCAAAAAACACGCTAATAGTACACATAGAGACCGAACGATCACAAACGGGATTAAAATTCAACACAACTTAAAAGATAATCGAGAATAGAAAATTGACAATACACTTCAAATTTTTGACAACAACGAAATCTGGGAGGGTGCTTCTTCTCGATCGCAAATGAACGTGGTGTTATCTATACGAGCTTAACTAAACCAAATTGTGCGATGCCACTATCGGCGCCATCTAAGAAATGCGATCCAAACAAAATAATAATGTTTGTCGGGAACGCCCAGCTTACGTATCTAAATTTATTTCGGTGATTTGTGCTCTCGTCTAACTCTGTGCATTGTGAATTATTTATTACATTTTTTCTTTTTAAAAATGGTGAATTACTCAAATGCAGAAATGGCGTAAATGTATTACGTGTATGGCCTCGCCAACGATAATGGAGAGCAAGTCAGACTTATTTATCACCTAAGATATCTCAATCGTGCTTTGCCAAATAGTCGAATCTTTTCTGATATTCATCGTCATCTTGTTGAAACTGGTAGTGTCTAAGGAGGAAAATATGAAGGTAACCTGAACTAACGTCTAAGTGTGAGAACATCTGAAATTGAAACCCATTTCCAACACCAATTTTCGGTTTACGTATGGGCAGGAATTATTGGTATCCACTTTATTGGTACATATTCTTATTGAGACGACCTGGCGGACAATCTTACCTCAAGTTTCTTTTAAGAACTGCCTTTACTGGTTGAGGATGTACCAATGGCAATAAGAAAGGGTATATGGTGCAAGCACGATGGTACAGCAGCGCATTTTAATGTAGTGGTTCGCAATTATTAATAATCTGTTTATTCAAATCGTTGGCCTTACGAATGGCCACCAAGGTCCCCCGACCACACCAGCTTAGATTTCTTTTTATGGGGCCATCTTAAGACGCTAGTGTACAGAAGTCCTACTAACAATGTAGAGGAATTAATAGAAAGGACAGTTGCAACATGTGATAGAATAAGAAATACTCCAGGGATATTTCAACGAGTGCGCAATTCCATGAGAAAAGGCGGAAGGATGCATATTAAGTGAAGGGGGTTATTCTCAATAATTTTTGTAATAATCACTCCATGCTAGTTGTAATGTTAATAATTTATATAATATAATTGTTTATAGTATAGTTGTATGTTGTGATTTGTTCATTACACACAGATTCCAATCCGCAATGTGTTTAATTTTTCCTATTAAATTTATAATAATTTTGAATTTTTTTTTAACAAACAACTCAATGTTGGATCGTGAACTCAAAAATATTCTTTATTTGGGAAAAACCCATTGGCGTATACTTTATCCAAAATCAGTCTGATGACATGGAAAAGCGTCTAACGGGCTTCAAAGGGACCGGCATCATAATCGGGGTTGTCAGATATTTTTTTAAAAATTCTTTAGGTTTTAATGATTAAAAATATTCTTGTATATCAGTATTAAATTGAAAGTCAGTAACTCTCTCTAAAAGCTAGTTTGCAAGTTGAACGTAAAAAAAAAGAACGGGCTATTCATGAATATTATAATATTAGTACTTTAGAAATATGATTTATACAAAAATATTTGAAATCAAAATAAAAGAGATTTTCAGTGTTGTTAAATAAAAAAAAATTAAAATTAACAACCCCTTAAGTTCCTCCTACCATTACGGAAACTTTGTAGAATATATTTTTTATATCAGTATATCTTTTTGGCGATCATTTGAAACAGAAGGTCAAGGTGAATTATCGCAGGAATATAATGAGTCAGTGCCAGAGTCGGCCATCGAAAGCGAAACAAGTCCTGAATTAAGAAATAAAGATTTACATGTTTAATATCACCAACGCATTATTTTAAATATGTAGGCGTGTTTAAAAATAGAAAAATCGGGAAAAACTGAAAATGCGCTTTGTACAAGAATTAATAAATGAACAGACCTTTGGTTTTCTAAGAATTTATAACGTAATTAAATTGGGGACTGTAACCGGTCATTCCATAACGCGCAAACAAATAACTCAAAATTTCAAAACGGCTAACAATATTAAAAGGGATTTTATTCTTCGGACTATTAACAACTTTTACAGGAATAATATAGTGCCAACTTTAGAACTGGTTCGCGGTAAATTGCGAGGTTACCCTGATTATAATTAACAATCTCTAGAAACATTGCATGATGTTTTATTAAGTTGTGGCTTTAAACATTATAATTAGATAATCTAATGGTTATGATAGAATCCCCGCGTATCATCGAACTACGACAGGACTATTTCGGCAAAATAAAGGAGTACCATGAATCCGATAGAAGTATAGTTTTGGCTTTTACAGAAATACCATTTTAAAAATATTCTCTGCAGGCGAAGTCACGGGTACAAACCTATTATCGATATAAACTATAATGATCAAGCTGTAATATAAACTATTTAATCATATTAATAATTTACAACAATCCACATCTTAATTATTTGGTAGAAGCGACGCCTATGGTCAGGAGTTTTATGTTTCTTTCGGTCATCAAATTAGGCTTGGAACAACTATACCATTTTTTTCCTCAAAAAGTCAGTTCCCGTAAGCACGCCACCGTTAAAGCTGAAAATTATTTTTGTATGAAGTATCTGAAATAGTTTCGAAATTATTGATTAAATTTTCCCAAAATTTTAACATCCCTTATCGGACATTTGTGGATCATAGTTTATGAAGTAAACTATCATTAAATGTTCATGTAGTTTGACACCCTTACATTTTCGCATATCATTAAGGAACACCCTACCCTGTATATTCTTTATTATTGGTTCTTTCATATTTTAACGAAGGGAATGATGGGAGAGACTGCTAGAGCTGCTACTCTTAATTATAATTATATCTTTGATAAATTTTAGAAAATTAAAATTACTTTATTATTTTCTTTTCTCGATGTAAGTTTTTTTATTTGTATTGAATAATTATTATGTTAGCTTATTCTTAGTTATTCGTTTGTTTTAAATATATTTTAATAATTTCGCTCTACACTCTTCATAAAGAGTAATTAACATATTTTTCTTTTTTGTCTCTAATAAACTGAAATCTAACTGAGCAAGTCGATTCCCTTCTTTTTAATTTAAAATACGCTATTTTTTAAACACTGGCACCTATGCGTCCAATTCTACTATTCTCTTCGACTCCTCGATCATTTGTCTCACTTAAACTTCTCTCTATCTGGTATAATAAGCACAATAATATTATTATTGATACTTAGGTTCCTGCGTACTCGATATCACCAGGATTTAAGCAAGTGGCATTATGAAGCAAGAGGGTATGTAAATATTCCTTTCAAAATTACCATGAGCTTTGGAGAGATAATATTGTCAGTTTGTTATTTAATAAGAAAATCTTTTGAATCTTTATTCCTTAAGTAAAGTTTGTTAACACAAACTTTGGCTTTAAAAGTGAAGCACCTTAAACAGGATGTTCATTCAGTGCACGTAGCATGACGCCGCTCCGTAACGTGTTTCGACTACGTGCTTAGTTAATTCCAGTAATTTTAAAGTTATTTAAAAGATAAGGAACTGGGAAAAGAACAAGACTAAAGCATGCCAAAAGTTCTTGCAGAAAATATGCTACATTCATTGAAATATTTTAATATTAATTAGTCTGTGCATTTCATTTTAGAGGAGTCATAAGGATTTATGTTGTAAATAATTGTCAACCCAAATTTTGGGCACTGTGAAATTTTAGAACCACAAAAAGAAGAAACGGATAAAATATACAGTATTGAAAAGACCTAAAGATACGAATTTTGATTTTAAGGCAAGAGAACCAAAAAAAAGCATAAACTTCTTGTTAAAGGTAACTTTTCTCAATCCTGTTAATTTCTCTATTAATCGTTATACCAGGCACGGGTGATATTTAGAGATTTCCCGCATTTTATAATTTAGTCAAAATGTTAGATATGCATCTGATAACATTGCTGACATTTATCCAGATCGGCCGATTCCTTGCAAGACGATAGTGGGTGAAAGTATTACACCAGAACGACAAGGATGGTATTGATACCTAATAAAACGAGAAAGAAATATTTCTAATTCTAAAACTACCGGAAATTTTAAGTAAGCCCTATATCTGGTAGTATCATGCTCAGCAAAAACTCCACGAGCTCTAGAAGCAGTTGTTACAAACCACTAAGGCAAGAAATGTCTAAATAGGTACTATAAAGTTCAAAATGCCTTGGAGCTCTTACCGCAAGATTATGTTAAACGTTTGGAATGTTGCAAACACGGATAGGGATAAGCCGTAAAGAAGCAACATTCTAGAATATGGACTCGAGATAATTCATAGGTCATTCCCTAAACTATATCTATGGCATGAGAAAGTCAATGGTTGGGCAGGGATTCTAGATAACAGGATTATCGATCCATATTTCATAGACTGATAGGGTACCTCTATCAACGGAGAAATATCTGCAGCTTTCGCAGACGGCAGTAGCTTTTGCATTGGTAGATTGATCAAATAATAAAGAAACTATTTTTCAGCTTTATGAAGCTCCACTGCAGCAGTCGTGACTAAATATTTAAATAATGCATTTTCTAGTAGGTTGTAGAAGGTTCCTGGGATACCTATCGTATGTTTTTGATAATGCAAAGGGAAGGCTTAATGACGCGGAAAAAACAGGAAGTCGATTATATAATGTTAGAAGTAATTTTTATGTTAGTCTGGGATTTATTTTGCTTGGCGGTAAATGGAAGCGACTTTGAACAATATATCTAAATATATTAATTTGAGTTAAACCTTTTGTTTCGTGTTTTAATATTCAATGTGAAATGGTGTTCTTTTAGTTTTTGGTGTAAAAATTCTTTCTCTTCCTTTCCTAATGTTGGCTATCACATTGGTCCATATAACTTTATTCATTGCTATTCTAAATAAAGCTGTACGGGATATTCGTTTGCGTCCTGCTGATCTTAAAATGAAATATGTATGTTTAAATTCTGCATTAGACAGTAAAATATTATCCAGGGTGCTTCATTTGAAAATCTTAAGAAAAACTAGTTTAAAGGTTGTCATTTTTGGAACCAAATTTTGGACACATTGTATAAAATAAGATAAACTATTCTATGCCAGAGTATCGTTAGACCTCTTGTATTCGAGTTCACACTATGTAGCTCGGACAAAACAGATCTAAGGCCGTTTTTTTAATAATTTTTTCAAGGCATCCAAAACGATTTTTTTATTGTTTTTAATTTATTGCTAATAAACAACTAAAGCAAATCAAACAAAATTTTGGGAAATAGGAAAGAACACTAAAAAGAACCTAAATATGCGAAAAAATGAAGGGTATACCATTTAAAAAAAAATGTTTGTCTTCATACTTCTTTGGGCCATTTTGTATATGCGAAAATATTTTTACGAAATACACTCACAACTACAGTGTAAGTCTGCGTTCGAACAAAATTCCTAACCTAATTGGTATAGAAGCTATGGATGCCTAACGCACTATTGCAGGACATATAGGATAAGTTACATTATACTGCATTTTTCTTGTTTTGGACACTAACACGAGAGAAACGGTAAATAGCATCATTTATCAAAAGTATTTAACATCATAATCAAAAATTAACTTTCTTATTTATAATTCAAACAGTAACCTAAGAATAAAAGTAAAAATTAAAGTAAATTTTCTAACCATAAGTTTCTTGATAAGCTTAGGAACCTAACCAAAACTAAATTTCCAAATGAAGAAACTTACTTAATAAAAAAGGGTTTAAGCATAACTAACGTCAAAACACATCTTTCAAAAATCTTGAAATTTTAAGAGTGGAGACGGAAATACCTTTAAAAGATTAGTAAAGTATAGTAAAAGTAAATAATATCAGGCAGCAAACATAATTAAAAAGGAATTCCTAAAAGAATACCGTCCAAACCAAAAAATTATAACTTTAAAATCCATCAAAATAAGACAAATGAAACCAACATTATTTTTACTAAAGCCGATAAAAGTAAAACTGTTATAGCAATAGGAAAAAATGACTATATATGAAAAACAACTGAACTCCATCTAAATATGAATTATGAAAAAAGAGCCTAGACCAAACATAGTGTTAAGGCTATCAAAAAAAAAAATAAAAGTTTGTTTACCGATAAAGACTTAGGCAAACTTACCATCATGAATCCAAAACCACCAAAATTGTATTCTTTAATTTTATTTATTTATTACTTGCATGCCTTCGAGGCACGATAACTTAATTTTCCTTAAGTATTGGAATAAGAAAAAACTGAATTGTCGTTCCTGGAAGACATGCAAATTATAAATAAACCGCAACACTGACTAGTGAACTGTTTAATAATGGGTAATGAACTTTTTAATGACGGGTAGTAAAGAGTTTAATAAAAGGTAGTAAACTACTTAATAAAGGATAGTAAACGGTTTAATAAAGGGGAATGAATTATTTAATAAAGGGTGATTAAATGATTAATAAAGAAATGTAAACTGTTTTGCAAGTTACCAAAATTATAAAAAAGAAGGTAGTAACGTATTTAATATCGGCAGTTTAATGCTTACTTAAGACTAAAAGCTGATTCTTTATTAAACGGTTTACTAGCGGTAAGTGCACCAGTGTTAAGTAAACGAATTTACTTGTTGGTATTAAACTTTTTGCCCAAATAGTAATAAAAATTTTACATGTTGTTATTAAAATGGTAATATCGGCTATTCAATTTTTTTCAGTGTAGTTAAAAAAATTTACCACTCTCTATAGTCCTCCGGGTCTCCAACATTAACGCCAAATTAATTGGGTTCCTTAAAGTGGGAGAAAGACTAAGCGATTCATCTCACCTCAACATCCAAAGCTCCAAAGTTTAATCTTTTGACTGATTGTTTATGATATGAAAAGGGTTAGCTTGTGGATATCAATTACCGGAAAGAACTGTCTGGTTTTTCTCGTTAATGTTTCCCCAGGGAGTCAGAGAAAAGTCATAGAAAAACCCCACATAGGCACAGTGGCCAAGCTTTGATACGGTCAACCGGTAAAGAATTTGTAATTTCTACTTTTGATTAAAGTTGTCTAAATATACGACAGCTTACTATTATAGTGCTAGGCGTTATTTGAAAATACTTGGCATAAAATGTTAGATAAGGGACCGCATGCCTTCCACATGATTATTTAGGAATGATTCAGTTTGTCCATAAGGGCGTTCAAAATATAACGCAGGGGTCAGATATTTGTTACAAAGTGTGACAAGAGAAGGGAGAGGGGATGAGAAGGAAATTTATCGCGCATTACATCACGTTTTTTAAAGTCAATTAATTAATATAAGTTATATTAGATAATTTGAATTTAGGCTGTCAAAATATACTGTTATTGCCTATCGAGTCTGTTTTTATTTATTATGGCTTAATTATAATGCGACAGAATTGTGCTCTGTGTTATTGTGGATAATAATTAAATTATGAGATTAAGTAACCAACATAGAGAAGGTGAATACATAGAAAGTGATAATCGAGGCGCTCCATAGTATGTCCCTCTCTCCCTTCCATTGCGACATACAAAAGCTTTTTTCTAAAAAAATTAACAGAACATTAAGTCTTGATTCTGGCTTGTAACCACTGAACTCCCACTAGTAGAAAAACAAAGCTAATCGCCCAGCAATCTAAAATTGTCCCTGACATGCATCGTTTCGGGGAAGCGTATTTCATGCGCCGTACGTATTTTTCGATATTTGACGTTTATGTTGTCCAGAGCCGGTCGTCTCTTTATTCTTTATTTACACAGTGGTTAGCCTGAGTATTGTGACATTTGCGCGCGTTATTTTCAGTTCCTTACTGTACTTTTTGGAACTTTTGTTAAAAACTGATCACTAGTTTAGACTTTTATAAATAGTTTAAGTTTATTGAGGTTATAGTGTAGTGCCTTTTAGTACAGAGTGGAAAGGGAAACAAGTGTATGGTGTTTCTTGCAGCAATTGCTTGCCAATGATCCAAATTCAGTTCTTCAATACCTAGCTACTTAAATTAATTTTAAAATTGTATCCCCGCATATCATTTAGGTAGTTAAATTGCTTGCAACACAATCATATATTTATTTAAGTAAGTGTTTTTTTTTAAGATGTTTAAGCTCTTGATTGTTTCGATAGGTATACCTACTTACTATAACATTCAAGTACTTTACGATAATTTATAGAATTTGAAACTCGATAGAGAATTTAAACTAGGGATAATAATATATTATCTGTATCCAACTTTTTTACTGATTTTTGACACAATAGTGAAATATTTAAAAATGCTTTTCTCTTCTTGCCACCCTAACAAAATAGTTCACAGTGTATCAATATTACTTGTTTCGCCAATACGGCTGCTATTTTACTGTTGCCTCCATAGTTGAACGTAAAAACTTTCTTTTTGGTTAAAGATCACATACTACATTTTTTACCGCTGTTTTGTATATTTATTAATATTTTTTCTACTAAGACCTTACCTGTAGTTTTATAATATAAATAAATATATTAGTAGCATGATTGATTGTTTTACTGTTTTACAGTTTTTATAATGCGGTGAATTGGGGCTTTCCACATTTATATGATTTCTAACAAATATTAATTTTCTTCCCTGCAAAGTGCCACGGCAAGATAAATGCACATATTTCTCAAGTCTACTATAAACATTTAAAACCTCCATTCTGACTTGTTTTAATATGTTAAAAAATAAGTAACTTTTGTCGCATGCTGTATAGAAAATGATAAAAGGAGACCAGGCGACAAAGAGCACCTATTACGGTGTTAACAACGATCATTGTTTCTTACGGAACTATGCCATAAACTAAAATGTAATCAATATTCCGATTTCCATATATACACCCTAAAATACGCAAGTCCTGAAATATGCATAATTTTTTGCGGTGTATTGCTCCTTCCAGAAAACTAATGCCTTACAGCTTCTTATATTTCATATTATACCAAGATTTACTAAAATTGCTTTCTTTTATAGATTATTATCTATTCGAACAAATTAAGTTAAGTAAGTTTTAAGCCGGACCTGACGCACACTTGAACTACGCAGATACAACGCTTTCGGAAAACGCCGCATTCTGGGGACATTTCTATCACACGGTATATGCAATATATTGGTTATATATATATGTGCTTGTAACTGCAAGTTTATTACATATTCTGAAAGATTTTGTGGTTTTAGTTCGAAATGCAAAAAACTTTAATTTTCTGACGCCTTTAAAGCCTTATATAAGATCTGTTTCAACAATCACTCCCTGACATTTTCAAACTGTCAAATACAATTAACTAGATGTAGGACTTAAAAAGACATCGTGAGGTCTACATTTAATATTCATCTGATAGACTCTATTTCTGATTAAACCTAGTTCTGGACTGTTGGTTGGAATAAACCTTTTATAATTTACAAACATGACTTTACCGTGATGACCGTTATGTGGCGTCACTGTCTCCTACAGCAAGTAGGGTCGCACTCGCTGTTGCGGTTACTTGCTGTTTACGATTAACAAGACAGGTTGCCATTTACATCGCTCTTTCTCCGTTGCTAGGTAACGGTGTTGACATTGACAGGAGAAAAAAAAATAGTTTTTAACAATCTAATTTTCTTTCTTATAATAATAAGCTTGTGCTTTAACTGAAAAAGAAACCGTAAGCGCATCTCCCTTGTATATGCACAGAAAGACCGTTGTACAAGTTCAAAGCGAATGAACTGTGGGATGTAATGACGTCACCGCCTCGCGGTCCGGAGCGGGCGTCCTTTTTTGATTTTGATCTCGAATATTTCGAAAACTACTTATCGGATTGACTTCAAATTTTCAGGGCTGACCATAGCTTAAATTAGGTCAGGAGTCTAATTCGAGGGTTGACAAAACGATCCTATTTCAAGACAGAATTTGGTAATCGGGATGCAAGCTTACATAAAGTCTATAATAGCGGTTGCCTTGTCGGCGGTTTTCGGATTTATTTCGTTGCGCTTGCGAGTTGAAATTTGGTTTTGAAAATATGTCCGCGCACTTCATCTCTTAAAACTTAGTTTGTGTACGCCATTACGATTATATGTTTAATCTCTTTTAGGTACCTTTTGTGTGAAGCTAAGTATTGAAGGTAAGTCATATGTAATTTTTATGTTCTTAAAATACCTATGGATATCGGCTTTGCTAGTTATTATAGAGTGTAACAGAATGAGGTTTTGTACTGAGCATAATGAAATTATTTTTTGATATCCAGTTGCTTTTAGTATGGTATCCTTCAATGTATATTTGAACTTTATTTTACCTTTTCAGATAGAAGAATAATGTGCTACAAAATTAAATCAGCTGAATTTCGTTCTTCTATAGCAAGTATTTTGGTAATAAATATTTGCTAACGTTAATAATATTATTATTACTACTTATACTACAGGCCTTCTGCCTATTTGCAACAACGCTTAATCATCAGCTTTGTGCAGGCTGGCTGCTCCTGCAAGTTTACCATGGGCTTTCTGGTAGCGTAAGTGGAACGTCTGATGCAAGTTTATTTAAGTGTGAAAGGTTGCATTTGCAATTGGCATAAGCCTTAGAGGCTTCAACTTGCAAATCTGATTCAAATTTATATCAAGGATAATGTGCTAATTAACACTCGATTCCCTTAGCTTCATGAATTAATTTATTTTGCATCAATTTTGACAGTCATATTATCATCACGAAGCGCCTGGTGCGCTTGAAAACTCGCATAAAAATTTAGGTCAATATCTTCGGATGCGATTAGCTTAAGAGTCGAAAAAATTGGAGCGATTGGATTCCGTATTGGTGTTTCTCATATAATAACACAGTAAACAAATTAACACGTTATATACTGTACGAACTAGTTTCTGGGAAAATTAGTAAAATGCCATCAAACATTAGTAATACTATAGATCCAGTATACAATTTTCATAGAAGCAAGTTGCCTTTTATTACGAACCAATAAAACACCACAATGTATCACTCATGTGTTTTGCCCAGTGTGCAGCTTCGACTAAAGACTTGGCAATGTAAGCTTCTGAGCTCAACAAATCATGCTTGATTTTTACTCCTTGTGATATACTATTACTACTATTTTAGTAGGTACTGATTATTTATCAAAAAAAAACAACTTTTAGGCTTTGCGCACACTACAACAATTTTAATCTCAAGATAATTTTCTCATAAAAATGTGATGCAACAAATTTTGGAAAGAATTGCTAAAGATCCAAAATTAAGCACGAGACGCTTAGGTTTAGAGGTAGGAGTATCCAAGGATGTAGTTTATAGAACATTAAAAGAACAGCAGCTTCATTCATACCATATCCAAAAGGTATAAGACCTTTTGGCTCCGGATCTCGATCAACGATTGGACTTCTGTCGATTCATTACCGAATAAAGACAACAGGATGTGAATTTTGCTAAGCATATTTTATTTACTGACGAAGCATGTTTTACAAGAAGTGGTGTCACCAACTTACATAACGAACATGTTTATGCTGATGAAAACCCGCATGCCACGAAAGTAACTCATTATCAACATGAGTTTAGAATTAATATATGGGCAGGAATCATTAGCAATTTCATTATTGGTCCTGTCATTTTACCGCCACGACTAAATAGTGTGGATTATTTAGAACATTTACAAAATACGCTGCCAGATTTATTAGAAGATTTGCTATTACAAGTTCGACGAGATATGTAGTTTATGCATGACGGTGCTTCACCACATTTTAGTTTAAATGTTCGCAATTATTTGCATCGACAGTATCCAAACAGATGGATCGGTAGAGGAAATGACGCTCCTGTAAAGTGGCCGCCACGGTCATCGGATATGACTCCGTTGGATTATTTTTTATGTGAGTTTTTAAAGACAATGGTATACTCCAGACCGATTCATAATGAAGAGTAATTGTGGGGAAGAATTAAAATGCAGTCAACATATTTAAGAACGATGCGGAATTGATGCAAAGAGTAAATTTAAACTTTTTTCGTCGAATTAATCTTTGTACTTATATTAACGGAGGTCATTTTGAACAATTACTAAAAGTTATGTTAGTTAAATTTACTTTTAAAATAAAATTGTTCCTCATTTAATTAATTGGGTTTACAAAAATATAATTTGCAATCACTATACAGGGTCCTGCATTTCACCCCCATATTCTGTAGCTGTGTATAATTTATTAATAATTAAGTTAGGATTTTGACATTTTCCAGTGCTTTTTTATTTATCTGGTTGGTTCAGGTTAGTTGCCCCAAAGAAGTGAGACATCATGATGATATATTTTTTTTAGATTATATGCCACATAAATATTGTTGCTTATTTGGTGCTTCCTATGGTTACCTACTACATAAAGTAAAGTCTTTAAAATATCAAATTTCTAATTTAATAAAATTAACAACTGAGCAATAAAAGATGGGAGGTGAGACCATGTATATCTAAACATTTGTATCCTTTTTATTATTTTGAACTATATATTATATACATTTTTTTTTCTGCTTAACCTACTTTCTATACAGGGCTAGTCGTAAAGAACAGACTACACTCCAGAAGTATATTGTAGTAATATATAGAAATTCTCAGGGCACTCAATGGAATAAGGTCTAATGCGGCGGGATCTGATGGAATATCTCTCCAAATGCTTAAGTACTGTAGCCCTTTTATTGACCCCTATTTGACTCACATTGTAAATGTTTGCTTAGAGAAGGGGCATTTCCCGAATGCCTAGAAGGAGTCCCACGGTGACCTTCGCCCTGTGAGTCTACTGTCAGTGATATCAAAAGAGTTGGAGAGGATCGTTTACGGGCAGATAAATGAGTTCATAAGTAATTTGAAAATTGTTCCAGATGATCAGTCAGGATTTAGAAAGGGATATAGCATAATAGAGCCCCGGGGGATGACGGCATCGTCACGGAAGCAATAAAGGAAGGAGGACCAGTACTGATATCCATGATTCAAAAACTCTTTAATCTATGCCTGTGGAATCAAAATATCCCAACAAAGTGGAATAATTCAATAACCATACTTTTGCACAAGAAGGGAGATATAACGGACCTGGAAACATATAGACCAATTAGTCTCCTTAACCATCTTTACAAACTATACACCAGAATTTCTATCAGCCGCGGGAGCAAGCTGGTTTCCGCTCGAAGTACGGTACAAACGACCACCTGCAGTGTTTGAAGACCTTGATAGAGAAGACCATTGAATATAACCGCCCCCTAGTATTGATATTTGTTGACTTTAAAAAGGCTTTCGATACAGTAGAATTAGCGGCCATCCTAAGGGCATTGCAAGATTGTAGAGTGGACTACCGATATTGCGACATAATTAAAAACATATATGAAAATGCCACAACGACTGTAAATCTACACTCTCCAACCAACAAAATAAGGATGGAAAGAGGAGTTAGACAGGGTGACACCATGTCGCCAAAGCTGTTTATTACGGTCCTCGAGTCTGCATTTAAAGGACTGACATGGCACCAAAAAGGAATACTCATTGATGGAGAGAGACTCAATCATCTGCGCTTTGCGGATGACATCGTTATTTTATCGGACAATCTGGGGGACGCCGGTGACATGCTCCAAGAACTCAACGATGCCGTACAGAAAGTTGGACTGACAATAAATTTTGAGAAGACCAAAATGATGACTAACATGGTTCCCAGTGATCAAATACAAATTAATAACAACAAAATAGAACTAATTGACAAATACATATATCTGGGCCATGAGCTTAGAATAGCCAGAGACAACCAAACCTGCGAACTAAACAGACGAACTACCCTGGGATGGGCGGCATACGGGAGAATGAAGGACATCTTTAAAGGAAATATTCCGATTCGCTTGAAACGGAAAGCATTTAACCAATGTGTGTTGCCGGTTTTGACTTACGGCGCAGAGACCCTAACCTTAACGAAGAAAACCGCAGAAAAACTAAGGGTAACACAAAGGCGAATGGAGAGATCGATGCTTGGCCTTACCCTGAGGGATCGAGTGAAGAATGAGGAGATACGCAGACGTACTGGAGTAGATGATATTATACAGCGAATCACTACACGGAAATGGAGATGGGCCGGACACATCGCGAGAATAGAGGACGGGAGATGGACCAAAAACTGTTGGAATGGAGACCGAGAACTGACAAGCGTAGCCGAGGCAGACCTCCCACTCGATGGACGGATGATCTGAGGAGGATAGTGACAAATTGGATTGCAACAGCCAGGGACAGAGAGAACTGGAGACGTTTGGAGGAGGCCTATGTCCAACAATGGACGTGATAAGGGCTGTTTGATGATAGCACGTCAGCCACACTTGCGGGTGTCTTGGATGGCATTGTTGGAGACCTTGATTCGGGGAGGGCATCCATTATGGTTCTAATGGATTTTTCTAAGGCGTTTGACACCATAAATCATTGGTTGCTATGTGCCAAGTTGAGACACTATGGGTTTTCGGATGTTGCTTTGAAATTTATTGAGTCGTATTTGTGTGGGAGAACCCAGAAAGTCTCCGTGGGCAGTACCGTTTCATTGCTGCAACCTGTGGTGTCAGGAGTACCACAAGGATCGATACTGGGCCCTCTGCTTTTTATTATATACACTGCAGATATATTAACGTCTAATAAAACATGTTCATACAAGGCATATGCCGATGATACTTAGCTTCAATATAGCTTTCATCCTTACGAGTACCATGCTGCGTAGTTTATTGTGAACGGGGAGCTTGCTAATATTTATGACAACTCAGGCAAGCATAATTTAGTGCTTAACCCAAATAAGTCCGCGGTAGTGGTCTTTGGGGGCACAAAAGCAAAAGAACTAAGTGAAAATATTAATATTACTATAAACGGAATTAAGATACCGGTGAAGCGTACGGTCAAATCACTTGGTCTGACTATTGATAATCAGCTGAAGTTTGTTGAAAATACAAATATATTATTAAGAAACTTATTTTTTAAGTTGAAAATCTTATACTCCAATAGTACTCTCCAGAAAGCTGCGCAAAATGCTTGTGGAATCTTTAGTCTTATCCAATTTCAATTATTGCAACATGTGTATGGACCATTTTTGAATATATGCGAACAACGGAAGATTCAGAAGGTTCAGAACTCTTGTGTTCGGTTTATTTTTGGATTAGGAAAATATGACCACATTTCTCTGCAATTTAGAGAGCTATCTTGGCTTGATATGTTGCATAGAAGGATACTCCATTTTGGAGTTTTTGTAAAGAAGATTATGTTGACTTCGTCCCCTCAGTAGATTGCTTGTTGCTCGCAATAATACCCATACTGTGAATACACGTCATAGAGAGTTGTTGACAATACCAAGACACGTGACTGCTTTGTTTCGGAAAGGCTTTGCTTATCAGGCGGTACATTTTTATAATAAATTGCCGAGGCATCTTAAGGTTGTAACCATATTGCAACGGTTTAAAAAACTGTATAAGCAAGTATTACTCCAGCAGCAGTCCTAATTAGCACATATCTACTTAGGGTGGAATATATTGAGGCTGTGTTTGAGTCGGTCGATTTTAATTCAAGTGATACCCTACTGTTAGTTGTCACTTGCTTAAGCCTGGGTTTTCGGTATATTGTGTATTTTAAGAAGGCACCTACTGACCTACTTGCATTTGTAAGGGTTTTAATAGTGGCAATGAATGTGTTTTTTTGTTTGTGGGTTCTTGTTTGCAATAATTTTTATGTCAAACTTATTTCTGATCTAATGTGTTTACCTTTTCGGTCTGATATGTTTTTACCTTTGTATAATTATTTTATGCCAAAAATAATTTGTTGTAATATTGTAGGGATTTTGTTATTTATATTTAAGATTTATGAGTTTAATGCACATGTATCTACCTATACTCTAGATTAAAAACGGTTTACTAGCGGTAAGTGCACCA
The DNA here is from genome assembly GCA_963920685.1 of Polydrusus tereticollis. Taxonomy (NCBI): domain Eukaryota; kingdom Metazoa; phylum Arthropoda; class Insecta; order Coleoptera; family Curculionidae; genus Polydrusus; species Polydrusus tereticollis. Next base: position 91,306,509 of record OY987333.1, read on the forward strand.
GTGTTAAGTAAACGAATTTACTTGTTGGTATTAAACTTTTTGCCTAAATAGTAATAAAAATTTTACTTGTTGTTATTAAAATGGTAATATCGGCTATTCAATTTTTTTCAGTGTAGTTAAAAAAATTTACCACTCTCTATAGTCCTACGGGTCTCCAACATTATCGCCAAATTAATTGGGTTCCTTAAAGTGGGAGGAAGACTAAGCGATTCATCTCACCTCAACATCCAAAGCTCCAAAGTTTAATCTTTTGACTGATCGTTTATAATATGAAAAGGGTTAGCTTGTGGATATCAATTACCGGAAAGAACTGTCTGGTTTTTCTCGTTAATGTTTCCCCAGGAAGTCAGAGAAAAGTCATAGAAAAACCCCACATAGGCACAGTGGCCAAGCTTTGATACGGTCAACCGCTAAAGAATTTGTAATTTTTACTTTTGATTAAAGTTGTCTAAATATACGACAGCTTACTATTATAGTGCTAGGCGTTATTTGAAAATACTTGGCATAAAATGTTAGATAAGGGACCGCATGCCTTCCACATGATTATTTAGGAATGATTTAGTTTGTCCATAAGGGCGTTCAAAATATAACGCAGGGGTCAGATATTTGTTACAAAGTGTGACAAGAGAAGGGAGAGGGGATGAGAAGGAAATTTATCGCGCATTACATCACGTTTTTTAAAGTCAATTAATTAATATAAGTTATATTAGATAATTTGAATTTAGGCTGTCAAAATATACTGTAATTAAACTTGAAGAAGTAGTCCATTACAGTGGAGTTGATATAATCAAATAAAACAACGGCAGTCTACCTCCACAATATGTTTTTCAATGTATATGTTTATATCTTACATGCTTCGGACATAGAAATGTCCATCATCAGGGATACTAAAAGAAATTTACAATGTAAGTTAAACGATTTAAGTAAAATGAGAGGACTTACCAGTAGTCGATTACGACAGCTCTATCTTGCATAAGCGACGATCAAAAGTATGTTAAAATTGAAAATTGTAGGTTCTAATGAATGTTCAGGATTGAATGAGATGTAGTATTTGAAATTTTGGTCATAACAAGTCACACAATTTCTTGTAATTTTCTTTATTTCTTTTAAGCCACTCAATGGCCAATATCTCAATCTAAAATTTGACAGAACTGTTTGCGGGCCGCCATGATATAATTTTAAATGTTCCTTTTTTAATAGTAATGATGTAATCTGATTTTTAGCAGGAAGTAATATCGGAAATTTTTGTTCGTACGCTACGTTCGCATTTGCAAGACGTCCTCCTACTCTTAATATTCCATTATCATCTAAAAATGGATTTAGTAGTAAAATATGTTTATTACTGATAGTTTTACCTGCCATCAGTTGTGCTACTTCTACCGAAAAAGCGATTAGTTGAACGTTTTTTATAATGGCATCTAATGCACTTTGTAATTCCTGAACGGATAAAGGGCCTGCTGTTTTTTCAGGAGACAATTTCAAATAGTTATTTAAAAATCTTAAACAATATGCCACTGTTCTTTGCAAACGAGAGAAACAAGAAAAATTTGATATCAATATATTCCAAAAATTATCCGTTCGATTATGAAGCGAAATACTTTTAACTGTATTTCTTTCCTCATTGATACCAACAGAATTTTCCATTGGCGAAAAATTTAACATGTTTAAATCAAGATTATAATCTTGTAAAAATATAGGACCTTCCCACCACAATTTACAAGCAGATATTTTGTCAGGTAAAACTCCACGCGACAGAAGATCAGCAGGATTATTTTCAGATATAACGTGTCGCCATATATAAGCTGCAGTTAGACTTTGAATCGTGGCTACTCTGTTGGATACGAATACTGACCAGCGTGAAGCGTGCGAGGCTAGCCAGCATAGAACAATTTCTGAGTCTGTCCACAGATTTACTGAAGAAATTGTTATTTTATTTTCGAAAATTTTGAAAATTCTATTTACCAACTTTGCCGCTAGAACAGCTCCACAAAGTTCTAATCGTGGTATTGTGATGGTTTTTAAAGGACTGACTCTAGATTTTGAGCAAATTAATCGACAAGAAGTAGTTTTATTAGAGTATATAACACGAAGATACAAACAGGTTCCATACACCCTTGCGCTCGCATCACAAAAAGCGTGAATTTCAATTTTCTCAATGGGAAAACTTAGAAATAAATTTCTAGGAATTTTTACGTCCTTTAAATATACCATTTTTTCAAAAAAATTATTCCATTCGATATTTAATTCATTTGTTAAGTTATCGTCCCAATCAATTTTACTAATCCATATTTTTTGCATAATAATTTTTGCAACAACTACGACTACGCCTAAATATCCAATTGGATCAAACATAGATGCAATTTTGGACAGTACTTCTCTCTTTGTTAAACATCTTTCTTTAGGTGGTTCCGGAGGTAAAATTGAAAAATAATCTTCTTCCGAATTCCATGTTAAACCAAGCACTTTATTTGACGTATTTTCGACTTGAATGTTATAATATGTAGTATTTGAACTATCGATAAAAAAAGTATTTACAAATTCTTCTGAATTGGCATGCCATTTATGTAATTGAAATCCTGCGGACCCTAGTAAATCTACTAACTCAGAACATGTCTTTATTAACTCAGTTTGTGAATTTGCACCTATCAGTAGGTCGTCGACGTAAGTTTGATTTAATAATATTTCTGATGCGAGAGGATAATTTTCTTTTTCTTTTTCGGCAAGATCTTTAAGACATCTAGTGGCTACAAATGGAGCAAAGTTTGTGCCATATGTTACACTTGAAAGCTCTATACATTGAAATGGTTCATCCGGAGTGTTGCGCCATAATATATTTTGTAAATACGTTTGATTTGGATTAATAGAAATTTGACGGTACATTTTTTGTATGTCCGCTATAGCGACGAATTTGTTTAGACGAAAACGACAGACTATGTCAAACAGTTCTGGTTGTACCGTAAATCCCTTTAATAATATATCGTTTAACGAATAACCTGTTGATGATTTCATAGACGCGTCGAAAACTACACGCAATTTAGTAGTTTCACTTTGCTCGCGAATTACCGCGTGATGTGGCAAAAAATATTTATTTTCGCCTCTTTCATTTTGCAAATGTAGCGGAAGAACCTTTGCGTGATTTAGCTTTAAGTATTCATTAATAAAATTGCTGTAATCTTGTTTTAATTTTAAATCTTTAGAGAATCGTTTTTCCAAACCAAGAAATCGCCTTCTTGCTTGGGAAAACGAATCACCTAATTTAAGGTGTTCATCGGTATTTTTAAATGGCAAATTTACTTGAAATCGGCCATTTTCTAATCGAATTGTACTTTCTTGAAATATTTTTTCAGATTTTGCGTCTTCAGGACTCACGATACATTTACTTTCTACTTCTTCAAGCTCCCAAAACTTTTTGATAAGCTCGTCAGTATTATTCAATGCACATGTGAAGAAACTTACGCTGGAACTTTCATAATTTTGACAACATGAATTTTGAATCACGTTATCCTCAGCCTCGGTATTTATAAAGAAATTTGTTTGTTGATTTGACAATTTTCCACCAACAATATATCCCAAAATGGTGTTAACCAGTAGTGGTAAATTTTTTCCTAACTTTATAACGCCAGGAACTAGTAATTCGTAATAAACGTCCGCTCCCAATAAAATATCTATTTTTGACGAAATATTAAATTCTGGGTCAGCTAAACATATATTTTTTGGAATATTTAAGTGTGAAATATTTATATTTGTTTGCGGTAGGTTACACGTTATTCTTTCCAAAACAGCGCATGATACATTAAATTTTTTATTTGCATGTACCCTCGAATATATATTTAAATCAACCATTTCATTTGAGTACATATTTGCTTGCGAAATGCCTGAAATTTGTAAAGATTTACGATAAGTATTTATATTTAATTTTTGAATCAATTCTTTAGTACACATACTGATCTGACTTCCGCTGTCTAGTAAACATTTTACTTTTACAGACTTACCGCTCAAATTGAAGATCGTTACCACTGCAGTGGTTAATATTACCTGAGAATTTTCATTAAAAGTAGTCGACGTGGAAGTAGACGAACACGACAAAGATTGTTCAGGTGTTATTTGGGTATCACTATTTCGCGAAATTGATTGGTTGCTTATAGCTGATTGATCATTATTGGTTATTAAACCATTATTTGATGAATTTAATCTTTTATTAAACGTATTATTATTATTTTGGTATGGATTTCTGGTAAATACACGACTTCCCTGTTGGTTGATTTGACCTGAACTAGAATTCTGGAAACCCTGGCCTGAATTTTGACGTTCATTCGCTGGTGAGTTATTCTCACTAGAATGATTTTGACCATGACGTGAAGTGTTAAAATTAATGTGTAAAAGCGTATTGTGTCTTTTTGCACACTGCATACAACCCTTTCCATTGCAAGAGGATGTTGCATGTTTTCGAATTAGACAAATTTTACATAATCCTTTATTTGTAATAAAATCATTTCTGATTTTTACGTTTAATTCTTTAAACGACGAACATTTATAAATTGTATGATGACCTGAGCAATAAATACATTTTAAACTTGATTGTAAAGGATATTGTGCCGATGAATTTTGATAATTCGAATTAGAATTTATGCTACTAAAATGTGTGACATTTTTTGTGCTGGCAGTTTTAGCATCTAGCTCCTCTAGAGCCTTACATTGTTTTTCCAAGAAATTTAAAAATTCATTTAAAGTTGGCAAGTTTTTAGTGTCTCGCTGTAGACAATATGACTTTTGCAAGTGAAAATCCAGTTTCTTGGAAAAAACATGAATTAAAATTAGATCCCAATGTTGCACAGGCACATTAAGATTTTTTAAACTCTCGATATTTTGATTAATTTTGGTTAAGAATTCTCGGAGATGATGAGCTCTTGGCTTGATTAATGTCGGTAAATTTTCGAATAAATTAGTGATGTGTGCTTCGATTATTGTGTATGCGTTTTTGTATCGATTTTCTAATAACTTTATCGCGGTATCTAAACTAGAACCCACTAGCGATAAATTTTGAACCAAGCTTAATGCTTCACCACGTAAATAACCTTTTAAATAGATTAATTTCTGAACATCCTCTAAATCCTGATTGTTTATAATCAATTTAACAAACAAATCATAGAAACTGTTCCATTCTGCGGCGTCGCCCGAAAAAATGGGTATTTTTATTTCCGGTAACTTAACTGTTTGAACAGATGCTCGATTTGACATAATATTTTGAGTTAAGCCCTGTACTAACTCTGTAGCAAAATCTCGATTCGACTGTTGAAAATTTTGCAATAAATCACGATAAGACGCATCTAAATCTACGTTTGATAGGTTATGACTCATTTGACTGGTCAGTTGTTCAATTTTACCCTCCAACATAGAAAAAGCGTTGCAAAACTTACTCTCTATATCCTCGGATTCGATTACTTCATCTTCATCTTGTGAAGCGATTTCCTTTTGTATATCTAAGTAATCCTGATAAGCTGCTAAAAGATTCTTTTTACGAATATCATACTGACTTTTATCATCCACCGAATCAATGTTTAATTTTGTCCAATTTTCAATTTTTGTCATTAAACCTTTCGCGTAAGACCTCTTTCTTTTCAATTTGTTTAAATCCATGATTCTAAAACTATACAAAATATATAATTAACAACAATAATGACAATTAGTAATAATTACAAAGGGTAGGTAGGTACTTACTTAGAATGGTACCTTAATTACGACAACTATTATGAGAGAAACACTTTTGCATTTTTTTTTTTTTTTTATTGTCTCTGGATCAAGCCTGGAGTAGCGACGAAGTCTGGAACTCAATCTGAAATTCGCTCGGGAACTCGGCCGGAAACTCAATCTGGAACTCAGTCTGCAACTCGAACTGCAACTTAGTTTGTTCCTTGGTTTGGGACGTCTGAGGCTCAGTATTGATTTTTCCCACGTTTCTTGACAAATATCAAAGCGATGAAGTCTGCGAGGTTTTATTGCTCATTAACAAAAACCTTTCTAGGTTTCTTACGAATTGTTTATTGTGGACGAATTTATTCTTTGACACTTTTCTTTTTTGACGTTTTTGTTTTTCTTGTCAACAATGAATGTGTATTTCCTAGGTGACGTGTCTGCCAATGTCGAATTGATGGATCAAAATAATTTTGAATAAAATTTAATGATTTATTTAAATTTGTCCATAGGAACTGTTCGTTTTTAGATCCGGCTCGACTGGGACCAAATGTTTATGTACTTTATCTTACATAAATAAGTAGACGATTGAAATAAATGTGGACTGTATTTTTTATTAAAAGAAATATAAAATTCTTAACCATGAATTGACGATGAATTGAAGTAGAAAAAGGTTTCTTACCGAATAGGACGGTTTATGACAATTATCCCGATTTTTACGAATGCACTTTTTGACGAAACGAAATATAACGAAATCCTTTACGGACGAACGAACGATACTTTCTTTCGTATCTCTCTTACGTATCTGACTTGTTTTTTCTCTTCGTTTTTTCTATGTTGCTAGGCAAAAACCAAACCCAGTGACGTGTCAAATAATTCTATACCCCTAATAGGAAACTGTATAAATAAATAAGTAACTGTTAAACGCAAGTTTGAACAGTATCTTTGAATAAGGGGATTTCTAGTTTGCAGCCACTGAGACAGGTGATGAAGCTTCATGTCCGAAACATGTAGGATATAAACATATACATTGAAATACATATTGTGGAGGTAGACTGCCGTTGTTTTATTTGATTATACTGTAATTGCCTTTCGTTTTTATTTATTATGGCTTAATTATAATGCGACAGAATTGTGCTCTGTGTTATTGTGGATAATAGGTAAATTATGAGATTAAGTAATAAATATAGAGAAGGTGAATACATAGTAAGTGATAATCGAGGCGCTCCATAGTATGTCCCTCTCTCCCTTCCATTCCGACATGCAAAAGCTTTTTTCTAAAAAAACTAACAGAATATTAAGTCTTGATTCTGGCTTGTAACCACTGAACTCCCACTAGTAGAAAAACAAAGCTAATCGCCCAGCAATCTAAAAATGTCCCCGACATGCATCGTTTCGGGGAAGAAGTTTCATGCGCCGTACGTCGGATTTCTTCGATTTTTCGATATTTGACGTTTATGTTGTCCAGAGCCGGTCGTCTCTTTATTCTTTATTTACACAGTGGTTAGCGTGAATATTGTGACATTTGCGCGTGTTATTTTCAGTTTCTTACTGTACTTTTTGGAACTTTTGTTAAACACTGATTACTAGTTTAGACTTTTATAAATAGTTTAAGTTTATTGAGGTTATAGTGTAGTGCCTTTTAGTACATAGTGTAAAGATAAACAAGTGTATGATGTTGCTTGCAGCAATTGTTTGCCAACGATCCAAATTCAGTTCTTCAATACCTAGCTACTTAAATTAATTTTAAAATTGTATCCCCGCATATCATTTAGGTAGTTAAGTTGCTTGCAACACAATCATATATTTATTTAAGTAAGTGTTTTTTTTTTAGAATGTTTAAGCTCTTGATTGTTTCGATAGGTGTACCTACTTACTAAAATATTCAAGTACTTTACGATAATTTATAGAATTTGAAACTTGACAGAGAATTTAAACTAGGGATAATAATATATTATCTGAATCCAACTTAATTACTGATTTTTGACACAATAGTGAAATATTTAAAAATGCTTTTCTCTTCTTGCCACCCTAACAAAATAGTTCACAGTATATCAATATTATTTGTTTCGCCAATACGGCTGCTATTTTACTGTTGCCTCAATAGTTGAACGTAAAAACTTTCTTTTTTGGTTAAAGATCACATACTACAATTAAAATACTACATTTTTTACCGCTGTTTTGTATATTCATTAATATTTCATCTACTAAGACCTTACCTGCAGTTTTATAATATAAATAAATATATTAGTAGCATGATTGATTGTTTTACTGTTTTACAGTTTTTATAATGCGGTGAATTGAGGCTTTCCATGTTTATATGTATGATTTCTAACAAATATTAATTTTCTTCCCTGCAAAGTGCCACGGCAAGATAAATGCACATGTTTCTCAAGTCTACTGTAAACATTTAAAACATCCATTCTGACTTGTTTTAATATGTTAAAAAATAAGTAAAATTCGTCGTATGCTGTATAGAAAATGATAAAAGGAGACCAGGCGACAAAGGGCACCTGTTACGGTGTTAAGAACGATCATTGTTTCTTACGGAACTATGCCAGAAACTAAAATGTAATCAATATTTCGATTTCCATATCTACACCCCAAAATACGCAAGTCCTAAAATATGCATCATTTTTTGCGGTGTATTGCTTCTTTAAGAAAACTAATGCCTTACAGCTTCTTATATTTCATTCTATACCAAGATTTACTAAAATTGCTTTTTTTTATGATTAATACCTATTCGAAAAAATTAAGTTAAGGAAGTTTTAAGCCGGACCTGACGCACACTTGAACTACGCAGATACAACGCTTCCGGAAAACGCCGCATTCTGGGGACATTTCTATCACACGGTATAAGCAATATATTGGTTATATATATGTGCTTGTAACTGCAAGTTTATTACATTCTCTGAAAGATTTTGTGGTTTTAGTTCGAAATGCAAAAAACTTTAATTTTCTGACGTTTTTAAAGCCTTATATAAGTTCTGTTTCAACAATCAGTCCCTGACAGTTTCAAACTGTCAAATACAATTAACCAGATGCAGGACTTAACAAGACATCGTGAGGTCTACATGCAATATTCATCTGGTAGACTCTATTTTTGGTTAAACCTAGTTCCGGACTATTTTTAGTTCGAAATGCAAACAACTTTAATTTTTTGACGTCTTTAAAGCCTTATATAAGATTTGTTTCAACAATCAGTCCCTGACAGTTTCAAACTGTCAAATACAATTAACCAGATGCAGGACTTAACAAGACATCGTGAGGTCTACATGCAATATTCATCTGGTAGACTCTATTTCTGATTAAACCGAGTTCCGGACTGTTGGTTGGAATAAACCTTTTATAATTTACAAACATGAACTCGCAAAAACCGTTATGTGACGTCACTGTCTCCTACAGCAAGTGGGGTCGCACTCGCTGTTGCGGTTACTTATTGTTTACGATTAAGAAGACATGTTGCCATATTCATCGCTCTTTTTCCGTTGCTAGGTAACGGTGTTGACATCGACATTCTGCTTTAACTGAAAAGAGAAACCGTAAGCGCGTCTCCCTTGTATATGCACAAAAAGACCGTTGCACAAGTTCAAAGCGAACGAACTGTGGGAGGTAATGACGTCACCGCCTCGCGATCCGGAGCGGGCGTCCTTTTTTGATTTTGATCTCGAATATTTCGAACACTACTTATCGGATTGACTTCAAATTTTCAGGGCTGACCATACCTTAAATTAGGTTAGGAGTCTAATTCGAGGTTTGACAAAATGACCGTATTTCAAGACAGAATTTGGTAATCGAGATGCAAGCTTATATAAAGTCATTAATAGCGGTTGCCCTGTTCGGCGGTTTTCGGTTTTATCTCGTTGTGCTTGCGAGTTGAAATTTGGTCTTGACAATATGGCCGCGCATTTCATCTCTAAAACTTGGTTTGTGTACGCCATTACGATTATATGTTTAATCTCTTTTAGGTACCTTTTGTGTGTGAAGCTAAGTATTGAAGGTAAGTCATACGTAATTTTTATGTTCTTAAAATACCTAGGGATATTGGCTTTGCTAGTTATTATAGAGTGTAAAAGAATGAGGTTTTGTACTGAGCATAGTGAAATTATTTTTGCTTTTCCAATTGCTTTTAGTATAGGGTTGCCACATTTGATGAAAACAATTCCGGGACACCCCCCCCCCCTTTACTATCCATTTTTTTGTGTACCACCCTCTTAAGAAATAAAGATGTTCACAAGTTGTTAACTTATGTACTTTAAACTTTATTAATTTAAACAAAATCAAAAACAAAAATAACATACTAAAAAACAATACATTTTAAATAAAACAAACACATTTTTTTTAAAGTACTCAGTACTAAGCAATGTAACGAAAAAAATTAAATTTATATAAAATTAAAAAATATCTTACTGCGCGGCGTTGCCACTCGTACATCGTTTTGGTGAAACGGCAGAGTTAACAATGTTTTCGACTTTTGAAGATTTTCCGGGACTAGAAAATATGAATCCGGGATCCGGGATCCCAGGCAACACAGTTAATTCCGGGACAATCCCGGAAACTCCCGGCCATGTGGCAACCCTATTTTAGTATGGTATCCTCCAATGTATATTTGAACTCCATTTTACCTTTTCAGATAGAAGAATAATGTACTACAAAAATAAATCAGCTGAATTTCGTTCTTCTATGGCAAGTATTTTGGTAATAAATATTTGCTAACATTAATAATATTATTATTACTACTCATACTACAGGCCTTCTGCCTATTTGCAACAACGCTTGATCATCAGCCTTGTGCAGGCTGCTCCTGCAGGTTTACCATGGGGCTTCCTGGTAGCGTAAGTGGAACGTCTGATGCAAGTTTATTTAAGTGTGGAGGGTTGCATTTGTAAGTCTGGTATAAGCCTTAGAGGCTTCAACTTGCAAGTCTGATTCAAATTTATATCAAGGATAATGTGCTATCTGGGAAATGGTCATGACGGGACACTCGATTACCTTAGCTTCATGAATTAATTTATTTTGCATCAATTTTAAAAGTCATATTATCATCACGAAGCGCTTGGTGCGCTTGAAAAGTCGCATAAATATGTAGGTTAATACCTTCGGATGCGATTAGCTTAAGAGTCGAAAAAATTGGAGCGATTGGATTCCGTATTGGTGTTTCTCATATAATAACACAGTAAACAAATTAACACGTTACATACTGTACGAACTAGTTTTCGGGAAAATGAGTAAAATGCCATCAAACATTAGTAATACTATAGATCCAGTATACAATTTTTATAGAAGCAAGTTGCCTTTTAATACGAAACAACAAAACACCACAATGCATCACTCATGTGTTTCGCCCAGTGTGCAGCTTCGACTAAAGACTTGGCAATGCAAGCTTCTGAGATCAACAAATCATGCTTGATTTTTACTCCTTGTGATATACTATTACTACTATTTTAGTAGGTACTGCTTTTTATCGAAAAAAAAATAGCTTTTAGGCTTTGCGCACACTACAACAATTTTAATTTCAGGATAATTTTCTCATAAAAATGTGATGTAACAAATTTTGGAAAGAATTGCTGAAGATCCAAAATTAAGCACGAGACGCTTAGGTTTAGAGGTAGGAGTATCCAAGGATGTAGTTCATAGCACATTAAAAGAACAGCAGCTTCATTGATACCATATCCAAAAGGTACAAGACCTTTTGGCTCCGGATCTCGATTAACGATTGGACTTCTGTCGATTCATTACCGAATAAAGACAACAGGATGTGAATTTTGCTAAGCATATTTTATTTACTGACGAAGCATGTTTTACAAGAAGTGGTGTAACCAACTTACATAACGAACATGTTTATGCTGATGAAATCCCGCATGCCACGAAAGTAACTCATTATCAACATGAGTTTAGAATTAATGTGTGGGCAGGAATCATTGGTAATTTCATTATTGGTCCTGTCATTTTACCGCCACGACTAAATGGTGTGGATTATTTAGAACATTTACAAAATTCGCTGCCAGATTTATAAGAAGATTTGCTATTACAACTTCGACGAGATATGTAGTTTATGCATGACGGTGCTCCACCACATTTTAGTTTAAATCTCCGCAATTATTTGCATCGACAGTATCCAAACACATGGATCGGTAGAGGAAATGACGCTCCTGTAAAGTGGCCGCCCCGATCACCGGATATGACTCCGTTGGATTATTTTTTATGTGGGTTTTTAAAGACAATGGTATACTCCAGACCTATTAATAATGAAGAAGAATTGTGGGGAAGAATTCAAAATGCAGTCAACATATTAAAGAACGATGCGGAATTGATGCAAAGAGTAAATTTAAACTTTTTTCGTCAAATTAATCTTTGTACTTATGTTAACGGAGGTCAATTTGAACAATTACTAAAAGTTTATGTTAGTTAAATTTACTTTTAAAATAAAATTGTTCCTCATTTAATTAATTGGGTTTACAAAAATATAATTAGCAATCACTATACAGGGTCCTGCATTTCACCCCCATATTCTGTAGCTAAGTTATTAATAATTAAGTTAGGATTTTGACATTTCCCAGTGCTCAAAGTACTTTTTTATTTTTCAGGTTCGTTCAGGTTAGTTGTCCCAAAGAAGTGAGACATCATGATGATATATTTTTTTTTAGATTATATGCCACATAAATATTGTTGCTTATTTGGGTGCTTCCTATGGTTACCTACTAACTAAATTTCTAATTTAATAAAATTAATAACTGAGCAATAAAAAATGGGAGGTGAGATGCTGGAACCTGTATATCTAACCATTTGTATCCTTTTTATTATTTGGAACTATATATTATATACATTTTTTTTCTGTTTAACCTACTATCTATACAGGGCTAGTCGTAAAGAACAGACTATACTCCAGAAGCATATTGTAGTAATATACAGAAATTTATGTTAATGTATACAATTTTGTGTATTTTTAATAATTACGCTATAACTTTAAATCAAATGAAAATCCGATAAAATATACTAGTTTTTTTTTTTTAATTATTTTCTCGTGTAGGTATACTACTTTGAAGACTAGTCCAATCCTCCAAACTCACCTTGCATAATTGGATATTTACTTTTTAATGAAATGGAAAGAAAAAAGAAAGGAGAAACGTTTTTGTATAATTGTTATCATATATAAAAAAAAAGTTGTACCCATTTAACTCTGTTCTTAATCTTTCTTAATATTAATGTCTCACTGATGTCGCTGCTTCCCCTGTATAATTCATCAGTCACTGGCGGTGGTTTCAAATCGTTTTCTAAGAAAGCACTGTCATTGCATACAGCTTCCAAATTATGAAAGCGAAGAGTAAAATAACTTTTTGTCAAGATCATAACAAATCACTAGTGATGAATGGATGTATCATCAAACAACCCACATACAAGACATACAAATACTCACGAGACTGGCTGCCTTAAGCACTGAGCAAGAAAGTTTGTTATATAACTCGGCATCTTCCAGATCCCCATTAAATTGATTGTCTTAGAGTAATTAGGTACTTCAATATTTACTAGGAATCAGTCTCATTTAATTCTATTGATCTCGTTAACTTTAAAGTTTAAGACATGCTGTCACTAAATATCATGAGTTTTCATCTAAAATATAAGTCAGTTTACATGGTTTTTTAATATTACCTGTACCTGTCATGAATTGTTTAAGTATCTGGTAAACTTAGATAAGGGGAAAAGACGGCTTTGAGAGCTAGAAGGATTAACTACCTATAGAAGTAGCTTTTTTGATTAGTACTAGAAAGCAATGGGCTCTTTGCGACTTATGAATTTAGATTGTAGAAGAAATAACTTAATTTGGTAAAAGTGCAGGTGTCCCAGCTCTTTCGGCTTTATATATAAAATTACGTTAGATGCCGTATAGCCATCTCTAAACAATATACTTAAAAAAAGCAATTAAAGTACTTATTTATAGTTATACCTAGGTGCTTACTTTTCAACACTAACAAAATCAACACTTAACCAAAAAATCTTTTCCCAAAAAAAAACGCTTGGCTTCGGAATGGCTAACTGATTGACAGCATATCATAAAGCTATATAACGCCGGATCCTTATTTGAACCCTAATTAAGATATTACAGGAGGTGGTCACCTAGGAAGTAGTGGCGGACTATGTTTTTTTTTTCAAAAACTACAAATCCCACACGAATGCCTTTGGTAAATAAAGAGAAACATTGTACATAGGAAAATGTATCTTGATGCATAGAACGTGTATATCAAATTAAATAAAAACAAGGGTGGAAAGATATCACAAGAGAAAAATGTTTTCTTACACCTTTAACCGGAACACGACATTTTGGCTTCGGCCGTTATGATACTGAATTTTTTCTAAAAATATAGGCGGATTGGAACCAAAAATGTTGATTGGAAGCAGGCGTGATACGTCATATTATTATTATCATCATTTGTAGGTAACTGCCTCAAACCGACCTTTTTGCATAGAGATAGAAAAAAAAATGGACGTGAAATTAAATTCATTCATCTCTTCAATGAATATTAGAATAGTAGACAAAAGCGAAATTTGGGCTTGGTCTCCAGAAATTTTCGCCTGTGTATTCCTTGACCCCCTAAAATTTATTTCTGGATCCGCGCCTGATTGGAATCTGCTTAGTGCCAAATTCAGTCAATGTACGGCCAATTTAAATACCCACCACAATAAAAAATTATAAGAATTAATACAAATTAATAGAAAATAAGTCCTGGCGTCAAGACGGCGGGACCAAATAGCCTTAACATTCTATAGTTTAAAAGTTGAGATGCTTAGGACATTATGTTAATATAATATTTTTTCTTAAAATGGCCTCCGCAGAATATCACCCTGAAATACAAGCATACGTAACATACTGCTTGGAGCATTGTTTAAGTATTTTTTTTAATTTCCCGATTAGTTTAATTTGAGAACAAGCAGCAACATTTGCGCTGGTCGCCATATAATCACAGGATATTCACATAAGGCTTCCTTAACTAGTTTTTATCCCTCTAGATAAAATTAGCAAGGAAAGGGCGGTCGTCCTAAATATCGTAAGGTGACCCCGGCACCTCAAACTTTAGAGAAAGGTTAAAATTCGTGGTTTAGGCCCTCTCTGCCGAAAATGGCTAATTAGTTGGCCCCAAACCTGAGGTTTGTAATAATTCCAAAAGTTTTAAAACTACTGCGAAAATGTTTATTACGCGCCATTAACTAAATTTAATTTGTCAAGTTAAGGGCTAAAAGTTATAATATTTTATAAAGGCGTGAAAACCTTTAAAAGCCTGCTTTGAATATCGAAAAACAATATTTCTGCGTCTCTACATTTTATACAGGGTAGGTAGCTGTTAAGCATGGAGTTGGTCGATTATTTTATAAGAAAGATGGATCACTGGGGAAAGAATTATTTCAACATAAAAAGTTTTTTCTTAATCTATCACAAGTAAGAGAAAATAATTATAAAGGTAAAACAAAGTTTTTTACCGAGTTTTTCCAGATTTAAAATTTCCTTCAAATGCTAAAAAAAAAGTGTATGGTATAAAATGTATCTAAACTAAATTTTTTAAAATATGAAATTTTTTGAACCTACCATTAAAATTGGTACAATTGAGCCCCAAATAATAGGCATCTTTTGTTTTTATGTTCAGGCTCAGCACTGCAGGATTAATCCTTTTTGAGGCTCTGCGTGCGTTGCGTATGTGCAGGAAACGATTCGCATTGGTCTTGAATCTTGTGAGATTATACTCGTTGGAGAAACAGAGTGATGACGTTCTCCAGATGAAAGAATTCTTGAGCAGTGTCGTTCGAGGGATACTATGCTGAGTCACGTATGGTTGGGTTGTAGTGCATTTCAACTACGCACCGCTCTGGATCACCAAACTCGATACGTAATTCTCACGTTAACTTTCATTTTATCGCCAACAGGCGGTTATTTTAACAAAGTACCTTCCCTTCTAGAATCCTCTGAGGATGAACGCCTAGACGTTGGAAACATGTATTGAACTATATTTTACGTATATTAAATCGTGGAGGAAGACAGGATTGTTTCATTTACATAATTTAAAAAACCTAAAACATACCGGGGTCAATTTATTAGCGCATGCCCTAGGCATGATGGCTTTTGTGTCAAGACTTTTAATAATTCATTTAAGAGGGCGCTGCATCATTCTCGAATTTGCAGCTGTAATGTTTGGTGGAGTTTATCCCTAAAAACTAACCGTTGAATGTAAAGTAATGCCGCCAGTAACTTTGCTTTTTCCTGTACTTTGGTCGCAATGGTGCCATCAGAACGTGTTAGAGGTGGAATACTTGACTTGGTAAATTTATGACTGACGGCCTAGCTACCGACTAAAAAAATCTTGATCCATTTAGAAGTTTGTTTTTAATCCTCTGGTTGTTTGCTTCTTTGCTTTGGATTATCGTTTGGTTGCATTGGTTTCGAGCGTTAACAAAGATAATACTATTTTCAGCGGTAGAGTATTTACGCCACTGTTGGTAGAAATTTTTTTGATTTAACAGCTCGTTCGCAATTTATTTTAACACAAGGCTTGCCGTTAGAAGGGCACTTTTTTGAGAAAGACATGAAGGCTACCATGCCAGTAAGGGTACTTCTTTAGCACAGATGGATGAATCGTCAGAGATAAAACAAACGTTCGGGCAAGGAAATCGAGAATTGTCCTTTAGGTCATACCACTTAGCTGATGAATAATGTCAGATCCTGCGTGGTTTAGGAGGCTGATAATAAGGTTGTGGTCAGACGTTCCTAACAAAGGGTTCGCAGTGACAGTTTACAAGTCAGTATTTAAGTTAAGAAAAGTCAGTATTAAAGTTAAGAAAATATCCAACAAACTAGCAAAATCACGAATCCGAATTGGCTTACCTACGAGTTAAATAAGGCCAAAACTTATGGCAAAATATTTAGCTTCGCGACCTTATACTTGTCGATTGTATTAGAGTATATTTAACTTCGGAATTGGTAGCGTAGGTTTGCAAAAAGTCGATGAAATGAGCAAGTGTGGTGAATAACTCCCACTAATGGGTGTCGCTTGGCGGTTGGTAAAGGCAGCAGACAGATTTGGTAATTCTTTGCGTTGCTGTTCTAAACCACATTACATCAAAGTCTTTAAGCTCATATGTCTCCTCGCGTTGACAATAAATATCACTCCAGGATAATAAATAGCTGCGACCGTACTAATCGTAAACCTTTTTTTCAGTTAATGCGAGTACATGAGGTTTGGTAGTTTGTAAATGTTGATGAACTGCATTGATCCTGAGTTCGTTTCTCTTATATTGCAGAACACAATTTGAAAGCTGCTAATTTTGGGTCTTTTAACGACTTTAGGTGTCTCGCCATTTCCATTTTGAATGTTGTTCTAAGGAACAGTCTGGATGTTCGAAACGGTGGATGTTGGGAAACCTTCGCTTTATGAGATGCTGGTATCAGCCTCCACCCGGAGATCCGATTGGGGGGAGTATAATCTCGTAGCATTTCTATCTTGGAACCATCATGATAACATTTTCTATATTTCTCGCCCTAGAAACGGAGACATCGGCACAGCGATGAAACGTTAGCTTAAGTAGCAACTTCACGCCACCTAAACCAATGCGATGCTATTTCATCGGGCGACGTCTAGTCCGTCGGATGAGAGCCAACATCTACCATCTATATGTTATTACGAAAACAACACCATGCAAAGGGTATGTGTAATATTTAATTTTCTATTAGGTTAGATTAGTTTATTGTTAGTAAATCTAAAAAGATATCAGAGGGATACTATACATTTTTGTTTTACTTTTCTTGCAACTCTTCGATATCTTGTAGATTAGATTTTTTGTGACACTCACAAAGAGGTCAAGCGGGTTGATATAAGTTGACCAAGCATGCCATTCAATTGTTGCCCTATGCATTTGCAGCGAAATGTTTAATTAAATATTCCCTTACCTCCCGAACTTGAGTACCTATCGTTTTATCTTTTCGCGAGGTATAATTGCTCAAATGTACTATTAGGTATTTAGGTTATTTGTTTCTAAAACTTTGTTTAAACTTCGAAGATCGTGGGTTTTGTTAAACCTTTATGATAAGCTTAGTTTTACTAATATGCCATAATTGTACAGCAGTATAAACTAGCTTAAAGTTACCTTTTCTTTAAACCCCAATTTGTCTTTGTTTGTACAACCGGGCATATAAATAGTATAAAATTGTCGATACTCCTCGGAAAATGTGCAGAAGTGCGTTAGGTTGTAAAAAAAATACAAGCGCAAGAACAAAAACTAAACAAAAAAATCATCTGTAACTAAGTAATCTCAGCTAAAGGCAAAATGATAAGCAATTTTTCTTAAAATCAACGACAAGGTAATGCTAAAATTGTGTTTACTGCTTTTGCGTGTTTAACCCTAAATATGTTTTTAACAGTTCAGGAAGTTTAGAAATTATTACCGAACCCTGGTTTAGGCTTAGTTAATTGCTAAACTTCGACAGGGAAAGGTCTATTATGGGCATCTTCTCTCACCTCTATGTTAAGAGTTTAATATTTTTGTCGGTTTATAATGTGAGAAGGGTCAGCGTGTGGTCATAAATTACAATAAAGGTCTGTCTCCCGGTTTTTGTTAATGGTCGTTTCCTCACGGGTTTTGCGATTCCGCAAAACAAAGCAAATCTGATGCTTGCGGCCTTACTGTGAAGGAGAAAAAGTCTCTTCTATTCCAATTTATTTTCCAGTTTACTGCGTTTAGTAGTAATTTTGGTGAATATGGATACACCCAGTTTTTAGGGACAGTTACGAAAGAAATTTAAGTAAGGAAATATTAATTTGTGTGCAATCAAATATATTACATTAAACAACTAAACGTATGCATATATCTGTACACACTGTACAGCTTATATACCCTGTAATATATATCCCATTTATTTTCCCCTTGAATTGCAAATTATAATCTCTTAATATATTTTGTTATATGTTTAAAGCGGTGAAGACAATATACCTTGCGAGCAAAAATTATTATCATCAAAGGGTGTTTTGCCTCTAAGGCCGTAGCGGTTGAGCTGAACATCTGTTTGGTGCTACTAAATACCAGAATTGTCAATCAGTCATCATCAATCATATTTAACAGTTCTGTTGTTACAAGTAATTTGATTCATCGCTAATTTATTCAATTTCGTGAATAATTTCCGCAATGGTTTTCCGGAATGGCACAAAGAATTTATGGATGAAGCGTATTTGCGAAACAGGGTTAGAGTAAATGGTGAGTGGAAACACAATCAGCGTTAGTGCTTGGACGATTTTTGCGAAAAAATTTTCAAATTTTTCAAAAACTATTTTAGTTTTACAGGGATTCATTACCAAACCCAACAGAATATTGACCTTCCATGGTTTTGATTGTTACGTCAATGAATACAATATTAGATTTTGAGTACAAGTGGTTCTATAACGATGTGTCATTACTTCCACGTGACTAAAACCATATGAATCTAATCAAAAGTGTTCAACTGAGGTTGCCCGCTTGATACCACCCAGAGCGGTGCATGGTAGAAATACACGACGAGCCACTGCAGCCCACCAGTACGTGGTTCAGCTTAGTGTCCCTCGAACGACACTGTTTCAAAATTCTTTCATCTGGAGAACGTCATCACTCTGGAACGACCTCCCTGAGATCGTGTTCCCCAACGACTATAACCTTCAAAGATTCAAGACCAACGTGAGTCGTTTCCTGCGCACACGCACCGCTTCCAGAGCGCCATAAAGGATTTATCCTGCAGTCCTGTACGTTATCATAAAAAAAAAAAATACAAGATTCAAAAAGTCAAACCAAAATATAAGTTCATAAACGTTTAACATTTTCGTGGCTAGCGTTCGGACTTAATAATAACAAATATCCATAACTACTTACCGCCAACACGAAAGTATGATATAAATGGCTCTGAAAAGAACAGTTTATGGGATGGAATTTAATATCAAGGCACAAAAACGTTTAAAAACAAATTGAAGTTGACAGATCAAAACGATTACTTTGAAATCAATGGGCAGCTCTCCAAATATCTTTAGTCTCTGTCTAGCACGATATTTTGAATTCGAGACGTATTGCACAACCCCGACGATGCTCTATTATGTTTATATTCACTTTGAAGGCTATAATAAATAAAGATGGGGAGCCTCAAATCACGTTGTCTCTTGATCGTTGCTCCATAACGCATCGATAAAGATCCACCGTGCCGACTGTATATGTGTGTATGTGTGTATTATTAATTATTAAACTTCACGCGCTGACAAATATTTTCAAATAAATTTAAAGCGTAGAAAGCAGCGTGACGTCAGTTGTCACGAAATCGGGATTACTTACATTGACGATTAAACGAATAACATTAATTTATTTATAACTCCTAACAATTGTATCATATTATTTTAAGAAATATAATTGATATCCGCCTCTGCTAGTATTCTACATTATCGTGGGGAGTGCTTCTTTGAAATAACAATACTTAACTGACTAGATAAACTACAATTTACTTTTAAAATGCCCAGAAAGTTTCTTGTGTTATTACGCATAAATGACTTCATTACCTACTTTGAACCCATTAATATTTACAGACCAATATTAATTTATTATGATTACTGAGTACTCCCCCTACTACTACTATTTACAAGAATAAGATACTACCTACTTATCTTGGCGAACTTGCTCCAATTGAATAACTTTTCGTCGTAACTACTTGGAACATACCTACCTACATTCGGTAAGCTATCAGACTGTGACCGTTTAAACCCCTTTCTTTAGGCATAATGGTAATACAATATTTTGTTATAAAAAACAAGAATAGAAATCAAGGAAATAAGCATCTATTGAGTTTAGAACCCGCTAAAATGCACACTCCAGCGTCAACCGCGGTAAGGGTTCGTAACAAATGACGTTCTCGGTGTAAAATTAATAAAGTAGCCAATACTTGAGGGTAGCATAATTTACGTGGGATTTCCTTTGGCCAGCCTGGCGGTGCAACAGCAGGTATGATAAAACCGACCATAAAGCCTTTACTACAACAATATTTAAAAATATATACATATTACATTTGATTGTATTGTATTGGGGCGGATTACACTCTTTTAAATTTTTTTAGTAATATTTCCATTGGTGCACATATTTTTTGGTGTAGGCCATCCGGAACTCCCGCGCCAATGACAAAGTAAGCGTGCGAGCAAATTGACATTCTTTCGCATCTGATATGGCTTTATCTGGGCCGTTGTACGAACGAAGCTATTATCATTAGAATACTACTCCACACTAATTTGTAACAATAGGTTTTAATAATAAACATATTGCACATTTTTTTGCCATACGATCATTTTATTGTTGAATATATTAAGCTAGAGTGTTACGAAATAAAACTGGTCAAATTTTATACTGTAGTCAAAACGTTTTACTTCGTAGCATGCATTAGCCTGCGTTGCCAAAACCGAATTGTTTAATAATCATTATCGGCACGAACAAACTTTGAAAGTAAATTAGCGGTTTAACAAATGCAGAGTTGCTGTGCAATTAATTACCGAGAATTTGAGCAAATGCTTTATTAATACAGAATTTATTTTTTGGGTTTTATCTGAATGTGCATTTTTAATTAATGGTAATTACCTAATATTATTCTAATAGTAGAACAGTTAAATTATTATTTGCAGTTCGCTTACCTATTTAATACATAACAAGAATGGGGTGCTTTGACAGCTGCCAATTAGAAAGTAAACCGAAACATAAATTGAACTCTAATTTTTCCAATTTTATCTGTGAACCTGAAGTAACCTACGCAGTATAGTTGAAATGATAAAAAAATATGAGAAATTTTATCTACACAAAGTCCTAGCAGTAATTTAGACAAAGATAAAATCCAAAAAAAAGCTCCTGTATCCGACCTACTTACAGTACAAATCAACTTTCAAGAATAGGAATCCAGTAACTGACGCAACTTTATTACGCAGTCTTAAGAACCGACTACTTTTCCTTATTTTAAAAGTTTGCGTAGATCATCGTTAGGTATGCCGAAAGCAGGGAAACCAGCAGATTACTTAAAATCTTACAGACCTATAAACTTGCTTCTAATAGCCTAAAACATCGGCAAATTTTATTAAATCAACAATTCCACTTTCCACCGCAACATACACCAGTTGAGCAAATTCACAGAGTATGCAAATATACAGAGTGGCAAAAAGTCGCGAATAATGCCTGCAACTTTTGAATTACCTCGTATACGAAAATGTGACCTTTATGAAAGTTATTCAGTAAATTATCCCCACATTTCTACCTGCATGAATTTTTTCTGTCATTTCTGATTTGGCTGCCATAGAGACCAACTTATTTTTTTAAAATGAAACACCCTGCATATGATTGCATATTTGGATTCTACTGGGAAAATTCTGAATTTTTTGTATTTCAAATTTTTATTTATTTAAAATTGTAGCAAACTTTATAATAACAAAATAAATTGCCTATAAAATTGAACAACTTAACATTGGAATAATAAAAACGTGAAACCTTTTCAGTGGATCAGATGTTCAAAATGACCACCATTTTCCGTTAAGCAGAGCGCCAGTCGATCCTTGAACCGTCTACAACGTTTAAAAGAAAGTCCTCCGGAATCGCCCAAATTTCAGAACTAATTCTGACCTTTAAAGATTCTAAGTCATTTGGACGGTTAACGTAGACTTTGTTCTTTGAGTGTCCCCACAAAAAGAAGTCGAGCGGGGTTAAGTCCGGGGATCGCGCTGGCCAGCCAATAGCACCTCTTCTGCCTATCCAACATACTGGAAATTGTTCGCTTATGTATTGTCTAACATTTGGCGAATAATGCGCAGGTGCTCCATCTTGCTGGAACCACACCTATTCGTTTATGCCATTATTTACACCCGCTAAAACTATTCTGCAAGAAGGAACCATGTGATTCCTGAGGAGATTCAAATATTTTTCGTCATTCAAATTACCATCTATGAAAAAAGGTCCCACAATATGTCTACCAACTATGCCCGCCCAAACATTAACTTTTTCGGGCCTCTAAGTATTACCTTCCTGGAACCATTGAGTATTCTCAGTAGACCAATAACGATAATTGTGTCTATTAACAATGCCATTTAAATAGAAAGTAGCTTCATCCGAGAGAATGATATTTGTTGTGAAGTTATTACAGTTACTGGAAAATTAGCTCTTCTATCAAAATCGTCCTCGTTTAACTCGTACACCAACTTTGTCTTGTAGGGATGCAACTTCTCTTGCTTTAGCAAATTTTTTCACTAACTGATAAGACACATTAATATCCATTGCGATTGGCCTGGATGATTGTGCTGGATTTTCATGTATTGAGAACATGATATTATCCAAAGCTTTGTCTCCCCCGGCTGCTGTTTTAGGTCGACCTGATCTAGCGGCTTCCCTAATACTGTCTGTTTCTTAAAATTTCTTTACCACTTGACACACCGTTGACTGATTTATTGGAGGCCTATTTGGATATAATTCATTGAAAAGTCGACAAACCTGATCTTGCGATCTCTCATATTTCGATAACCGCTCATTATTAAAATTTCAACTCGTTGTTTCTCATTCAGATGAACCAATAGTGTAAACAAATTAGAAATCAGACAACAGAAAATTAAACAAGAACTTAAAATTGACACCTCTTAGGTCACTGTCATGAAAACACCTTGACTCAACTGGTGGGTATTAGGTAGGAATAATTATAATTAGGAAGTTTTTCATTTTTGAGCTGTCATTATCTCGGAAATGCTTGCAGATAGGCGAGAATTAGAAATACAAAAAATTCAGAATTTTCCCAGTAGAATCCAAATATGCAATCATAATATGTATTCCATTTAAAAAAGTAAGTTAGTCTCTATGGCAACCAAACCAGAAATGACAGAAAAAAATCATGCAGGTAGAAATGTGGAAATAATTTACTGAACAACTTTCATAGAGGTCACTTTTTCGTATACGAGGTAATTCAAAAGTTACAGGCATTATGCGCGACTTTTTTGCCACTCTGTATATATGATTTATTAGTGGCTATCGAAAAAGAATATTGCTTCGGAGATTTTCTGGATCTCCAAAAATCCGAATGGTCCTTTTCCATCAACCTTATTTGATCTTAAAATCCTGTATACATAACAGAAATTACCTTGTAAAATATCACGATGAAGCCACTTTACATTTCCCAATCAACGCAGAAGTTCCACAGGGCAGTGTACTTGGTCCTGTTCCATGTCTTATCTTCACAGCAGACATTCCAGTATCCCACAAAGTCACTACAGCAACGTATGCCGATGATTCTGCTGTTCAATCATAGCACTTCAATCCTCCTATAACATCGCGGCAGCTATAAACTAACCTCGACAAAATATAAATCTCATTATCTAAGTGAGGCATGTATTGTGAGTCAAAGAACCGTAATGGTAATGGTCCACCTATATCTATTAATGGGCGTTGATTGCATCAGCAGCACGACGCAAGAGATCTTGGTGTGCACCTAGACCGTAAATTATTGTGGAATAGCTTATTTTTGCCGAACGTAAACAACTAGATCTCAAGATCAGTATAATGTATTAGTTAATTGAACGTAAATCTAAATTGTCGCTAGAAAACAAACTATATATAATATATAAGACCATCTTAAAACCAATTTGTACTTATGGAATGAAACTATGGGGAATTTTAAATCAATACTTTAAAGAAGGAACTTACCAAGTACTCTCATATATATTCCATCAGATTAGGACAATATCCAAACAGTATTGTTATTCAACTTACGTTATGGTATCATTTATTGCAGCTCGCAATTTTGTAATACCATTCTGTTATAAGAAAACGCGACATTGGAAAGAAGAGACATTTTTTATTGGAGAATGTTTTCTGGACCCAAAGTATTACGATCAGCAAAATAACCTTAATTCCTAAGAACAGAAAGACGGACTAGTCGGTTGCCAAGGTTATCAGGCACATAAGTTTAACCTCTTTTCTAATACAATCATTAAAAAAAATGGTTGGCAGGTATATAGTGGAGGTTGCATTTAAAGCACATCCCCTATATAAAAGTCAACATGCAAAAATAATCACAGAACTCCACACTGAGCTAGCAGCCGTCGGTTGTTATAGAATGGGTTAGATCTGCACTGAAGGAGCGACAAGTGAGCGCTACCGTTGAGGGCCGTCGGTTAGATATAGAGGTGAGGGTCGACCGACGCCGAAAGTCAAATACTTAGGAGTTAGCTGGCGCCGTCAGCGCCTATTAACAATGTAGCAAATAAGTCGACAGGGGCGTAAAAGGCACAAAAAGTCAGGTTTAACTGTAGCGGCATAGGCGTGCGGTGCCTCGTTTCATATTAATATTTTATTAGTTATTAAATCCGTAAAAACATAAGAATAGAAAAAAAATGTCTCTATATTGCAAACCATTTCTGGGTTTCCTAACTAACCTGAATCAATAATACTACTGCCAATATAGAAGAATAAACTAAATTTAATTCCTCTTATTTTAATAACTAAACCACACCACTGTCCACTGTCAGTGGTAGCAGCAGGTAAAAAAAAAACGCAGTGGAACACACATTTCTTAGGCATTATTTTATTCATGTGTTCACCACAATTATTTCATCGACTAGAAGCGGCAGGCTGGGAAGGCGTGTGCGGGAAAAAATTCATACGTGGTCTAATAATCATAAAATTAGGTAATTTTTATTTATAATTTATTGGTAAACTTAGCAGACCCGGTACATGACCCTTTTTTTATTCGCATTCCTTCTATAGCCACAGAACCGTAAGGCGGACTATGCTGGCAGTTTAGACACGCGGCGGGTGCCAGTTGGGTAATGTGATGGCTCTATACAGTGTTCACAGAGAATCGCCT
This sequence comes from Polydrusus tereticollis, assembly GCA_963920685.1. NCBI lineage: Eukaryota > Metazoa > Arthropoda > Insecta > Coleoptera > Curculionidae > Polydrusus > Polydrusus tereticollis. Next base: position 91,332,061 of record OY987333.1, read on the forward strand.
CGGTGGTTGGGTCGCCGGGTGGAAAAGGTCATCTTTAGAAAGAAAGTACAAAAACTTACAACAGGCCTGTGTATAACTACAATCATGAGAACCAAGCCCACAACCAGTGGCGGCTTATTAGGGGCGACAGGGTAGTCGAACAGACAACAGAGAGTATATTATTACATTCATCTAAATCAATTATTTATATTTTAGTGACTCTTAAACTGTCAGCGAAAATCCGCTTCACTTTTTGAATCGCCCTTGTAACCCCGGACTTCATGGATTATTGCAAACTACAGTCGCCATTAAGTAAATTGTTTTACTTCTTGAATCGCTTTGTAACCCGTGCTGACGTGGGCATGCAGAGCCTATCGTTAAAATTTCTGCAACAACGACTAAGAATTGCTGGCTTGAAAATAGGCAACCAAAGATACAGCAGTACCCATCCCTCCTTTTTTTGTTTAGCATTTTCTATCTATCTAAAACTCAAGGACGGAAAATTTGAGCCTGCCGCTGAATTTAAATTGAGGTTAAGTCTTATACTAATCGGCTGGAAAGATTTTGTTTTTGTATCGATATGTTGTTCTAGAAATCTTTTGTGACTATTTTTGAAAAATATATGTGTGTTAAGTGTAAGTGTTATCTTCTGTTGAGAAACAAAACTTTCGATTTAGTTTTCTTAAGATTAAGACCTCTGGTGACTATTTTAAAATCCAAAAAAATATCTAAAATATCCACTTTAATTAAGATAGGTTATTTGCAGAAAATTTATATAAAAATATGCATGGCTTACGGGGAGTGAAACCGCAGATATATGTAGCTATAATAGATCTGTGGTGAAACCAAAATTGAACTCTTTTGTTGGGCAATCATTTTTTTCTCAGATTAAAAAGGAAGAAATCAAAATCCGTAGTGCGAACTGTTTCGGGCTCTCCAAAAGCATGATATTTTCAAAGAGCATTAAACTACCTCAGTCAACTAAAACTTGATTTTTTAACACCGATGGGAGTGTTATGTATTTTATTTAAGACACGGATTGGTTTTAATAGTTTATTAAAACAAGAATATATGTACAAAGGTATGATAACAAGTAAATAGCACTGTTGAGAATTTCCGCACGAATGTCTATAATCCGTCAGAGTACCACTATCAAGGCTCACACCTAGAGCGCTCGAGTAGCAGCGTCGCGTTGTCTTTCAAGCGTAGCTTCTGCACGTCAAGGATCCCAACCAGGATGCCAAGGTAGAGGCGAGAGAGCGAGCTCGAGAAGAACTGCCGTCCTAAGGGCTGGTGGCTGCTTATCAAGGCGCTGGCGGCTGACGTCACAGGTGGGGGTGAAGCTGTTAAGGGTAGTACGGCGCGGCACTCGGCGATGAATACGGGTGGCGCCATCGAGAGCGGTAGTGCGGAGCGCGGCGGAACTAAGGGGTGCTACAATTCTCCCCCTCAGAGCCTGGGAGTCGTCCTCGTACTACTAGGCTCTGTACTTAGTCGTAGGAGTGGTCACCTTCCTGGGGCGTCCTCGACGTCTAATAGGTAACAGCGGCGCGGGAAGTGGAGCTGGTACGTCGCTGGAATCCTCGGGAGGTCTGGATAGCGTATCCGCTACGACGTTAGCTTTTCCGGGCGTGTAGTGTATCTGTAGGTTGTAAGGCTGGAGCTGCAAGGCCCATCGGGCGAGTCGTCCACTGGGAGATCGTAGGGACATCAGCCACTTCAACGGCTGGTGATCAGTAATGATGATGACAGAAGTTTCCTCTAGGTATCCTCGGAAACGATTGACAGCCCAAACGATAGCTAAGGCTTCTCGCTCGGTTGTTGAGTAATTCCGTTCCGGGGCGGTCAACAGGCGACTGGCGTATTCAACGGGTCGTTCATCCACTCCCTCCCCCTGGAGTAATGCTACACCAATTGCGTAAGCGCTGGCATCTGTGCGGAGTGTGAACGGTTGTCCATGGTCAGCGGGCCGTAGGATTGGAGCAGAAGTTAGGGCAGACTTTAGCTTGTTAAAAGACTGGTCCTGTTCAGAGCCCCATTCCCAGGGTTCCTCTTGACGGGTTAATTTACTGAGTGGTTGTGATAGTTTTGCGAACTGGGGAATGAATTTTCGGTACCAACTGCACGTTTGTAGAAAGGTTATCACTTGTTTTGCGTTGCGTGGTGCCTGAAAGTTTTGAATGGCGCTGATCTTTGCAGGATCGGTGTGTATTCCTTGTGTGCTGATGACATGGCCCAGGTAACGTGTCTCGCGGCAGCCAAAGCGGCACGTCGGGCGATGGAGGCGGAGCTGGAATTCCTGAAGCATGTCGAAAACACGGCGTAAAGCGTAAAGGTGGTCGTCGATGTGATCGGAGAGAAGGATTAGGTCATCTAGGTAGGCTAAGAGGCGTAGGTCTTGGAGTCGTCGTCGGAAACGATCCATTAGTCTCTGGAACGTAGCGGGGGCGTTGCGGAGTCCAAATGGCATGCGGTTGAACCGGTAAGTGCAAAAAGGGGTGACGAAACAGGTCTTGTCCTTGTCTTCTTCCTTTATTCGGATTTGGTGGTAGCCGGCGCGAAGGTCCATGGTGCTAATGCATCCGATGTTGCCAGTTGAATGGAGCAGGTCGTCTAGGTTGGGTAGGGGATACTGGTCAGCAATGGTGACGGCGTTCAACCGGCGGAAATCAATGCATAGACGGATCCCTCCTCCAGGTTTGGGCACCAGGACGGTCGGGGCTGCCCAAGCGCTCTCGCATTCTTCGATGATGTCGTGGTCCAGTAATTCTTGAATGGCTTGTCTCAAGCGTTTACTCTTCTGGGGCGTTACTCGGTAAGGCGGAGCACTGAGTGGAGCGTGGTCTCCAGTGGCGATCCGGTGCTCAGCAAACGGCGTGGCTGGTCCATGGAGGGCGAACACGGAGCTGTAGTCATGAAGGAGTTGCGTCATTGTCTGACGTTGTTTGGAGGTGAATTCGCTGGCTTCATCTTCGCGAAGGTCCAAGGATGCGAAGATAAGTGAGGTATCTGCAATTGAGTCGTCCCACATGGCGTTGATGGTATCGTAAGCATCTTGAAGCATATAACCATGGCGCGAGAAGGGATTCTGCTGAAGGGCGGAAACGGTAGTAGCTAAGGGCTGACTGGCGGCGGTTGGTTGTATGCAGGGGCCATAGTGGTCGGCTAGACCGCACTGATGGTCGCTGATAAACATAGTATCTAGCTCTGCTAGGTAAGTGGGCGGCGGAGGCGGCGCGCTTGCTAGACCTGGCGTGATCGGACGAGTTGGTGTAACTGGCATAGGTGACAGCATTATGGGAACTGGCGTAACTGGACGAGCTGGTGTAGCGGGTAGGGGCGACAGCATGGCAGGAAGCCTATATTCGTTGGCGATACTGTCTAGGGTTATGCAGTCATCGGTATCCATGCTTTGGAGAACAGGTGGTGACGAATCTTCGTCCTTTGGAGAGAAGGGGTGCTGAGTGCTGGCGTCATTGTCAAAATGCTATTGGTTGCTGCTAAAGTTGAGGACAAGTCCTGCGGCGAATATAAAATCAATCCCTAGCAGAGTTTGTGCAAAATGAGCATCAGGAAAAGCACAGAAGGTAGTTGGCACTATGCGACCTTGGAGGGTGACTGGTACGGTGACTATTTGTACGAGCTGTTTTCGGGGTTTGCCGTCGGCTAAGGTGACGTCCATGGTTCGGGTGTTGAACTTGTAACCTCTTTGTCGTAGTAGATGGTAGAGAGACGTTCCAGCAAGCGAAGCGCGGGCTCCTGTATCTAGGAAGGCTGATCCTGGGATGCCATCTACTTGAATGTGGACCGCGGGGCGTGTCTGTTTTGATAGAGACACGAAGGAAAAAGCTAAGGCTGGTTGACGGTCGGGAGTTGGATTGCAGCTGGGGCAGTTTCTTCTAATAAATCCAGGGCGTTGACATCCATAGCACTTGATTGTGTCGTTTCTGGGTACACTGGTGAGCGGGGTATTTTCCTTATTTGCGGTACTGCGCAGGCTTGCGGCTTTTTTCCGACATACTGAGACATCATGACCTATATTTTTACAAAACTGACAACGGTTCTTGGTGCGTTTAGTCTGATGCGGAGTGATTTCTTGAATAACTGGACTAGTACGGGCTGTGTTGACTAGTCTGGCTTTGGTCAACAGATCTGCAAAACTGATAACTTATTCTCGTGGAACTCTGTCACGAACTGCGAGGGTGAGTAAGCCGTAGAGCATGTCAAGCTGCATGATTTCTTCAAGCGGAGTTTCGAGCTGTGCTAATAATGATCGTTTTTCAGCGATGAATTGGCCTGTTGGTGTATTTTCGTCCTGTCTAGAAGCAAAAACATCCTGATATATTTTATAGGCCGGAGGTCTTGGAGCAAATTCGTTGCGGAGCAGTAGCTTGGCATTCTCCCATGTCGTTGCTGAATTTTTTATTCCGGTCCACCAAAGGTGTGCGAAACCTTCTAGTAAAAGTGCTAGGCCTCGAAGCGCGTTTTCGTCCGATATTCCTTCACTTTGTTTGTAGAACTCGATGCTGTCAAGGAAGTCATCTACTGCATCTTTGCTGCGGGTCCCATTGAATCGAGCGGGGCAGTGCGTAAAATGTTTTGCTGGCAACGGCGGTGGTTGTAATTGCTGGATGAGTTGTTGCAAATTTTCAGCGGTAATTGCCATAGCTGCTTGACGTCGTGTAACGGGAATGATGCTAATATGGACTGTAAATGATGACGGGATCGAATACTTCTTGGATCTGTGGGTGATTTCCTCTCTCCTGGTGTGTGGAACTGCAGATATATTTGCACGTAAACACTATCAGAATGATTATCACGAGCGCGCTTAATATCATATACACGTACATAGGTATTCACTTTCTCGTGCCACATGTTGGGAGGCCACTTTAACACCGATGGGAGTGTTATGTATTTTATTTAAGACACGGATTGGTTTTAATAGTTTATTAAAACAAGAATATATGTACAAAGGTATGATAACAAGTAAATAGCACTGTTGAGAATTTCCGCACGAATGTCTATAATCCGTCAGAGTACCACTATCAAGGCTCACACCTAGAGCGCTCGAGTAGCAGCGTCGCGTTGTCTTTCAAGCGTAGCTTCTGCACGTCAAGGATCCCAACCAGGATGCCAAGGTAGAGGCGAGAGAGCGAGCTCGAGAAGAACTGCCGTCCTAAGGGCTGGTGGCTGCTTATCAAGGCGCTGGCGGCTGACGTCACAGGTGGGGGTGAAGCTGCTAAGGGTAGTACAGCGCGGCACTCGGCGATGAATACGGGTGGCGCCATCGAGAGCGGTAGTGCGGAGCGCGGCGGAACTAAGGGGTGCTACAATTTATTTTAATTGGTGAACAAAACATTGGCCTAATCGACTTGACCAATTGTGTCCCACTTCTGTGTCAAATGAGCGAGGAGTTTCGTATCTAAGGCAGAGCGCCCACCAAAGATGTGCACAGTGAAGAGACATGAGGTGTGCATGAGGTTGGTATAAAGTGCAGCGTACCATGGTTTTATTTGCAATGACGCATACAGAAGTCGCGCGGCGGCCGTGAAGTGAGTCGCCTCACTATGCAGTGCCGCACAGCATGCGTGCTGAAAAATAGGACATTTTCTATTTTCACTTGACGCGCGCCGATTTATAGCTTTTCAGGTTATATCTTGCAGCGTTCCGTATTGATTGACATTGACATTTCCAAGGCGGTTTTGTAGAATGCTAAAACATCTTTATCATCTGACGATGACATTTTGACAGTGGCAATTAACCTTTACTCCTCTACGCACTGCATGCAATTCGTACACTGTTTTGATATGCGCGTACTTCAAGCACACATGATGTGCGTATCAGGTGTGCTTCACGCACCCTTCACCTCAAGCAATTCACTGCTTTGATGGGCGCTCTCCCTTACGCGCGTTAAAACTTATTTTGGTAATTCAATTTAATAGGAACGACTGGCAAGTTTGTAACAATAATAATTATTGGTTTTTAAGTATTTAATAGAAAAATTACATGGACTAATTAAACAGGTTTGAAAAACTCCAATTTTTTTTCACAGTAGTTAATTTCTAGTTAGCGAGCAGTTCAAAAGCAAATAAAAAAAAAGGACGTAAAATTAAATAATTTATCATCACGCAAATATTAGAATAGTATAGGCAAAAACGAGATTTGGGTGCGATCTCCAAAAATGTCGAGTGCAGCGCTACTTTTGCGTCTCTGGCGCTCCTTGATTTTTTTGGATTCGCGCATGTACCGAACTGCCGACCCTGGCGGCCAATCCACGAGTCGTCACTGCCCACAACTACATTAGATATCCTGCTTGCTGAGGCTGTCGAGCCTGCCCACCTGGATACAGAACGAGGTTATGGCGGCATACGTAAAATGAGGGAACACCGGATACTACTGCTACTGTATATTATATCTCGAAATGCTGCTAAATTTAACAAATTATACAGGGTGATTCAGAAGGAAATGTCGATATTTTAGGTACGTATTTGCGGAACCAAAATAAACATAAAAGTTCCTATAAACATGGGCCCTATTCCCGGCCGTTACCGAAATACAGAGGTAAGCAATATTCAAATTAAAATGTTTATTAAATTATTTATAACAAGTAGGCTAGGTTTTGTAGTTTTCAAAAATGCCACCGTTTACTTCTAAACACAAGCTTTATAATGAATAGCTCGGGTCGCTCTATGAATGGATGCGGGTATGTTTCTTATAGTTGCTGCTGCATTTATTATTCGATCGAGTAATGCATCTCTAGTGTTAACTTCACTGCAATATACCAATAATTTAAATCAACCCCAAAGACAATAATCCAGAGGATTAAGGTCTGGCGATCTAGTTGGCCAATTATGCGGACCACCTCGACCAATCCACCGGCTTGGAAAGTTATTGTTTAAAAAATTTCGTACTTGCAAACTGTAGTGTACAGGGGCTCCATCATGTTGTAAATACATGTTCTATCGTACATTAGGTGGAACATCTTTTAGTAGGTTTAATACTGAAGCTATGTTAAAAATTATGTTCTACAGTAGCGTGAGGATTTTTATAGGACCATCGGTGTTCATTGTAAAGATTATTAATACCATGGCGAGCAAACTGTGCTTCATTAGTGAACAGAACATACTTATACATTATACAGTCTTCGATTTGCATTAATCCAAGTGCAGAATTGCATTCTTAACGCAAAATCACCATCTTGCAAATGTTGAACTCATTGTAAGTGATATGGATGTAAAGAATTAATGTGAAGATTCCTCCAAGCAGACGATTGTGTAATTTGATAAGTATTCGCAATTCGCCTTGTACTTAAGCTTGAATAATTTTCGACGGCGTTAAGGATAGCCTCTTCTAGTTGAACATCAAGTCCCGATTCCCGTTCAGATACAATTCTTGCACTCGGAAACATACCAGATTCTTCAGCAGTAGTAAGAACTTGTTGAAAATTTGTTAGCCGGATTGTTACATAAATGGCCTTTAGAGTTGCTGGTGCTCACAGAAAGTTACAGCTCAATTCAAATATTTTAATTCTGGAAAATACCTCGGTGCTTTCAAGATAAGGACTGTGTCAGGTTGCGTCCAGCGATGATTTAGATTTATGTATCATGATATTATTAATGCCAAGGAAGTTAAATGAAGGTAATTGGCAATCGAACCGTATATAAAAATGTGTGTTTGGGGAACTCATTTTTTCCTCGCAATTTGTTGTTGAAAATAATATAATTGCTCAATCCTAATATTTTAAGAATTCGTGACAAAAATGCTTATAAACGCACATTGAAATTTGAATAATAACGTTACGTTTATTTTGTTGACGAAGGAAGTCAACGTTGATAATTTAGTAAATATATTTTTTTAGAAATCCGTGGCTTTTACACATCGATATACTTAAGTTCATAAAAAAATGGATATATTGTAAGAAATGGCAAGTAGAGTTTATAACTTTATAAAATTTTTGCAAAAATATATTTTGCTATCCCTAACATGGGCGTTGCCAAAAAAGCATAGGGGAGGGCTGTTGCCCCCCCCCCCCTAGAGCTCTAAAAAATATGAAAACATAGATAGAGACTAGAGATACTTTAATGCCCACTACCTATATTCGAAATCCAAAATTTCTATGGAACGTCATATAGTTTTTAATAAATTCAATTTATTTCCTAAACCCTCAAAACCTAATCCTATAAGATGACGACCTCTTCACTAGGATTTCTTTTTTTTTCCTCTTCTTTTGACCTTGAGCATAGCTGATTTAGCCACAGCAGAATATATTATTATTATTATATTAAAGTTAAAATATGATTACTCAAATGCTTGAATTGAAATAAAGTAGTTAAGGGTAGGTACATGACATAGGAATATGCACGGGGACGCTAGCTTCACGCCACTGGGGCCTATCTAGGCGACTTTTGGTTTGCGCGGAACAGTAGAGACCACTCAAAAAGGAGAAAAACATATAAGGGTAAGCAAGGATTGTGTAGGGGATTTTTACGGTATATTAATTTATACTTTAAATCTGGACAGTTTGATATAATTAATAAACGTACTTTCCATAACTGTGTTTATAATTATGAGCTATCGACATCAGCCCATACCCAAAAAAGGCAAGAAGACCTTGCCAAACAACTATCGTCCAGTCGCATTGCTCTCGGTTATATCAAAAGTTATGGAGAAGGCTATCAACGAAAAATTACTAAAATACCTGGAAGGCTTCAACATTATTAGTGACCGCCAGTATGGATTCCGTAAGTCTAGATCAACAGGAGACCTTCTCGCTTATGTTACTCATGTTTGGAACAACGCAATAGAACACCATGGGGAGTCCCGGGCGGTAGCACTGGATATTTCCAAAGCTTTTGACCGAGTATGGCATGAGGGGCTCCTAACTAAAGTGAGAGCATACGGAATGCCGGTTCAATTTTGTTCATGGCTGTCGAGCTTTCTTAAAGACCGTTCTCTGCGAGTGGCGATGGACGGATTTCTTTCAGACACATTTAACATCAACGCCGGAGTCCCTCAAGGTTCTATATTGTCGCCCACCCTTTTCTTACTATACATTAACGATCTTTTGGAAAAAACTAAAAATCCTATATATAGCTTCGCTGATGACAGCACACTTGTTTCAACTTTTACTTTGGATGCTCGGACATCGGCTGCTAATGCACATCTCTATAGGCAGCAAGAGGTCTCACATCTCAACAAAGACCTGGAAGAAATTTTGTCTTGGGGTGACAGTAACCAAGTAGAATTTAACGCTAAAAAGACCCAGGCGGCAGTTTTTTCTAAAAAAGTTAATGTTGAAGAACCGGATATAGTTATGGCGGGACACTCAATTCCCTTGGCTTCATCAATTCATTTATTGGGCGTTAATCTGGATAGTCATATGTCTTGGCATGGCCACGTTGCGGCCATTGCTAGGGCAGCCTCGCAAAAGCTTGGAGTACTTTTCCGAACAAAGAACCTCTATACACCCCAACAACTTTTGATGCTCTATAAAGCCCAAATTCGACCATCACTGGAGTACTGTTCGCATATTTGGGGCTCTGCTCCTAAACATACCCTGAGATTGCTAGATTCCATTCAAAGAAGAGCCATTCGCTTGATCGGTGACCATAGTCTGACAAACAACCTGGAAAGCCTTGAACATCGAAGGCAGGTTGGCGACTTGAGTCTATTTTACAAATATTTTCATGGCAAGTGTTCAACTGAGGTTGCCCGCTTAATCCCACCCAGAGCGGTGCATGGTAGAAATACACGACGAGCCACTGCAGCCCACCAGTACGTGGTTCAGCTTAGTGTCCCTCGAACGACACTGTTTCAAAATTCTTTCATCTGGAGAACGTCATCACTCTGGAACGACCTCCCTGAGATCGTCTTCCCCAACGAGTATAGTCTCCAAAGATTCAAGACCAACGTGAATCGTTTCCTGCGCACACGCACCGCTCCTAGAGCGCCATAAAGGATTTATCCTGTAGTGCTGTGCCTTATCATAAAAAAAAAAAAAAAAAAGAGAGGTAAAATTGAGAGGCAATATATTATGCTTAGCGAGTTCTGAACAGAGAAAGTTTGTTGCTGTTCTGTTAAGGTTGCAGTTAGAAATCTTGTGGTTTATATCTTCGATATATTGATTCTCACAAGAACAGTGAGATGTTTCGTTTAGTTTTATTTTATGGAGATGCTTATTAAATTTGCCACGTCCAGTGACTTTACGAAAATTTACGGTGAGACAAGGTCTAGATAGCTACATTCTTTTTATTAGTGGATTGATTGGAAATTTTAGTTGAATGGAGGTGTAGAGGTTTTTATTATTAAGTTTGTAGTTCTGATACATTTCCTTACATGATATCAGCAGATCTGTTCTTAGTAAGGCGAGTAGATCCCTTGTAGATAATTTGATGGAAATTTCACCATTTTTCATTACTTCCTTAGCAGCTCTATCCACCTCTTTATTGCTTTTCAATCCCGTATTCTCTTTGACCCAAATCAATTATACCTGGAATTTTTTGGTAAAGAGAATAGTTCTCAGGTTTAGAATTTTTGCAACAAGAGAATAATTACAACCGTTGTTACACTAGGATTTCTTAGTCCTTACGAATATCCATCAATAAATGCCTTTTAATATTTAGATCTTACCATACCTTCTCAACTGTGTGCCCATCAATGAGTCCTGTTTGTTCGGCGTAATACCATTTCTTCCATTTTTCCCAAAACTACCGTACTTTTTTCAAATATTTTCGCCGCCATACAATAATTTAATTTTTTCAATTAGTAGGCTTTCTCGATTTTATTCAAAATATACCTAAAATTCATTTCTTTTAAAGTTCGCCTGAAAATGATATTTTAGGTAAAAATTCTAATGTGTATTTCTAAATTTCTGCCAAAATTCTTTATTGTCGACATTTCATATAGAACAAAAAAATCAATGGATTTTGCGACGAATGGCGTATTTTGTGGCATCGTCCAGAATTATTTTTCTTCGTCCTCGTGTCAGGGTTCCTCGACTATTCTCTTTCTCATCATTTTCTTAATGAAGGTCTTTTAAAACCCCGAACACAGTGCGCTAGAAAAGTTTCGTTAAAGTGACACATATTTCTGCAGAATCCAATGTAATCAGTTTCCGTTCCCAAATTCCATGATATATACGTCTTTAATTATTATGGTTTTTTTAATGTTAATTGATTTTTTTTTGTAGACGGACAATTAGTTGAAGGTTTGTTTAATCAATTAAAAGCAGTAAACAACATTAAATATAGTTTAATAACTATCTACTTACACACAACAATATCTTGCGTGAACGGCCCATATTCTACGATACCTGAAAGAACCCGCAGAATCTATCAATAAATTAATAAGTAAAGCACAAGTTAATCAAGCAGTGCGGAAACCCTGCCGGAATGCTTATTTTAAAACCCTTGAAGTTGTGAATTCCGGTTCTGTGTGTTGCCACATTTATTTTCTCCGCGATCAAAATCCTAGTATCGGAATTCCCGCGCTATTTTAAATGATACATTTTAGCTGATTGTATGACAATGTCGCCTCTTAAGTTTCTTCGCTTCCCAACAATTTACTCCTTCGCTAACAACAAATTTGCACAAAACCCAAGAATATTATGTTTTAATTAGTTTTCTTTTGATCTTTTAATTTCATTTAATTTTTTTTATGAATTATTTCTAAAATAACAACTTTTCAATAAAAATTTTAATCATTTTACTTATTGGTACTTCCAGTTCATATTTCACTGATCCGCTTTCTCACTTTGCCCCCCCCCCCCCCATGGTCTATGGTCTATTGACTGGCCGCAACCTTGATCTCTAAAATATAAAAACCCCGACAAGGCTACTTAAAAATCCGGAGGTACTTAAAGAAGTAAAAACTCTGAAATCACTTTTACTAAGTGACCTAAAAAAAAAATCCTTAAAATATATCTAAAACAAAAAGATAACATTTAAAACCTTAATAATAATATTAATATGTGTGAAATCTACCAGTATATAATTTGTCATTTAGGAGTTGGTGATTGTTCTGGTTGTGGTCAAAAGTCTTAAAATTCTAAACAAGTGTAATTTAAGTTGAACTTTGTAAAAATCATGGCCATTTGGTTTCACCAGAGCCACAAACATACATACATTTGTAAAAATCATGTCATTGTGTTTTATAGATTCAGTTTCAGCCTTCAGCCTTATATTTCGTCCTTTGGTCCACTAAGTAGCAATTAAAGGAAATATTCTCTCGACATTTCTATTGTGTACCGTTAATGCCTAAAAAAGTAGGCATATTTTTATTAATTTAGAATATTCTTCCTAGAACTTGAAGGACGAAAAGTATTTGACCTACTTCTTGTAAGAGTTTAGATCATTTTGTTCTGCAAATTCATTGTTTGCAAAATATGTTTTTAATTGATCAAAGAGATTTTGCATCATCAATTTCTACTCCTTTTTTTAAAAGGTAGAAATTTGAGGGAATGATATTGGTTTCTGACTTCTTAATTTTCTCTAGGTACTTGAGATTTAACCAATTAAATATTTTAAATTAATGAAATGGTTTAATCCAAACAGCAGGGAATCATAACAGGTATGAGTTGTGTTCAGTGGCAGCTTTTCAGGGGCGGCAGGGTCGGCAGTGCCGACTCAGTGTCAAACAGACAACAAACAGTAATATCATATTACTGATCTACATCAATTTGAATTTTAATAACTCTCAAGCTGCCAGTGAATAACCGCTTTACTTTTTAAATCGTCCTTGTAACCCCGGACCTCATACTAGCAAACTACAACCGCCATAAAGTAAATTGTTTTACTTTTCAAGTAATCCTGGCTGGGGTCGGCATGCCTACCCTGTCCCTGTCGAATACCAGGCCTGAAGATGGGCAACCAAACATACACCCACAGTACACCATGTATTGAAGTATTGAAAAACGTTCGAAGTTAAACCCCAGGGTCGGCAACCACGGTCCTGCCGCTTAATTTAAAGTGAGTTTATGGCTATGTCTAATGCTTATCGACAGGAAAGATTTTGTATATCAATCTGTTGTTTTTAACGTTTTTGTGATTATTCTAAAAAAAAAAAAATTAGTGAAAAACAAGTGAGAGTAAGGGTTATATGTTGAAGTACAAAACTTTCCTTTCTTTTTCTTAAGATTAGGACCTCGGTTGGTGTTTTAAAATTCAGATAAAATATCCTGTTTGGACATTCCGAAAAAGCAATGGTCGGCCGACCACTAAAATATAGAATTTAGTTAACACGGGAGACAGCCCAGGGGAGTAGTAGGTCATTCTCAGAAAAATAGTATCAAATTAATGCATGGGTTCCGGGTCGTGAATGTATGTAGTATTTAACAATAAGATCTGTGGTTAATCCAAAATTAAACGTTTTGGTGGTCATTCATTTTATTTTAAAATGTAAAAGGAACAAATCAGAATTTAATAGTAACAAGTAGGAGATGCCATTCCCTACGAGTTCTAGACTATTTTTTCTAAAACTATTTTAGAAAACAAAGTATTAGGAAACAAAATTCTAAAGAAATATGCAAAAAGTATCTGAATTGTATGCCATAATTTACACCATTTTTAATCTAAAAAAAATTATGACTATTTTTATTTTATTAGTAGTTGTGTAATCTAAAGAAATAAAAATAATATACCGAACCAGGCGCGGATTCATGGGGAGGTCATGACCAAAAGTGTGATACTACATAATAACATTATCATGAATAAAGAATACCTTTTTGCATAGAAATTAAAACAAAAATGGATGTGAAATTAAATAATTTATCATACATCTAATCAATGCCAATATTAGAATAGTAGACAAAAACGAAATCTGGCATGGTCTCTAAAAATTTTCGCCTGCGACGCTACTTTAGCGCCTTCGGCGCTCTTCCCGGCCCTGGCTACCAACCCACAAGCGGTCACTGAATTTCTGTTGTTAAGAATGTGCGCTGGCCAGCCTACCTCCACCAACTCTTCATTAATTTTTGACTTAAGCTTAAAAAAAGTGATCTCATACCTCCAAAGTTTGTATTGCAATTATGGCCTGAAAATAAAATGCTATTTCTTGTTAACCCTAATTCTTCTAAAATGGAATGTGTCTTATTTTGCATGACCACAAGTTAACTTTATGCCAACATCAGAATCATTTATATATTTTGTTGTTATTCAAAAGCAAAAATTGCAAAAATTTAAAAATTTCCTTTGGCTATTAAACTATCATTGCAGAATCCATCCAGCAGCTCTCACTGATTTATCTTCATTCTAAGTTATGGTCACAAAATTATTTATGCAATTATTGTCAAAATAACTCCTTGTTGGCTAGATATACTTAAATAGTACTACACAGGAAAAAGGAGATTATGAAACCTACTTTTCTTTCAAAATTTGCGGTTGTTGCTTAGCTATATGAATATATCTAATTAATATTTTTGTTAAAACATTGCGAGCTGTCATGAACTGCAACATAATATTATCAGATTAATTAAAAGAAAAAGAAACATATTACAAAGTAGTGATATTTGTATTACAAATTTGAAAGAAATGATTTTAAACATTAAATCAATCAAGGCTTTTCGAATTTAGAGCACATGTATTTTGCAATAAGAAACGACTTATGTACATTTGAAGAAATACGTTATATTTGCCTGGACTATTTAAAACATCTCGCTAAATGACAAATTTAACGGAACAAAGACAATTTCAATAAAATTGAATTATCAATACTTTCTTATTAATACAGTACTTTGAATGAAAACAAAATACGGCAAATCTGAGCTTAACTTATTCACTTTATCCCAAACTTTAATAAAATATACGGAAATTGGGGGAGGGAAACAAATAGTGCTCTCTTAACTTTAAAACACCCCTTTGAACCATGAAAGAACATTTTCCTTTTCCATCTTTTTTTTTATTGGCTTAGAAGTTCTTTCTTTAGATAATTCACCTCACTTTTATTGAACCAATCAAAACGCTCATTTTCATAGCAACCACCTTGGTAACGGTCGTCTTACCCGATAAGACTACCGCTAGCTCGAAAAGACGCTTTCGAAAAGACGCTTGTAGCTTTTTTACTTAAATAAAAAATTAGTAACACCTCTAACTTGTATATTTACCTTTATCAGACGGCCTTCATTTTTATGTTCAGTAAATTATCCAATAAAATACACCTCTAGAGGCGGTTTCTTATCTTCATACCTTCGTTTTTCACTCGAAACTCGATTTTCCAAGAAAATTTTCACTCAATGTAATTTTTACTTATAATCAAAGATAAGACCCTCGAGCTAAAGCTCTCGGGATCATATCAGATTATAAGTAAAAATTACATTTCGTAAAAATTTGTCAGAAAATCGATTTCTTGTTAAAAACATCGGTATTACCGATAAGACGCCTCCTCTATCGGTATATTACTGTTGATAATTCACCTCACTTTTATTGAACCAATCAAAACGCTCATTTTCATAGCAACCACCTTGGTAACGGTCGTCTTACCCGATAAGACTACCGCTAGCTCGAAAAGACGCTTTCGAAAAGACGCTTGTAGCTTTTTTACTTAAATAAAAAATTAGTAACACCTCTAACTTGTATATTTACCTTTATCAGACGGCCTTCATTTTTATGTTCAGTAAATTATCCAATAAAATACACCTCTAGAGGCGGTTTCTTATCTTCATACCTTCGTTTTTCACTCGAAACTCGATTTTCCAAGAAAATTTTCACTCAATGTAATTTTTACTTATAATCAAAGATAAGACCCTCGAGCTA
The DNA here is from genome assembly GCA_963920685.1 of Polydrusus tereticollis. Classification (NCBI taxonomy): domain Eukaryota; kingdom Metazoa; phylum Arthropoda; class Insecta; order Coleoptera; family Curculionidae; genus Polydrusus; species Polydrusus tereticollis. Next base: position 91,347,786 of record OY987333.1, read on the forward strand.
AAGCTCTCGGGATCATATTATAAGTAAAAATTACATTTCGTAAAAATTTGTCAGAAAATCGATTTCTTGTTAAAAACATCGGTATTACCGATAAGACGCCTCCTCTATCGGTATATTACTGTTGAGAATATAAATTATAGCCCATAAAAAAGACATGCAAAATTTACAGAAATTTAATAATGGACATTATGCGAAAGAGACTCCGTCCGTGATTTAAAGCCGGGTGTTTACCCCTCGAACTCGAATAACAACCGTTAGCTAATTCTCTCTGGCATGCGTTGAATAAGAGTGATAATTTAATATTGTGGCATTTGCTCCTCTTTATTTTGCAACGCGTTCTACAACAGTTTGAACCTCGCCATAATATTGACTAACTTTTTTTTTTAGCTTATCGCACATATTAAGCTCTATAGGATTCATGTCTGGACTTGTGGCTGTCCATTCCAGTAACTAAATACTACCATCCTTAATAGACAGGATCCTGCACCATTGAGCCTTAAGGAGGGTTGTGCATAAGACCAAGCGAGACCGCCTTATAGAGTTTCGTAAGTGCGCGAGAGGTGTTCCGATGGGGAGCATTTTACAATCGTTCTACTAACTTAGCGTAAAAATATAATTTTATCATTAAAATCCAATTTTCCGGCAGATATCCGTAGAACAGACCGCTCCATCTGGTCATCATATACGCGCTTCTCGCACTTGCGCGCGCCTTCAAAAATTTCCCTCGCTCTTATGCACAACCCTCGTTAAGACTTAGGGGAAACAAATTAAGTCAATCGGTTCCTATATTATATAGCTCTTGATCTACAAGGTATTTGCGAGTTATGTGCGGTGAAGCATTGTCATGCATTAGAAGGAAATTTTCTCATATAGAAGGTGCTGTTTAGTACTTTTAATTAATGTGCCGTCACTACCCATTCAGGCATAAAGTGTAACTCGGACAAGTTCGCGAAATGTTCGTACCGCGACCATCGGCAGCGACCCGCCAACAAGACGAAGACGAGAGTTAAGGGTAGCAAGTGAGAAGACGTTGCGAGGGACGGGCGCCGACCGATATTTAATTTAGTTTGTTAAATTCAGAAATAAATGTTTGTTTTTTAAGAAAGATTTTCTTTGACGTGAAATTCTAATAATAATTCACTTACGCCCTTACATATTGGTCCTTCGCAACCGGATTTAAACTGCCATATCCTACGGCAAAGTACAGTTTTGAGTTTTGAACGAGATTTTCAACAACGATGGCAGACTTCTGATGATTCATCGACGACGAGATCTCAGGTCAGTGCGTTCCTTTTTAGTCCTGTTTACCTTTGTAACGTCTATCTATCCTTGTCCGACATACTCCATTTGTTTTAGTAGTTGGTATACGTTTCTTACACATTTTTTAATGTTGTGTTGCTACACAATGATTCGTCATACGTATAGGCTATTTCACATAGTATTTTCACTAAATGCTATTTTCTACATGTTTTAAGCGTTCAGTCACATTTTTATATATTTTCTGCCTATAGTGTTTAGGCTATTACACGTAAATTATTGCGTATATTTTTAAAATTTAGTTTAGAACTGACTGACATGCTTTGGACATTATTTTATTAACATTTTTACATGGTATTTTGAATTGATTTGAAAACTTTTACAGTGTTCAGTCATATTTATACGTTATTACATACACATTTTGTGCTATGTTACGTAACCTTTTTACTCGTTACACACTTTAACTCTTTTATTGATATACTCTGTTTCATATATTGAATTCAGTGTTTAGTCATTGTTGATACTTAGTGTTACATATTTAAACTTCCTTGGAGTATTTCCACCACAATACTTTATTATTTTTTATAGTAAATTACTTGTGCTATATAACACCTATGGTAAATTTATTATTATATTTTTTTTTGAACATTGCACATAGGTAAGTAAAGTGATTTTTGAAAGGTTGTGCAAGGTAATTACGTTGTGCATTGTGTTTTTTTTACAAATTAAATTACTCCAGGTGATACTTGTTTACTAGATTAACATTTTTGATTTACATATTTACACTTTTAGTAACTCACAAATTATTTATTTGTTTTTTTTTCTAACTTTCTAATAATGGCTGACGAAGCTAAAATTAGAAGACGAATTACTAAAGGTGCGCTTACAAGGTTTGCCAATTGGTTTAAAAACACAAAAGACACACCTATTGACGAGGTTAACCTTGAAGAGCTTCAGTCGCGGTTAACAAACGCTGAAGCTCTACTGGATGATTTTAATGACGCACAATTTAGAATTGAGACTGACGATGACAATCTTAAAACAAACGCCGACACTATACATGCTACTGAGCGGAACTCTTTTGAAGACAAATTCTTCGAAGTAACCAGTGCAGCAAGAAAGTTTATTTTGAAACATTCAGTGGTGGATCCTGATCGACTGTCTCTATCTTCCCATGGAACTGTAGCAACACCTGCACAGATTTCCACTAACATACAATTACCACCCATAAATCTTCCTACTTATGATGGTGCTTATGATAAGTGGCTTTTTTTTCGAGATTCTTTTAAATCGATTATTCACAATAACTTACAGTTAAGCAACATTCAGAAGTTTCATTACTTGCGGTTATCATTAAAGGGTGCTGCAGCTGATACCATTGCTTCTCTTGAGGTTTCTGATGTGACTTATGAAACGGCCTGGTTACTACTTCAAGAAAGATTTGAAAACAAAAACATTTTGGTTAATAGCCACATTAACGCGCTTTTTTCTTTACCAGCGGTGCATAAAGATTCACATCAAGAACTAAGACATTTGCTTGACAGTTTACAACATCATTTACGATCACTTGAGGCTTTAAATCTCCAAACAGATCAATGGGACCCACTTATCATACATCTAGTGATGACGAAACTAGATAATTCAACCCATCGCGAATGGGAACAGAAAAATATTACTAGCGCCTTGCCAACTTTGGCAGATTTGTTTAAATTTTTGAAAAATAAATGTCATGTTCTCGAGACGCTTGACGCTACTCATCACGAGAAAAAGACGACACATCATGTGCCGCGTAAGCCTTTTAAAGCTTTAACACTGACACATGATAACAGTTCAGTTACATGTTATTTATGTAAACAGAAACATATGATTTATTCCTGTCCTGATCTGTTAAAACTTGAACCTTTTGCCAGACTTAGTCAAATCAAACGATTACGCCTTTGTGTAAATTGTTTATGCAATAATCATCCGACAAAAAATTGTAAATCTTCAGGTTGTCGAAAGTGCGGTAGTATTCATCATACACTTTTACACTTTAAAACTAATACTACCCAACAAACATTCGATAACAAAAACCCTCCTACACAAAATCAGACCAATAGTACTGATCAACCCATTTTAAATAATCCGTTATCGTTAACGGTAAATAATTCTTGCAATAACAATCCTTCACAAATATTACTTTCGACTGCTATGGTCCAGATTATGGACAATAATAATGTTGTTCATTTTGTTCGTGCTTTATTAGACAATGGATCACAAAGCAATTTTATCACTGAAGCTCTATGTCACAAACTTGGCTTACTCAAGAAGAAGGTTAATTTTTCCATTTCTGGTATCAATCACGTAAATTCACAAGTTTTACATAACACTTCTTTACAAATTAAATCTAATACTAATAATTACACGAAAATTTTGTCTTGCCTAGTGTTACCAGTTATTACTGGAAACATACCCTCTACTAGTTTTGATTATACTTTTTTAAATGTCCCTACTAACATTATTCTAGCTGATCCTAAATTTAATAACTCATCGCCCATTGAACTACTCATAGGTGCAGACACTTTTTGGGATCTACTTTGTGTTGGTCAAATCAAACTTGGATCTAATAAACCAATTCTTCAAAAAACTAAATTGGGATACATAATATCAGGTCCTATTTCTTTGCCTAATTCTGTCTTATATTCAACTACTCAATGCCATCTTAGCATCAATGCCAATTTAGATTCACAATTACGAAAGTTTTGGGAAATCGAGGAGTTGCCAAAAGTAAGACATTTCTCTGACGAAGAAAAAGCGTGTGAAAGATATTACAAAGAGACTACTACTACTGATGAAACCGGACGTTTCATTGTATCCCTCCCGCTTAAAGATTCAGTTTCTAAACTTGGAGATTCTCGTATGGCCGCCACAAAGCGATTTACTTCCCTTGAAAATAAATTAAAACGCAATGATGATCTGAAAAATCAATACACTGAATTTATTGACGAGTATATTTCACTTAACCACATGTCCTTATGTACTAATCCTACGGATAATTCGGATTTTTTCCTTCCTCATCACGCTGTTCTCAAGGACAGTAGTTCTACAACCAAACTGCGTGTAGTTTTCGATGGTTCAGCGAAATCTACTTCCGATATATCCTTGAACGACTTGTTAATGGTTGGTCCTACGATACAAGACGATCTTGTATCCATTGTATTACGATTTCGACAACATACATTTGTTCTTAGTGCAGATATTGCCAAGATGTACCGGCAGGTACTAATAAAAAATGACGAACGACATCTTCAGAAAATTCTCTGGCGAACAAATCCTGATGAGCCTATTTCTGTGTTTCAATTAAACACTGTTACTTACGGTACTAGTTCAGCTCCTTTCCTTGCTATTCGCTCATTACATGAGATTGCTCATTTACACGCTGACGAATATCCTCTGGCTTCTCAGATAATTTTACATGACTTTTATGTCGACGATTTGTTGACCGGAGCTTCTACTGTTGACGAAATACAACAAATCAAAGATGAAGTTTCTATTCTTCTTTGTAAACATGGCTTTTCATTAAGAAAATGGCGATCTAACATACCTTCGGTTATTCCTACTACCAATTCTACTGAATTGCTTCTTATAGCTGAAGATCAAACTAGTAGAACACTAGGACTCATTTGGAATCCAAACATTGATACTCTTCAATATGACATTACTTTACAATTACAGAATAAACGAGTGACGAAGAGAACCATTCTTTCATCTGTCGCCCGTATTTTTGATCCTTTAGGTCTACTTTCCTGCGTAACTATTACTGCAAAAATAATATTACAAGAGTTATGGAAGCTAAAACTTTCATGGGATGAATCCATTCCCTTGGACTTACACACAACATGGAGTGCATATTTCACTCAACTTCCAAAACTCAACAATCCTAAAATACCCAGACATGTAATATGTCAAAATCCAAGGTTAATTGAATTACACGGATTTTCAGATGCTTCAAGTGTTGATTATGGTGCTTGCGTGTTCATTCGATCTCTTGACAGTGTTGGAAAATACCATTGCAATCTTTTGATTGCGAAAACAAGGGTTGCTCCAATCAAACAAATTACAATACCTCGCCTTGAGCTTTGTGGTGCTCTACTTCTTGCAGAACTTGTAGAGAAAACCAGGCAATCACTTCAGATTAATTTCAATTCTATACATTATTGGTGTGATTCCACTATTGTAATAGCTTGGATAAATACATCACCCAGTTTGTTGAAAACTTTTGCTGCAAATCGTGTAGCACAGATACAATCATTATCTTCTTCGATCTCCTGGAAATACGTGAACACCTCTGGAAACCCTGCTGATCTTCTCTCACGGGGTGTTACTCCTTCTAATTTACTCAATTTAAATATGTGGTTTCACGGCCCATCTTGGCTATTAGACCCTGAAGATCAGTGGCCCAAAGTTGTTCCTCGAGAACAAGTGACTGACATTCCTGAGTTTCGAACAGTTTTATTATCTAAACCTAATGATTGGATTAACCACCTAAATTCTATAATTAACAAACACTCATCATTTTTAAAACTTCAGCGTATTTTTGCCTACGTTCTCAGGTTTAAAAATAATACATCCATCCATAAGCATTCCAAAAAGCTTCAATGTTTATCACCTAACGACTTAAATGATGCACTTACATGTCTGACTCGTGTTATACAACAACAAAGATTTGCTACGGATTATCATAATCTCAAAAAACACGGGACTGTTGACAGAAAAAGTAAATTATTAAGTTTCAATCCATTTTTGGATGATGCTGATGTAATTCGCGTGGGTGGACGAATACAAAATTCTACTTTTTCTTATGTCAAAAAACACCCTGCCATATTACCTAATAGTCATCATTTCACCACAATTATTGCTCGACACGAACATTTAAGATTATTGCATGCAGGACCTCAAGCTCTCCTCGCATCAATTAGAGAACGTTTCTGGCCTTTGTCTGGACGTGATCTAGTACGACATATAGTACGCAATTGTGTTCGATGTTTTAAATTTAATGCCAAGTCGGAATCCTACCAAATGGGTAATCTACCGGAAACTCGACTTGCTCCTAACAGACCTTTTTTAGTTACAGGTTTGGATTACGCCGGACCTTTAAATATGAAAGATAGAACTACCAGAAATTACAAAACAATTAAGGTTTACGTTGCTCTCTTTATATGCTTTTCGACAAAGGCTATACACTTAGAAGTCGTCAGTAATCTGACCACTGAATGTTTCCTTGCAGCTTTGCGGCGTTTCTTTGCTAGACGTGGAAAGTCTAAAATAATTTATTCCGATAATGCTTCCACATTTGTTGGCGCTAATAGGGAGCTTGCACAATTTTTTAGAAACAGCGAAGATTCTATTTCAAATAGTCTTTGTACTGAGGGTATTGAGTGGAAATTTATTCCTCCCAGATCACCACACTTTGGAGGTATCTGGGAAGCAGGAGTTAAATCGGTAAAATACCACCTAAAGCGAGTAATTGCCGACACGCATCTCACTTACGAAGAATATTCAACTCTATTATCACAGGTGGAAGCATGTCTTAATTCCAGACCCTTGTATCCTTTATCGCACGATCCTTCTGATCCTACATCCCTTACTCCTTCGCACTTTTTAATTGGTGAGACAATGACCGCTATCCCTGATGGACGCCTTCAAGACATCAAACAAAGTCTCTTGTCGAGGTACCAACTTATACAACAAATGATGCAGTCATTCTGGGCAAGGTGGTCAAAGGAATACGTATCAAATCTTCAGGAACGAGCTAAATGGAAACAAGACTCTACTCGTCAAAATTTGCTGAAACCTGGTGTCCTAGTTATCGTGAAGGAAGATGGTTTACCTCCGTTAAAATGGTGTCTAGGAAGAATTACTCATGTGCATCCAGGAACTGATGGGATTGTAAGGATTGTAACACTTCAAACTTCTTCAGGAGTTTTTAAACGTCCAGTGGTGAAATTGTGTGTGTTACCCGGGCAAGACTAATAGTGCAGTTACTTCAAAGGATGTACTTTTTTCTAATCTTGAAGGACTTATGCCCTTCAAAGGGGGCGGTATGTTTAGTACTTTTAATTAATGTGCCGTCACTACCCATTCAGGCATAAAGTGTAACTCGGACAAGTTCGCGAAATGTTCGTACCGCGACCATCGGCAGCGACCCGCCAACAAGACGAAGACGAGAGTTAAGGGTAGCAAGTGAGAAGACGTTGCGAGGGACGGGCGCCGACCGATATTTAATTTAGTTTGTTAAATTCAGAAATAAATGTTTGTTTTTTAAGAAAGATTTTCTTTGACGTGAAATTCTAATAATAATTCACTTACGCCCCTACAGGTGCATATTATGGTAGCACAAGCTCTTCCAAGCACTTCCTTATGTACGTTTCAGTATTGAGGCTACCTTTTGGAAATACAAATACCTAGTTTGTTTACATGTCCCATTTAGATTTGGATTACTACAGAAGTGTGAATTTTTGCAATTGCTACTGTTGACTTTGTGGGGAATGTTAGACTTACCGTTGATTCTTAAAGTCGTATTTCCACAAACTGCATATTATACAGGGTGTTATTTGATAAGTGTCCGATATTTTACAGGACGATTCCCCAATTATTTATAAGGTGAAAAGTTCATATAAGCATAGGTCCGCAAGCCCTTCATTTTTGATATACAGGTTGTTAAGAATTTATTTTTATTTCTATTTCTTGTAAATAACGGCAGTGGCATACATATTTTTAATTCTTCCGGAAAGGCTGTTTTTTTATTCATTCTTTTTTTAATATATCAAAATTAAATTTGAATTTTCCTTTAAGATAACAAACCGTCATAAACCCCTATTTTATTTTTGAAGTGTTTCTTTTTTAATAAAAACTTTATTGGTTGTGTAAAAATTGTTGGTCTTATTGTATATATTTTCAATAGGTACTAAGAGTCGGTACATTTTCCTGGTTTGGACTTCTAGCAAACCAGGTGGCGCCCAAGGCAAGCCAACGACATTCATGTCCATTCCAAAAGGTTGCCACTGTCGTAAAATTACGCCACCTGGTTTATTAAAAGCCCAAACCAAGAAAATATACCGAATCTTAGTACCTATTGGAAATCTATACAGTAAAATCAAAAATTTGAACATAACCAATTTTAAGGAAACGAAGAATCTGAAGAAGTTACGAAGAAAATTATTCGGAAAAGTTGACTGGATAAAAATATAAAAGAGAGTTGAGTGCCACTGTCCAGTATACTGGACAAACAGGTTCTTTATCAGAGCCCGCGTCCAGTAAACTGGACGTTACTATCATGGTGTTTAAATGCAGTTTAAAAAATGCGGTCTCTAGGAATAACTTGTTGTTTATAACGTGGGCCACCTTCAAATTCCTGAGCAACTTAAAATCTTATTATAACGTGGTCTGTAAATGAATGTTTGTGCGAAAACTAAAAAAATATTTCGTCGCACGTGGTGTGTAGTTGTCGTAATCTCGCGCTGTTATTTACTTTATTTTGAGATTTCGGTGTGTTCGTTGAGCAATTTTGAGTTGTTTTGAAATGGCTGACGGAAAATTTCCTGACCCGGTACCGGGGTAAGTAATTTTATTGTATCTTACATTTTAGTTGATAGATGAAATTGGATTAAAGTTTGTCTTGTGTGTATTTTATTTCAACATAACCTTTAAATAGAATGTTATCACGCATGTTTTTTTTTGCGGTGTTGCCAGCTTGCGCATATTTTCTTTTTCTTACCAGACTCATATGTTGCGCTGTAGCGTAGCGCTAAATAACACATTCGAATTTTATAATTGAGGCGTCAATGGATTCATTTATTATAGCCCGAGTTGGGTTGTTATAGATTATTTTTTCCTTTCTAATAATTTTTTTATTCGTTTCAGACCAAGCGGATTGAGAAAACGAAAACGAGATGCATATAAGAAACATAAATTGACAACCAAGGAGTTAGAAGAGCTCTGGGAGAAAACAAGCGAAAGTGATTTAGATTTTTCGAGTGATGACGACGTAGAAGATAAAAACTTCTCCCCATCAGATAATTCTTGTTCCGGAAATTCCTTATTTGGTGCAGAGGCGGAATATATATCAAATTCTGGATCCGAAGCAGAAAGAGCTTTGTCTGTTTCGCCTGCAAATATTCCATTACCCGCTGCTAATGAAATCGATGAAAATTTGTGGACAGATACTGAGGAAGAGCCCATAGATATTCCTTTTCTAGGAAATCCCGGAATAAAAGTAGATATTCCTCCTGACGCCGAGCCTATATATTATTTCTCTTTATTTTTTGATGAAAGTCTTTTTGAAATCATTACTAGTGAGACAAACAGGAGAGCAAACGAGTTTTTACAAACACGAACAAGGAGGTCTAAAAGAGAACAAAAATGGAAAGATGTTACTGTAGACGAAATGAAGAAGTTTATAGGGATTTGTTGTTTAGGTGGTACTGTAGTTTTTCCATTGCTTGCCAAGCAATGGAGTACGCACCCTTTATACCACCACCCAATATTCAGCCAGACAATGCCAAGAAATAGATTCCAAATGATACTCCGAATGTTGAGGTGTGTAGATCACAATGTGGCTGATCAAGAAGATAAATTTTTTAAAGTGCGGCCAATCTTACAAAAGGTTTTAGAGAATATAAAAACAACATTTTACCCTAGTAAAAACTTATCTATTGATGAGGCTATGATTGGTTGGCAAGGACGATTATCGTTCAAACAGTATATCAGCAATAAAAAAAATAAATATGGCATAAAACTATATGAGTTAACCACACATGATGGCTTTGTGTTAAATGTTTTGATATATACAGGAAAAGGTACACTGCAAGAAGACAACAAGCCTCATACACATGCGGTTGTAGAAGCACTACTTACTGACTATTTGGACAAAGGTCATACAGTGTATTTAGATAATTTTTATAATAGCGTCGGTTTAGCCGAAGCACTACTTGCAAAAGGCACTTTATGTGTTGGCACACTTCGTGAAAATAGAAGAGGAAATCCAAAGGAAATATTGGAAAAGAAACTAAAAAAAGGACAAGTAATTTGGAAAAGAAAAGGTCGAGTATTGGTCACAAACTGGAGAGATAAGCGAAGTGTACGAATGATTAGTACAAAACATAAGCACGGGATGATCGAAATAAGAGCCAAAAGGGGCAATAAAATAAAACCTATCTATGTAGAAGATTATAACAAAAACATGTCGGGTATTGACAGATCAGATCAAATGATCTCATATTATGCAACCCCAAGAAAAACGGTACGCTGGTATCGAAAAATATTTTTCCACCTGATTGACCTTTCGATTTGGAACGGGTTTTATATTTATCAAAAAGTGAATAGCTCAAAGAAACAAAAATTGCTAGAATTTAGAGAAAAAGTTATTATGTCCCTCTTAGGGGTAAAAAGATCCAAAATAGAAGGAAAAAACCTCAATTTGGACCATTTTCACTCTTTGGAACCCAATCCACCAACTGAAAAAGATAAAAGTGCAATGCTAAGATGCAGGCAGTGTAAAAAGAGGAAAACTAGATATTTTTGTCCTGTTTGTGAAAATAAACCAGGTCTTTGTGTGTCATCAATCAAAAAGATTTAAAGGCTAACTAATATTTCATTATTTTTATTTTTCATAAAAAATGTGTTTTTTGTTGTTTAAAAACTTCTTTTTTTTATCCTAGAAAATGTGTTTTTGTTTTTTTATATTTCTAGAGACACTCAAGGTCTACTACATGTTTTGTACAGTGTTTATTTCAAATATATGTTTATTTTTTATATTTTGATATGCTTTGTTTTCATTACTAATATTGATTGTACAAATATGTCCAGTAAACTGGACGTCCAGTCAACTGGACGAATGGGATACTCGAGTTACGATTATTAAAATATCCCGACGTCCAGTAAACTGGACAGCTACTAACAACTGTCAAATTGACAGATAACATTTATGGACTGTCTAAACTATGCATGTGTATCAAAAAAAAAATTGAAATAATAATATTTGCTCTTGGGCTCCCGGTAAGGCTTACTTATTTAAGCGTGGCACTCAACCTGTTAAACAACATACATAAAATGAAAAAATAAAATAAAAATCTTTATTTGGTACTTGCAAAATGCAGCCATCTAGAATGGATGTACACATATTTTTAACTGTGCAGTATTACCGTTTGTACTAAAAGTACCCTGTATATTATTTTTTTTTAGAATCTCTATTAATTTATTAATAAATTTTCTTAACATTTTTCTATACCTATCTGTCATCGTTTTCGAGATAATAATTAATTTCTGTTCTTTTTTGTGAAGCATGGCCTTCAAAAACTGCCGATATTTTTGACTTCGTAACAGAGTAGGACATGGAAATTCGGTGGAAAGTTAGGTAATATCCAGAGACATTTCACATTGCGTCTATATCTTAGTTATTGTAGTACAGGGTGTTTCAGAAATACAAATATTTTAATGATTTGGAAAAATTACTAAAATTTTACTTTTTTAAATGCGACACCCTGTATTTTATCTCTAATTCTAAAAGCTCTTAAGATTTTCTGTTTTTCTATACAAAGTGTTCTTATACCCATCTAGAACAGTTTTTGACCTATGAGCATTTATTTGCGAAATCAATTGTTAACAGATATCAGTCAAATTTAACAAGTAGCCTAAGGAGACTTCTGTTTTGAAATGGTTGACATTCTGCTATTATTTATTTAGTTTATTTGTCAGTTGGTGTATTTAAAAATTATATTTTAAAGTTTTAGAAAAAATAGAAGAAAACAACAACTATTCAAATACAGTACTTATAAATTTATTTGTTTTACATGGTCAGTGTTATAAGATAATTACCCGTACCTACTTACAAAAGGTTCAATGAAATGTATCCAAATTTGCCGTCAATGAACAACAAGAAATTTAGACGAATTCAAAGCAATTTTAAAAATTTTGGATCGTCCTTGAAAGTTAGCAAAATTTTACCTAGGCCTGTAACGTCTAACGAGGAAAATGGAATTAATGTTTTGTCGCATTTTCATGCCTATCCACAGTCTTCAGTAAGATGTGCCAAATAAGATTTGGGCTTAACCTATTTTTGTGTGCAAGCAATATTGTCTAAACATAATATGCATGGTTATAAGTTTACCAAAGTTCAATTTCTTAAGCCTGAGAACTTTCCACAAAGAGTTTTGTTTTGCGAAAACTTAATAGTTCATATTCAGGAAGACCCACAATTCTTACGGAAAATTATTTGGAGTGATGAATCGAAATTTTCTCGCGAAGGAATTTTTAATAGGAAAAATTTTCATTATTGGGCGGAAGAAAATCTCCATATTACGAGAGATTCAACATTTCAAGAAAAATTTTAATATAGTGTTTTTTGTTTAATAATGGACGACAAAATTCGATATTTGATGTATGATAAAAACTTGACTTCTGGAAAATACTTAAAAATTTTAACTACTTTTGTTGAAAATTTCGTGGACAATTTTCCTCTTGCTCAGTATCTCAGTAGCTGGTATCAACTGGACGGGGCTCCCGCTCATTGCACTGTCGCAGTAAGTGCGGAAATACAGAGAATTTTCGAAGATTCAACAGTCAATATTTTGATCTAAAGACCGATTAGATTTTTTTTTATTATTTAGTAGTTTTGTAAGAAGTGATAGGAAAATTATTTGTATGTCTCCCTATACACAACAACTTAGATTTGCTTAAGTTACCTTAAGCTTTAAAAATTTAGGCAATTGCTTTGAAGTCGTTTAAATCGTAAATAATAAATTCATAACGTACTCTACTATTTCATAGTTGTTGTTTTCTTCCATTTTTCTAAAAACTTTAAAATATAATTTTTAAATGCACCAACTGACAAATAAACTAAATAAATAATAGCAGAATATCAACCATTTCAAAACAAAAGTTTCCATAGGCTACTTGTTAAATATGACTGAAAACTTATATGATTGACATCTGTTAACAAATAATTTCGCAAATAAATGCTCATAAGTCAAAAACTCTTCTAGATGGGTATAGGAACATTTCATATAGAAAGACAAAGAATTTTAAGAGCTTTTAGAATCAGAGATAAAATGCAGGGTGTTCCATTTAAAAAAGTATAGTTTTAGTAATTTTTCCAAATCATCAAAATATTTGTATTTCTGAAATAACTAGGCTATAGACCAGGCCCGTATCCAGAAATTCACTTCGGAGGGGGCTCAAGGACGAAAATCATTCAAAAATGTGGACTTATTTTAATTAATTCCGAGCAAAGCGAATCACACATTAAAACTTAAATCATTATGTGACGTTTAATCTATTGTTATTTATAGTGCAATAAAAAGATGCAGTACAAGGTGTACAATAAACAGCTACTATGTTTGAAAGAAGTTTGAGCATTTTTAATGTTCAACAAAAAATACCTGTTAATAACAAAAGTTAAATCAGTACCAATTAAATTTCTATGAAAAACCTTAAATGAAAAAAAATTTCAAATTTCGGGATTTCGTGCTTGCTATAGACACAAAGTAAAATGTCTCTGGATATTACCTAACTTTCCACCAAATTTCCATGCCCTAATCTGTCACGAAGTCAAGAATATCGGCAGTTTTTAAAGGCCATGTTTTGCGAAAAAAAAAACAGAAATTAATTATTATCTCGAAAACGATGACAGATAGATATAGGAAAACGTTAAGAGAATTTTTTAATATAATAATAGGGATTCTAAAAAAATTAACATACAGGGTATTTTATTTAAAATATCAAATTAGCTAGTACTTTTTAGTAGAATCGGCAAGACTGCACAGTTAAAAATATTTTCATAGGAGAGAGCACGTCCACTTATGAAAATTCCCAAATTTTCAAAGTGATCCATTGACTAGTTCGCCAGAACGTCTAATAGGCCATCCACCATCAATCACCCTGTATAAGTGACAACATTACACTTAGTGTATATGGACATTTAACCATGGTGTGCGAACTCACGTTTGTAACAAGAGGTACACAAAACTTTAACCTGTATCTCCACAAGTCGACTGGTTCAACCTTCTTAAAAAATTTGAAAATAAAATCCTTTCTAAATTTTACTGCACTATTTCTTTATTAAAAGACTAATAATATTCCTCCTCTCTTCACCCTAGCATGGGCTACAACATTACTAACAAGACATGTTAGTTAAAACACTTTTGAAAACAAATAACAACTTTTTAACGTGATGGCTTTATCCACTCAAGGGGCGGCGACTTATCTCTTTAGATTTTTGCCTGACACTCTAACACTTTTAACTACTTTTAACAACTTTTTAACGCGAAGGCTTTTCTCCCCACGGAGCGACGACTTATCTCTTTAGATTTCCACCTGACACTGTTACTAACAAGACATGTTAGTCAAACCACTTTTGTAAACACTGAACAACTACTTTTAACAACTTTTTAACGTGAAGGCTTTTCTCCCTACGGAGCGGCCTGACACTGATTTGTTTACATTTCCGAACATATATTAACCCTATCCAACCACCTTGACCAATCAAATGTTAACACGTCGAACCCAAGCGGCCATGTCTATACATCAGGCCACTATCGATCGGCCAATCAGAATCTTATGCTTGTTACTACGCACGTGGGTGCTAATATTATTTGATAGTTTTAGAGAATATTATAAAATGGCAGACAGTTTTTTACATTATAGGATTTTGTTTAAACGTATATTGTTATAGATTTGTACAACGTTGCCACCACTGTGATATGCGGTGTTGCCATTTATATTGCATATATATTAATGTATTTTTTTCTATTTATTGCATTTAGTTGTTGAAGAAAAACATAGTACTTTAGCACGAATGCGACGTTGCCGCTTGGCTTAGTATTATATTACATTATATCCTCTAAGATTGATTTCAACCTTTTAACTTTATTTTCCTACTGGGTCACGACAGAAATATGAAGTGTGTCCCAAACAAATGGTAAAATCATTCACCTATATTATCATTTAAGAATTCTGATACTGAATAGTAACTCCTTTGGATAAGGAAGTTCTTAAGTTTAGCTCTCAAAATGTTGAGACCCAGTGGTTTGCACTTCTGGTTGGGTATGAATGAAAAGAAGAGTTACGTTGATATTTGTTCGCGTTGCTCCTTATAAACATTATCAACTTATATTTATATAAATTCAAGGAAATCATTTTTTGACTATTGAAAATCGGCCTACAGCTATCGGTAGGCTTTAGGTTAAATATTATTCGTTTTTGGGCTACAAATATTCTGTTGGGCTCAACTGCACGTCCCCATAATATGATGTTATAATTTAATTGGCAATATACTAGTGAATAGTGAATATTTATAAAGAGAATAGCTGGCTACGTTTAAAGTACCTAAGTAACAGTCTAAAACCTATTAAAAATATGATACTGCTATTTAATAGCTGCAATTCAGATAATTTTTTCTGTATTAACAGAACATTCTATTTTTACATAAAATCGATTAAAACAAAGATCAATATGTCACATACTTATACAGAGTGTCACAAACCATACCGACAAACTTTAAGGGGTAGTAGAGGATATTAAAAAAAAACTGTTTTGTTAATAAACATATGTCCGCAAATGAGCCGTTTTGGCGGGAAAGGAAAAATGGTTTTGGTCAGTTTTGTTTATTTCAGTGAAAAATAATTAATATAAATTTAGAAAAAATGTTCAGGAGGACACTAATAAATCACCTTTTGGTCATATTCGTTTATTTTTTATATACGGCAATGCCATTTTACAAAATACACCAGCATAACAATAAAGCAAATTTTTAAACTAATTTTAAAACAATAACACAAATAATATGAATATCACATAGCATAGCAAAATAAAATCTTTTACACATTACAGTAGTAAATCGAAAATAGTAAAATCACACATTTAATTACATCACAAGTGATTTCTTAAAAAATATTTAAGACTAACCAGCCTAGAACTGAATAAATCTACATTATCATATCTATTATTAAACTGATTAGCCCTATCTAATAAACGAGTACAAGGGTTGATCCTGCCATAATTAGTTGGGTGAAACGGTACGACAAAAAGACTTGTATTTCTACCTCTCCTTACAGTAACGTTAAACGGGACCAAGGTAACCAGTTCGGGGCATCGTATGCCACCACTCAAAACATTGCGCAAAAAACACAAGTCAGCAATCTGCATTCTAGTCTGCAGTGACTGAAGAACTGAACTCGAAGAGAATGTCATCACATTGATAATCCCCTCTTTGATAACCACATCTAAAAGCTATTATCCTTAAAAACTTTCTTTGCACTCTCTCAATGGCTTTAACATACAACCCATAACACGGTGACCAAACAACTGAACAATATTCCAGCAAAGACCTTACAGTAGAACAATAGGGAATATCAGAGTTAACATAGATAAATCGGTCTAGATACGTTGAATGAAACCCAGCATCTTATAGGCTTTCGTTATAATATTAGTAATGTGAACATTAAAATACATCTTGCTGTCAAAAGTGACACCAAGATCCTTTATAGGAGTGCACATAGGCAAATCTGCACTATTTAGACTATACTGATAATTCAAGGGCTGTAATGAACGAGTGTAGGTTATTTGAAAACACTTGGCCACATTTACATCCATACAATTCCTCTCACACCATTCAAAAATACTACTGAGCTCCCGCTGAAGATCATCTGGATCCTGCAGCGAGCCGACGGACTTAAAAACCTTAAGGTCATCGGCAAAAAACAAGCATTCACTGAACCTAATGCTCTGCACCAAATTCATCACAAACAAAGAGACCAGAATAGGCCCACAGTGGGAACCCTGCGGAACTCCTGATGGTACCCGGATGGAACCTGATACTGACCCATTACACCTAACATATTGCGTCCTGTCTGATAGATGACTCTTGATCCATTCAATATATGATTTACCTATACCAAGTTTTTCCAGTTTTGTCAAAAGTAAACGGTGATTGACCCTGTCAAAGGCTTTAGAAAAGTCCAAATAAACAGAGAAAACCTGCCGTTCACCCTCCATGCCACAAGTAACAAAATTCTGGTACAGAACCAGATTTGAAGTCGTGGACCTGCCCTGCATAAAGCCATGCTGCTCCTCATTAATTAGGTGTCTAAATTCCCATGACAATCTTTGACCGACCAGACAATCCAACAATTTCGGAATATCAGACTGATTACATACTGCTCTGTAGTTATCGCCACTACTCCTATTACCTGATTTAATATTGGTTTGAGATAACATGATTTCCAGAAGTCCGGAAAGATCCCTGATGACAGGGACAAGTTGAACAGTGTACGAATTGCCAAGGATAAGTTAAACTGACATTGTTTCAAAAAGTAGGCAGGTATCCCATCGGGACCCGAAGAAAGGCGCAAGGGCAATGAAGTTATGGCATCAAACACGTCAGAAACGCTCAAACTGCAGCCTTCCACAGAGACTAACCAGGCTCATGTAAATGTGCCACCACGTCCGGTGAATACACCGTCGAAAAAAATGATGCAAACAAGTTCACAGTCTCCGATATACCGCTACTCACAACTCCATTGTACCCAACATCCTTGGGCAAGTCATGCCCATTCCTAAGATCAGCAACATAGCTCCAAAACCGTCTTCGGTCCTCCGATATCCCATTCTCAATCCTACCAATGTAAGCATCATAACAGTGCCTCCTGAGATGCCTGCAGCTTTCCCTCAATTTAATAAATTGTTTATAACAATCTCAATATTGGACTTTTTCTCATTAAATGATAGTTTAGAGTAATTGTTCAAAATGTTGACCATTTGCTTCAATACAAAGATTGTACCGTCAGTTCATTGATTCGCGAAATATTCCGGGAATAGCTTTTACATGTATACAACTAGCTGTTTCTACTATTTAAATAAACATCGCGCGTTAAACATGCCTCAGAAATTGACAAAAAGCTGTGGGTAATCTTCAGGATTTAAAGCTTGTACGTCAGGTACATTCTGTGTATTCCGTATAAATGCTGAGTATAGCACTTGCTGCCACTCCTAGAAACTAGCGATAAGGAATATTATAAATTGGTGTAAGATTATTTATTCAGACACTTCTGTTGTTATAGCCAGTCTGTTAACTTCTGCTATCCCAAATAAATTTGTTATATTATGTAAAAAGGGATTCTAAGTCATATTTCTTACAATTGTGGTTTTTAAAAAGGTCGTTCCCTAGATCCAAAACATAACTCGTGTTGCCACTGGGTAGGGATAGAGAAGTTATTCATGTAAGACACGCTGTACCGTCGACTTGGAGACTCTTGTGTGGTGTGCAATTGCGCGAACACTTGTGGATTTTCCTACACACGGTGTAGAACTCCTTCTTCAAATTCAAGCGTACGAGTTGTTCTTGGCCGACCACTACCACCAGGATGCTTTAGGTTCCCACTTTCTCTAAGGCGACGATGAATGGAAATAAAGATTATATGATGAGGTTCGCGCCGTTCCGGATATCTGTGTTCATACAGACGTGCAGCTTCTCTTCCATTACAGCTTGCTGCCCCATAAGCAAGAATATGCTATTGTTACAATAAATAAGTTACAAATAATACTACTTATTTAAAAGATTTTATTGCTCTACAGCCCAAACGGCTCATTTGCGGACATTTGTTTTGATCTTCCTACAACCCTTTAAAGTTTATCGGTATGTTATTGAAACACCCTGTATATAGTTCTAAGTACAATAATAAGCTGATTTACCTTAAGTGTTTTTAGTTAATAGCACCCAATTTACTAAGTAGCTATAAAAGAAAAATTTGCCTTTGGCAAAACCTCTCGACCTTTTCTAGCTTTTGGCCGTTCTATTTAATTAAAACTTTTAAATGGGCGATAAATTAAACCTTTACTTAGCAAAAATAGCTCTAAAGCAGCAAATATTTCTAATTGTTTAGATTTTTAATGAAATTTCTAAGCCGTTAATACAATTTAACCAACAAATTAAATTGTGCGAATTTTTTTATCGGCCATTTTTCTCGAAAATCTATTTTCATTAGGTATGAGGAGTGAACATAAATGCTACAAGTTTCAATAATGCAAGGGAAAATCAATATTGTTAATATTTTGGCGTTTGCTTAAAAACAATTTACCATTATTTGATTTCCAGACATTCTAGACTCATTCAAGATAAATTTATGTTCTAGGACCAAGACGTTATTGTAATGCACCACCATTACGCAGCTTTTGTTTTCCAATTCACTTTATGTATTAAAATAAAATGAGTATAGCTTTTTTAATATCTGATTATTCATATCTTAAAAATGGTTTGAGCTAATATAGACAAACTATGTACACATACTTTTGGAATCAAGAAAATGGAATTTATTTATCTTTAGAAATGTACAAAAAAGTGGCTCAAGTCTTTTTAAGTTGAAACGGGCTGTATTCTTCTGACAGTTTAAGTGTGTACTTATAGGTATATATCAAATATATACAAATAGGGTGACCACTAATCACTACAGATTGATTATTTTGTATTCACAGGGACGCAATGTTGCCATTTAAGTAAATATGTTTTTCCGAAATAACTTCTTAACCGGCAATGCTGAAAACAAATATTTATTTTTCTTAGCTGAACTATCCTAAATAACTTTACTTCTAGCATAATACGTCTACTTATCAAAGCATTAATTATTATCAATGTCCTGTTTGGGTAGTTTGTAGTTTGTATTTAGTCTGTAGGGCTTGGTTTAGATCACAATTATAAGGGAATGATATATCTAACCAGGTCTAGGTAAAATTGTGTCAAATTCATATTATGACATGATATGAAAAACTGATTACGACAAGATTAACAAAGTAAGAATATAGAGAAAGGAAAATAAAAATTATAGAAATGGCTGAAATTGGCTAGAAGTTCCTAATAGAAGCACAAAGAAGGATGAAATTCATAAATTCTTGGAAAGTTAGAACATGGAAATTCCTCAAAATGCTACAAAAAATGTGTTATTGAAAGCTATAAAAAAGAGAACTTTAAAAAGAAATATGTAATCGACAAAGTATGCGAAGCACATAGTCATACTATTTTACACCTCCCCCCTGTGTATTTAATCCAATCGAGATGATTTGGGCTGGAGTCAAGAACAAACTGAGAAAATTTAACCAATCCCTAACTAATATTGCTTTTGTACTTGAAAATAAAGACGCAGTTGTTGATGAAGTAAAAGACAGTGGTATAAGGATAAAATGTGTCCAGCATATCATAAGGAAGGAGGGAAGGAGGGTGAATATTGTATTTTACCGGTAATTGATCCCATTATTATATCACCAAATACGGATTCAAGCTCTAAAAATTAGGATTGACTTTTTACTTAATTTTTATAATTATAATTTAGATGTCGTGCTACAATGCCGACCTCAAGAGTTCTTATGCTGTTCCAATTCGTTTTGTATACACAAAATAAAATTAATTAATTCGGTAAAATATTTTTCATTCCTAGCGTTGCACGCCGCCTATGTTTCAAAAGAAAGTTGCCGGCTATGCTTTTTGCTATTCCGATTGACTTCGTAGTATATACTTTAAATGGTTGGTTAGATTTAATTGGTTTAATGAATCGCGCGCTGATTGATTTAAATATGACAGCGACTTTAACGCAAGAGAACCAAACAGTAGTAGCGTCCAAGACCCGAGGTAAGAAGGCGCTAAACGTGGCCGGGTAGCGGGATCCACGTGTGTTCCTAACCCAAGGTGTCACTCTAGTTCACAGTAAAGTGATATTCTTTTTTCTTTCTTTCGTGGGCCTATCATCTGCTCGCGGTGGACATTTAGGGCGTTTTTGGGCCTCTACATCAGCTACCTATTGCTGCTGTGTGGGGTCGATGGACGATTCCTTGTGTCTTCTGTTGGGGTCTTGGTGGGGCCACGCTCTCTCCCGTAGAGGCTACTACGTTCTTTGTTTTTCTCTGTTGACATAACGTTACTCTTTCCATCCCCATTGTACTTAACTCAACCCTCAAAGACAATTATTTTTATTATACCGCACTTACGCTAGTCTGCCCATATTCTTATTCCAGTTTTATTTTATTTGATTTTGTATTACAATGCCTTTTCCCTATAATATTATTAGTAATTTCAATTTAAATTCTTAAATGTCCACCCAGTGTTAAAGCAGTGAACCTCAACTCAAAGTGCATGTTTTGGTGCAGCGATACCTGCTTTTTTAACTCCTCTTTAAACTTTTATAACTCCCTTATTTTCATGAAAACCTTTTTAAAAAATTGTTAAAAATCATTAATTTAGCCATTCATTCACAGGTCTCACAATCT
The DNA here is from genome assembly GCA_963920685.1 of Polydrusus tereticollis. Classification (NCBI taxonomy): domain Eukaryota; kingdom Metazoa; phylum Arthropoda; class Insecta; order Coleoptera; family Curculionidae; genus Polydrusus; species Polydrusus tereticollis. The sequence goes on from OY987333.1 coordinate 91,369,329, forward strand.
CTTCAACAACAACTGTCAACCATCAGATAATCCATCTTTTATAGACATTTCAAACCTAATATCGAGTTACTCTAAATTGTACCGGCACTTCAACTTTTAGTATTTCTACAATCAGAGACTTGTCATGTCATATGCCAAATATCTTTTGATTCGCACATTAACCATACTTTTCTTTAAAATTCTTTTTAATTCTTTTCACGTTACATGTGGTAGTGGATAGCACTAAACTCAATTGTCTCAATTACTACAAAGATTTTTATCACCAAAATGTCTATCTATTTATGCCTTATAGGGGCTGAGCCCCCATCGAACCATAGTTGGTTACGTTAACTAAAAAAATTAAATAAAATAATAAAAAAACAAAATTTTCTTTTTCGATTTCTCCATATCAACCATGTTATGTTTTTGAAAATTATTCATGTGGTTGGTAACTAAATAAAATAATAAAAAATTTTTTTTTTTTTGATTTCTCTATACATCAACAATATTATATTTAAAAACTATTCATCAGGTTTTGATTAATATCATGCTTAATACTTACAACTGAATTTTCCTGCTTTAACTAATAAATATAAAAATTAAAATAATTTAAAAATGTGCTTATCTACAAATCCACAACGTTGAGTAAACTCAAGTTAGTCTTCAACTGAAAAAGTTCACTTGATATTATCTCAAAAGTTGTACTCATTAATTTTAGGCAACTACTTTAACTTAAACTACACTCGATTTAGGTAAGTCCCTTATGGTGTCTGGTGTTGTTGTACTTTCATACATTCTTTCTAGTTCCCCTGAGGATGGCTACATATGTAGTCGAAACGAACGAAGGCAGAATGTTGTTTTAAATTACATTTTTTTAAAAGGTTTATTTCGGCCAAAAAGGGAAATTACGTCGTATGTGTTTGGGTATGCAATGAGCCTGCATATCATAATTCATTCTTGAAGGGCTTCCGTACCAGAATTCCAGTTTTCCGACGGCACTGATTAGTTATTCTGGCATCTTAATATAAGAAAGGAGTTGTAGATTCGTTCTCAGAAATAATAATACATAAGTGGGCTGATTCTATATTCCAACATAAACAAGTGATTATTTGCTCCAGCATCCAAGTAAAATAGACGCTTTTGTTCAGCTGTAAGGTAAACATAAAACTAAGATGTGTTGATTCGATTGTCTAATCTAAAAGGAGCTAAATCCCAAGGTGTCTTGCGTGTCAACATGAACAATTATTGAATATAATAAGTTGTTACTGCGAAAATAATACAAGTTTAAATTGATGTAAGCATCAAAAAGTTACTAAATCGTGGAACAAACGAAACATGTTGAAGTACTAATGTTTTCAATATTTCATGAACCATCTATCTGAACTGAAATACAATTAATGTGAAGGCAGGTCAACACACCTCGCCCTATCACTAAGAATTTAAATGAATAACAACATTTCTTATGGGAATCCTTGTTTGATCGGTTTTATAACGTCACATGATAATTTGATCAGAAGTTAATGTGTGGATCTTTTGTTTTTATTTCATTTTAATTTTAATGTGTTAGTTCAGGGGATGTATGAACAAACCATAGAAGATGTAAGGTAATCTAATGATTAGGATAAACTTTTTTAAACCTGAAGATGTCATAGATAACGAAGTATATGTATACTTAACTGTTTAACTTTTAATTTACATAACATATGAGACCGAGACGTAGAGCTGCTATTTCTTTATAGGACAAGAATTATATCCGAAATTGCATAATTTATACTCCATTTCTTAATGGTTGAGATATCCTTCATTAGTCGTAAAATCGCAATAAACCATAGGCGTGCCAATAACAGGTAACTGGTCTTAAATAACACAAGTGTCTTATTTCATAGAAGAATATTTACAGCAGTTTTCAACGTGTAATCGAAAGCTTGTGGGTCTATTATAAAAACGGCAAATAATTATTTCTCAGTATTTTGTAAGCTTGACGTAAAAGCAAAGACAATAGTTTGAAATGTACGTGACGCACTTGTACACCAAACACTCTCTGGTACTGTTCGAAACCTAGTATCAGCATGTGCCAATATGACGGGAGTTAGTTAATCAACATATTACAAGCTTTATAGGGAAAGAAAATCTAAAAGGGTGGTAGCTCCTCCTAAACACTCGCCAGGAAGGTCACATGTACACATTAATAAGGGTGGGAAAAGTATCATAAGAAGAAAAGTTTATAATTTTTATTTCAATTACGAGATCCCCAACCAAGGATAAAAATTTTAATGTTTAATGTAAAGGACGATGATAATTTACCCAACCCAGAAAGAAAAAAGTTGTGGCAAATTTTACATAGATTAGATTTTTCTTCATAACCGAAAGACAATCTAAATCAAAGTAAAGAAAGAGCATTTCTTATTTAGACGAAACCTAGCTCAATGAAGGACATTCAGTGTAAAAGATATGGCAGGATAATAGTATAATATTAACCAAGGTTTAGACAGCCATCATTATTGCCTGAGCGGCGCGAGGGCTATAAGCTGTCTAAACCGTGGTTAATATAATATTTTTCTAATTTTGTCTCGAAAAATAGATATTTCGAACGCGCTAGCGAGTTCGAAATATATCCATTTCGAACTCCGAATTTTATTTTTTAAAAGTTGGCATTGGTTATATTTAAATGTTTTATTCTGTTGACGTCTGACGTTTCCTGTTATTGTTATCCATGAGAAAAGAAAGTTTTTGGGATTTCTCTGGTAAAAGTTGATTTATCGTTTTATTAGCAATATCCCTTAACTCAGGGGGAGTTAAACTTAGATTATCATGCTCCATATTTTTTTAATTATAATTATGAACAACTCTATGAAATATTAAATCACAAATTTCGTGACAATGACACAAAGAAAATATTATTTATTGTCAAGGCTACTATGATAAAAAGAAATTTAGAGTATTACCAACATAGAATTTAGACACACAAATTTACAAAATTTGAAGGGTTGATTTTCTTTTTAAATATGTATTTTCTTATTGAAAAAAATACAAAATAGAAAAAATAGTATAAAGTACGTGTTTTATAAAGCAGTTAGAGCACTTGTCCCGTTAAAAAACTCGCCGCAAGCGGCTCGTTTTTTAACATGGACGCGTGCTATAAGATGATGCTTTATAAAACATGTACTTTAATATACTATTTTTCCACTGCTACAAACTTTTATAAGACATTTATCTTTATAGTATTAATAATTGTATCGATATTTTACAATATCAATCATCTCTAATAATCCAATATGTATTGATAATTATCTGGTTGCCTAACCACAAGAAATCACCTTTCAGGTTATGCATGTTTATGAATTCATGTTGTAGAATCAAAAAATAAAGTTACCTGCGTTCAAATAGATTCTTGAAGATCGGTCAATAATGGATTTCAATGCCTTATTATTGACCATGGTCAATAATAACTTATAAGGTAGAGAAAAACGATTTCTAACGTTAATAATCGGTCAATAATGGCGATGTTATAGGTTAGTAGTGGAAAAAAATATTTAAACAATACCTACAGATGAAGGTCGTAGGTTAATAATAACGTATATAGGTAGTATAAATGGATTTCTAACCAGTGGTTTGCTTGAATTTGAGTCAAAATCAACTTAAGATTATCATGAAAAAGTGACTGCTGACGTCTTCGAAGAGTATTTTAAGCAACTGCTACAATTAATTCCCGAAAATTCTCTTATTGCCTTAGATAACGCCAGCTATCTTTCAAGGCTTTGAGAGCAGCTATCTGCGATTTCTTGGAAAAAGAGAGGGATATTGTAAATAATTGTCTGAGGAAAATATTTTAACAATATTATGGAGGAAACAATTTGGGAATACCCTTTATACCCATGCAAAAAAAGGAGTTTTTAAAAATAGTGCGAGAACATAAGTCAAGTTATATAATACGTGTAATGGACGAAATGTTGTATTGTTTTACTTCGACTGTCGCACTACCATTGTGAATTTAATCCAATTGAGTTGATATAAGCACAAATAAGAGGCTTTGTGGCAAGAAATAATACTACACTTAAAATAAAAGATGTACGTGAGTTATTGAAATATACGTTAACAATAATTATCAGTTATCAATATTTCAGTTCACTCTACAGACGAGTCCTTCGAATTTAGTGATGGTCAAGACACCTTTTTAGACCTTTAATTTTAAAATGTGATGTGTACAGTCTTTTCATTAAGAAAATAAAGTTAGGACAGTTAAATTTATAGCTTTCTTTTATACGCCATCAAAACTGCATACGTATTAATAGAAACCCAAACGTCCAACACACCCGATAATAGGTATTGGCCGCAACTGAGTTATCTCCCAGTGGTCACTTTTAAATTACGGTTCGGAAAAGGTCGTAGGTAAATTCTCTCCCAAATTTCAGGTAAGCGCAAATAAAATTTTAATATTATTTAATTAATTATAGACTTTATTGGTTAAACTGGCGCTAACACGGCATCTAATCCACCTTTTTGGTTCCAATTCGCCTTTTTCAAGTTCACCGGCCAATTATTTACCAGCCCTTTTTGAGTCGATCTACTTTAAAAAAAATAAAGGAGTTATAAAAAACTAAAAAAAAGTCATAAGAAAACTAAAAAAGTCATTAAGAAAAAGTTTTTCTGAAAGGAAAACTTATGACCGTTTATTACCATAAGCACTTTTCCTTTTTCACTTGTAACCACTTGCAAACTCATTTTAACTTGACACGCATAAGAATAAAATTGTACTGATGAAAAATATCATCAATTCTTAAACAATTTTAATATTTAATATATAAATTCTATTGAATGTAAATTAGATCTTTTGTGTACTAATGAAGGTTATGGCTCGGTTTATGGCCTAACAGGGTGACCCGAACCTCGGAGACAACTTACCTACCCTTGGGAGTGAATTTACCTATGGTTATTTTGACCCTTTCGTAATCGGGAGACAACTCGGTTCCTCCGATAAGATTATGGGTGTGTCGATCTATACAATGGTTAAACTACCTGTATCGTAACTGAAAATATACCGGCTGATGCATAGCTTAGTTGAACATAGGAAATCCGATGTAAATTTTGAGGCGGCTAAATATTGGCTCTCCTGTACATTTTAGAGAAATATTGTATGACAATTTTTTGGAGATGGCAAAATTACGAAATTTTCATAGTTTAGGTAATACAGCAAACAGCAGCAAATAATTTCTATGACGCTGTTATCAAAAATTGACGTAAAGCTGGACATAACGAATAAAGATTATTTCACAATAAAAACACATTTTAGTTTCACCAATCCGGCAATCACATATCTAAAATGAAAGAAACCATTATGTTTCTCTTACTAAGCCTTTAATTTAACATAACATACCTAAGACTACAGATTTCCAGAAAAACATTAATTAATTTAATGTTCAAACAACCCTATATTAACAGCTAAACAATATCCTAACCGATCATGAAATTCATTTCTAACATTACTGAGTTGATATTGAGAAATTCTGTCTTATTTTAACGAAATTCAGTTATTTAGCTGGTCTAGATTTTCAAATTTTACATCTTTATAAATAAAATTTTATAAGTGATCCCACAGAAAGTAGTCGTTTGGCGAAAGGTCAGGAGACCTGGCTGGCCAAAGAATTAGATGCCGTGGGCCAATAATATTTCCGTTAAAAATATTCTGAAAGTATTCCCTAACCATCAGAGAATTATGGGCAGGACAACCATCCATTTGATTCTAGATCTCCTAATTTTCGCATACAAGTAGGTACTACTGGTGTGGGTTCAATTTAATTTTGTAGTAAATCCAAATAGGTTACTACTGTAAGGTTGCCTTCCATAAAAATTGGCCCAATAATGTGATATCCTACAATTCTCGCCCAAACATTTACTTTTTGTGGATATTGCGTCCAAATATGAACAAGACAATGTTCATTTTATTGCCTCTAAAAGCGGCAATTTTAAACATTTGGATCGTTGTTTAGGGTGAATGTACATTCATTGGTAAAACAAATATTTTTTAAAATATTCCTATTATTATTTGCTCTTTTCATTACCTTAAAACAGAATACCATTCTCCGTTCTTCATCACCTTGCTCTAGTTCTTGATGTTTTTCATACTTATAAGGAAAATATTTATGTTTCTTTTAAATGCGCAACACTGTGGTTTTATGTTTTCCTACGGCTTGCCCAAGAATCCTCGCGCTAATTTTATTTGTTTTTATTATTTATTTTCCTCCGCGTACAGTAAAATATCAAGATCTCTATTATCCCTTTCTTCAGCTTTATTGACATTCTAATTTGAGCATTTACATTAACTTAATATAGTGCCTTTGGACTCAAATTTACTAATGATAAGTTTAATTAATGGAATGGAAGGGATAGGCATATCAGGCAATTGATCTGAAAACATTTCAAACTATTTCCTGTATAATACCACTTAATCATAGTTACTTTTTTTTAATGGAATAGCTCATATTTAGCTATAATTAAAGCGCCTTTAATGAAAATGTTGTCTCTGATGCTACTTTTCGTTTTGTCAATGACAAATAATAATTTGCTGGTGTTTGCTCTATTACCTAAACTATGAAAATTTCGTAATTTTGCCATCACATTTAATTAAATAAGTTAGGATTGGCTTATTAAAATGTATTTAAACTTGGCACATGGGTTTACCATATCGGCCTCTTCAAGAAATTGTAATACAATTTTTCTCTAAAATGTACAGGGGAGCCAACATTTAGCCACCTCAAAATTTACATGGGATTTCCTATGTTCAACTAAGCCATGCATCACCCGGTATACTTTTAGTCTCAATACTATATGTTCATATTGTTACCCAAAATTTGTATTTTGCTTTTATAATGAAGATTGCTTGCTGTCAGGTAATAGGAGGCACAGATAGCATGTAGAGGACGTGAAAGATTAACATTTATTAACGTTTTTTCTCTAAATTTCATGGAAACATGATAATTGATGTTAATCATTTTTAGTGAGTAGTACAATATTACAAAATGACGTGTTCTAGTGTTTTAGTAATTGGTTATCAAAAAACGGAGGTTTTATCAAAGTTCACATGTACACATTGCTTCTACTTATGGCAACTCAGATATTTTTATTGGAAAACGGAAAGTTGTTGGAAGTTTTTGTAGGTTTCACCTCTTGAAAAGCTTTTATTGGTTGAGCGGTTCTGGCGGAAAAAGTATTTATTATTATGCTGGTGAATAGGGCAGTTTACTTACTTTTAAAAAGTTCCTAGTTTTATTTACTATTCGATTAGCTAGAAACGCTGAAAAAGAAAATTATTTTTAAAATTTTACTTTACCTCAATACAGGCATTTATATGAGTTCTTTTAAATATTACAGTGCTATTTGTTTATGCAACGAGTGACGTCCATTTACTATTAACCTCCGCTCTCGGTTAGTTAAAAATTTAACTGAAATACGGCTTGCACTCTGGACCATGTTTAGCTTTCCACACTAGCAGTAAATGGATGTTTTTAAAGTAAGTAGCTAATACAGCAAGGACATCATACTGTCTAATAGTGGGAAATTATTTTTAAAATACAGGGTTTCTCTAAAAGGTTGGTACAACTATAGATATATGCGAAGTGCTGCTGGTGGTACATCAATCTCATTGCACCACATAAAAATCCTTACTACAAAATTTCTTGCATAATCTGGTATATATCTTTGAATGAAATAAAACAAACTCAGATAAGTAGGGTCAGATCGTCATATTTTAGCCTTAAAAAGTTGTGCTAGCATTTTGAACAGACCGTAGAACGACCTTTATGGAGATAATTAACAAAGAGCATCAAAGTTTTTATTCTTTCATTTACTAAATGTTAAAATTACCTATGTGTATACAAGTGTCAAAATGTATGTAAAAGCGTCAAGACATAAATTTCATTTGGCAAAGAAAAATTCGTACTTTTTTAATTCCTACTTTCACTAGCAGTAGAGGGGTGAACTGAGTGCTTAAATTTCAATTTGCACCATCCTCACTCCCCTGCGTTAGCCGCCATCTTAAATTAGAGGGGTGAGTAAGTTTTATCGAATAACGTGATTCCTTCACGTTTTATAAAAAAACAAAAACGACAATCACAAACATTAAAAATTATCTAAAACTTTTTTTTACTTTCTTGATAGTGTTATTATTAATCGAATTATAATTAGGTATTAAAGATATTTCATTTGTTATAAAGTGCCAAAGTTGGTCATGTTTGAGCAAAGCGTCGATTTTAATAACATTTTTTATTAGTTAAGCACAGTTTTGTTCATGTGAAAAGTAAATTAGGTTTATAATAATAATTTTGGTCAGAAGTAAAAAATAGGAGAAAACATCTTTATCCATGGCTAAAGACCGTGCTGTCGATATGCTTTCAGATTTTGATGTTTCTTTGAAAAATGACTCCAGTCATGGATATCCATTAGCGTTACAACTTACTCGGTTAAGCATTTGTAGTAAGTTTAGTTTGGTAAGCCATTACTCGCACAATGAACCAAATAGGAACCATACTTCTCCAGTGCCTTTATATATTATGCTACTTCATGAGTGCAATGTGTAACAAATTGTGCTAATGCTGATAAAAAGTTTTCATCAGCATCACCTAAATTAAGTACTAATTCCCAAAGTTTCAGTCAAATTGACCGGAAGCGAACTTCCCTTAAGTTTTTGCGGGGTACTTTGTTTAAATTATGATCTAACAAACACTGTTACGCAGTGATAGCAAGAGTGTGCAACTATACGTGGCGTATCATGCAATATTGTGAGATTTCACACATTACTAATAATAGCAGAAATATCACCTGACACGCCATCCCTCCCAGAATTACCCAATTGGTAAAAATACACTCATGATTTTCAACGCAGTTCTCATGATATGAAGTTAGATTTGCATATTACTTTTCTTGAAATGATCATTCACCTAACTTGAAAATAGACGTCCACCATGAGATAAATAGGACACAACCAAGGACTGACTCAACTAGGCAGAACATACATAACTGCATTACCAGTAATGGTACTAACCAACCCACAATATTCCAACGTTTAACCAAAATTTTATAACCTTTGAATGTTATCCCCTATATTCCAAAAATGCCAGTAAAGTTCTTCTTTTGCGTTTAAGTATTCTTTTCAGCGCACTTTTATTACCGTATAAAAAGTCCTTTAAAACCACTTTTTAATAACAGACCTATTAGAACTAGTTTTCATCTAAACAACTTTTTTGAAATAGACTTTCCATCTGTAGAGAACTTGAAAATTCTCATTAAATGCGAATATTCAGAGTCGAGATACGGCTGAAAAGTTTTGCAAAAAGTAAAGTTAAAATAACTTAAAAGCGTTGGAATTGGATAAGATATTTCTGCTATTTTTATTAGGTATACATTTAAGGGTAACCAAATTGACTATACAGTGTTTGGTAGTAAAATATGAATTTTTAAGTTAGTGTTTTCGTTTGAAAACAGGTACATATTCTAAAATATCGTCGTCTTCATGAGGAAAGTACGCAACTCAATTTTTTACCCAAATTGATATTTTAGTGCCATCTTCTGGCGATAAACTATACATATCATTGTGCAAATGCCGTACATCCTTGAAATATTTTTAATATTAAAAAATCCCGCGCAAGAAAAGCACGTAACTATTGACTGTATATTATATTTACAGAAATAGTCAACACGTCAGTACAAGTCATATATGTATTAGTACTATATGGCTATTACCCTGAATATCTTGAAGCGACAACAGAGATAGAAGATCCAGGGTAATTTCGATTTGTGCGCATGCGCCGTAAGTGTATTGCCAAATGTAATTTTATTTCTTTAGAACAGGGCAGAAGAGTAAGCCTTAGAAAATTAGGGCAATGATAAGATTAGCAGAAAACTTGCTAGAAAATTACAAAATAAGCATTAAGTCCGTACTTACAAGTGTTTTCAAATTATTTGTTTTCATTTGTAAACTAAAACGCGTCAATTAAAGATTTCATCTAACTACAGGCTGACAACATGACAACGTCTCATTTTTACTCGACATAACCTCGAAATCTCTAGCAAACGTTGATTTGCTTGACAGTTCGTTTCTTCGAGTGTGTGATAATTTTTTGCAGAAGCCAAGGCCAAAACATAATATTTTGCATTATTTACAGTCGTAAAAACCTAAACACAGATTTATCGTTACACAGGTATGTACCCAGACGGGATGTTTCTTTCTTTCTTTGATTTAACTTACCTACGGGTTAATTTTGTAAAGAAACAATAATTGGGTGGTTCATTGTTGTGTTCACTGTTGATATAATTAGGTACCTACCAATGTTTACCGAAAATTGCATGTAATCCAAAGAGACCTACAAAAACCTATATTTTACCTGTTGAACTCTAAAAATAATTGGTAAATATCTAATAAAAGTTTTATTAATATATTTACCTGCGTTCTTTTTCTTTTCTCAATCGGAATATACAAGATCTTAAACAAACCAAGAACTTGAACGTTTATTTACAATTCCTGTGCCTTTGCTTTTCTTAAACATTTCAAGTGTGACGGAAAAGGCAGCATAACCTCATTTTATTCCGGTAAAAACAAACGTCTATATACTTTTTCTCGCGCATGCGCACTGTGAGAAATTGCCCTGACGAAACAAGGAACCTCGGCTTTACTACGTTTACATTGGTTAAATGGGCAAGACGCCATATGAAGGGTACAGGCAAAGAAGGGGGAATGTCAAAAAATGTAAATGTTCAGTAAAGCAATTTTAAAGTTTAAAACCCTATAACTTTATAATATGTGTGTTAGTTTTAGGCCCAATCTTTTTATGAAATAAATTGGGATGTGTATTGGACATTGAAAGACAAAAATGTGTTACTTAGATTTCCCTTACAATTTTTGTAAAGCGTAAAGTCTTTGCATGCACTACCACTTGAGTCCATTGTACTATTATTTTTTACTTTGTAACACAATCACTACTAACTAAACTTGTGCGCACCTGTCTACAAACTCAAATAAACACCAAATACGCAGACAAAAAGACTACCGCCACGCCAAGGTCGTAATTTTACGCAGCGCTGTTAGCACTGTTTTTGTGACTTTCCGCCTTCTTAGCCTGATCCGCACGGACATTCCCCTTTTTAGCCTGTACGGCAAAACTTTAAGTCACGATATCTTTTGACTCTCCTTCTTTTTCGCCTTTATGATGTTACTACACGATAGATTTTCTTAATTTCTATCGAATGGCTTGATTAGTTTAAAATGCGGAAATATTGACATTCCCCCTTCTTTGCCTGTACCCTTCATATAGTACTAATACATATATGGTACAAGTAGTCTAGCTTATTTTATGAATTTTATCTGTCATTAATATTTTGGGTAAGTATTGTTCATTTAACAAGTAGATATTAGATTGTTCTATAACAGCCATTTTATATTTGTTTTGGCCCAAAAGTTATGTTGGCAAAATCACAACAAAAAAATAAAAATGTTATCTTCCAAATTTCGCAAGATGCTTTATGTTTTGAACTCGTAGAATACCTCTATGAAGATAGTCTACTTTTAGCGGCGGTCGAACCTAAACTTATTATTAATAGAAAGTTCTGGGGTTTTTCACGCTACGCTATTACGGTAACGATACCACACAGCAAAATTATTTAGCGGTTCATTAGATTTCGAGTTGTTGGACGTCTTGTTATATTTTCTTTTTAACCTTATAATTTTAGTTTTTTTTGTGCTTTGTTGTTGATATTTATGGGTTTTTCTTGTTCTTTTTTAATAGTAATATATAAAAATTGAAGATATCTTGGAAGTAGGTGTTTTAACAAATTTGGATGCTGGCGCTTTGGAAGATGTGGAGATGTTTGAAATTTTATACCGCGGTGCAGGAGCGATCTGATTTCAAGCCGAAATTTATGGACGCTTTAATTTAAATAGGTATTATTTTTCATTCCATCAGACTTACCATCACAGATGCAGAGTCCTCATTGAGATGCAGTGTACCAGGAAATGCAAATTAATATACAAAGCGGTAAATAAAAAAACAAAAGTGCAACACTAGTGTAGTTTATTTAAATAATGTTCATAATCATGAAACAGGAGGACGATACAACACATATCAAACTGTTACAAGAACAAATACAGGCCTTAATAGGTACTTGCCTCTATTCTATGCGTGCGACAAAAATTTACAATAACCTTCCAAAGAAAATCCTATAATTTACTTGTTAAAAAATTTGTATTGTACATTACTCGGGATTAAGTATAACTACTGGAAAGTCCATATTCGGTTAGTTTTATAGGTACAAAATGTTATTCTTGAGCCCAGTATTTTAGACAATGATTAGAGTTTGTATCAAATTTATATTGTAGTTATTCAAATAAAAAAATCACTTCTGAAGACACATACATTTTGACTTGTAGATATGACAAGGAAGATATTCCTAGACTGGCAAATGTCTTGGGAATTCCTGCAATCTCCAGTAGATCATACTTGTACTCACTGCTCTGGTATGTTGAAATTAATTTGGACTATTGGGTTAATAATTCAAACATTAAATTTGCTGTTTTTTGTTTAGGTGTTGCGTATTTGAGACATTTTTATTTTGGAACAGATATTTATACAGGGTGTTATTTATTGATAGGTCATAATTCCAAGGCTGAATTTCTGAACGAAGTGCAAGTAGAAAAGTTAATATAAACATATGTCCTAAAAAAGTCTGATTTTCAAGATACAGGGTGTCAAAGTTAAAAAAAAAACCGTTTTTTATTAATATCTTAAAGATCCTTTTGCCGATTTTGGTGAATTTGACAGTGTGGCTCGTTGTAATGAGACGCGAAGTTAGTACTAACTAGATGATAATAATGAGTTCCAGTGGAGTCTCACGAATAATATTGAAAAAGAAAAAGTACGCCACTTACTTTAAAAAAAATTATAGTGTTTTCGGACTGCGACACGGAATTCTCCGTTAAGAGAATTATTTAGGAAATATTCATAAACCAAAAAAAAAAATTTAAAAAAACTATTGAGGTGTGAACCGGCACAAGGCTAACTCGTGTCACAAATGTTTGCCCGACGGGTGTGAGTCCCTTTGCGCCACCAGCTTTGCGCTATAAAGCTGGAAAACCCTGCTGATCTTTTGGCAGCTCGTCTCGGCTCACACTCTACAATCAAATTTGAAATTCAATTTAATTTATTCAAAATAAATCTAATTTAAATTAAATTATTGAACATAGAGAAGGTGAGTACGATGGTCTAACTAGACCCCACCACACTAATGCATAAAAAGAAAATACACACAAGCAAAAAAAAAGAAAATGAAAATTAAATTAAAATAGTATGGCTAAGCCAAAGTCCGAGATAGCGAGTAGCTGCAGAGGAAAGTATAAAACTAATATTACCCTAAAAGTCGCAACGCTCGTGATCACAAGGTTTCACACTGACTAACAAATGTCGCGGTTGGTCGGCTACAGTGTGGGGTAATAAATGTTTATAAACTAAAAGAATAAATCAAATAATCATGCAACTCTCACTACTCCTGATCTCCTGAATGGCTGCTCAAATAGCCCTGTACTAGTGTTCGGTCCTCAATGGCCCTTTGGCCCTGTACTAAAAACTTGGGCGTCAATGGCCCAGTACTAAAAACCCTCTAAAACCCCAAACAACAAATGTAAAAACCTAATAATACATAAAAAATCCCCTTAATGAATTCAACCCCTTTAAGCAATAATTTAATCGATACACCCCTCCCAAAATAATAATCTAAAATGGGAATTGAATCCAGCAAATAAAAATTAAACCCCCCTTCTTATCACATGATTAATCACGAGTAGTATTAATTAATAATTGGTCCACAATAAAAACCCGCTAACATAAAATCCAAAAATTAGAATTAGCCTCCCCTCGTCAAAAGCTATATCTGTACTACCCCCCCTTAATGAGTAACGAATGCCAACAAATTCAATTCAAGCGCTTGAAATAGGAAAAATAGTTCAAATATGACAATAATGTTCAATTATAATAATACCATTCAAGTACGATAATAATATCACTCAAATCACTCAAATAACCAAATTAATTAAATAAATAAAACAATCCCATCAAACTTCTTAATACTGAAATGCAATACTAACAATGCGTACCCCCCCTTTATAAATCTCAATTAAATTTACAACGTCTATATTATTATAGTTTTCACTAATAAATGTTTTACGTCACTACAATATAAAAAGAAAATATTAATAGGTCGCTAACATTCGACTGGTAAGCCATACCACGACTTCCCCCCTCATGAAGTTATAGTAAAAAGAAAAATAGAGTACACCCTTCCCAGGCTTGAAATGCCAAACTCATCACTAATGATTTAATGTGCCCTCACATGAGCCCCTTAATAAAATTGGTGCTTACTTTAGAAGACCTACCATGCTACATAAATAGATAAATTTTTACTACTGAATTAATTTTAATGAATGCACACTAGATAAAATGGATCAAGAATATTTACCTAATAGATTGAGGGTTAAATCGCCTGGATGGTCGTCAGGCCCAAATGCTCTTTTAGCTTCCGATCTCTCGAAACAGCACTACAGAAAACGAAGAAAAATTACCAAAATGCCCCCTTAAGACCACGTGCAAATTCCAAAAACTTACCCAACAGTTAATTAAAATCCAAAATCTGGATCCAGTGCACCACAAAAGAACGAAAATCACCAAAACTCAAGGCACAACCACTACGTTTCATTAAATGATAACTCAGAATATAGCCCTAAACAGGACTTGAAAATCGGAATCGACTCTCAGACGAAAAACATCGATTAAGTTGCCCCGGTCTATATAGTTCCACCTGAGTCTAAATCCACATGCATCCGTGATCACGGATATCCGTATGCGTATTACGGATGGGTGAAATTGGCATCATCCGAATGGAGACGCGTGATACGGACGTATCTGAGTTAATACAAACTTGAAAACTATGTGAAATAGAAATGCCAGATAGTCGCACCTATTCGTAAAATCAAATTTGTTGCATAAACTGATCATAAATACCAGAAACAGAACTTAAGAATCTCCACTCAAAAGATATTTCAGAATACTAACCAAACATTTTAAATATAACCGTCAAAACACGGAAAAAAGTTAAAATAAACCAACTTTTATCCGTGATGACCTTGACGGGCTGTCAGCTTCCAAAACAGATTTGATTGGCTACTGATGATCACGTGGTAACAACGGATCCGTAATCACGGATGCATGTGGATTCACACTCAAGCGTTAGAGGCGCCGCGTTACGGAGGATCGCGGACAGACAACTGACGTAATTTTGACGTTTTAACGTCAAAATTATTTGAAGAGATTTTAATTTATTTGTTTACTTATTAAACATCCCCAAATACACTAGAAATTGTTGAGGTACAAAAACTAAAATGCAGCCTTAACATGGAGATTGAAGTCTACACTAACCAACAAACATTATTTCGTAGGAACGGTACGATAATATTCAGGGTAAACCGGCTGCAAGAAAACTGTAAACCCTAACCAAACCATGCCCCATTAAAAGAGACTTAGACTAGAAATAGGTGTAATGCAGCTAAGATAGGCCTACACTGCTTTATGAAAAGATTCAACAGCTCTTCCCCGTGATATCAAGAAGAAATAGGTAACTTTTAAACGTGTGTGTTCACCGAGATAAAGATAGTGTCAATAGGTACTTAACCTATTCTTTAAACATTTAGGACTAGTCCAGTTGAAGCTTGGCCTCCTGGGCTCAAGTCTCCAGGAAGTAGGTTGGCATTGATAGTAGTAGTATGCAGAGGAAAACCAAATAAAGTTAAATAAACCACTGAACATTCACAATTCAGCCCATCGTATTATAAACTGGCTTATAAGCTAAAACGAGCAGCCCCATAAGGTAAGAATGAATAAATATTAAACTCCTGAGTACCACATAGCTTCCTGGGGTTATCTTATAAGATTATGCAACCAAACTGTTGACACAAACTAGCTTGAATTTAATTGGTCATCGATATTAGGTTTATTTACCCTCCAAAATAAATAACAAATCTCTCCACGTATATAAAAACTGCAACTAATAAATTTACAACTGTTAAAACATAATATAGGGGACAGAATATCGCGGTATCTTTCTAAAATAAACGTTTCATCCAAGGTGAAACCTAAGTACATTCTTAATAGCAAAAATCAACTGTTACAGGACTAAGCAACTAAAAATACAACTTTTTGGTCTCTTGATATTTTTTCGTATCTTACTTTGTTTCGAGAAAAAAAATAAAAGTCACTTCAATGCATGTCGAAAAATTGGTAAAATAAAATCAAGTTAACTTTGACCCTTACTGGGAAATTTTGTTTTATTGTTATAAACAAAATGTTTTTGACTTTCCGTGATAGTTGTTAGTATTATTTTCCTGCTGAAAAGGTAGATTGTGCTATTAAAAAAATGGTAAAAAATATAATTTGGAGATGACGCAAATGCATTTCCTTTACGATCTTGCCAATGGTAATGCCGCGGAGGCCCGGAGATTCTATCAAGAAAGGTATCCTGATCCTATCCTTCCAGGCAGAAAAATCTTCATAAACATTCATCGTCGTCTGACTGAATCTGGCCGTTTCAGACGTAATACCTCCGGGGAAGACCTCGTACAACTCAAACTGCGGAAGTTGAGGAGGCTGTCCTACATGTGGCTGAAGAGAATCCAGCAACTAGTACGAGAAAAATTGGTAGGGAATTAAATATTTGCTATAAAACGATATGGGAAATTTTACAAAAATCTTTGTCGTATCGTAACCATATACAAAGAGGTCGGGCACTTCTTCCAAGAGATTTTGAACCGCGTACGCAATTTCGTAGATGGTATCTTCAAAGACTTGCAGAAAATCCTTACTTTGATTCCATCATTATGTTTACAGACGAAGCGCATTATTCCAGAAATGTAATATTTTATTTCGATAACAATCATAACTGAGCCTATGAAAATCCTCATTCCAACACAGAGACACATTTTGAGAAACAGTTTTCTATCAACGTCTTTATCGGTATCATAGGTTACTATTTGATTGAATCATTTTTTTTTACCAAAACGCCTTAACGGACAATCTTACAGTAATTTTCTACAAAATGATTTGCCTTAACTTCTTGAAGATGTTGCTATTTATCTACGGTAACAACATTGGTTCATGCATGATGGTGGTCCAGCTCACTTTTGGCTCGTGAGTATTTGAATAGAGCTTATCAGAATCGTTGGACAGCCAACTCAAAGTTAGTACAAAGATTTTTAAGTAACGTAGAAAATATTGAGTGCATTATCAAAACGTTGTTAAGCAGGTGAAAAATCAACTGGTTAATGGACAAGAGCAAAGTATTATTGAGCAAAATTCACACGTCACAAAGGATTTTTGAGATATTAATAAAGACACCATTTTCTCTTTGAACTTGACACCCTGTGTCTTGAGAATCAGACTTTTTAGGACACATGTTTATATGAACTTTTCTACTAGCACTTGGTTCAGAAATGCGCCCTTGGAATAACGGCCCATCATTAAGTAACATCCATCCTGTATATTTTACGCATATACAGGGTTGGTGGTATGTATGGAAACGGTCGATTATTTCTTAAAGTAAAACAGCTAGCAAAAAATAATTAAGACAAAAGTTTTAGGGTTTTCTAAAGTCTATAAAAATTTTAAAAGAATAAGTATACAGGATGAGTCAGAAAGCCTTAGGAAAACAATGTTACCTTTTTACTTAATGGAACACCCTCTCTGTCTTAGAATATTTTCGGATTCAACATTATATTACAATTATTTTTTAGTAAATACATCATAAGTCTAAGCCTAATAGTTTCCGAGATATCGACTATTAAAAAATTAAATTTTTGAACTTTGACAGTCTCTAGCTTTCCAACGGTACGTCTTAGAGTAAAACGGATTACATTTCCCTGTCTTAGTTTTTTATTATCTTCCTACTGGTGTCAGCTTCCGGTTTAACCGGATGTAACTTAAAAGCCGGAAATATAGTACGTCCGGTTCAAAGTTAAAATTTTTAGGGAGATAATAAAAAAGTAAGATAGGGACATGGAAGCCATTTTGCTCTATGGCATAACATTACAAAGCTAGAATCTATCAAAGTTCAAAAATGTAATTTTTCAAAAGTCAATATCTCGGAAACTATTAGGTTTAGACTTATAATACACTCATTAAAAAACAATTGTAATTCCATGTAGAATCCAAAAGTATTCTAAGATATAGAGTATTCTATTAAAAAAAGTAACTTTGTTTCTCTACGGCTTTTCGACTCATCCTGTATACTTGTTTTTCAAAAATTCTAATAGACTTCGAAAAACCCTAAATCTTTTGTTTTAAATATTTTTTGCTAGCTGCTTTTCTCTAAGAAATAGTCGACCGTTCCCAAACATACCAACGACCCTGTATGTATTAGTACTACATGGCTATTACCCTGAATAAGTTGAAGCAGCAACTGAGATAGAACATCCTGGGTCATTTCGACTTCTGCGCATGATCCTTAAGGGCAACGCCAAATTTACCTTTATTTCTTTAGATCAGGGTACAATAGTATGTCGTAGAAAATTAGAGCAATGATAAAATTAGCAAATACCTTGCCAGAAAATTGCAAAAAAACATTGAGTCGCTAATTACAAGTGTTTTCAAATTATTTGTTTCCATTAAACTAAAACACGTGAAATAAAGATTTCATATAACTAGAGGCTGACAACGTGACAACGTCGCATTTTTACTCGATATAACCTTAAAATCTCTAGCAAATCTTGATTTGGTTGACAGCTCATTTTGTCGAGTTGTGTTCTTATTATTGTCAACGGCTTTTGTGTATTGCTTATCTTTTCTTTTCTGCAAATTTTGCTAATGTGTGTGTGAAGTGTGGTAATTTTGTGATGATGCCGAGGCAAAACAGAATATTTTAGATTATTTGAAACAGGTGTAAAAACCTGATCAAAGATTTACCTTTATACCTACATGTATGTACCCGGACGGGACGTTTCTTTCTTTCTTTCTTTTAATTTTCTTAATTTAATTTTGTGAGGAAACAATAACTAGGTAGTCCATTTCTTAAAAATTATAATTTCCTCTGTCGCTGTTGATATAATTAGGTACTTACCTTCCTACTTTTACCGAAAATAACATGTACTTTAAATAATCATACAAAAAACCTATTTCTTACCTTTTGAACTCTAAAAAAATTGTTAAGTAGGTATCTAATAAGAGTTTCATTAATATATTTACCTGCGTTCTTTTTTCTCAATCAAAATATACAAAATCTTAACCGAACCCAGAAATTTAATGTTTGTTTACAAATTAATGTCCTGTTGTCGAAATCAAATGTAACTGAAACGCAGCATAACCTAATTTTTTTCCCGTAACACATGCGTCTATTTATATTTTCGCGCGCATGCGTACTGTGCGAAATTGCCCTGACCAGACAAGGAACCTCGGCTTCACTACGTTTACATTGGTTAAATTGGCAAGGCCCATATAGTACCAGCGCATATATGATTTTACGACAATCTACCATACGATTAAAACCACTCCTGTGCCGCATAATCATGGTTTTTTAGGAGAATTTAGTTATTCTAGTTTTGTTTTCTTTTATTGCCCTTAAAATTTGTTTTATTGCTCTTAATATCTGTTTTATAAGAAAATCTATTTATAAATAATTATAATTAATTATTAAGATATTGTTTTACTGCCCGAAAAACCTAACTACCTACATTATGTTCAAAGGAAGCGAAACACTTAATTCCATTAGAATATAACATAATAATTCATCTTGAAAAATTTGTACCGCAGCGTAAATAAAAAAAGGATTTTTATTCTATAAGATACTAAAAAAGAGCAGTTTAAAGTCATAATATTGTCATAATACGGTTTTTTGCTTTCCTTTAAAATTTGTTAATTTGGAGTTACGCGGTTTTCTAGGGATGACGACGATATGCATTATGTTAACCTATTCACTTATCTGTGATATTACTTAGGCATGTTACTTTTTACTTATGTATAAAATTTGAACTTAACCTTACATTTAAAGAAATTCTTCAACCGTAAAGTAAAGTTAATTTACTGTATCAATTTATTATTAATTTTAAATAGAAGCGACGTTGGTAAACTAACATAAACAACAAAGGTCCACGATAAAGTTTTACCGTGTAGTAAAGAATATCTATTCAAGTGAACTATTCTTCGGCTTCATCGGCTTAAAATTTTAAAATAAGATACAGGTATTCACAATTTATTTAACATCCAACGCGGAGCGGCGTGGGTGGAAAACTCCCCATATCCTGTTTTAATACAAAAATAAACCCCTGGCCGTGTCTTTCAGAGTCGTGTTTCCGGCGTTTCGCATTTGGTTGATATAGTTGTAATATTATACCTATTTAGGCAAATATTTTGCATAAATGTGAAATTTATTCACACATTTATTTCACAAAATAATATTTCAAAAACTGTAAAGGTTAAATAAGGTGAGGGGTAAAACTTTCTTTTATTTTGATTATACAAACTGAAACTGAAATAAGATACAGGGTATTTTTTTTAAACCATGATCCATTTCCATATCCATATTAACCATATTTTCTAGTGTTTTCATCAGAAAAGAGGTTACCTGAAAGCTTTGACGACCGAGTCAGGAATGGAGGTAACTGTTGCCGATCACCAGGCTTTTGGCGTATACTCCAAGTCAATGCTGGCCCGGGAAACACTCTTCAGATTGGGGAGCAAAATTTCCAGACCTTTTTGAAGCAGAGCCGGAAACACGCCGTCTAGTCCTGATGTCTTATACGGACTTAACTAATTCACCACCCTCGGGATAGGTGGTGCAACCTTCTCAGTAACCGGTTTCGCTAGTAGTGGTCCATGCCCCGTCCTGCCTTTTTAAGGGTCCAATGGTCCCACACTGTCATAGCTGATCAATTTAAGTAATATTAAGGTTGCTGCATCTGACAATTAAGACATTTTATTGTAGAAATTCTAAAAACTAATAAGTGTACTAAATTTGAAATATTTATCTCGAAAAATATATACTAACAACTCATATACCTATATAATACATAAGGAACTAAATAGCCTTTAATTACTTATACAGGGTGACTTTTCAATGTGTAGTTAATTTGTAGATTATTTCGTCGCTTAAACCAGAGCTCAATCTGTTCAAAATTATCCATTTTACAATATTCTGTTACCGGCACAATTGTCAATATTGTCTACAGTCTGGTGTTTTCTTTAAATTCTGTAGTTTCCTGTTTTTCCGTTAAATTAATAGGTAACAGTGTTACAGTTCGAAAATTGCATTTTATAAGTTTGGTTATCTATGTTAAGTTTGCGGTTTTAAATTGTTAAAATACCTAGGTAGACTCTCACCTCAAACATTAATTACTAATTAAGGTACCTGTAATAGCCAAAATTTTCATTATGTTTAGTTTCAAACCTTTGTTGATGTTTATATTTCAGGAATGTTTTGTATCTTGTAAGACATAGCTAAGTGGATTGATTTCTTCTGTTCCTTGTTTAATACTACTTGCAGACAGGTTTGATTTCAAATCTTTGTTTTAGTTAATTGGTAATTGATAAACTTTTGAAGTTATCAATGGAAATAACTTCTCGTATTTAAGATGTAGGTTAAATATCTCGGCTGTTGTAAATTAGCTGTTTTTAAGAAAATCGATAATAGGTCAGTGTCAGACTGACACTTCTGTGCATTTTCACGATAACCTCTGGTTAATTTAAAGATCTTGGTTGCGTTGGTTGACTTCGGTCGCCGTTAGTTTTCTGTGTTATTAAAAGAGGTTAGTTTCCATAGATAGGGTTGACTAATTGTCGATGTTTTGTTTTGGGTAACTATGTACGTTGGAAACGAAATAACATCCGGCCCTTTCAACAAGAGACGCTTGAAGGAAAGCACGTTTGTGGAAATAGCTCCCTAAGTTTAATTTTTTTTGGGTAGGGCAGGCTATTGTAGTGCCGATAAAATATCCACAAATGTTATAAAAAGGGATGGCTTTGTAGTTTGCCTATTCTTTGGGCGGAATGTCGATTTAAAATGCTTTGTGATGAACTTCAACAAGCGGTCATAGACGCCATTTGGTAAATTGGAACCCTCGTTAGTTATTTGAGGTTTTCTTTTGATAGGGGCTAAAAGCTCAAACTGGAGTACTAGTTTTCTTATTAGACTCGCCAGGACGCGGGACGTACCGGTTGCCAGGTATTGGAATGTTTTGAGACTAGCAGTATAGCAGTATCCATGGGTGTTGTTCTGAAGATTAAATCTTCAGGAAATATGGTAGCACGTAAAGTTGCAGCTAAGTATCATTTCCCTTTAAAAAGTAGTCAACCTAAAATCTTAATATTTTTCATTTGCGTATTGTTTGATATACAGTGTTTTGATAAAGTTTTGCTCCCATGTTATGTACAGAGCTTGTGCAATGTAAACGTGTAGCGTATGTCGACATAGCGTTAAGTCGTCACAAGAGTCTCTAGTAGTTCAGAACGTTAGGTAGTCTGTTACAGCTACTTTTGTTGTAAATATAGTTACAGTTTATTATTATAAAGTAAATATTTTTGTTTCCTGGCAGCACAACATCGGTAATTTTTAGTGACTGTTGTCTGAAGTACATCTTTCAGGGCGTAATTGATTTTATAACAACAGGGTTGTTGCCCAAACTTGAGGCATCCAAAACAGTGAGCACAAAATTTACAACTTCACCGCTTCTTGGTAGTACAGCAAGCTACTAGCCGGTCGTTGCTCTATAGCGCAACAACCTTATCTATTGAGAGCCACCAAACATACTAGGTATTACTAATACCTTCATTTGGTAGCATAAATTCTTTTTCATTAGTATTTTTCATTCATTTTTAATAAAGTATTATTTAGTTAGCGCCTGCGCAGTCTACTCCAACTTTCTTTTTACCCTATAGCTAGTGTCAAGCGAACGTGGTTTCTCGGGCGACAATAACAAGACGGGGAGAAGACGAAGCTCCTTTAAGACGTGAGGGAAAACGACGTCGCAAGCTGTTGGGACTATCCTTTGTACCCATGGACTGCGTACTGTGTAGCGTGTTGTGTTTATATCACGAAATCCATAATCCAACTTTAGAATAAAGCTATTACCTTACTTTATCTTATGCCCTTTTCTTATACCCTAGACAACAATTTTAAAAACCTACATTTGTTTATTGTTTTCCTTGCTGAGTCTTCTTCTTTCCCACTTTTTTTCCCAAATCTACCACAAGAAAAACGATAACAATCCTAATTCTAACTGTTTAATCTTAAAGTAGCACTGAGAAATAATCAATTCTTTTGGAATGTTCGATTCGATTGGACCGTCCGAGCGACATTAACTTGTTACCGTTTTCTTTTCGTATCGGTATTTTTTCTATGTCGCTGCTCGAATTAATATTTCTTTCAAATTTATTCACATCGTCTAAACGTACACATAAAAATGCAGGCATGCGCCTCGATCCAGAACAAATTCCGATTTCAGAATAAATGCTACCATAACTTGCGACCAGTCACGGATTCTTTAGCCCGTCAGTACTTTTTCTTTATTTTCGACTGAATACGATGATGTAATTGGATTAGAAATCGAGCACTATCATCCCCTCAATTACAAAAATCCTCAGAGAAAAAACTGCACGATCCTGGCCTTAAGGATTTTATAATTTGACCTGAATACACCCGGCTCCACATACTCTCAGGAAGTATCCAGTTTAGTTTCTCGTGGTAGTAGGAAAAATGTTATCATCCAGATGATTGTCTTGCTATCCTCCGGCTTTTATTAACAATAAAGTATCGTAAAAGTGGCGTAAAACAGCATGTTAATAGAAACGTATGATGTAAAGAATGGCTGTAAAAAGGTTGGTATTTTTCCAATATAAACTTCCTTTCAGAATTGCAGGTAGTGCCAAAGGATTAGCACAGCTATCTGAGGATAGATGAATAGGCTCATTTAAATCTATTAGCTCAGTCAATAAAAAAAGGAAAGGTATCATTTTGCTACCAGTCATTTGGCCTCACGAGAGGCTCACGAAAAGGTTAACTTTTTAGCAACCTAAATCTTATATGAAATTTTTAACCATAATATCACCCCCGGCCCTTGGTTACATCATTCTCTAGAAATTCGCCAGACATGTTGGTAAAATGATACAATTTTATTATGCCATACGCGTGAAGCGCATTGGCCAGCGTCCACATGGAACTCGACACACATCGCGGCTCAACATTATGACCCTAACAAATAATCACTGGCTTCCGAGCTATAATTAAAAGCCCCAAAAAAGTACAAAAAATATTTTTAATTCCCTGGTAGGAAATGAAACTTTTGCAGCACGAGGTGCTATAAAACCATTTGTATCTATTAAATAAAAAGTTCGAAAACAGTTAAATTGGTCTAAATGAAACGATCGATTGTTCAAGTTTTAAAACTGATTAAAATTTCAGTGAAAAGCGGGCTAATTTTGTGCCTGAACCCAGAGGCAGTATATTAGCTTTGCAAATTTGAATTCAAACATGACTTTTAATCCAGTCGACAGATTGGAAGCGAAATTTTGGGGATTTTGTTCAGAATCAACCAACAAAATTCGTTTGATTCGTGGTTCAATAAATGAATGTTAAATATAAAAAAGTCGAGAATTAAATTTAGTAGCACTGGCCTGGCCTGTATTCTGGTCGAAGAATATCGTTGCAGTTGACTTCAATATAATACTAAATATTTACCGTAATTTCTTGATAAAATAATTTATTGTTACACAAATAAAGGTTAAGTCTGCTCTCGGAATTACTTATTTACTTAGAATAATGGCGCTTTTAAGAAAACAGCGATGCTTAAAGTGAGGAAAAATATATTTTAACTCTACGTTCTATTTAAAGACATTTCCCTAAATGAAAATGGCGAAGTTACTTCCTGTAAAAATTTCGTGTTCAATAACAATCAGAATTATTATTTAGGATTTCACATTTCCTTGGTTGGAATAATAGGAGTCTAAATGAAAATAAAATTATATAGTTGATCATTTTATAGACGGGAAGTTATTAAATATAGTGTTGTGGATTCAGAATATAGCAAAAGAGGACATGCAAAGAATTTTCAACTCGATTATTAATAGCTTATTAAAGTACAAGTTCTACAAAGCATAACTTTAGCGTTCGCGTCCTTATTTTTTCTTAAACTAAATATAAACATGTACATTATGCACTGTTTTTTTTTTAATCAAAATCTTTAAAAAGAAAATTTGCCATATACAGGGTATATGGTATGGTACTCGATGGTACGTTAGAAATATCTGGAGAACGAAAAGAAACATAATTTTAAAATTTTCACTACGACCATAGGAGACTGCGCTCTAGCTTTTAAAAATAATTTCGCGGTTGCAGTGGTGCCAGATCTATTGATAACTGACATCAACTTTGAAATTTTAAATGGGACACCCTGTAGTTATTTCATTATTAGATTCTACGAACCAATCTAGGTTTTTTTTGTATAGGATATTTTTTGATTTCTCTTGCTGTTCCTTAAATAATAATTATTTTGTGTCTTTCTTTACCAAAACTTGTGAATTAAAACTTTAATATTTTTGTTTTATCATAACCTGAGAAGAACCGTGGCTCTGTTTAGGGAAACGGGTTTTATAAAACTTAAAAAAGAGCTGAAAGATCATATTGTACGAACACAAGAACTTGTTGCAATCGTTCGCGAAACAATGAAGAATACGCCAACAAAATGTGTAAGACGCCTGTCTCAATAACAAGATCTTATGGAACTTGCAAGACTATTCCTAAAACAACAGTTCAATTTATTGCCCTATAAAGTGCAAGTATTCCTAGAAATGCGAGCCGCATATTTTGAAAGACGCAGGAATTACTGTCTGTATTTTTTTCTGATGAAGCCTGGTTCTACCTTACCGATAATGTGAATTCTCAGAACACACACCTATTGAGTAGTGAAAATCCCATTTTTTAAATTGGTGTCTGGTTGGTTGTTTACCGAAGAAGAATTATTGTTAGTCCTATTTTTTCCATGAGACTGTTATGGCACAGCGGTATAGGGACAATATTTTGAATCCATTTGTGAAGCAATTACTTGGCGATGAACTACGTTCTGGTTATTTTCAACAGGACGGTGCAACCGCCCATACCTGCGCCGAAACTATTAAGTACTTACGTAATTTCCTCGACGACAGATTAATCAGTTTTCGAACAGACGAATTCCCAACCAGATCACCTTGTTTGACAGTTATGGATTACTTCTTTTTCCTGATTTAAAAAACAATATTCTTATAACACTAGTTAATAATTTAAAACAGTTACAAGAAAGAATTGTCGAAGAATGTGGCAACATTTCTCCAGAGATTCTGGTCAACGCTT
Source organism: Polydrusus tereticollis (assembly GCA_963920685.1). NCBI lineage: Eukaryota > Metazoa > Arthropoda > Insecta > Coleoptera > Curculionidae > Polydrusus > Polydrusus tereticollis. The sequence continues at coordinate 91,395,702 of OY987333.1, forward strand.
TTGAAAATATAAAGAGACGTGTGAATTTATGCTTGGAGCATGGCGGTGGTCAATTTTAGGATTTTCTACAATTTTTAATTTCCTTTCTTTATATTCTTTCTTACTGTTAATTTTGTAAACAACAAAAATAAATTTGTATTGGTTTACTTATTTTAATATTCATATTTCAGTTTGGAATATCATGGCCTAATATGAATTTGACACAACTTTAACCTAGATTTGGTTAGATATATCATCCCCTTATAATTGTGATCTAAACCAAGCTCTACGTTTTTAGTCCACGTGCTCGCACGGTATCCAAATGTTTGGTCTTCTCCTGTTAACACAATCATTTTTTTATCCCTGTTTATGCAACCAAGTATGACTAAAAACGGCATCGAAACTCTGATATAAAACCAAAATTGAGACAAGGATTTCTACCTATAGCCAGCGCCGTTCCAACCCAGGGGTGCTAGGGGTGCGGGGCATTCGGGCGGTAAGTCAAGGTGGCGGCGCTAGTCGCCCGGTTAAAAAAAATTAAAATTAATTTATTTGTAAAATAATCAATTTAGAAATATTATCATTATACTAGATAACTACTTAGACTTAAAAATTCATTTTATAAGTACCTATAACTGGAAATAAACAAAACAACATTGGTTTTAAAGACGTTACACCACGTCGTAACGAGTTGGGAAATACATTGTTTGTTTTTGTTTTAATACGTTATAACCCATCATCCCATCAAATCGCGTCGCATCGCCGGCATCGCGTCAGGGCGGGCGCTTTTGTCAAGTTGCAGGAAAATACCCGTTTATGCCCTAAGCCTATAAATACACGCATTGGGATAATTTGCACTATATTAATTTTGACCGTGTCAATCTCAATAACTGGAAACTACTAATGTAAAGATAAGGCTCCAAAAAATTCAGAAGACCAATTCAAAATTACTTTTTACTTTGTAATATTGGATACTGCATTACCAAAAATGGAACAAAGGTTCGAACAAATGACACAACATCCCACAGTTTTCAATTTTCTTCTCAACGAACTAAATAATTTCCTTAAAACAGATAAATCAAATAGGTCTACAAAATGTAAATCTGTGGAAAGTATGTTACATGGTCCATCTAAAATTGAAAAAGATATTATAGCCGAAGACTTATGCGAAGAAATTGACAACTTTGCACCCTATATTTCCCCTGAAATGAACCCGTTAAATGTGATTCAATATTTACAAATAACCCCATCCATTTGTTTCTAAATTTAGTGATTGCCATACGAATTTTTTTGACAATACCTGTGACTGTGGCTAGCAGAAAAAAAGCTTTTCAGAACTTAAAATAACAAAAAATTATTTGACATCAAGAATGGGACAAGAAAGGCCCTCAGACTTATCTCCTATTAGTATAGAGAAGGACATTCGGAAGATGGAGGATGTGAGAAAGGAGTAATTAGATCGAGAAAGTTCAAACGGAGATAACTAAAAGAGGACTGTATAAAAACCAGTGGAATGGGAGGAAAGAGTAGAGATTAGGTCTTGAAAGACGTCGTTTAATGTAATGAAATCGTTATTCTATACAGGATATTCCAGAATTCATAAGCGATCCCTCAGATTCTCACGTCCCCCTGAGGAGATATCTGCTTCTACAGGTCTAACCGAAAGAAATATTTATAAGAATCTTTGAACCACTTCGTTACTTAACAAAATTTAATTATGATGTAAACTAAGTGAAGGTTTATCGAGCAGTCCGATTAACAAAAGCAGTAGTTCATTGTTGGGCTAGATATAGATTAGCTCGACTATACTTAACCTTAAATATTATTTTTCGAAAATTTAAATACTTCGACATGGTACACTTTATTGATTTCCAAATATGTTGTACCTTTTTCGAGATACTCTCGGCTTTTAATTAAATTGAACTTTTTGTTTCAATATTGCATTAGTAAATTGCTTGAAATTGAATATGCAACCCAACGCACAGCTGAATGGAGAACCTGAAAGACATAAAAAGATTCTTTTAGAGAAGGCGCAGACTTTGAGAATAAACTGTTGCCATGTATTTGTTATACTGTAGCTTTATACAGGGTGAGTTTTTTAAAGTGATAGGCGATATCTCGCAAACGGTTTAAAATATTTTCTTGAAATTTTAACGAGGCAATAGTAAGATGGGGGGACATATTTAAACATATTCCTATCATATACCCCCCCATTTTGAGGGGTGGAGGATAACTTTGAGATTTTAAATAAGATTATGTACTTTTGTTTGTTAATTTCGTATCTACATAAAAAACTAATATTATTTACCATTTAATTTCTACTTATTTATTAAATTATTATTGGATTTAAAAAATAACTACATTTCACCAATAAATGAAGTTCACTTATTTCAGAATTATTATTCGTTTACATGGAAATGCGTTGTTTGACTTCTGTCAGTTGAGAATCTTTACGTATCAACGATCATTTCTCAGTTTGGTCAATTAAATGTCGAAGTGAATTTTAGTGTCCAAGTTTATATGTTGTTAATGTTGGGGAGTGCAGAAGAAACTACAGACAAACTTCACTAATGTGGACTGAGAGGTTTCTTAACAACCCGAAATCTCACATGGCATTTAAAAGGCCGGAAATAAGAAGTCGTGCTACTGGCAGCCTGAAGTCAAAACCACGATTTCGAAAGCGAACTAAAACGGATGAAGATAGGGCAGTTGGAGTTTTAGGAATGGTAGCTATTAAGCCGCATGTAGGTTCCAGGCGGCTTGCTGCAGATACTGGAATGAGCCAAAAATCGGTTGTGACCTTATAGCATATGTACAAATTTCATCCATACCACATTACACTCCACCAAGAGCTTTATGGGCCAGACTTTGAAAATCGCGTTACATTTTGCAATTGGGTACAAAGGCAAATGCAAGGAAATAACAGGTTCCTAGATAATGTTATTTTTTCTGATGAAGCTACTTTCCATAATTGTGGCCAGGTAGGATTTTAAGTTATCCCTCGTCAGTAAAAAATAATTGTTTTCTTTTTGTTTGTTTTCTTAAAGGTAAATATACACAATATGCACTACTGGGCATCGGAAAATCCCCACTGTATGAGAACTTTGCCAAATCCACATCCTTGGTCAGTTAATATCTGGTGTGGTATAATTGGAGATAGAGTTATTGGTCCGCATTTCTTTGAACGCCATTTAAATAAAGAAATGTATACAGATTTTTTAAGGAACCAATTACCCTAATTATTAAACCAAAACATAAATCCTGAGATGTGGTTTCAACAGGACGGAGCTCTATGCAATACAGACCCGTAATCAATTAAATGAATTGTTTGAAAACAGGTGGATTGGTCGAGCTGGTCCGGTCAGTTGGCCTGCTAGGTCCCCGGATTTGACCCCTCTTGACATTTTCTTCTGGGGATTTATAAAAATCAAAGTGATGGCGACTGCACCTACAACTGTAGACGATATGAAAGACCGAATCCTCATTGCATGCTTATTAGTGACATCTGAAATGTTAGAGCGGGTACGAAATTCATTTAAAAAAAGAGTGAAAAAATGTTTAGAAGTTGAAGGGAGACATTTCGAACATCTCCTAAAACATGACAGGCGATAAATGGTAAATAATATTTTTTAACTCTTATAACCAAATAAATCATAATTCCGTAACCAGTGGAGCAAATCAAATTTTCATTTTTTGTACACATACGGTAGTTCTTTACGTAGATTTGAAATTAATAAACAAAAGTACATAAACCCATTCAAAATTTCAAAGTTACCCCCCACCCCTCAAGATGGGGACAGGGGGTATATAATACAAATATGTTTAAATATGTCCTCCCATCTTATTTATTGCATCGTTAAAATTTCAAGAAAATATTTTAAAACGTTTGCGAGTCATCGCCTTGTAACATTTTAAAAAACGCACCCTGTACACACGATTAATAAAACACCAATAGAATATCAAAATGCTGAAGATTTATCAAGATTACAAGTTACTGGATCCACAGCATATGCAAGGAAGCTAGGATTATGTTCAAAAACTTGACTCAACGAGTATAAAATATAAGCTTGTTGGATATGCTTCTAATTGATACCGTTTGTAGAACGAAACTAAAAAAAAATATTGTCATACATATTATAAGAGTGAGAGAGAAACAGAGAATATATAACAAGAAGTAAAACTCTAGAGATAAGTTTAGAACAAGAAAAAGAACAAAATGAAGCAGCTATTTCTGAACATACTAAACAACCAATAGATGAAGAAGATCGAATACGACATAGCCAAGAAAATCAAAGTAATTCAATCTTGGGAAAAGGCTGTTAGAGCTGGTCCGTCCATGGCAGACTAAATTAGCCGAATGTGATTAAATTTTAAGGAGACTTACCTAGTCCATCATATTAAAAAAAATATTAAATTACATCTAGTACTTCAAAAGTTATTTATGTGTATGTGTATCTGAGTTTTAAAACAAACGATTTCCAGGGGCGTCCTTTATGGGCCCGTATCTCCGTAGAGTGGGCCGTAGGAAAAAAATGTATAGGAACTTGTCAAATTCTTTCTGTTCTATCTGAATCCGGGAAATTGTTCACATATTCTGGGACACCTTCTATATGTAAGAAAGGGGCACGATTTTCAAAAACTATTTTGACAAACATTAGGAGGGTATAGTTGGCGTTATGATAGCATGAAAAGTTCTGTTAAACTACGAGTCTAAACGCCTACCGTTTGAGGAAACGGGATACTAAACATAGAAAAGACATCATAATTGTTAAATTATTTTTAAACGCCTTTAGTTTCTTCCTTAAATTTTATGGGTAAAATATATTACTTATTTTAAAAGTTTTCGTAGGATTGATCAGCATGAAACTTATATTATAACGTGAATATTTTTTTCGAGTTATTTATTTCGTGCGACCAAGTCATAGTAGAGGCATAAAATTAAAATATAAACATGCTTGCTTTTATTGCGGAACTTTACTTTTTTAATGGTTACGTTTTACCCCAAAAATACATTAAACCCCTAAAAAATTAATTAAAGCATATTCACGAGCAAGCTGCAGTTTCCTTGGTTTGTTTCGGAAATTGGTGCTGCATTTATACATATATATATACAGGGTGTTCTAAATAAGGTTTCAAAAATGAGTAATTAAAAACTCATTTAAATTAAATGAAAGTAAATTTCTTTCCAGCCGTTTACGAAAAAATTAAAAATTTCGTAAATTCTGTTATGTAAAAAATGTAAAAAGGACGTTTATTTTATCAATTAAACATATTATATGCCTAAACTAATATTATAAACTACAATAAATGTTCAAAATGTCTTCCATTTTGATCTATGCATAAATTAATATGCTCTTGAAAAGATCTATTTACTTTCCTTAACATTTCAGGCGGTATACTACCAAACACGTCTTTAATTCTTTGCTGCATTGTCGGCGGATTATTATAAACAATTTGCTTTACATGCCCCCATAAAAAAAGTCAAGCTTTGTTAGATCCGGCGATCTAGCAAGCCAGTGTGTAGGTCCGTTTCTACCGATCCATTGGTTGCGAAAGGTATCATCAAGGTAATTTCTTACATACCGTGAAAAATGCGCCGGAGCTCCGTCTTGCTGAAACCACATCCTATTTTTAATATATGGAGCAACGTCTGCCAGTAAACCTGGTAAATCATTTCGTAAAAAGTTTAAATACATGGGCCCATTAAGATGACCATTAAAAAAATATGGACCTATCACAGTATTACCAATAATTCCGCCCCACACATTCAAAGACCACTGGTGCTGCTATGATCGATTTGTCTAATATATCGCGGATTTTCTGTAGTGCAAGTTATGCTTATTTACAGAACCGGTGTTATGAAATGTAGTCTCATCAGAGAATAAAACAATTAAAAATCTTCTTGAAATTTTATTCTTGTCCAGGCACACAATTCGAGTCGATTTTGAAAATCTCTACCGCTAAGAGCTTGATGGAATTGAATGTGGTAGGCATGAAAACGATGCTTTTTTAAAATTCGTTGTACAGATCTTTTGCTAATATCTACTAACTGCTTTCCCTATTTTATTTTGGCTTATATATGGATCTTGAGTAACTGTTAATAATACTGTAATAACTTTTTTCCTCGTTGGTGACAGGTTTTGTTCTTTCTTCTTGTGTGTACACGACATTTCCAGTTTCAACAAATCCTAATAATAATCTTTTAAAACTTTTTTCGTCAGGCTGCCTTCTCTCTGGATAACGTGACGCGTAAACTCTACTTTCTAAGAAGCAATTTTTTTCACTCTCGTCAAGTGCAAAAATCATATCAACTAACTCCTCTTTACTAAAATTCATTTTAATATCTTAAGTGGGATTTATAAACTTGTCGCAACGCTCAGTTCAGTTCCGCGCAGTCCAGTTCAGTTTCGCTGATTGTCGTTCGACTTTAAACACACGAAAACAAACCAAACCATTTATAAACCCTCAATTCATTCGCAGCGGTACGCCCAGTCGCGCAGCGAGACGCTCGGCTACGCTCGAGATGGCCAAGTTTTATCTTTTGACGCTGCAGTTCGTTGTCGCAGGACTCTTAACCAATGAAATGCGAAAGTTGAATCACGTGGTGGTTGACAGGCCAAATGAACCAATGAAATGCAATACGACATGCGAACAGCAGCTAAGTTTATAAATTACAAATTTGTTTACGGCGACCTCGGGCGAACTCTGGCGTACTGCGCTGCGGAACTGAACTGCGCGTAACTGAACTGAATAGTTTATAAATCCACCTTTATACTTAAGCGCTAAGTACTGCGCTAAGTACTATTAGCCTTAAATGACAACTTTCTTGAATTAAATAAACTTGTCAAATTTTAATAAAAATGGAATCCCTAGCGTATTTCAAAGCCTACCAAGATTTTTATGCGTAATCTTTACTAATACTGTGTGGGCTTGTCGTCAGTCTTACGCAAGGTTTAATAGCGTGCGTGCAATCTAGCTAATTTAATTTTGATAGACATAAGTTATTATAATTTGTGTTCAATGGCTACAACGGTGAATCGTGATCAGTTTTTTGATAAATTACATACCCTAATTGGTAGTAAACGAGAAGACAATTGTTTTTATTTTTCTCCAGAAATGTACTCTATAATCGTTTTTGAAGTAATGCCTGCTAAAAATAAATGCAGTACACCTTTGGACTACAGACGTTTAAAGCGTTTTGAGATTTTAAAAGCTAGTGACGAACAAAAGTTAATTGTGCCATTAAAACCAGGAGAAACGAATAAAGAATTACAAATTAAATACAAAAATATTACTTATGAAGTTATAATGTTGTATTTAAATTTGTGTAAACAATGTCAAATGAAACACAGTGCTCCTAAAAAAGGTATTGTTGTGAAACCAATGGTCAGTTCCGAATTAAACTCTAGATGTCAAGTCGATTTAATAGATTTGCAATCACACAACGATGGCGATTACAAATTTATAATGGTATATCAAGATCATTTAACGAAGTTCGTCCAGTTACGACCATTAAAAACCAAAATAGCGGAAGAAGTAGCATATCACCTTCTTCACATTTTTTTAATATTTGGTGCTCCCGCTATATTGCATTCGGATAATGGCAGAGAGTTCAGCAACCGAGTCATCTCTGAACTATGCGCTATGTGGAAAGATGTTAAAATAGTGCACGGGAAGTCTCGTCATAGCCAAACACAAGGTTCAGTCGAAGGAGCCAATCAGAACATACAAAATATGTTGACTGCATGGATGCACGATAATGATTCGAATAAATGGTCAGAAGGTTTGTCGTTTGTCCAATTCGCCAAAAACAAAAGTTATCATGAAGGGATACACCAGAGTCCATATGAAGCTCTGTTTGGCGTTAAACCAAAAATAATCTCTCCCTTGTGGGCAAATTACAAACATTGAAACCGAGGAACAACTAGAAAATTACATCAATACTTTTGAAGAAAACTTGGTTATTGACCATATTGATGACCGTCTTTGAAATAATAGCGATATGTATGACCAAAATACCACTGGAGCCAATCTAGAAACTTTACCTCACGTCTTCGCGTCTTCATTTTAAGCACCGACTGATCCGCAACCCAGCACGTCTTCATCTCAAGCACTGACTGATCCGCAACCCAGCACGCCTTCATCTCAAGCACTGACTGATCTACAGCCCAGCACGTCTTCATCTCAAGTGCTGACTGAACAGCATGAGCTAATTTATTTAAAACTAGTAGCCGCCAAAGAGAATCTTCTACTTCAAGCAACAAAAATGTTGCGAACCTCAAACAAAAAGTTTCCTGCGGCCCCAGTTGGTGATACCGTAAGAATTAAAGTCCCTGACGTCGATCGTGGTCGTACAGACCCACGAAATGTGTTAGCGACTGTTGTTGGAATTTCAGACTTTTATAAACTAGCAAACAAAAATGGTACCTTGAAGCAACTTTTTACCCGTAACCAATTCTCAATTTGTAAAGAAAAATTACTTTCTATGGATGAGGTTTCAACTTAAGAAATGTCGCTAAGAGAAGCAGCTTCTGCTATTTCAAAAAGTGGAGGGCAAGGCTATACACGTTGTAACTGCAAAAAGAAGTGTTCCACGGCTAAATGTAGCTGTGAAAGCAAGGAGCTTTTATGCAATTCGAAGTGTCACGGTAGTTTAAGTTGTTGCAATAAATAAGACTGTAATCCATTTTTATTGTTTTTTTTACATTTCAGTTTAAAAAATACAATGTTCATTAATATACGTTTGTTACATTAATATTATTTGGTTGTGTTTGTTTCAAGTTCAAAACTAGCTTTGTTTTTTGAAAAATTTTCCCCATCTTTTAATACATAAAAAACCTATAGAGTTTTATTTTTGTTTTCATAAAAAAAAATGTTTGTTTTCAACATACACCATAAGTACATGATGAATGTTGACATTCGCCGGTGTAAGTTAGAAATAATGATATTTGACCAATATTTCGGACATACGCCAAGTAACTTGGTGAATGTTGATATTCACCGGTGTTTCTTGACATTCACCGGATTTCGGACTTTTACAGTAACATATATACTATATACGGCATTGTAACGGTTTAATTTTAGTACTAGGGGTTAAAGCCTATTTTTGCTAAGGTGTGAGAAATAATCATTAAGGTAGTACAATGTGCTCTCTGAAAAACCATTAGTATGTGGTGAATTAAAACGAACCAAAATTTTATTTAAAGTTTATTATTATGTCGCCTTCACCTTTTTGTCAAGAACCTTTCAATATATTTGTTTTGGTGGTTATTCAATGTACATAGATATTTATAAAACATTTTACTAGTAAAAATAAGGCTATACATATATATATATATATATATATATATATATATATATATATATATTACTCGTAACATTGCACTGTTACATAACTCTCTCTCTCGGTGTGTAGAAGTTGCTTTCCTCTCTTATGACATTTGTTGAGTACCTGGTTCCTTCTTTATCTTTTTATAATGCCTGTTACCTCGATTAGCTCATCCAGCTTGTGTTTTACCTAAAATAAAGATAACTGTTTGAATGCTGTGACCACAGACTGAGATCTTAGGTAATATTGTCTTCGGTTGTACGTAACGTGATATAGGTATGTCAGAGTTGCTAAAACGGTCTGTGGCTGCGAATGCCTGGTTAACAAAGCAGAGCCTTACCTTATCTTTCATCTTGATTCCATATCTCCCTTGGCTTAGGGGTTGAAAGTTGATTCTCCTCCCTTGTTAAATGGCAGACCATGTCCTAAGTTTAATAGCCTAAAAATAGTCAGCTACAGGCGGTGTAATTATGGAAAGATCTAAAAACTCACCGCTATGATTGTATCACAGACATTTCCAGGGGAAAACAGTGAATTTTCCATGGTATATCTTCCTTTGTTTTGGTTCTGGATCTGGGTTAGGTACATTTTATTTTGTTGGTTATAAATAAACCCGGTTCTTTATAATTTATAGGCCTAGAAGTGGGCGTCAATATCGATTTTAATCCCTTCGATCGACCTAACTTATTGATATGGTATTGACTGCTATCGGGTGATTGTTACCAGCCAATTGCATTGTATTGTGATCTGTTTATCGTCATTTAATGTAGGAGCCACTTGTGTGTTTATTTAAAGCTGGGAATTTGTTTAAAATCATTTAGTTTCTAGGTTAACATCTATCGACCTTTGCGAGATCGATTATATCGCTTATTCCTTAGATGGGGGAAATATTTATCTGATGTATTGTTGGTTGTATACGGGTGACCGTGTTTGGTAATAATTTATATTGCCCATGCATTACTTAATTAAAAACAAATTTCTTTAGTTTCACCGTCGTGCAGGAGGGGGTACAAGGGTAACCCAGGATTCTATTGTCTCCGCTCTTTGGTTATTTTATTATTTGTACGGGTTCGCTACGGTTATGATGAGTTTCTTAGGTTTTGTAGAGGTACGAGGTTTTCAATTCTAGCGCCCTTTTTATTGACAGGAAGCTTTCTATTTTGTTGGTAGGATTGCAGCTCTTCCGGGAGGTCGTGCGCGATTCTTACGGCCTTCCTTAGTTACTTACTGGCCTGCCTCCGTCGTGAAAACATGTACCCAGCCAATTTTTTTGCACGTGAGTGGATTTTGGATACCGTTTTCCCATTAAAACTTCCTAATTGCTGTTGAATTTGCTGCTGATTTGAATTGGAAGCTTTTTTTACGGCGTAGCCGGATTATAAATCGACGGAGTGCAGGTCAGAAACGTGAAAACGTGTGAGACCCCATTGTCATCGGGTAAGTTTAATCATTTTATGTTTGAAATCAATTGCAGTCACTTTAATTTTGCTTTTATTCGTAAATAAAATATAATATTATCTTATGTTAATATTCGAAACCGTAAATTCTTGGTCAAAACTCATGTATTGTTTTCTTTTATGCTTTCTGTTATCGATATCTATTTATGTCGCTAGAATTTTACAATACCGTATTGCGCATTTTACTTACAAAGTGCACGTTTTTCAAGCCTACCTTTGGATTTGTTATTTTATTGTCAAAAAAAGAACTCGTACCCGAACTATACCGCGTGGCGTCAAAGCCTGCATGTTGTACGTTAATGCCTAGGTTTTTATTTCTTTGTGTTGCTATGAATTTAATCTAATTTCAATTTATAATGTGCCTAATTAGCCGAATGTAATTATGTAATTTTTCTGGTTAATTGCTAAGTTTTACATGTGTTTACTGCAATTGTTGGATTTGGTTTAATTAATTTTTATTTGATTGATAATTGTGTATTTTTGCTTTAATTGATTTAAATGGCCGGCATTGTGCAACTGTTTTCTTTGGTATTGCTGAAATGAAGTAAATAACTGTAGTTTTCGGGTTTTTTTTGGAATTATGTCGTGTTAATATTTTTCTGGGGAATTTATTCAGAGTTGTAAAATTGTAAAATTATTGTCGAATAGGTTTGATAATTAAATAACATTATTTTCTGGGATTTTTGTAATTATGTGGGAATAATATTTTTATGGGTCGCTTATTCAGGGTTTAAAAGGGTATTTTATTTGGAGTCATTAGCACCCCATGTCGGCGTGTGGGCGGCGCATGCGCAGTTACTGTATTGCGATTCAGCATATATATCTCTAAGTTCAAGTTACGTTGCAATTATTTTTTTAATAATCTGAAAGTTGGGATTTCAATTTTCATCATGCGCATGGCGCATGCGCCCTGACTACTTTTTCTAGAAACATGCGGTTTTAATTTAGTGAGTTTCCTGCTTGGCTTTGATGAAGTTCTTTTAATTTTATTCGTCATCCTGAGCATGCGCAGTGCCCTCACGTCGATATTTTTGTTAATTAATGTCTGCAGAGGGGTTATTGGACACCCAGTGAGGTGCGCAGACAATTTTAGACGCATGCGCGTGGCGCATGCGCAGTAGGTAATAATTTTTTCTAAATTTTGGGTTTTCGGTATTATTAGGGTGGATGCACAGTGCTGGTTCATTTATGTAATCATTTGGGCCTTCAGCCATTCAGTAAATTTAAATTTTATGCAAATATTGCCGTTGTGCTGATGCGCCTGTTTCATTTCTCAGGGTCCTTTTACCTGGGCGCGTGTACCTAGCTCCTTACCTAGGCACCTTGTTACGCCTTTCAACTAGAGGCGCTACCACTTCTACCTAGGATTCTAACCTAGGGCCGACCAGCAGTACTACCCAAGCGGTACTAGAGTGCTACCTAGGGTGCACCTGAAGCCGACTAACCGGCAAATCAACTACCGTAATTGGCTGATCGGTAACGTAACCGGCCAGTATATTGCTTTGTAAGGTTTTTATTCCTATTCTTTTATTTGTGTAACCAATATTTTTTTTGTTAAAGTGTAACCGGTGTGATCATAACCGCAGGGCTGGTATAGTATTTACCTGAATTAATTTTCTGGGGTATCAAACCCAATCATTCATTTTTCCTTTTTTCTTAAATAAATGTCATTGGAAACTAATTTTTCTTGGGTGTGAGACCTAATCAATATTTTTTTTTTTGCTCTTTAATAAACGGCATTAGTGTGTTTTTAAAATTTTTAGTTTTATTTAAGACGTTCCACAACACAACCTCCGTAATTTACTTTTTGTTAATTTTTTTTTATTATTCATTATTAGGTTCAGTGGAGAGTGAGGTCCCACCGAGATCGCGGAGGCTTCCGTTTTGGCATGCCTACAAAACGGTGGCGCCCCTTATTACCCCCCCTACTCTTCGGCATTTGGGCTAGGGCATTTGCTCGCGCGCTCAAGGCCTCTCACCCTCGGCTGAACTTCGCTAGCAGTAATTCCTTTTTTTTTGTGTTAACCTTCATTAAAATTAAATTCTTTTGTGTTATTTCAATAGCAAGCTTTGGGCAAATAAAAGCGTAGCAGCATGTTAAGATTCAAAAACAAGTGTATGACAATTCATTATTTATATTTTATGTAAATTGATTTTACGATGGTGTTCATTTAAAACACAAAATAATTGGCACAAATAAAAGAATATTATTAAATTTAACTGTTAATCTCATTCCTCGCATCCACATTGTAAAATTTGAAATATTTATTATACAGGGTGATCCACAGTACGTTAGACGTATACGGAAAACGGGTTATAGGATCGGCTTGAAAATTTGGTTTCGTACATACGCTCTATTCATCTAAAATAATTTCAGTGTTCCAGTATCGCCGCGTCTACCGAAAAATAGTTGCAACTTTGATATTTCAAATATAACACCCCGTAAGTTTTAAGTTTTGAGAAACACCTTTGGTCATTTGGTTTCAAGCAGAGCCCTAAACTTAAAACACACACACACACAGATACAAGAAACACCTTTTAACTCTGATAATATCTTCTTAATACTGTTCTATACCTATTTCTTTTATTTTTATTCCATAAAACATGACCTTATTTAAAATTTGTTAATTTATTTATTTATTTATTTATGTTATTCGATTACTTCTCCACGATAAAAAAAAAATGTGTATTGGATGCGTCAATAAGCATAACACAGTATAATAATAATAAACATTGCTTCGTCCAATGCAACAGCAGTCTTAAATATATCTTTGAATCGGACGAAGAAAAACAAAACAGAACCGACAAGACACACTAATCGTTCATGATAAAAGATTCATTTGTACACACAACTAGTATCATTCATAACATCAATTCGTTTGCACTTTTGTGTGGTAGCCGATGTCAGTGATCATAGGGAGTTAGTAGATGTTACATGAGTTCAAAGTAGTCAGCGTAACTGTACAATACATTTTCTATAAGTATGCTTCTTAAAATAAATGTTGTTTGTATTTGACAAAACCTTTGATGCTTCTTGTGCTCGCTGGGAGCTTGTTATATGCCTTTATCACCATGTATAATGGAGACTTCTCATACAAGGATGTCCGGTGTTTGGGAATGGAGAGCTGAGAGGACAGTCTGGTCTGCATGCCCTTGTTGATTGAGCCGTTTGTTGTAAAGCTAGTTATATGTTTTCTTGTAAGAAGAAGCAATTTGTAGTAAACAGAGGAAATATGGACATTAGCTTGTACCTTTTAAAGATTCTGGCAGCATGTGCTCCACCCAAGTGACGCACCAATCGCTTCTGCAGAATATAAAGTCTGTTAGTTTTTGGCGAAGAGCCCAAAATGATAATCCCATAGGATAGGCGTTTCATTACATGTGCGTGGATATAAAAAATAATAGTTTCAGTATTTAGCTCTTGTTTTTGGTTTCTGAACATAAAGCAAGATATCGTAAGTCTAACGTAAGATGATCGACATGGATTCCTCAGCTTAGGGTCGAGTCAATTTGGACACCCAGGGACTTTGTGTGACTCTCATTCGGGATTTATTTGTTACCCAAGGAAACGAGAGATGATTTATTGCTGTTGTCGGCTGATCTGATGTCTTTAAAGTTGACAATAACTGATTTTTGAGGGTTAAGCAACTTGCCGTTGGACTCGCACCAATCCGCTATTCTTATCGAAGCTACATTCAAGTTCCCGACCATACCTTTATAGGTTTTGTGATGCTCCGTGGAGGTGGTATCGTCCGCGAACTGCTATAAATCCGCGGCCTCCTCCAAGACATCCGACAAGTTAATACAAAATGTCAGGAACAGGAGAGGAGAAAGTTTACCGTCTTGTGGGACACCATACTTGTTGAGTGGCAGAAAAGAATTTTTGATTTACAGTAAGATCGACCTCTCCCACTAATTGATCAAACTGAGTACGATCTGATACATTAGAGACAATCCAATCCAAGAGGGGTTCAAGAATTTCATAAGATTCCAACTTCCTTTTGAGAAGCTGAACATTAACCAAGTCAAAGGCTTTCGATAGATCGTAATATATTCCCTATGTGAATTGGATTTGATCTAGATACAAATAAATGAGATTTAGGGACTCAAACAGAACGGGTTCAGTAGATTTCCCCTTGAGGAATCCTTGTTGAATTGAGGAGAGCAAATTGTTTGTCATGAAATATGAACTTAGTCTACTGTACTGTACATCAATCTTTCGAGACACTTGGAGAAGACCGAAAGATTTTTACACTGGGTGATAGTTGACGATTTTCGTTCACCCTTCTTGAAAATTGGAATTATTTTGACTATCTAGAAGCCTGCACGGGAATTTACCTATAGAAGGTGACAAGTCAATGGTATGCTCCAGTGAATGGTAGAGTAGACGTGCCACGTCTTTAATGATGTAACAGGGAATAGCATCCGGTTCACTAACCTTTTTCTACTGACCTGGTGGAAAACCTGCAAAATTTCTCCAGAGGTGGTCGTTTGTAGGGAAAAAGTAGCGCGTGTCTTAAATGGAACATCTAATTCTATATTAGCCGAGACCAGCAAAGTAGTCATTGTACATATCGCAAAGAGTTTGCGGATTTTCAATAAGAGTATCCGCGCCATTCAGAGGTTGCACTTGTGACGCTAATATTAAATCGTTCCCCATTTTTTGATTTATAAGAGACCAGGCTGCTGCGTTCAGGTTCAAATTATTCTTAATAAAATGTTCAATGTGTTTCCTCTTTATTTTCCCTAAAAGGGATCTGTACTGTCCCTTCAACTGAACATATCGTTCTTGGATGTCCTTATTTTTGACCTCTTGAAAAAGCCAGTGCAGGTCTCTTACCTATTCTCGATCTAAGTCCACGGAGAGTTAAAATATTGTGGGGGGGAGGGGGGGTTAAAATTATTTTTAGTTTCCTTACTTCTGAAAAAATGTTCAAAACTCCATTTTTTTAAATGGCACATCCCATATTCTATTCCAAAAATGAAAAGGTAATTAAATTTGCTTTGAATTGATTTATACTTTTTTATACTTGGTCTTTCTTATTTTAACATTATTTCAATAAATGTTGACCATTATAATCAAAACATTTTAAAATGTCCCTACGACTTAGTAGTGGCTCTTTCAGCCTCACTGGAATTTAGTTGTTCTAAACACTAAACTACTCGCTGACGCAACTATTCGTTGCTGTGAAGTGGTGTCACGTTTCTGCAAGCTACCCCATAAATAAAAATTCAGTGGTGTGAGAACGGGTGATGTCGCACGCCAATTTCAAGGTCCTAAACGTCTAAACGAACGATCAGTAATAATTTCATTTAGTTCCTGTGGCTTTGCGAGTCTCCAAATTCATCAAGTGTTAAATTTTCGACCAAATCGTTTACAACTGATTTTGAAATTTAAAGATATCTTTTGAAATTTTATGGCTCACCATAAATTAAGAAGCTAATTTTGTACGTCAATGACATATGGCTATCCAAATTGACGCCCAATAAATGAATTGATGAATCTATGGGAATCGAGTGTCCCAACATGACTATATCCGGTCCTTTAGCATTAATTTTTTCGAAAATACTGCCGCCTGGGTTTTTTAGCGTTAAATTCCACTTGGTTACAGTCACCTCAAGACAGAATCTCTTCCAGGTCTTTGTTAAGATGTGACACCTCTTGCTGCCTTATTTTTTTTTCGAAAAGATGGTTAATATATAATAAAAAGAGGTCGGGCGACATTATGGAATCTTAAGGGACTCCGGCGTTAATGTTAAATGTGTCTGAAAGAAATCCATCCATCGCCACTCGCAGAGAACGGTCTCTAAGATAGATTGACAGCTATGAATAAAATTGAACCGGCATTCCGTATGCTTACACTTTAGTTAGGAGCCCCTCATGCTAACTAACAAAAATTACTAAAAGTTTGATAATTAATGGCTTTATTGAGGCAAGTCGATGGTTAAGTATAAAGAAATTATTTACATTTGAAAGCAATTTTTTTTGAATAATAATAATATAATATGGGGAGTATATAGTTACTGAGAGTGCCGCCACACAAACACCACACAGGTACTGAGAGTACAACCACACAACACCACACAGGTACTGAGAGCACAACCACCTCATTCAATATGAGAGTTCAGTCACTTCCCTTTCCCTTATTATTCGCTTGAGAGCACAACCACCTCATTCAATATGAGAGTTCAGCCACTTCCCTTTCCCTTATTATTCGCTTGAGAGCACAACCACCTCATTCAATATGAGAGTTCAGATATTCCCTTTCCCTTATTATTCGCTTGAGAGCACAACCACAACACTCAATATGAGAGTTCAGATATTCCCCTTTCCCTTATTATTCGCTTGAGAGCAGACCCGCACACTCTAACCGTACGAATTTCACGCTACGACGTCATCGGGCTCGGAAGCCCTGCCATCGAACTCTTGCGAGACAATTAACCTTGTGCTCGGTTGAATTTAACAGCGTTAGCATAATCCGATATTCTACAGGGTGTTCATTGCTTAAACAAAGAATGAGATGGACAGACAGAGACATACAGCAGATAGAGAGAGAGAAAACAGTAAAAAAACAGCATTTAACAGTAAAAAACAGGAATCCAGACAGTGACATACAGACAGTGAGAGAGAAAAAATAGGAATTTAACAGTAAAAAACAGGAATACAGTAACAAAAAAAAAACAGGAACAACAGCGGTACTATATCATACACAGAGTAACTTTTCAGTAACTTTAGGGAGAAAAAAAACAAAATAAATAGTAACAGTTTCTATAATTATATAGTAATTTTACATTTGCCAAAGCGCAATGCCAACAATTACCATTCTTATGAAAATAACATTCTGGAATTTTCTTAAATTTACTTAGCTTTGGTTCTTTACCAATAGGAATACTGTATATAGTTTCTTCATCAAAGAATTTTCGTAAGAAGTTTGCCTTTTCATTCCCTTTCACGTAAATCTTGGGTGACAGATAGCATTTTGCCACATGGTTTAAAATACTATTAATTTTATGGAGACTTATATATCCGCAGTCCCATTCAAGACCATGATATTCTTCTGCCCAAGTCACGGTTTTCAAATCTTCAACAGTTAACAAATTTTTCTTAAATGGTGATTTAAATAGATAGTTTGAACAGCGAATCCCATCATAAATCGCTAATTCTTTTGGGACGTAACCAAAGGAGCAGTGGTATCCTTGAATGTCCATAAAAACAGATGCCTCGCTCATGTTATGTCAGTAAATGAGGTTCGAAAGTTACGGAATTACCCTACTCACAATTACCCCACTCAAATATTATCTAACCTTTTGATTAAAGTATGGAAGGAGATTTTGCTTTAAAATGAGACTTGCAAGACATTTAGTTATTGTTAATAATGCATTCTTCAAGTAGTGCATTAAGCCAGCATGTTAAGAAATTACATAAGACCTTTTGTGAGAAGATTAATGAGCAATATTATTTAGCTATGCAAAGTAACCCGCAGTGGTGTAACTTCTATCAAGACCAAGCAGAACATTATGGAAGAGGTGCTGACGCATGCGTAGATTTTTTTGAAAGTTTCAACTTGGTGGATCTGGTGCAAGAATTCAACAGCCGTGGTTTTTTTGCAGAACTACTCAGTTTAAAACCCTATGTTACGGATCCTATAGTATTGGAGGCAATCAATATAATTGATGAAGAAGAGGAACCTCTGAACATGTCGGCTTAATATACTAATTATAATGTAGACTAAAATTAAAAATAAAACAGTAAATACAAATAAATTTCTTTTATTCATTCATCAAAAAGTTTTCGTACAGATAAAACACGTTAGATAATGCACAAACAGAAGGTGACCTTGAATGATATATACATCTGGGTGTTGATTGAGGCAAGGCTGGTTCTTCATCTAGTTCGATTATGGGCTTGGAAGAATATTTTCTTAGAAACTTTGCTTTTTCTGGTCCTTTAACATAAATAAATTCACTATTTTCAGTAATTTTCTTAGCTATATCGCTGAAATGATGAAGAGGGGTAGGTCCTAGGTTCCAGTTTATGCAATGATGATTTTTCATTAACCAGGTAGCTTGCTTGTATTGTTCCTTAGGAAGCAAATTTATTGCAAAGGGTTGTTTGAAAACATAGTGACTTATTTTATAGCCATCAAAGGTTGCCAATTCCTTAGGTATAAATTTATTATGTTCGTCCTTAAACCCTTGTACATCAATAACAATTCTGGAACCCATCATTAATTTTTAAAGCAGAAAAATTTTTAAACATAGAAAACTTTTTAGAATAGTGTTCGATATCCTTTTTAAGTATATTTAACTTATACATAAAAGTGTGTAATCGTTCAGAAAACTCCTCTTCTAAAGACATTCTCACCACTACTAAGCTTCGTAAATAACTGAATATATATAAAACATTAGTCCGGGTGGTAGGGGATTTAAAGTTGCTTTACTATTTTTGTTAGCGGATTGTAACTGAATATTTTATCATGAATAATGAGACAATACGCAGCGGTTTTGGCAGGTATTTTTTCCTTTGTTTCAAATTCAATCCTCATAGTAACTGGACCAGTTTGTAACAGATCTCTTTGATGTGAACAATTTATGTAGGAAATAGGCGCATTACTCTTAAACTCGGTAGGACTAAAAACTGGTTCCATCGGAGAGTTATAATATACTTGACGAAAATCACAAAACATTTCATAGAGTGTAGCGAATTTGTTGTTTTTAAAATCGAGTTGAAGGTCGTTATAGGGATATCGTTCAGAGTTTAAAAATACATTTATATTTCTTAATTCACAGTGATCAAATTTACTCATATCCATTTTAATATTGCCACGCCTATTCTTTTGGAAAGCGATTAAAACATGACGAGGTGTTTCAACCTTGGTAGAAGTTTTTACAGGCCAATTATGCCTTGTAGTTTCTAGTAATTCAGGATATTCAACTAGCTCCCAACTTCGAAAAGTAATTAGTATGTCACTGTTTTTCTCGACAAGTTTCGTTAATGCCAATTCTTGGGGGATTGCCGGAGTAAGATGTGGAACCCTCCAGCAAAGTCTTGTGATTACAATTTTTGCTGTTTCCGCAGCCTCGGTAGTGCGCAGTAATGAATCAACCGAATCATTACTTCTAACGAGTATTAGCTCTTGTTGAGAATTCAGGATAATTTTATTGTAATCTTCAAAGAACCCTGAATACATCTTTAATGGAATGCACAAAGAGACGTTTCCTTTGTCATCGGTCATAATTTTATCAGTTGCTTTCGCTTTGGGATACCAGCCGGCATTTTCCAATTTTGCGCTTTCGTTTTGGTTAAACGACGTATAACCCTTAAGTGTTGAAGTGATGCCGAGATCTCTAACAGAGTCAATAGTAACACCGTTTAAAACATAACGCATTTCTTTAAACAAGAAGGCTGGGGCGTTGTTGACTAAAAAAGTGTTTGCTAACGGTGCACCATCCTCTTTGGTAACTTGTAATTCCAAATATATTTCACTTTTGCAGGGCAAGGGATACTTCCCGGTCTGTTGCAGGGCAATGCGAATTTCATCATTTGGTCCGAGTTTTGTTGGATTAAAGGGATCGAAGGAAAATACCTCCCAACTTAATATTGAATCATCAACAAGAACATTTTCTTTAACGTTTAGATACTCCATATTTTATTTAATTTTAAAACCCAAACTTATAAGAAACTGTCTATTTAACGGTGTTAGTCTTTGAGAGTTCTGTTTATTACTGAGAAAATTACGATTGTTTTCTTTCTTATTAAGCTTTCCACTAAAATATTGATTTTTCCTGTTATAAATAATCACCATCGTTCATCTAATTTTTTAAGATGTAGTCTTAAAGTTATGGTTTCTTCTCTAAAATTAACACGTTCTCCCTCTTGGTCTAATATTTTAATAATTATTTTATCTATTACCTTGGCAGTAACTGGGAAGTATATAACGTTTTGGGGTGATTCTATTATTTTAAAACCAGGAGCCACACTGGGGAAAAATTGATGTATTATATGAACTGGATTACCATTTAAGTATGAACCTTCAGCGATACTGCAATCGATATTTATTGAGTTTACTTTAATTATTTCTGCAGGTCGTTCAGAAATATGAATTTCTCTCGAATCTAGTATCTGATTTTGAAATCCCAACAATGTGCCTATAGAGCCGTCTCTAAAAATAATAGTTTCGGAGCATTTAATTACTGAACGCAACGTATTATTATTAGCGTTAAGATAAAATGAAATTTGTTTTTCTTCTAATTTGTCTTGCAGTAATTTGTTGATATTATCAATTTCATAACTTCCGGGCGGGATAGTTATAAATTCACCAGTTTCACCGTAAAAGAAACGATTATTACTCTCATCAATGTTGGGAATTGCATTAAATGTTTCAAAATTTACAAGTCCAATAACATAATCGATATTTTCCTCTAGATATATGGGAGGGTGAAATTCAGTAGTTAAGATGGCTGAATTGCCGCTAATAACAAAACTATAGGACATGCCCCTTTAATATTTCGCAAATGAATAAATCTTTATTGGGTATCATGTGTTATTATAAAGAAATATTAGACACAACTGTCCGCAATTTGTCGCGTTAAAATCTTGAAACCTGTTATAATTATAATTTATAACATTTTTATTTTTATCGCTGAAGAAATATGTTATTAATTCAGCGGGTGGTCGCAGATTACCATAACTATCAAAGTAGGTTATTTGTTTTTCTTTTTTTATGTAGGCTGTCCAATGAGTTCCATCACCACTATAATCATCTAGATTAATAATACCACTTTCATTGTCTTTTATTTTTTTAGGAAGCTTATTTCTCATAAATATACCTCTAAACTTGGGAATTTGTAGAAATTTTATGTATTTTAGTAAATCATAATTAGTAAGAGTTTTTAGGGGTATATGTTTTAGCAGTTTTTTGAATAGGGCTTCAAATACAAACCACACCCCGATTTATAGGGTTTAAAATACAGCCCGCTTCCTTTTTGTCCTATTGCTATAGACTCCATCGTTTGATTGTGTCTTTTATCTTCTTCTAATTTTTGTTTGGCTGCTTTTGCGTCGTTAATGGCTTTTGCTACTCCTGCGGCGCCTCCTCCTAGGGCACCTAAAGCTGACAGGCCCGCAAATAATGGTATAAGTGGTAAAAATCCCCCACTCCTTGGAATAGGTATAATTCTTTTTTTAGGGGCAATCACCTTACCACTTTTCCTAATTGCTTTTACGGCTGTTTTAATACCCGCTTGTAAACTTTTAAACTGCTTTCCCTTAAGTCCTTTTCTTGCTTGCGCAATGGCTTGATGCAAAGTTATTCCTCGCCCTTTTGTCTTTTTTCTTTTTAGACCCATACCCAACTTTCGTTTGACGTTCATAGTGCCACTAATGCCTAACGCTGCCACTTTTTCTCCAAAACTAGCGTCCTTTGCTCTGAATCGGGCTATTGCTTTCTCAGACAGTAATTTATCGGCAACGTTCCTTCTGTTTATATCGTTTGATTGCGAATATGCAATGTCGTGCTCTTTGCAGGCCTCGTCTAATAAATTGATTCCCTTGTCACCTCTTGATAATCTTTTTTCTAATTTTGTCCCGGGCCCACAGAAATTGTAACCAGGAAGATGTAATTCAAAGGGTAATTTATTGATAAGCGTGTTTAGTAAACCAGATCCTCTTTGCTTGTCGTTCGACTTGTAAGTAACACGTTTGTTGTGTGATTGAAACATTATATAGTTAAAGTCTTAACATAGAATGATTAGTTTTACTTTGACAGTGAACTTA
Organism: Polydrusus tereticollis; assembly: GCA_963920685.1. Lineage (NCBI taxonomy): Eukaryota > Metazoa > Arthropoda > Insecta > Coleoptera > Curculionidae > Polydrusus > Polydrusus tereticollis. Next base: position 91,418,242 of record OY987333.1, read on the forward strand.
AGTACTTTTATATAATATGAGAGTTGAAAAGCAACCATACTCTGTAATAATTAAGAATCATGATACATCAACAAATAAATTTAGAAAACACGGAAGACTGTTTGAAGGAAGTAGCAAAAGATGTTTAATTATTGGTCCGTCAGGTTGTGGTAAAACAAACGTTGTAATTGGCTTAATTGAAGATCCCAACGGTTTACGATTTGAAAATTTATATATTTATTCAAAATCTTTGTATCAGCCCAAGTATGAATATTTAAGAACACTTTTTAAGCCAATAAAGGAAATTGGTTATTACGAATCCGAGGACGAAGAGAATATAATTGCACCCCAAGAAGTAATGCCAAACGCACTAATAATTTTTGACGACATAGTTTGTTGCAATCAGTCAATTGTAAAGGATTACTTTTGTTTTGGAAGACATAGAAATACTGATTGTTTCTACTTGTGTCAAACATATTCTTCTATTCCTAAGCAGCTAATTCGTGACAATGCAAATTTAATTGTTATTTTTCAACAAGACAATACAAATTTAAAACATGTTTATAATGATCACGTTAACGTTGATATGACCTTTAATCAGTTTAAAGAAATGTGTTTATTGTGCTGGCGAGAGAAATTTGGATTCATGGTAATAGATAAAGATTCCGGTATAAATTCAGGTAGATATCGAAAAGGTTTCGATTCCTACATTTACTTATAAAAACAACACCACTAGACAAAAACAGCTATTTCAAAATATACAGTCATGAATGAACAATTAGCAAGACAACTTGTTAAATCAAGAAAGGCAGTTAAGAAAAAATTTCAAGCTTTAAAAAATGCTGAATTTGAGTCTCATTCGAGGCTGGAAGAAACTTATAAACCAATAACACAACCTTTGCAAGAATTAATTTCAACCATTGGTAAAATTGAACCTGTTGTCATAAAAGATGAGGAGCCGTCATTTACAAGGTTTTATAAAACATCAACCCCCCAAAGAACAAAAAACATAAGAAAAACTGGGAAGACCCCAGTTCTACCAACAGAAATACCCTCCTTTTTTGATACTAGCGTCGCTTCAGTGAGTCATATCCCAACCATACAAGAAACTAGTGTTATAGCTGAAACAGAGCCATTATCTTCATCATCCGATTCAACGATAGGAAATCTTTCAGATCTATTGGAACAAACTAGACAAACAATCCAGACTTATGTTGGTACACCTGGATATCAAGATTGGCTAAACGACTTTGACAACTTACCTCGTAAATACATTGATGAAGGTGTCAAGGATTTAGAACATACGTTTGATCACCATTATGGTATAGTTCATGATTTGGAAACGGAAAAATTTTTTTTGGGACTAACACAAGAACCTGTAGAAATTATTGGAAAAGATATTAAAGTAAAAGAGATTACCTATCAAGGCACCCCCGGTTTATATGAATTAATATTTAAAAAAGATCCAAAAGGTTACAGTGCTAAAGACTTGGATAATTATATGGATATTCTAGCACGAACTAATGCATATCGTAGGAATAATAGTCCTGACGAGCAAGTTCAAGGGAATGGATCGCGTAAATATGTTACAATAATTGGACCATACTTACAAAAAAAAGGAATAACAAAAACAAGAGCTCTTAATCCTGCAGCCGAAAGGTTTATCTCAACATTCACAAGACGTAAGGCTCCGTATAGAGCTCAAAGAACAACTACAGAAGGATCAGGTTTAACTCTTAAAGTTAATAAAAATAATACTGATTATGTATATTGGGATAATGTTAACGAGCTTGTTGATAGACTTCGTTTATTGGTGGCCTCAACGAATGCTGGCCATACCGGTCATAATAATGAAGCAATATCAATCATTGAGGAGCTCAAGGAGGCTAACGTCATCATATAAGTGAATGTTACACCTGTTTCAGAACACTTACAAAATGACTATCGACAAATTTGGTCGCCACATTTCAAAAAATTTAAATTATATTGAAAACAAGGTAGTTGAACACTTTAAATATGAATTGCAACAAAATCACTTGGAAACTTCAAATTTTAAAAAAGAATTAATGATACAAAATAAACGATCACTTGAAAATGTTGAAAATATTAGCAATGTGACGAAAAAGTTAAAATTTTGTGAAGACCAAGTACTAACATTAGAGCAAAAATATACACAGGAAGAAAATTCCGGCAAGGAAACTATAAAAAATATCAACAAGAGAATATTAAATAATACAAGTGAAAATATAACCTTGAAAGCTGATATTGAAAAAATAAACGAAATAATGAACACAAAAATTAAAGAAGTAGTATTTTTCAATGCAAAGGAAAAAATTAAAGCCTTTAGAGCAAATGTTGAAAATTTAAATACAACTAAAGCAGAAATAGTGGATAGTTTTCTTAATGGTCGACAAATTTATGAGCTGCCTTTATCAGAAAGGCGGATTGTAATTAGTATTAATTCTGTCTTGCAAAGCATTGTTAAGAAATTACATGAAGAAATAAATAAGCTAGATGAAGGGATGGGCGAACTAGACACAATACTTAATCCTACATCACTAAAATATCTAAACACTAAAATTAAAGATAATCTTGATGATGTTAGCAAAAATATTGATAAAATTGTCGAATATTTTAAAGAAGATACAGTAATTTTAAGTGAAAAGCTTAAAGAATGGGATGATACGTATAAAAGCTATTGGGATAATTATTTTGTTAAATCATTTGATTAATCGTAATGTCTATCGCTAAGGAAACAGTTGTCGACGAATTACATAAACCTGCTAGGAGAAATTACAAAAGGAGAAGGGTGGTTATTAGGAGCTTGAACGACTTGTGGCAGGCTGATTTGGTAGAAATGCTTCCCTATGCTAAATTAAACAGGGGATATAGATATATTTTGATAGTAATAAACACATTTTCAAAATACGTCTGGGCTCAACCCCTTAAAAGTAAGCAAGGAAAAGAGGTTACTCGAGCTATGAAAACAATATTAGACCAAACCAGTAAACCCACAAATTTACAAACTGATTTAGGCAAGGAGTTTTACAATAAAGATTTTCAACAGCTTATGAACGAGTTTAAAATCAATCATTACAGCGCTTTTTCCAACCTGAAAGCAAGTATAGTTGAACGCGTTAATCGAACTCTTAAAAATATTATGTGGAAATATTTTAGTAATCAAGGTAGTTATAAATGGTATACAGCGTTGCCAAGTATTGTTGAAAAATATAATAATACCACTCATAGCACTACTGGTTATAAACCGGTTGATGTTAACCCAGGAAATGAAAAAACAATATTACAAAATTCTTTCACTTTTAAAAAAATAGTCGACTTGGATCGTAGAAAGTTTAAAGTTAATGACTTTGTTCGCATTTCGAAGCAAAGGGAGTTGTTCGCAAAAGGCTATACACCCAATTGGTCGACTGAAATTTTTCAAATAAGAAAAGTAAACCTGACAAACCCCACCACGTATCTTCTGAAAGATGAGAAAAATGAAAAAATTGAAGGTGGATTCTATCAAGAGGAGTTACAAAAAGTGCAATATCCAGACGTATATTTAGTTGAAAAAATATTAAGAAAAAAAGGAAGTCAAGTATTTGTTAAATGGTTGGGCCTTGACAAATCTAACAATTCATGGATTCCCAAAAAAGATGTTTTGTAATATATTATAATTAAGAAATAAAACAAGTATGTTAATCAAATGTATTTTATTACTAATTAAACCTATTAGCATATATTCTATGTTTTTCATTTAAAATATTAAAAAGTTCAATTTCAAATTGCTGAATTCGTCTTTTGAATCGTAGTTGGTCCAGATATTGGCTTCTAAAATTACTCTTTCGGGCGCTCCTATAGGCAAAGGACCATACCACAAGCATATGAACTTCATTTTGCTCACTGAAAGTCACTGTTTTCTTCATATTTCCTTTTCTGTCCATTTCTCGTAATCAAATTTTCCAACTCGTTCGGAAATATTGTCAGCAACTCGAACATTGTGCATACATTTTCGCTGTTTGGATTATGATTTGGATTTAAAACATTATATATGTTTGCAAGCAGGTCCCCTGAATGTTTCAGACTAGCTTTAAACACATTGAAATATTGTGGAAACTCCTGTCTTTTAATTATTTGAATCCTGTAATTAATTAGTTCCTTAAGAGCCCATAAATTGTCCATGGACTCGCAAGCAAGAGTCACGTAATAGCCATCACTTTTTTTAATTTTTATTACAGGCTGTTGTTGATACATTTCGAAATAAACTGTGAAATTTGCAAACTTTACAGGAGTCGTGTCCGCATTAAGTGAATAAAAATACGCCATCAGAATGCCTTGATAAGAAAGTAAATTTTTCCAGTCTTCTTCGGACAGGAATATTTTGAAACCATTGTGACCGCCAATAATTACTTTCGGGGCAAAATTCTCCAAATTTAACCCAATGCTTATAAATTTTGTTGAGGACTTGTTCAAGTAATAGATTTTAGCATTTAAAATTTTTTCATTAAATTTATTTTCACTGCTAACCTCACTTTTGTTTGGGGGATACTCAAAACCTTGATTAAAGGTCGAATACATCTTGTTTAGTGAATTGTAAGACAAAAATGCATTCTTATTATAACCGTCTCCCTACCAACTTTCCTTAAAAGGTCAAGGTATGTGAACATTAAAGCACAACAGATTTTTTTTTCTTAATACATTTATTTCATATTAACATAACTAGGTATAAACATATTTAGTAGAAATAGCAGAATAATAAACAGTGGTACTAGTATTTTATAATCGTTTTGGGTCCCTTGTAATATTTGGTCTTTCATTTTATATCGCCACATACACTCCATTAGATCACAGTTTTTATGAAATTTATAATGTTCCTCAATGGGAGAGTCCTGAGATCTCCAATCAAATATCTCTACCCCGCAGTAATAACATCGACAAGAATCCTCAATCATCAGATAGTAAAATCCACAGATTGCTAATATTTCAGGTGATAATTTTCCTGTCCATCTTTTAAACGAGCGTATTCTTTGATCGTATGTTCTATAAGAAACATTGTCAATTTCCTTATCAAAGGATTCTGCACACATTATTAATAATTGATTAAAACTGAAATATTTCACAGTTGTGGACCTTAATATACTCACAATTGAGGCGGGAGTTACCAATTTTCTTGATCCTTAGACCACTCGTAGAGAGGGATATCCTGGTGACCCCATGCGAGACTATCGAAAGAATTTGGAATCTTATAGCGCTTATCGTCGGTCGACGTAAGGGCTACTTTATTAACGAGCTCCGTAAAAATATTATGTGACCTAGATCTGAACAAATACATACTACAAAAAGTTTTAGAGTTATTTTCAACAACATCCTTGTAATGAGTCAAGTTCAATTGTTTATTAATACTACTTTTTTTAATTCCTTTCGCTTTTTTAAGTAACGTTTTTTTAGTTTTAACACAATAAGCTTTAGCACCGGTGCCATAAAAGCTTTCTATGGGTTCGCCAGCATATTCGTCTTTAAATTTACCTACTACAGCTTTTGTTATTGGCATGTCGTGTATGTTATTAGGCTTGTAATTTGAGGTGTCAAAGTCTTCGATATGATGTTTAATATCTTCATATACATTTTCGGTCTCGATTTCCAAGATAAACGAGTCAGTATCTGTGTACAGTAGTTTAACCTTTTCTTGATATAATGGTTTTAAGAAATCGTAAAAGAAACTATACTTAACCGTTTTAGATAGGTCTAAAATAGAGAATCCTGCGTACACGGGCTTATCATAGTTGATCAAAACTTTTTGCATGTGAATAGCAGCCAAGTTTTCATTATACACAAATGAGTCTTTAAAATATGGTTTTGAAATAAGGTTTTCCGCACCGTCCTTTCGTACATTTTTTGACCACTCTGTAACCAACCTAATGTCAGTTCTTTTTTCAACATTTTCCATCGTCTTCCCATATATACTGTTATTAGCCAATTTATACGTACTTCTTTCAAACTCGGTTTTAGATTCGTTTCTTAATTTTGTGTTTAAATCGATATACTTTTTTAGCCAAGGTGATTGAGTAAACTCTAACACTCTGTGAATTTTAGTTAATTTTAGTCCATGTTGAAGGCACTGCTTAAGTAACATGTAATGAATCACATACTTTTCCTTGTTTTTTAAATTTGGAATTAATTTTGAACATTTAGAATTGGGCGGTTGATAACTTTCAGGACAAAAAGGAAATTCACTATGTAGATCATGTAGCTCACCCGGGTAGGCCAGATCCACTTCTAAAACATACCCCTTATCAGACGTATCGGAAATATTTGTGATATTAAAATTTGCAATTTCTTCTGGAGATAACCAAATAAAATCTTTTTGTGGTAGGTATTGAGACATTGCCTTTCCGTACAGGTTATTTGCATCCACGTATAAAATATACTTATCGGGTTTAGACTTATCGTGATTTGGCATAAACCGATTATTTGCTTCGGATTTCCTACAAACACAGGTACTGACCCCTCCTCTTACACTATCTTTAAAAAAATGTAACATGTTTACGTCCGTCAATAATTCTAATTCCGTCCCTGAGTGTAATAAAAAAGCAGAAAAGCTGAAACTCGGAAAACTTATATAGGCCACGGGATCTAGAGTGTATGTATTAAGACAAGTTTTCCTAAAGTTTTGAAATACATCTGCCAAAAGTAAAACGTCAGATTTCAAATAGATATCAGAATATTGCCCAATAGACTTACACTCAAACAAGTTCCATACCTTCTTTGCGCGTTCGTACTCTTGGTCACTAATATGTTCCTCTATCAAGTCATTATAAAATTGTTCTTTTTCGGGCAATGAGGCTTCTTGTAATTTTGTGTAACTATCGATGTAGTTATAAGGAAAAACACCTTTTTGACGAATAAAATCAAACTGTTCCTTATCCTTAAAATATTTTGATATTTCCAAGCATTGCTCATCTTTTAAAGTTTCCGCAAGTTTTGATAAAGAATAGGGTAAAAATTGAAAAGAGTCTATAAACCTAATGGAAAAACATTTTTTCTTTTGTTTTCCAGTTTTTTTATCGAAATATAGACCTACTTCAAGAAACTTCTCAAAGGTAATATATTTTTCCTTATTTTGGGCAATTACCTTCAGCCGTTCCTTGTTCTGGCAAAGGTTTTTTATAAATAGATGGGTATCGTAATTTTTTAGGTTATGTAAGACAACAGGAATGAAATTGGGTATCTTAAAATTTAAGTTACACACTGAATGTGCGGGCCCCCGGTACTTCCCAGTCAGATGACAGTGATCCGCAACTTTTTCTTTCTCTGTTTCGATTATTTTTTTACAAATGTGACACTCCTTTGTATAAGTATGACGTAATTTTTCCAATTCACTTAAAGGGTTCATTGGTTTTTTGTGGTGTAAATATTTATTATAAATAGAGTATACATCTCTGTCTAACATATCTATAAAAACCTTTGCACAATCAAGGCCCTGAAAAAGTTCAAATTTTGAAGCCTCATCGTCAAAAGAACACTTTATGTAATACGCGAAGGAATATGGAACATGTTCGTATTTTTTCAACGTGTAAGGACGGTTTGCTTCCAAGTCATTGGTCCCATTATTTAAAGGTTTAAGAATACATTCGAAATCTGCGTAAATGACGAATGGAACTTCCATTTTTTTTTCAATATTAGTAAATTTCAAAATATTTCCCGGTACCATGTTGCCAAATTTATCTATTTTATTTTCTGTGCTTGGTAAAGTAACACGTATATGACCGCAGTCGTAAATGGTATGTTTGGTTAATTCTTCATTAGATGTAAAATATTGGAGACAGCCGTCACAAAAATATTTTTTTCCATTGTGTTTAGTTATTTGACTAGAAACTAACCTAGACAAATCGGAAATTAAACAATAGTGGAAATTCCCATCGTCATCGCCTATTAACAATAAATTAATGTGTTTATTTTGTTTGACCTTTGTATAATGTAAAGGCCCAATCACTTCATACTTGGATTTAAAATCTGTTTTTAGTTTTTCTAAGCCATAAACGTTAATCGATACATTATTTTGCAATTCAAATTTTGAGATATTAATAATTTTAACGGGAGTTTCAATACCTGAAATATCCAAGACATCTGCAAAATGTGGGTATGATGATGTTTCAAACTCTAATCCCGTAGGGGGGTGCAAGGCTGCAACGACTGACCAGAAGAAACAAAATTCATCATTGTTCCTGATATTGATTGTAGCACGTTTCATCTGAATTTCCTGGGGTAGTTCAATATGCGAAGAAGCTCTGAGGGGGTTGTATTTATTAACGTTAACTTCCAAATGAATAATGTTGATCAAGCTCCATCCTGTAAAAGACAACTTTTAGAACTATGTTCAAAACAGAGATGTTACCTTAAAATTTAAAATAATTTCTTTTTACCTGAGTCTCTTTCTGCCATTTCGTCAGTTTTTACGTCGATTATCTTGCACATATCTGCAATATACTGGGCTAGGTCCGAAGCTTGACAAAGTGTTTCAAATCTAGTGTTAAAAGACTTCACACTATGAATTCCATTAACGGGATTTACATATAGTCCAAACAACTCCAAATTTGATTTAATGCACGTATGTTTTTGTACTTCTGCTCCTAATAAGTCCATCACTTTTTGAAATATGTCACCAAAAAATGTATTCACGTTAATATGGTGCCCCTCAGGTTTGATTCTGTAGGATATGATTCTTCCTTTAAAGGCAGCCTTAATCGTTTCTATACCATTTGAAAATTTTGCAACATTATTTTTATGTTCGTTTGTGCGCAGATGACTCGTAAATAACATTGTTGCGCAGAATTTTTTACAATCGGCACAATATTTCGATGTTGGTTCTAAAAACAAATATATAATTTACAGTCTTGCAAAAGCGGAACATTGCATTGACTCTTATTAACAAATATTATCCTTACCTGTTTTCTTAGAAGTTTTCTGCCTTTTCGCTTTTTTCATCTCATTCAACTGTGATTTCTTCCGATCACAGTACTGTTTCAAGTGACGCAGTAAACTATCTTTTCTGGAAAATGACTTGTTGCAGGTGATACAAACGTGCGCCATTTCCTTTTAATTACAATTTGTAATAAATACAACTTAGTGAACCTCTGAGTAACCAGTTTCAATTAACTAAGAAATATCTTATGTTATCTTTTAATACTAGCGAGGGTGTGTGTGGGGGAGGGAGAAATTAATTAACTATTGAGAAAAATTCTGTTCTATATTGTTCGCGCATTTTTCAAATACTTCCACTATTCGATTCCATTTCTGTCTTTCCCTTAAGGTCATATTATCCGTACGATACTCTGAAAAATCTGTTAAACATACGCGTAAACTCATTAAAGTAGCTTTAATTTTACGTTTTTTCCTTTGTACTTCATCTTTACTTATCTCTGATTTTTTAATTGAAAAATTTTTATCTTTAGTTTGTGTTCCCACGTTCAAAAGATTAGTATTGTTTGTTTGTACTGAAACGGAATTTTTTTTCTTTTTAGAAGCATTATTTGATACTATATCACAAGGAGTTAATTCATTGGGAAGCCCCTCAAAATTACTAGCAAGCAAACTAGCATTTTTTGACAAGAGATCTTTGCTCGCTGTTGATTCTTCGTCAGCCCTAGTTATTTCTGGTTTAAAAATAATTCCTGATTGCTTTGGTAATTCTAACAACCCATTACCCTTTAAATCTGTTTGCCCTATGGTATCTAATTCATCTACAATTTTTTTAATGTCCTCTGCAGAATATAAATCTTGATCAAATATATCATTATTCAACACCGGAGATAAACAATTAAACACCTTGTCTGAATCATCACTAACCTTTTTTGCTGGAATTAAAATATTTTGTAATACATTAATAACTGGTTTCTCTGGGTTACCCGACGAGGTATTCATTACACGCACGTTCAGTAAAGATATCAAACTATTCTGACTATTTATAGGATTAACATGTTGTCTGTGGAGATTTCTATTTTTATCACACAGCAGTGAGAAAGTGAAAGTATCAATGCACCCAAGAGGTAAGTCTGCCAATTACACAAATCACAAATTTCTTCAAAATTATTAAATAATCTGTGTCTTGAAATATATTCTTATTGTTATTCTAATTGAGATTTAAAAGTTTTCCACCGCGTTCTTTAATAACTTTCTTGCAGTAACTATTTATAAGGGATGCTGTTTGTCTATAAGGGCATGAATCATAATCCTTCCTATTTTCCCCTTTGTCTCTAAGGGTATATTCTATTTTTTTTTTATATCTTCTCTTTGTCCCTGTTTAAAAGATTTCCTTTTTTAGATAGTGGTTATGCTAAGTTAAATAAAAAAAAACAGAAAGTGTAACCCTGTTTGTCTACTATATATACGGCTTTTTGTATTCAATAGTTAGTTACAAGCAGTCTACTAATACTAAAGCAATAATAATTTCATGTATAATAATAATAATAATAAAATCATGTATTGTGATTGGGACAAGTATCCCAAATTTGTAAGTTGGAACGGGTCTGCCCTAGTTCCTGCGGCCGTTGATGTCCCAATTCTAAGTTGGGACAACTGTCCGAATCACTGGAATGGGTCAGCACTCGTTTCTATAGACACAATTGACCATAGTTGGGATACTGCACCCCAAGGTTCTACGTACAATCCAACCACCTATGTGATGGAAAATAATATAATCCGTCAGATGCCCCCGAAATTGAGTAAAGCCAATAAAAAAAAATTTCGGGAGGCAGAAAGGATTCGAATGTCCAAATATAATACGTAATGGTAAATATAACTATTTTATTTGTAATTTTTTTATTTATCTTTTCTCACTATACAGTCCGAGGTAGTACATAAAACATAATAATTTAATCTTTCTTAGTCATAAACCAACTGTGACGTCAGCCGCTCCGTCTAACCTTGAAGATCCAGTCGCTCCCATCGACCATAGTTGCTCTGGATGAGAGTTGTCGATCCCCTCGAATATCCCGCAGACGCCACCCAAGCAAGCCAGCGAGGAGAAAATTGTGAAATATATTAATGGCAATAAAACAATTTACTTGAATGTTATCTTTTATTTCTCTTTTTATACAGTAAGTACAAAAAAAAAACAGTTACTATTTCTTAGTCATTTCGAATTAAAGCAATATTTTCTTTTAAACCTATTATTCTAAATTCGAGCATTAATTAAATATTTAGGAAGAATACAATTAAATCGCAAAATTATACTGTGACATAATTAAAATCCCAGGTCATGCTGATGTCTGGGTGAAAGCCGATCCGTTAGACGTCGCAGCATGAAATTCGTACGGTTAGAGTGTGCGGGTCTGCTCTCAAGCGAATAATAAGGGAAAGGGGAATATCTGAACTCTCATATTGAGTGTTGTGGTTGTGCTCTCAAGCGAATAATAAGGGAAAGGGAATATCTGAACTCTCATATTGAATGAGGTGGTTGTGCTCTCAAGCGAATAATAAGGGAAAGGGAAGTGGCTGAACTCTCATATTGAATAAGGTGGTTGTGCTCTCAAGCGAATAATAAGGGAAAGGGAAGTGACTGAACTCTCATATTGAATGAGGTGGTTGTGCTCTCAGTACCTGTGTGGTGTTGTGTGGTTGTACTCTCAGTACCTGTGTGGTGTTTGTGTGGCGGCACTCTCAGTAACTATATACTATGGGGTTCCATTTAAAAAATAGCGTTTTTAACCTGTTTAGAAGCAAGAGAACTAAAACTTATTTTAACCCCTCCTGTATAATATTTAATCGATATTTATATAGGGGTTGAATCCCTTGGCTGTTGCTAAACTATATCCAAAATTTTAACTCTCCATAGATTTAGAGCGAGAATTTACACACTTTTAAATAAGGTCATGTTTGGTGCAATATTAAACAGAAAATATTTTTAATCTCAGATATAGTAAGAGATAGATATAGAACAGTATAAAGAAGATATTATAATAAGTAAAAGATTATTCTAAAAACTTAATAATGCACGTGATGTTGCATTTAAAATAACAAAGTTGCAACTATTTTTCGGTAAAAGCTGCGACACTCGAATACTGAAAATATTGTGGGTGAATAGGGCATGTAAGAAACCAAATTTCCAAACAGATCCTATCACCCGTTTTCCATATACGTCTAACGTACCATCGACCCGGAATCACCCTGTATATAATATATAAATATTGCCTTAATTATCAACATAATAATCTAGAAAAAACAAATTACTCCATTGCTTAAGTGTATTTTAACTTTCCTTACCTATTGATCAAATTATTGGCCAATACAGACTTCTATAATTAATTTTAATTTTGCCACTAGCTGTTAATTCGCTATTTAGTTCCCAAAGTTTAGCTAAGTCTGGTTTTGTAATTAACTGGTTGTGGTAATTTACATAAAGTTTCTTAAGTACTAATACCGAACTTGTCTTTTATAGTAATCCATTTAATCAATTATCTATTTTTCTATTGATATTTTAATATATTTATTACATTAATTACATAATATATTCTTACAATAACTTTTTCTTAAAAAGTAATTAGGAATGGTTCCCAATAGCAACCACATCAAGGATGACGTGACTCCAAATATTTTGAGAAACTAAATAAATTTAAACAAACAAATGTTCATCATTACCGTAATTTTCAAAAGAAAAGGAAATACTCAATTTGAAATAATGAAATTTGAAAGGGGAACACCACAGCAGCTTCTTATTTAAAATCGGCGTTATTAAGATTTCTGCATAAATAATTTCTGCTACCTGGTGTAGACACGAGCCTTATTAATGTTAAAAATCTTAAAACGGGAGGTCGGTATCATAAAATAATGCAATAAAAGGTTTAGGTGAAAAATAGTTGATTATTTTACTGTAATTAAAATACTTAAGCAAATAGGCATAGTCATTATATTTTTTTGAAATCATTGTGGGTCGAGCTCTTAGAAATTACTAATAGTTTGTACATAGAGGGTGTTAATAAATGTCACGTAGATATTAAAGGAAGTAATAGTGCTCGTTAAACTAGAAAAAAAAACTCATCAACGTGTGATCAAAAAGGCTTCGTTTATCAGGGTGTCAAAACCCAAATTTTTTTTAGTTTTTTTCGCATTTCTCCCACATTTTCTTATATAATTGTTTCAAATTTGGCATACTTATTACTTCCTGAAATCTCCACAATAAAATGTCTAGATTGTCAGAGGCAGTTTACATTGTTACATTTTTTTGCGCTACCAACACTTTCACCCTCCTGAATTTTTTTTGGGATACCCTGTATAAATGCTAATACCATATTTTGACACCCCGTTATTTTCTCTTTTTTTCGATTTCCTGCATTTTTATCGTATCTATCATCGTTTTCTAGTTGTTTTTCCTTTTAATTTAGAAACAAGCGAAAATGTTGCAAATTTAAGACATCTTTATTAAATACTAATGTATATTTTTTTCATCTCAATTTTTAAAAGATTTCTCGATGTTGTCAGATCAAAATTTCCATAAAAAGAGCAAAATATGAGCCGCCTTAACTTACACAACAAACCTTAAACAAATCACCTCTTTTTGCTGATATGCAGGAATCCACTCTTCGTCTCCAAGACTGGCAAACTCTCGCGAAAATCCGAGGAGTATTGCGAAATATTTCACATGAAGCTTTAATTCTGTTCCTCATAATCTTCTTTTGTCTGGTACACTAATGATTTTAAATGTCCGCAGAAAAAATAATCAAGACAATTTAAATCGGGGGACATAGGGGGCCATAGCTGAGGTCCACCTTAACCTATCCAACGGTTGAAGTGTAAATTTAAAAACTCCCTTACCACCAAACTGAAATGTGACGGTGCACCAGCATGCATAAACCTCAAACCACAATTAATGGTTTTTAAGGTCAACTGATACCCGTTTTAAGAGTTCCTCTTCTAAAAATTGACCGTAATATTGCCAGGTAAATCTTTTTGGCAGGAAGAATGGCCCTAAAAAATAGTCTTTAATAATGCCGGCCCACACAATTACTGTAGATTGATACTGGAAATTACTTTCGACTATCGCATTAGGGTTCCCTTCTACCCACAAATAATTGTTATGAAAATTTTATTTCCGAACAATGAATTTTGGGAAAACATTTCAATGAACCATTGGCAAAAATATAATTTGTGGTGCAAAATCGCGTGGTGGAAGAGTTTATGCTATCTGGAGATAGTAAGGATTCATCAAATTTCCACCAAATTTTCCAAAGTAGCACAGATGAAATGTTTAAAGTCGCCGCAATTTTTCTTGTACTTGTACTTGGTTCGATTTCTACAGCATTCAGGACTATTTCCTTAATTTCGACAGTTATTACAATGTGATGCGCCCCTGCCAAATGAGCGAAAAGTTCTTGAATGTGTACCTGTGTAAAATTTCCTTCAGAACCGATTTGAATAATGCTACGTATAGAGCTGTTTACCTTTAAAGGAATTACATTTGCAAGACCATATATAAAATGCATATCGGCATTTTCTTGGTTTGTGAACTCAACCATCATTAAATAGTTCCAGCTAACTTTGGAAACATCAACTAACAAAATTATTTGATACTAGAGGTCATAAAAGTTAATAAACGCAAAATATAATATGAGCCCAGCCAACTACTTTTTGTTTTTAATTTTGTTACTTGGATAATAGTGGATTGTCATCGATGGCTATTTCCGCCAATAACTGGAAAACCATGATAGATATAGAATTTTTAGGGAGTAAACCTGCAAGATGGGCGACATGTCATCTGACTAAAGCCATATTCTAGCTATTTAATTTTTGGCAGCCATCAATACAATGGCAGACCGTCGCTTAGGGACAGAGTCGGACTTAAAGTATGTTATTTCCTTAATTAGAATACTGAAAGTCAATAAATACTTACCAGCAACACAATAGTACGATGGAAGTAGCTCTGTAAAGAACTATTTTTTATAATTAAATAATATTTGAAGGCACAAAAATGTATAACAACAAATTGAAATTGACAAATCAAAACTTCAAAACAATGTCAAGCAAAGCCTGGCCTGCCCTGTAATCCTATGATAGTTCCGTTTTGGTGTATTGCCAATATGTGTCTCTCTCTCTCTCTCCCTCTCTAAGATGCATTTAACTTTAACTTAACACGAAGAAACATGATAGGTATACACTGCCCACGGAAAAGTCTGCACCATATGGAAAAATTTCTATTCGTGAAGTTTTTAAAAAGATGATTTTTCAGTTTGTTTTAGTTTAATTAGAAACCCAAAAAATAGTCTTAAATATTTGACATGTCGCATTTGCTTCAATCGGTAATTCCTCTTAAAATTTTCAGACGTCGGAAATAGTGTTAAGAACAAGAGCATAAAGTAACACCGCAACTCCCAGGGGTTAGAAAAGACTCTTTATGCACGAGTTTCAAACAATATTTTTTCTACGATGGTAAACGAATGACTGCATAAAATATGGTGGATCAAGTTAATTTATGGGCTTATTTTAAATATCAGAAACTATTTAAAGCGAGAACCGCTGATCTACTTTTTTTTAACAAAGAAATACGTGCTTTATGCATTTTTAATGGTGAAAAGCCGAGTTTTTATAACGAGCGTAGAGAAATGACATTATTTGTCCAAATATCAACAAATGTCATAACAAAAAGTTATTTGTCCTTACATAAGATTTTAAAATTTTATTTCTTTTCATATTTTGCCCAATAAAAAACACTAATATTTCTTCAGTGTAGATTTCTTCCCAATTTTGGATAAAAATTCATACCACCATGTAAGAAAGAAAAAAAAACATTTATTTGCTTAATTAAAATAAGGTATCTCTTTTAAAATAAAAGATGTGGGTGAGAAAACATTCTGACATTCTTGGACTATTTTCACATTCTCGTATCCTAAAAATGTATATTCCTCAGTTATTATAAACGAAGAAGCTATAAAAAGCAGTCAGTTTAAGTTAAGCTATGTACCTAAATTCCCTTTTTCACTAATTTCCAAAATTCACAAAATTTTATGCTTATTTTTAAACTTTAATAATTTCACCAGTATAGGCTTAAAAATAATTGACAATTTTAGGCTTTCTACGATATAAATAATTAAATTTAAAGTCAGTTTTGTGATATTTCTTTATTGAATTGTTTCAAAATGTTAACAGAGCAAAAAATAGAAATTATTTTAATTCACGGAGAAGATAGGACCAACAGAGATACGGCAAATATTTTTAATGAAAGACACTTAAACAAGTTTCTTTCGTTTATTTTGCACTCAGATAACTAATTATGGGAGTCAGATGTAAAGGAAATACCCGTGTTTGACTTTAGCGAAGATGGTGTTGGTGTAAAATTTGACCTAAATCCATTAAGGACTGTTTTAGAGGTATTTGATTTAGTCTTTACCTTAGAAATGTTAAATCTTATTGTTGAATAAACTAACGAATACGGAAAAGTTATCAGTGCTGCGAACAGACCGTCTACACATTAAGCAGAAAATGAGTATTTCCAAAAGTTGATGCCGCCGAAATAAAAAAAAAATTGCCTATGCCTTCTACAGGCACAAGTTTCGATGCCGCACAAGCGTGGCCTATTTACGACTGACCCCATATACTTCCACTCAATCTTTCTTCGCGTTATGCTACGTAGAAGATGCGAGCAAATGTTACAGTATTTGTCATAAGCAGCTAAAAGTGCTAAGCTAGACCCTTTATTGAACATGTTATTAAGCAAATTTCAGTCTAGTTATTCACCGCAAAGGAACTGTCACTTGATGAATCGTTTCTTCTACATAGGGGAAGATTAGGTTTTCGCACATACATGGAAGGAAAGAAAGTCAAATACGGCATGACATTTTACGAACTTTCGTCATCGGATGGATTCGTTCTAAATATGAAATTATATGCCGCTAAAAAGGAAAGGAAGAAGTAATAACTTCAAAAATTGAAGACCTCGTTATGCGTCTCACCACTGGAATTGTTCAGAGTAAACGCAAACTTAATCCAAAAAAGTCAGTGGGGAAGAGAACTAAAAAGGAATCATACAATTGGCAAAGGCATTGGAAGGTGTATGTCTCCAAATGGAGAGACAAACGCGACATACTAAGTATCACTACAGCTAATCACCCCAAGTTGATAGAAGTCAGTAATTGTTACGAAAAAAAATTAAACCTCGAGAAATCGCTACATTTAATAATCACATGTCGGGTATAGATCGATGTTACCAAATGGTCCCGTATTATTCTTCGCCCAAAAAAACAATAAAATGGAGTAAAAAAGTAATTTTTTACCTACTAGACTTAACAGTATGGCATTTTTTTTTATTTATGTAAAAAAAAATGTAAGAAGGTAAGATTATTAGTGTTTCGTGACCAACTAATCCGACAACTGATTGGAGTCAATGAAGAATTAACTTCAAAGGATTTATTACTTGATCATGATGTTCATTACAGCCGATTGGAAAAAAGGAATGCAAGACAGTCAACACAAGCAACCGACCAGGCTACTCCATGTATTATCGTAAATTTTCCTGAAAAAAATCCTGTCCAAGCTGGCTCAAAAAGGAAAAATCACTCCTTGCGATGTCGAGTCTGTACGAGGAAAGACAAGCGTAAAGAAACAACTTATAAGTGCAAGGGATGTACCAGTGAAGCATTTTTTGTTCAAAGTGCTTCGAGGAATGGCACACTACCACCGAGTAACATTTCGTTTTTTTGTTTTTTATATTCACTCACTTTACGCACTAACTAATACATACATGTATCCTTTTCGCTTCTATGTAAAATCCTAATATTATGTTAATAGAAGTTTACCAGAACAATGTGTTTTTTAGTAGACGGTTGCTACTGTCATGTCACGTTACTAGAATAAGTGTTATTTAAGGTGACATGACGGCAGTAGCCGTCTTACGTCTATAGCCGCTTTGTCATTCCAAAAATAGTTGGAACGTGTATTGTGACATGACGGCTCATTCCTTTTTTAAACAAATAACTGAAAATATTTGAAAAACGTCATTATGTGAAATATTTAGACCCTCAAACATAATTTATAGCTATTAATATAACGAGATTATTATGCGATTTATAATAGTCGAGGACATTGCTAGCAATGTCCGAGACGGTGTTAAATCGCTAATAATCGAGTTATATTCAAAGCTTTATCGTATCATTGACAACGGCGATGCGAAAATAAAAACAAGGTGTTTTGTCATTTCATTTTGGCATTTCAAAAAGTCATCATTAAAATCATGCAAGATTTTGATATTCCTGACGATATATTAGCTGCAGCCAACATTATAAGGTTAAACTTGCTTCCGGACAAATCTAAAATCCATTATGAAAAAGAATATCGGCAGTTTTGTGAGTGGCGAAACAAAGTACATGTTCAAGGTGCAGAAGAAACGGTATTGCTGGCGTATTCCGCAAAACTCTCTGAGGAATACTCTGCTTCATCCTTATGGCCGAAATATTCCATGTTACGAGCGACTTTAGAACTGAAGGAAAGAGTGGAAATCGACAAATACGGCGCCTTAATACGTTTCATCCAGAAGAAAAATGTTGGATATAAAGCAAAAAAATCAAAAGTATTTACAAGAGAACAAGTCAACGAAGTTGTGTGTTCTGCCTCAGACGAGAAGTTTTTAATGATGAAAGTGGCTTTTTTAATTGGAATTGGAGGAGCCTGTCGAACTAATGAATTAGCGAAGATGACCACGGAAGATGTTGACGTTTTAGAGGACAAGCTGATTGTTACTATTCCCGACTCAAAAACCCACAAGAAACGTATTTTTGCTGTGATATTTGACGGCGAAGTCAATCCTGTGCTTTTATTTAAAAAGTACGCAATGTTAAGGCCAGACCATGTCACTCACCAAAGATTTTTTGTATCATATAGAAGAGGGAAATGTACGGTACAGCCCTGCGGCATTAATTTCTTCTCTAAAATACCTCAAAAAATAGCTGAGAATCTCTCACTTGAAAATCCTAATTTGTATACTGGTCACTGCGTTAGAAGATCTTCGGCAAATTTTCTTGTTAATGCTGGAGGAGATATATTAGACCTACAAGAACTTGGCGGATGGGAATCGGCGAAGGTTGCTAGAGGGTATTTAGAAGAAAGTGTGAACAAGAAAGTTCCCATTGCTCGCAAAATTCAAATCGGCGATGTTTCCGGCAGTGGATTAGGCACTGGGTAACCGCACGAAATCGAAAGGAGTGCTTTCTCGGTCATTAATCAGTCTTCAGAAGGCATACCTAAGATCGTGGACGTTAAAGACAAAGGTTTATCCATCAAATTTGAAAACTGTCAAAATATTGTTTTACATGTTCATGAAAAATAGTTCTAATATTATTTGGTATCTAACGTATTATGCTTTCGTAACTAACGTATTAGATTATGGTAACTAATGTATTATGAGTAACTAAGGTTTTATGTAGGTTTTAGTACGTTTATGATGTTAATAATTATTAATAAAGATATCATATAAAAATGACTTAATCTTCAATGATACGATAAAAATATTAAACTGCATAGATGTTTGTGTCCAACAATGTGTTAAAATCTGAAACATCGTATCTCATATCTTGTAAAGAAAACCTCGTATCTTACATCTTGTAATGAAAACCTCGTAAGCCCTAGAATAAAGAACACATTTAATAATTTGAAAAACTCATATCTCGCATATTTAACAAATAAAGTAGGTAGGGGAAAGTGTTCCACAATGAGACTTGTTCCACAATAAAACAAATAGGTTTTCTTTTCAAATTTGCCGCCTAACATTCTCTTACTAGGTGTAATTTAACGGCTTTTCAGTTACTATAATAATATATCTGCGGAAATACTTGTTTCTGTTCCAGATATTTTAGGTTTTTGTAGTTCATCGCCATATTTAAGGTAAGTTTTTTTTAATCTATTTATTTACACCTGCTGTTCAATAGTTTTTGTTTTAATTGCATGATATTTTGGTTTGAAACTAACATTTGTTACTTATTGGTAATGTTTTTATCAAACATGGAAATGTGTCAAATTATCGACTTAGCGTAGGAAGCTGTCTTAAAAATTATTAAATGATTTCCACAATGGGACAACAATTTTTGTTCCACAGTGAGACAGTGATCCATTGTGGAACAATGCTTTTGGTAGTTGTGGGCTAAACATGTAATTCATATTTATTTTTGATAGATTCAGCCGATACTAGGTGGAAATCCATAACTATAGATTTATGAAGTACAGTAAAACACACTTGAACTGTAAATTTCCACTATATTTAACTATGAAATTTATAACATGTTTCGCTAACACTGTAGCTTCATCAGATGACACAGGTATAATGATTGTTAAAAATAATTGATGTACAATAAGGTTCAGATAATTACAAATAACAATAAAACTAGAAATAGAGGGAAGGGTTATAATTATGGGGAAAACCAATAAGTGGTGGTTGTAATTATAATAAAGTAGGTAATGTGTTTATTACAGAGCCCTAAAGGTGTAGGTAGTGGTCAACAGAATAAATTTAATAAAGGTGAACTATTTAAATCTAATTGATCATTTAATAACAGGTCCGTATTTTTAAGTTTGTTTATTTCCATAGATTCTAACAGATTAAGTTTAAAACCTTTATTTTCGGTATGTAGAATTTTGAAAGTCTTTCAAAATTCTACATACCGAAAATAAAGGTTTTAAACTTAATCTGTTAGAATCTATGGAAATAAACAAACTTAAAAATACGGACCTGTTATTAAATGATCAATTAGATTTAAATAGTTCACCTTTATTAAATTTATTCTGTTGACCACTACCTACACCTTTAGGGCTCTGTAATAAACACATTACCTACTTTATTATAATTACAACCACCACTTATTGGTTTTCCCCATAATTATAACCCTTCCCTCTATTTCTAGTTTTATTGTTATTTGTAATTATCTGAACCTTATTGTACATCAATTATTTTTAACAATCATTATACCTGTGTCATCTGATGAAGCTACAGTGTTAGCGAAACATGTTATAAATTTCATAGTTAAATATAGTGGAAATTTACAGTTCAAGTGTGTTTTACTGTACTTCATAAATCCATATTTATTTTCTTTTCAGATTATATGTAAAATAGATATGGCCCGCGAAAGGAGGAGCAAATTCAGTAAAGGTATTTTCACTTTAGACGAAACATATAACATTGACCAGCATCAGCTCGATGAACCAAAGGAGGAGCAAGAAACTGGCCTTAAATTAGTTGATAAAATAAAAACATCAAACTGGACGATAGTTGTTTGGCAAGGTCCTCTTGCCTTGTTTTGGTATGGGCTGGACTCGTGCAGTTTTCCAGCAAGAAGGAAATATTCCTGTTAGATAGGTTAAATAGCCTACAAAATACCGGTGTCAATTCATCAGCGCATGTTTGCATTGCATGGCACTGCTTATATTCTTTTAAACATTGGTTTTCAACCACGTTATTTAGGTTTTCCTATAGTTGAGTAAAGATTTGCTTACTTCTACCATGTATTTTGATAAACTTAACGAAAAAAAAAAAATGACACGCCACTGATTTTCTTAAAAATAAATATTATTCCACCAGAAATTTTAGAAGGTTATCCTTAAGCACCAGAGTTAAAACAGCAAAAAAAAGTCCTGGAGAAGAGAAAGTATCATAGCAACAGATACCCCCGAAATAAAGGCTATAGAAGAAAAACTAAAGTAAAGAGAAAGAAAAAAAGTGCTTAAAACGAGAACGAAACAAGGTCTCTTAAATGTAAAAACTAAATTATTTTAACCATCAGATGACGAATCACTTGATCAAATTATGAATAAAGGGTTTTTCAGAAGATGTAAGCGATATCGAGGATTTTATTATTAAAGAAAACTTTCCCGAATTAGAACGGGCACCCACTGTAAATTACTTCGTTTCAGTTCAGTTTAGTCAACTAAAAACTGTTGTCGGAAAGATTATGAAAAAAGTTGAAACTAAATATGAAGTTAGTTTCCTTCGTAAAAGTATAAAATCGACTAACTCTTTTATATATTCAATTGAAAAAAATATTAGCTTAGTTTTTGAAAATAATATTTAATTGATACTCGCGCAGCATTCGATTCAGGGCAAAACTAAAAGACAGCAGTCATTAATACGTTTTGTAGTAAATCTATCTTTACTAAATAGGCGATGACTAAAAAGTATCGATTTGCATTTCATTTTCATTAAAAGTTTTTTTTTGTTATTTTTAAGGCAGAAACTTATTATTTTTTGTCTGTATTCACACATACTCTAAGTTTGTTTAGTTTTCTTAAATAAAATACTGTTTTTGATATTTATATAAAAATTTTATTTAAAAAAATTTGATGTTTACTGTGGAATATAGTTGTTCCACTATGAGACAGAAAAACAACTTTCTTACAAAATAATTAAAAACCAAAATTTTCAAAATGCTGATTTCACTACTACCAAAACTATTGGGAGATATATATTGAACTACCCGAAATTGCCAAAAAAAAACTATTAATATTTTCATTAAACTTCCACTTATTTAACAGTATGTAATTTTTGTCTCACTGTGGAACACTTTCCCCTAACTAATGTTTTTTTCTTACGTAAATATGAGTTTATGCAATCTAAAAAAAAACATTGGGAGTTGCATTTTAAGTATAGAATGTTTTTTGTGATTTATAATAGTAGATTCTGTAACGTGGTTCCTTACGCTCGCTACGCTCGCGTTCGGAATCTTCCACTCGGATCGAATTTTCATTCTAACCGAGTAGCAGACTATATTTTCTCCACGACCAAAAAGTACGAATAAAAACAAATAAAATCTGTACAAAGCAATTAAGTTATTTATTCGCAATATTCGTAATTTCAGGTGGAGTATTATCCAGTTCCATATCTGATTCATCCGATTTTTCACTCATTTTTTGACTTGCACTAAAATTTGTCTGAAAATAATTATTACAACGCGGCCATTTTTATCTGACACTGACAGTTTCGAAATTCATGGCAACCTATGTCGTTTAGATCAATTACAGAATATTCATTCCGTATCTTGTTATGGAATGAAAATACACGCAAAACGCATAAGAAGCAAGTGTTTCAGAATAAATATTCCAACTCAAGAGCGAGAATTTTTACATTCTATTATCAAAAAAGATTTTGGAATTATTGCATTCAGTAATGGTTGTGGAGAAATATATAATAAATTTTCAATAACAAAGTTTTGATCTCTGTGAGAAAAAAGAAAGAAAATTGAAAAAAGTTTTTGTGATACTTAAAATATGTTAATTTTAAAATAATAATAAGTTTTGACTTCTGAGCGACGATATAACGAGGTTTTGGGGTTAAAAAGTAAGCTATTATATAGCTAGGCGCGAAGTGCTGAAAGACATCATACCCGAGGTATATAATAGCTTTCTCAACTGAGGTATATATAAATTTTTTTCTACTACTATCACTAAAATATTACATATTTAATTCGTTTAGATATTAACCATTTCTGCTTAATTTTAAAAGAATATTTTAAAAATGAAGTGAACAGGGAAAAATAAAACTATGCGATTTTAACTGTCTATTTGTAGAAAGTTGTGATCATGTTGACATTTTTAAATATGAGAGCTTGCTTTTGAATCTTTTAATTTATAATGAAAATTTCTGTTCTATTAGGAATATAAAATTTATTAAGAATAGAAGATATTACTTTGTGAAATTACTTCATTTAAAATTGTCAGGTAAGGCTTAAAACCAACAACATGTCAAAGAAACGGTGAGTAAGAATTCTAAAATCGTGTGTAACTTATTTTCATTACACAGAAAGCTTTAGATTATTTACCTAGGTGATTATTTATAATGGTTATTTCCCTTGGTAGAGAAATTTCACTTCTCGTTAGAGAAATGGAGTAGATAATGGCGAATTTTAAAGTTAGTAGTAGAAAATAGTTACTTGTTTTGCTAGGCAGCAAAGTAGTAGATGGACCGCCGCGGCTGATAGTTCATAGCCGAGCGTAGCGAGGCTAGGAATTCAGCTAAGGCAGTCAATCTACTTTGCTGCCGAGTTGAACATATACTTTTTTCTCCGATTGACAGCAAATATTAATTTTGCAGACACATAGCAATCAGCAAAGTATTACTTTTCCTGCCTAGGCAGCAAAATGATTATAATAATGGAAAAATAAAAAGATTGTGGGGATTGTAATAATTTGCAAATACAATATACATATACATATCATTATAATAAATCGGAGAAAAAATTATTTTACTGCAAAATTCATATATTCTGACAAACCTCGTATATGACTGGGAAATTTCGACATCTGCTGGTTGCATTTTAGGTTTTGGGTCATGCAGAACTTTTTTTGAAGAAAAACCTTTTTCCGTATTAACAATAATATAAAAAGTTTCCTATATGCTGCGAACTTCTGTGAACACTTTGTATAAATGTATAAGAATTTTTGGAACCTAAACTTTAATATACAATGCGATACCTTATCTAAAGTCAAATGAGTCAGCGGCAAATCGGCTTTAAAAAATGTCATATGCTGCGAACTTAAGTAGACACACTGTACAGGCGAAAATCTGGATGCAGCTGCAATACTATTCCACAAAGATAAAAAAATTGCGCTTTCTTTTTCTTTAATAATTTAGGTTAGCTCACGTTAATTGCGAATACAATAGCTGCATTTAAATATTTGCAATTCTAATACACAAAACCAAGATTAAATTATCGAAAAGATTGTTGCAGTCGTAAGGAGAACTTTTAAATTTAAAAAATTGCTATCTTACTATTCAGCAATAAAGAAAATGACAAAAACTCTAGCACTAAACCCAAAACGCAAAGTATACGGACCATACTAATATCCCCATATTTATTCAACGA
Organism: Polydrusus tereticollis; assembly: GCA_963920685.1. Lineage (NCBI taxonomy): Eukaryota > Metazoa > Arthropoda > Insecta > Coleoptera > Curculionidae > Polydrusus > Polydrusus tereticollis. Next base: position 91,443,048 of record OY987333.1, read on the forward strand.
CAAAACGACCAAACTTCATTTTGAAAAATTGCGCGACCTACCACGCTATCTTTTTATGGCCGTTCCCAAGGAAATTCTTTTATAGAACTTTTATAAGCCAATTTAAGATCGTTCTTTTGGGAAAAGCTTTATTGAATGCAAATCCAGTTTTCAACGAACTTTATCTAAATTGCCTGACCGAACACTCTCATGCAAGTATGTCAAGATTAACCAATCTGCATAATCAAACACAAATTTGCATTTAAGGCTGCTAGCCATTGCTTGAATATTCAATAAGTCGGCGTTAATGTTTTTGTTTGCTTGTTTATTACTTTTTTTAGTCATGTCTGATTTACTGTCACTGTCGACAGAAACAGTAATTAGTGCTTGCTAAATGTTATTATTTTTCCCAGCAACTGAATTATACAGAACGGTAAATGTAACTTCCGGCACTAGCGCAGGAGATAAACATTATGTGCTTATAGCTAATATTAACTAAAAATAATTAAACTTGCAAGATATTTTTAACTTAAACCTTTAATTACAAATATGCCAGTAAGCTTTTCTCATTTAATAATAATATTTCTTGTTTATCCAATTTTAAAAACCTTAGATTCGCTTCCGTGCCTTTAACATGATTTTAGTGGGATTAGCTGTCAGCTAAGAATATAAATATTGATATTCTTAGACTGGAGGCCCTGCCGTCGAAGCCTAAATGAAAGAACTAATATCAATAACAGAATTGAACAGGGTTCCTGCTTAAATTAGGAATTGTAGTTACTTATACTTAATCACATACCTAGTTGATTTCAGGAAAATAAGTTGGAACAATAAAGTAAATTCCATTTACCTTAAATGGTTTGCTTAAATCCACCTTTAATGTACGGGGTGTCCATTTTTAGATATAATTGCAGGGTAACTAGTAAAGATAGAGACTTGCGGTTTTTACATAACTGCCCTACTTTTCCGTCAAACAAAAGATGCCGTAAACAGAACTGCCATAGCTTTCTTAGTTTTTAAGTTACAGGGTGTTTTCGAAAATGCTTTTTAGGTAGAATTCAGTGGCGTCCTTACTTGTTTTCTGTGAGTCTTACTTTTCAAAATTTAAAGTAATCATATGATTTTTTAAATGGGGCACCCTGTATATTTTTCTCCTATTTAATTGGGCTATTTTTAAGCTTATCAAAAATATATAATAGTTGATAGTTTTATTATTAATAATAAACGCACAAATCGAAAAATTAAAAAAATTACGGTTGTACGCTATGAAACCATCGAAAAAAACTAAAGAATATGTCATTACTACTAAAAATAAGTCATCGCACAGCATTCCGTACGTAAGGAGTGCACAATCTTTACTTCATAGGGCTTCAAATGATATTGATTTATTCATTCTTTACAGAAGATTTTATTACTCCGAGATTTTTTTTATGACTTTGCACGAACTTCTAGTGAATCTACTAAAGCCATAACCATTATTTCGTCCCTTTCGAGATTACCCTTATTATATATGACATAGGTCTTGGCTTTATAAATGATCGATTCTTAATTTAATTAAGTTTTAAACTCAAACATATTACTTGATTGGGCTACCTTCTCTCTAGATATCTATGAGTGTAAGAGCTCTATAAGTTAGATATTTTAATAACAAGATTGTTAACTTACCTATTTTCATGGCACTCTATGAAGCAAACTAACATGTCATCATTTTCAAAATTTTCATTCTACTACATTTTCGTCATTTTTTTAAACTTGAGTGAAATTATGGCATGTGTTATTTTTGCCTATGCATTTTGACAAATAGACGTGCCAGATACATATTCTTTTGTTTGTTTTAATGGTTTCATGGCGTACCTCTACTTACCACCCTAATTTTCCAAACTTTTTGTATTGTGCGTTTATTGCTAATAGTAACTATCAACTATAATATATTTTTGAAAACCTTAAAAATAGCCCGATCAAATAAGCAAAAAATATACAAGGTGTGCAACTTCAAAAATAATATGTTAGCTTAAATCTCGAAAAGTAAGACCTCAGAAAAAAACTAAGTATGCCACTTAATTCTACCTAAAAAACTCTCTAAGAAGCAGCCTTCAACTTTTTGATAAGTTAAAGGGTAGCTTAAAAACTAAGAAAGCTATGACAGTTCTGTTTGCGGCATCCTTTGTTTCACGAAAAATTGACACCCTGCACACTGTACAGGGACATTATTTAAGTGTCTCACCCGATTGGCGATATTCCTGCTGACTAACTGATTACACTTTCTTCAATAATTTTCCACAAGGAAGCCCAATTTAACGTTAAGAGATATCACATATCACAAATTTGCACCATACGACGTGATTTTGAATTTGGAGTGGCCACCCTTATCAATGACCACACGAGTGAATTGCATTTCGCGATCTGATTTCAAAAACACTTAGTTGTTGATATTTATTTTCAGCCGTTTCGGAAATACTGAGGGTCCCTAAATTGCCTTCATCAATTTGGTCTTTTGAATACCTCACCCTTTTAATAAATAGAACTTTTAAGCTGAAACCCCCAATTTTCTTCACAGTAACATAATTTCCCGACACTAAGCTATTTACGCTATAACCAAATACGACAGATATCAAGAAGTGACAGATACGACGCTACCACATGAGTTAATTGCATTTCGCGACCTGATTTCAAAAGCATGTAACTAAATATAGAAATCAAAATGCCGTCGTATCTGTCACTTTTTGACATCTGTCGTATTTTATTATAGCGTAAATAGCTCGGTCACGGAAAACTATGTTACCGGGTAAAAGATTGGGGGTTGCAGCATAAAATGTCTATTTATTAATGGGGTAAGACACTTAAAAGACATATTCGATGAAGACAATTTAGGAACCCCATATTTCCGATACGGTTGAAAATAAATATCAACAACTATATGTGTTTGAAATCGGATCGCAAAATACAATTCAGTCATGTGGTTATTGATGAGGGTTGCCATTTAAAGAAATTGAAAATGGCGTTGCATCTAACAAATTTGTCAACCTATATATTTTTTGACAATACATTTTCGACTTCCTTGCGGAAATTGTAATTTATTTTTTATTATTGTCAGCAGGAAAATTGCCAATCGGGGAGATACTTAAGAAAATGTCCCTCTACCTAAGTATATCTTGTTTAAAAATAAATTTCTCATAGGAAGAGCTAACTCATTGATATGCTTTACGGCCTACTTACGATCTTAAGGCATAATTACCTGCGGCAGCGTTAGAGCATGAGTCTAGTGAGTTTCGGCGTGCTTTCTGGTTCAATTTAATATTTTTATACGCCACTAAGTTTTTTTTTAACTTAAGGGAACAATCAGAAAACCTTAAAAAATAAGAGTATTTCCTTTTACTCAGACTTTATTTGGTGGGCCTTTGCATCCTTTCCAACATAAAGTAACCTCAATATAAAAAATGAAACCCACTCCCTAAATTGTCATTCACATGTCTATCTTCTATTACCATCCTTGTACATTTATTACACTATAATATTACAAGTTAATAAAAATTTAAGATATGGCCTTAGGTAATGATCAAATAAACCAAATTGTTGAAATTTAAAAATTAGGGAGACGCAGTGAAAATTGTAGAATTTCTTGAGCATGAAAAATGCGAATAAAATTATTACTTATATCAAATTACTATACCTAGCCGACACATATAAAGATTAATAATTTATTGTTAATATTTAACTCTAAAATAGCACTGTAAAATTTGGATAAATAAACATTAACTGGCCTGCTACGATTATCCTGACACTATGCCTTAGCTGGACATGACCTGGTTTCGGTCAGAGGCCTATCGAATAAAGTGATAGTATGGACTAATGTTCCAAGTTGGACGTTATCTGCTACAACATCACATATTCAGTTCCAGTTCAGAATAAATTGGCCAACTAAAGGTTACGCCTAGGAAATTCGTGCAGTCATAGGTATGAAGATTATTATTGTAATGGTATAAAGGTAACGAAGAATAAAATGTATTAAGAGAAAATACAGAAATGAAAAAAGAGATGCAACACGAAAAAAGATCACGTGGCGTTCAAACTTTTGCAGATAATTTACTTACGTTTTATTTGGTTAATTTTCCATATTTAGTGGACATCCTATAAGGGATTATCTTGTGAATTTATTCACAAAGTTTTCTAGATCTGCATCTGTTATGTACTAATCACCCTAGAGGTTCACTAACGGCACATGTGGACTTCGTGACCTCTGACCAGAGTACGCTCTTTCATTCACTCTCACGTAATTTACGTTACCGAGTACCTACTTCGTACCAAGTGTACAAGATCAATCAACCATAACAGAACATTTTTGTCAGCCGGGCAATAACCTATCGGCGATATCAAAATCCGCTTAATGTAAAAGAACTAAAAAAAGCTACAACTGTCATGAATTTTTTAAACAATGAATTAATCCGAAATAATGATTGAGTATTGATTAAATAAGCATTCTATGATTTGATTATTAATTTTATATTAGAGTAAAATAACAATATGCAATCATAAGATGAAAATTACTAAATTTTGTAAAGTCAATTACTGAGTGGCTACACTTACAAACAATAGTTTAGTAAAATATCTAGTTACCTACTTACTGTATGCTTTTAATCAAATTAATAAAACCAGTAGCATTTTTATTTGTGTAAACAGTGAAGTATTTTAAAATGCTACAGCTTTTAGTTTTGGGTGAGAGTGTTATTTCAAAAATTATTTGTTTTGAAATTCTACATCAAATTGTAAAATAATATACAAGGTATTCTATTTAATAGACTTGACAAAAAATAGTTTAAAATGTATCCTGTTTAAACCCTTACTTTGAACACCCTGTTTAAAAAACAATACTATTTATTTTATAGCATCGTTAGTTCCCCTGACATGCATCTTTGGTTGTTTTCTTGATCTTTTTAGAGCTGCAAAACTTTTTGTTTAGTGCTCATAAACTACCAATGCAAATTAAATCAAATTTTAGAAAATTATATAAGTCACTAACAGAAACCTAAATAGGCAAAAAATATGGGCGTTTTTGGACCACTTTATATATGCAAAAATATTTTTCTGAAATACACCCTTTTATACAGTATAAGTCAGCATATTAATGAAACTTCTGACGTAATTCGTATAGAAGCTATGGAAGCCTGACACCCTATTGCAGAACCATAAATTATAAACAAACATAAAAATCAGACATCGACCACAACACGTCAAGGACTCTGGACAGCCAACAATTAGTCATTCTGAAGACTAAAAAGACAAAAAAGAAATATAATAATATTTCGTTTTTCGATATAACATTCTAGAAACCAACAAGGACGCGTTGACGTAATTCAACTATAACACATTACCTAAACAAAATCGCATAACATAGTAGTAGAGACCTGGATGCTTGTTATGCCGTGCAAAAGAGGTCATAGAAAATATTAAAAACCTGAACCTAGAAAAACCACCCGACAAAATAGAAAGAAAATGCATAGTTGACTGAGAAGGATGCATTGTTAAAGTAGAAAGAACCACGAAAGCATAAGTTTGCCAAGAAAGAAGAAGGAATGAATTAAAGATAAGCATAGGTATGACAAGAAAGTGACTCTTATTTATTATTATGTATTTATCCACTGCAATTTTTTACATTTTTTGTATTTTTACTTTACGTCTGCTTGTACAGGGTTATCCAACCAAGACTAGACAAGGCGATTTTTTGACTTTTCCTGTACTTTTATAAAAAAACTGAAATAGCCATCTTAAGTCATTTTCTCCCGCGAATTCGAATATCTTCAGCAAAAAACAATTGAACATCAAACAAAAGTACTAGGGGTCACTTTGATATTTTTTTAAATGGGATGCCGTATTTTTAATGAGCTTATCCGATTTCTCATATAAATTTTGATCTAAAATGTTGGATTTTTAATTAAAAAAAAAAAAAAAAAAATTTAAAACTGAAGAAAAAAGGCGTTTTTGAATTAAAAATCCAACATTTTAGATCAAAATTTATATGAGAAATCGGATAAGCTCATTAAAAATACGGCATCCCATTTAAAAAAATATCAAAGTGACCCCTATAGTACTTTTGTTTGATGTTCAATTGTTTTTTGCTGAAGATATTCGAATTCGCGGGAGAAAATGACTTAAGATGGCTATTTCAGTTTTTTTATAAAAGTACAGGAAAAGTCAAAAAATCGCCTTGTCTAGTCTTGGTTGGATAACCCTGTACAAGCAAGATGTACTTATATATTTAATATAGTTTAATTTATTAAATAAATAAATGCACCTTTAAATTCAAATTAAAGAAGGTGTCTATAGTTCTCTAAGACAGTTTAAGAGACCTAAATTAAAGAAAAGCCAAACATAAGGTCTCGGTCTCCAACGATGGTCTAGGCTATTACGGTAACTTGTTTCGCCATTAAGGCATAATCAGACCTAAATAAAAGTCATTTTACAATGACAAGTGATAAGTGTGACAACCCCATTTGGTAACATACCTCAAAGAAACATAAAAAAAATTAATAAATTATGGCCACACATTAAAATCACATACTCACAAGATAACGGTTACAATAAAGTTAAGACATCTTGAGTAAAATTGTGTAAACTTTGAGATGTAACAACTTTTCCCGGAGTCGGGCAAATTGTTACTACTAGTCTAAAACCATTCAAATCAAAAAGTAACGACCAACACTGGTCTCCCCTACTAGTGCCCTAATACATAGTTTATATAGTTACCAATATACCCTCTTTCACCATCATTGCCATTAATCCTTTATACACCCCCTCCTTCTCTGTATACGTCATGGGGGTTATCAGTAAGTTGCCAAATAACGAAACTTGTTGTACAGCTTGTTTATTATAAATACAACTCTTCTTCGCCAGCACACCAGCACATCTCCGCACGTGAGAAAAGTGCTTTTGATATCCCTATTTCAACAGCCTCTCCAACGTCGTTAAGCGATTGATTCTCTGCCAAATCCACTCAATCGATTTAAATTATAAAATACCAGCCGAGTAGTTTGACTTTAAGCATATTATTACATTATACAGTACCAACCAGCGATGAGAATCACCCCTTGTTTATCATAACATGCATTGGTCTGAATCGCTACCTTGCGCGTAATTCGACGCTCCATCATATTATTTGTATCCTTACTTTTTCCAATCGTTGTAGTTAATTCCATTATTATAAACGTGGTATATCACTTAATAGAGAATTATGCAAATCTTTCATAATTCTTGATCATACGATAAATCGTACGTAAAAAATGCCTTAATCCTCATTACTTATAGCGGTATGACTTACCCATATTGGAAATTTATAACTTTCGGCGTCGACTTGCACCCAATACACAAAACTATAACGACTTTACTGAATAACAGTTTTTTTTCAAGTGTATCATAATGGCATTCATTTTAGAACGCAATAACATAGGGCCTATTTTGTTACTAGAATTTATATTTTTTATTAAACTATTAGAAACAAATGAAAATGTATAGCTACGGATTAAAGAAGGATGCCATTGGTCATAGTTGGTCATAATGGTAAAATGTAAATTAATTGCCTACTTGACAGAAAATGACAATTGCAAACCAAAAAGGTGATAAATTTTCTCACTTGGGCTAGAAGTCTCTTATGTGTCTCGCCCAGGTGGAGTCTCGGTTGATGCGTCGGCGGTGTAAGCTTCTGGCCTTTAACAAAATATTGTCCGCTTTCCACTCTTAGTAAAATAGGGTCCGACAGAATGAAGTAGACATTTTAAATTTTGATGTTGTAACGTCCTATTCCGCCATTGCACGAATAAAAATTTTAGTGTACGATGGTTGTGTTTGCTGAAGTTGCCATATAATTCTTTTTTGCTACAGCCATCTCAGGCAGGTTGTTTTGTCGATCATGACATTACGAGACTATTTGGTTTTTTTTTATGAGTGAGACGTTCTAACTTATTTAACGATTTAAGATCGTCCGCCATTTTAAAGTTATAGTTTTAACAGTGTTTCTTCAATTTGTTTGTTGTGGTTTAGTATCACCCGTCTTTAATTTGTCGTGAAGATTCACTTTCCTTGATGGAGATTTTGCAATCGTCTGAACTTTTATTATTTTAGTGGTTATTAATTGTTTCTGTTGGAAATACAAGGTTTTACGTTCGCACCTAGGGATCGACTAGTTTAATACAATATGTGGCCTAAGTTACGTGTAGTATTATTTCAGTTTATTTGGGAATAATCTTATCTCATACATTTTTTTTATTTGACAGAACTTGCATAAAAGAAAGTAATTAACCATGTGAGTTGTCCAGAGTGAAAGTGTCTAACGTTTTGAAAAATTTACCTTCTACAGTTATCTTGTCTAATCACTCTTTAAATATTTGTATATAGCGTGATTTCCCACCTCCCTCTACGCTTGCGCAAGCTGCGAAAGTGATGATCCTTCAGAGTGAAAAGTTTATTAGGTTTTAGGTGTCACGGTGTATGGTCTTCCATAGTACTTTCACCAATGCGATACGTTAATTAATTATTACTAGTTCTTCACGTAAGAAGAAGATAATTACTTTCGTATGAGGAAACAATGTTTGTAGCTATGGAATCTTAGTTTGCAATATACATATTATGTATATATATCAAGAGGGTAGTCGTTTCTGACTAGTTGAGAAATAGACTAGTGTGACTTATTGCACAAGAACCTAATAGTATGAACAAAAGAACGGATATCCAACATTTAAGTGTAATCTATTCATATCTACTCCATTTGGATAAAAATTTACTTACAATTAATTCAAACAATAATAACACCTCGAACCTCATATAATACAGTAGGTACCGGGTGAACAACTAAGAATGATCGCCGGCTATATCTAAAAATCTGGCAGTCGTAGAGCTTTCAGGCAAAATATTTTTTAGTAAAAGTGCCCAAAAGAAAATGTTGGAAATTGTTTTCGAGTTTGTAAAATGTCCGCAAGGGGGCGTCACAGTCATGACCAGGGCAAATATTAAGATTATCTTCGTGTTTTGACTAAATAAGAGGTACCGAAAACATCTTAGTTTTTTCCTATGTATACCTCAACCTAGGTATACAGGGTGGTTCAGAAGCACGGTACGTAACTTAAGGGGGTATTTTTCTTATAATATCGAAGAGAAAAATTTCAAATAAACATGTGTCCAGAGTTGCCCCGTTTTTGATATATAGGGTGTTAAAGTTTAAAAAAAAAAATCGGTTGCAATCGTGCGTTTTATCAGAAGGTGGCCATTTTCAACATTTGCTTTGTTTAACGGTTGCATTCTTTTTTGTATCACTATTTAAAAAAAATTATTTTATTTCTAATTTAAATGTTGTAATTAACTTTGAAATATCTAGGTATTTTTTTTGTACATGCAATAAAGGGTTTATCAGTTTTTCTCTCGAAAACAAAGCAAGATACGAAAATAACTCAAGGAACAAAAAAGTTGTATTATTAGTTTGTAAATCCGAAAAAAAAAATCAAAATTAGAGAGAAGTCAGTAGCGTAAATTTTTCTGTCAATAATATTCCTTAAGAGGCTCCCCGGGACGCCACTGGACTAAATTCATTCTAGTTAGGGCTAATTAAGCCCCTTATTATTATGAATAGGGGTTCCAAATTTTAATCAAATCCAGAAAAGGATATTTAAAAAAATTATAAATAAACTACCATTTTTTTATTTTAACACCCTGTATATCAAAAACGGGGCAACTCCGGACACATGTTAATATGAATTTTTTCTCTTAGATCATCATAAGGAATCACCCTCTTAAATTACGTACCGTACTTCTGAAACACCCTGTATAATGTACTATTATGTTGCTGCTTGGGTGCCATTGGTCCTGTTTTGTGTTTTTTTTTTTGTTTTGACGTGTAGTAGCCAAATCCTTTGTTCAAAAAGACCTAAAAATCACAAAACTAAACAATAAGAATACTAAAGCAAGCGTTTCTTATCTGCTTGCCGAGTAGTATATAGTAAACCTCTGGGAACGTTGGTAGAGAAAATTATTTTGTAGATATATTTTTTCAAACGATAATTTATATTTAATATCGTATAGGGATTGAACCTCATTCAAAAATCATAATATAACTATAATTACTATAAAGGGAAATGAAAGTTTGCCTTTACCACCAAAATTTTTTATATTAACTACACTACACCCTAGATTTGGGTATCGAGGGCATATATATGGGAGGGATTCACCATATGAGTTAGATGTTCAATATAAGTTTGAAAATTGAGTCGGACTAGTTTCGACCTTAGAAAAGATCATCATCAGCAACTCTATATAATTATAATGTAAACAAGGTAAAACACAGTAGTGGATGGTTCAATGAATGTGTATGCCTGCCCATGGACTTGACTGGGAACGTCCCTTTGGCTACACAAATGGTTAAGAATAAGGGGTTAATTGATACACTTGTTGAGTATTGAGTGTAGAGGTTTTATATTTATTTGACGTAAGCCATTAACTGTAAACAGTAGGAGAAATAGGTCTTAAACAAATTTGTTTTTACTCTTGACACATGCTAGTAAAGAAATGATTTTATTTATTTTCATTACATATATTATTGAGAGAAAAGGTTATGATTTTGAATTTGTGGTGGTATTCTTTGTGGAATAGACTTTTTAATTAAGGTGGGTTAATTTTTAATTTTTAATGTAACATTTTTAGATGTAAGATAGTACTAAAGGTTTGTTTTATGTTAAATTTAGGTTTTAGTTCGTTTTTTTAATTCGTTTTTTTTTATTTTTTATTTTATCCTTATTTCTCAGTCACTCAACAAAAGTCAAGTCCATGGGCAGGCATACACATTCATTGAACCATCCACTACTGTGTTTTACCTTGTTTACATTATAATTATATAGAGTTGCTGATGATGATCTTTTCTAAGGTCGAAACTAGTCCGACTCAATTTTCAAACTTATATTGAACATCTAACTCATATGGTGAATCCCTCCCATATATATGCCCTCGATACCCAAATCTAGGGTGTAGTGTAGTTAATATAAAAAATTTTGGTGGTAAAGACAGACTTTCATTTCCCTTTAAAATACATAACCACAGACCATGGACTACTTCTTAAATCTATAATTACTATATTAATTAAAATATTGTAGAGATTTCCTTGTACGTTGACAGATTCTTATGATTAACGATTAAACTATGCAGATTTAGGTTTTGGCTTTTATTTATCATATAGAAAAAACTTCAACTTTCATCTCATTTATTTAACAATTATTGTCTACCCTAGGTTAATCTAAATCCAATTATTCGATGGACAGTTCCACACTTTTGAGCGATTTAGAGCTCATTACTGAATAAAGCCCGTTTTCCCCTTACAATTTAAAATACTCAATAAAAACAATAGCCTTTTGTTTTCTTGCTCTCTGGAGCGTTATTTCAGTAAGCATTGCAAGAGTGAAGGGCCAAATACTAACGCTTTTCTTACCCCTATAATAGAGGGTATCCGGAAATAATGAGCAAAAAACATGGAGGTGATTCTTCTCGAAAAATGAATAGTAGAACATTTTGTCGAAAACTCAAAATAATAGGAATTATAGGGTTTTAAAATTTGTTGTTTAAACTATTTTGCTTGATTTGCTAGTTTCAAATTCCCTTTAAACTTTGCAGACTCGATGTAAAGTATTTAATGCCAAAGAGCCTTAGAGAACCTTAAGCTTAAGACAATCTTCTAAAACTATTTTTGTTTAGCTCATTTTATAAGTTTAACTAGTCTAGAATTAGAAGATCATCAAAAAAACCTTTAAAGAAATCCTTCAAACAGTTTGATTTTGTCACTATATCATCATTATATTTGGCTACATTAATATTAAAGTGTATTGCGTATTCTCTGTTAGATTTTAGGTTGAAGGTACTACGTTTTTATTCCTTTGAACTGCCTAATACCCGGTTAGCTTGAGTTACACAATAGCTAAATTTATGTACCTCTAATTTGTTATACTGGTTTAAATTATTATTTAGTTAATTATTTTTCATGAGGCATTTGTGAGGCCTTCTTGAGGGCCATCAACATTACCATACGCAGCTAACAAGGGGCCATCTTTTACCAGAACTAGCCACCTCCCAGAGGATTGATAAGTACCTGCTTTTTTATTCAAGTGCAAATGTCTAGTGAATTTGAATTTTTGTATTGTATACATGTAATTTCTTGCCGTACCTGAAACTAAATATTTTCTTTTCGTTCTAATTAAAGTCATAAGCAGTTTTGGTCAACTATTTATATCATAATTTAAAAGTGTACTTCAATATATTCAACGTATTAACCCCAGTTATTCAGATATAAAACGATATGTAGAAGAGTTGTAACTGTTGCGTTGTAATAATGAGTGTTTAACATAGCCAAACTCTTTTACTATTTTCTCTAATTTGGTAATTCAACTGAACTTATTAGAAGTTGAATTAAGTGTTGTTAATTTGTAATCTACAGTTACCATTCCTACATAAACCTTTTCTTAATTAGATAACTTTTAACTATTTTTGTGCTTATTTTAACACTGTGTGTTTACTCACAGGAATTTGGTGTTGTGACGGATTGGAGCTAAAATCAGCTATGACTTGATTATTAAATTATTAAATAAAACTAAATTGTTAGTTTATTTTTAAAACGTAACTTTCGGCTCGAACTACCTTATCCTCTATTTAATCGGTTAACCTAATACTTAAGTCGATTTTTTTTTTAATTTAATTTATAACTTAACTTTTGGCGCTGAGTGCTTTATTTTTTTATTAGAGTAACGTTACATTGCCATTGCTTATTTCGATTGAATGAATAAGTTGTTTTTTTTTTATTTCAACATAATTAGTTTAGTTTAACTTTTAAACATGTTTGTGATTTTAGATTTTCCTAACTCAGCTTACTTAATATTTTTGGCGCCCAACGTGGGGCAAGGAAGAATTTCGTTCAATAGAGAAAATGTAAAACCGCTTAAGCAAAAGGAAAGATATGGAACAGGTTGGTCAACGCAGGCAGATTGAACGGTGGGGAAACTTAGCGGCTGGCGGAGAGGGGGTTTTATTAAGCGCCACCAGTTTTAACCACATGCCCGAAAACTCTGTTTGTATCTTCAATGACAAAAAAATAAAGAAATTAAAAATGTGGAGCTCTATATATTAAACCCAGACACATAATAAAAAATTTGATTGCATTATTAGACGTTGTTACATTTGACTAACCTAAACTAACCTGAACTAATCTCTAGGTATTAATGTGCATTGTATTACCATTGACCACTAGACAGGGAGAAATGTGTGAAGAAGAAGCTTTAATGGGACTGCCGCTTGAAAAGGAGGACTTCTGAGGCCTGTAAGTCGTCTGAGTCTCTAGATGAGCAGCGCTGTTGGTCGCTGGGTCGCATTATTATTATGATGAAGCGTATAACAGTTTAAAAATGAATTACCAGGGTTTTCACAGAAATTAAAGACAAAGACAAGTTGCTAAAGATATTTCAAATAATTTACATAAAAATATAGTGGAATATTTGTAATTATAAACATACCTATACGAACAAAACCTATACAAAACAAACCTGAACTTTTTGTTTTAACCACAAACCAAAATTACGATTTTGTGAATTATTGAAGCTTGAAATAATGGTTGCTGAAAGATAATATTCTGCACTAACTTTAGAGTCTCTATTAGCTTATAGTATAACAGTTTGTGTCCCATTTTACGATTATGATGCGACAAAGTTTCTAATTTAAAGTGCTCCTGTTATATAATTTACATGTAACCTTGATGTTGGTTGGCTTCACGTCTCCTTTTGAGTTTTGTATTTTATAGGTTTTTTTTTAGTAGATATAATACGATAAAAAAAGATAATCGATTTAACTATATTACTGGAAATTATGAAAGATATTATTGTATTAACAAATTGTTTGTCAGATTTTAGGCTAATAGTTGAAAGGGAATTTATTATGATTATTAGAACTTCATGGAGAGTTCCGGGTAGTAAGACTAGACATTTGCAAGGCCTTTTATCGAATAAGGCATGAGACTTCACGTAACTAAAGTAAGAGGGCATACGGTAAACCGGTTCAATTATGACTGTCAAGCTTTTTTAAAATCCGTTCTCTGCGAGTGATGATTTATTGATTTCTTTCACATATTTAACATCAATGCCGGAGTTCCTCAAGGTTCTATATAATTAAGGTCTCCCATCATGTATAAATTAGCGATGACGACAGCACACACTTATTTCATCTTTTACTTTGGATACTCGATCATGAACTGCTAATGCACATCCCTATAGGCAACAAGGAGTCTTACAACTCAACGAGGGTCTGGAAGAAATTCTGTCTTGGGGTGATAGTAATCAGTAGAATTTAACGCTAAAGAGTATCAGGCGGCAGTGTTTTTTAATAAATTTATTTTTTAAACCGTCATGGCGGGACACTCGTCATTATCGATCGATTTATTGGGCGTCAATTTGGATAGTAAAATGTCTTGGCATAGTCACGTTGCGGCCATAACTAAGGTAGCCTCGCAGAAACTTCTCCGAACTAAGAGTAAGAGTAATGCATTCGTAAAGTAGTGAAAAACTTCAATAAAAGTTAAAAAGGGACCTTTTAAAAAAAAAAACGCTCGGACCACTCGCTTTGTATTTTTAGTTTAGAGTTTATAACCGTTGCGGCGAAATATACAGGGTGTATCAAAAAGAAGATAAGACGTCTTTGTTTTTTTCTAAATGGAATTCCCGGTTCTTTATTGCAGAATTAGAAAGAGCACATTTTTATTATATACGGTAAGGTAAATAAAGGTAGTGGTTACATAAGGAAATTTAAAAGGAAAGGTGTCTTAAAAATTAAAAACTTGAAAATATGTATCTAAAGTAAATATTGGAATTGAGCACTGTTGACAATCTGACAATAGCCTAGGCAATTAACAAATTCTTCTCAAATGTTGTCGATGACATAATCTGCTTTAATGTTTCGATAAATAGCAGTTTTTTCTTAATTATGGCTGCGAATGCAAAATTCGAGAATTATTATGAAAAGTACGATATGTTCGTTTGTTATATTCGGTGTAACGAAAATTCGGATGAAGCATTAGGAGTTTATTTTAACAGGTATGGGCATCTTTTTATATTTTTCATCATATTTTAAAATTTATAAAAACGTAATATATGCAGATTCCCAGAAAGAAGACAGCCGGATAAAAGAATAGTTTTAAAAATAAAATCAAACTTAATTGAAGTCGGTTCATTTTCCAAACCCCGACCAAGTATTTACAATAAGGAAAACCAGGACATTGATGGAGTAAACGTTTTGGCTTCAATTGAAACAAATCAAAGTAGTTCTTGTAGAACAGTGGAAGGTTCTGTGTGTTACAAAATCAAGGGTTCAAACTATTCTAAAAAAACACAAGTTTACAAGCCATACAAATTTCATGTCGTACAAAACTTACATCTCGGTGACGCAGAGCGCCGCGTAGAGTTTTGTAATTGGTATTTACAAAATGTAACTAGAGAAAATCATTTTGAAAGAACGATTATATGGTCTGATGAGAGTCATTTTACCAGTGCCGGTATATTTAATCGGCAAAATACTAGGTTTTGGTGCCAGGCAAATCAACATGTTATATTTTCACGGAAACGGCAAGGCAGATTTGGGTTTAGCGTTTCATGCTTCATACTGGGAAGTAAAATTTTATATAATATATTTGAAGGCGGTCTTACTGCAAGTAAATATTTAGACATTTTGGAAAACATTGTGCCCGAAATAGTAGAGAATGTGCCCCTAGCTCATCTTAATAGCTTATATTTGCAACAGGACGAAGCTCCCGCTCACAATGCTTAAATTGTAAAAGCATATCTTAACAATAATTTTCCTGGCCGCTGGATTGGAACACATGGACCTGTAAGATGGCCACCCAGGTCACCCGATTTGACGGTTTTGGATTTTTTTTGTGGGGCTACCTAAAAAATAAAATTTATACCGTCCAGTACCAAACGATGGCAGATTTAAGAGAAGCCACTGAAAGAGCCTTTAGGGAGTTGCAGGCACGGCCTTTTATTATTTTAAATGCACTGAGGCGAATCAAAACAATGTGTGAAACATGTCTTAGGCATAATGAAGAACAGTTTCCTAAATCATTAAGTAATTGTAGTTTTAATTTTTAAACATATAACACAACTGAGTTAATTGTTATTTATATTTATAAAAGTTATTGTTATAGGTATATATTTTTAAAATGAGTGGTTTATATTTGTGAAAAGCTTGTGACAATAATTGTTTCATTTTAAAATTTATACGGTGTGCCGTTTAAAAAAAAATGTAAATTTGTTGAAAAATGTAAGTTTTGAGCTTCACATTGAAAACAGCTATAAAGTATTATATATTTCTGAAAAGCTTGTAATAAACTAAATCATAATACCTAGCTAAAAATATATAGGGTGTCCCATTTAAAAAAATGCAAGTTTGCTCTTTTTCTCTCTTTTGTTTGACTGAGACCTGGCTCAACCAAAGTGTCTCCAGCAGTGAATTGTTTGACCAGAACTTCTAGGTTTTTAGGCGCGATAGATATGAAAGTGCTTCAGAAAAAAACGAGGGAGGAGGTGTCCTTGTCGCGGCCCGTCGCGACCTACGTGTTGTGCATCATCCTGACTTGCAGTCAGATGCAGAGGACTTATGGATATCACTAGAAACCGAAAATGGCGAAAGGATCTTTATTTGTTGTTTATACTTACCCCCAGGTGACTATATTCCATATTACACTTCTCTGTCTAAAATGCAGGTTAATCAAAATATATTTGTCAAAAGTACTGTACTGCTTGTCGGTGATTTTAATCTTCCAACAATACAGTGGAATTTTTTAGAGGGCGGGTTTTATTTCGAACCGACAAATGTCAATAATAAGTTTTCTGAAATCATAGATATGTGCTCTTTTATGGGACTTATGCAATATAATGGCATTCATAATTCTAATCGCAGAGTGCTTGATTTGATATTTTGTAATAAAAATTATATAGAACAAGTTGGTCACTGTGAAGATCCAATTGTCGGTGAGGATCCCCACCACCCCGCTCTATGCATTAGTTTAAGTGTCAAGGGCGTAAAAAAATTTTAATTTAAACATCAATCGTGCAGATTATAACTTATTGAATAATATATTAAGTCTAGAATTTTGGTCGGAGTGTTTGGATGCCGGTAATTTGGATCGGGCAGTGCAGCATTTCTATAATAAACTGGATAAATTAATTTCTGAGAATGTTCCTTCTTTTAAAGCGAGGGGCAACTACCCTATATACTTTAAACAAGATACTATAAGCACTATGAAAGAAAAGAATAAAGCACATAAAATGTACAAAATTAATCAGCTCCCCGCTTATTATCGAACATTTTCACTGCTGAGGAAAGCTTCCAAGCAACTGATTAACAGGGATTATAAAAACTATATTAATAACATTGAAAATGAAATTAATTCTAACTCTAAAATGTTTTGGAAATTTATAAATAATAGATCGAGAGGTAACGTGACCTTTCCTAACTCTTTATTCTATGCTGGCCGCTCTGGAAGCGAGGGTAAGGAGATATGTGATTTGTTCGCAGATTATTTTGGGGAGGTTTATGTTCCTGACCAGCATGGTAATCGGCCTATATTTCCCAACACCGCTAATTATGATCGTATTTTGGTAACGGAGAGGCAGGTTCGTGACACCATTGCTGCTTTGGATCCTAGAAAATATCCCGGTCCACACAATATTCCTGGCATATTCGTAAAAAATTGTAGTGCTCATCTTGTTAGGCCACTTTTACATATATTTAATATTTCATTGATTCAATGCAAGTTTCCCGCGGTATGGAAGGAATCTCACATAACTCCTCTGCCTAAAGGTGGAGATAAGCATGATGTAAAAAACTATAGACCCATAAGTAAGCTATGTGTATTCGGAAAAATCTTCGAAAAAATAATTTATAACATTATATTCGATCAGGTAAAGGATATTATTGTAAAACAACAACACGGTTTTTTCCATATAGATCTATTGAAAGTAATCTAGTGGAATTTGCAGACTTTATTGTCAAAAGTATGGATGATCAGATGCAAATAGATGTCGTGTATACGGACTTTAGCAAGGCGTTTGACAAGGTTAGTCATTCGATACTTGTCGGTCGCCTTGCTGATGTCGGCGTGGGTGATGGTTTGCTTAGATGGGTTTGGTCCTATCTCAGTGATAGACGACAGGTTGTTTCCATCGGGGGCTTCTATTCGGAGCCTTTTAATATGCCATCGGGAGTGCCTCAGGGCAGTCACCTCGGACCCCTCTTTTTCATCATATATAATAACAATATACAACAATGCTTTAAACATTCTAAGTTCTTACTTTATGCAGATGACCTTAAATTTTATCGTGTAGTTGGGAGTCCGAGGGACTGTTATGCTTTGCAGGACGATCTCAATGCTTTGGTGAGATTTTGCAATGATCATAGTTTATATCTTAACTTGGATGAGTGCGTGTCGATTACCTTGTAGTATAAGGTGTAGTGTAAGTAAGGTATAGTATAAGGTAAAATTAAGACAGTTAGTATTTTACAGTATTTTACCTATTTTATTAAATTAGTTTATATTATTAAACATTGGTTTAGATTGACAAGGTTACAACCATGAACGTAAGGTGCCAGCTTTGCTTGTAATTGATAAACATAAACATATAACATATAACAAACCGTACCATAGTTTAAGGTTACCCAAACATATATATATTTTGATGAACTAGATTTAAAAGAAGATAAGTTAAGAGATGATGATTTGATAATTTTAACATTTTGCTACTATTGTACTAATACCGTAATGAATATACGTCATTTTCGTTATCCAAAACCTGTGTGCTAATTTCGAACCAGGTAATCATCTTACATGGCGATCCTGCCAGCGGGCTTAAGTTAAGCCCTTGGTAAATATAAAGTGACTACCTAAGTGAAAGCAAACAAGTGAAACAAGTGAAGTGAAACAAGTGCAGATGGGGACAACAAATTCAAAACACGCAGAAATAACAGACTCTGGTGTCGTTAATTCGAATTTCATTGTGGAACAAGAGGCGATCCAGGCACCCTTGGACATTCGCATACTGTTGTATATCCTAACTGGAGCAGTCGTCCTGTTGTTGGTGTTGAAGCTCAAACAGATGTACCGCAGAACACTGAAGAAGGATTTATCAAGGAGTATGTACCTGAGGACAGCACCTAGGGATCCTGAAGCAATCTAAGTTCTTATAAACCCCGCAGATAAGCCTAAAGAAGAAGAAAAGTCACTCCATTTCATTTTGACCGCATTTGCATATGCGTAGTAGCAGTCCCAAGTCGAGCAACAGCCAAGCAGAACGTACTTGTGAGGCCTTAATGGAAGGTGAGGCAAAAGCCGCTCGTACGCAACGTGGGATTAATTTATGGGCATCAAGGAGTTCCAGTACTTGTTAGAAGAGGCAAGGGTACTGTATAGGAATCTGAAAAAGGACTCCATCGAAAGGCGCAGCTCTAGGACTGTCACCGTAAGCAACTTAGGAAAACTAGAGACACTTGTAAGTGAGTTTAGCAATTTAAAAAATGAATTTAATAGGGTCCCCGTCCCCACTAAAACCGTATTAATAGCCCAAGTCAAAGATTATGCCACACAGTTAGATAAATATTTTGAAGCTATTAATGAAGTTTTACAGGATAGGCTAAAAACCGCCGATACGAAAGAAACAGAATCTGTAGCAAAAAATCCCGATTCTGATTGTTTTGTTGAAGCTAGAAACATGAGTGAAAAATTTGATTTGAAAACGGCCGCGTCTCTGTTGCCGCGCATGGACGGCACTGAGAAAACGACAAAAGAGTTAATTGACGGCATCGAGTTATATGACGCATTGCTTGACGAGGCAGGGAAAAAGAGTTTAACGAATTATGTCCTTAAGGCAAGATTATCGGGTAATGCAAAAATAAGGTTGCAGAGCGCATACGCAACGAATGAAGCCCTTATTACTGATATTAAAGCTCTTTTTCTCACCAAAAAGTCAGCGGGAGCATTGTCCGCCAGATTGAACGGTGCTAAGCAAGGGGGTAAATCAATCGAGGAGTTCGGTAGAACTATTGAAGATCTACTCCTGGACCTTACTATCGCACAGTCCGACGGGAATGACGAAGCTGTACGGGTGTTAACTTCCGTAAACGAGAAGCTTGCTATAAACGTATTTGCCAATGGGTTGCAGAGTAGCGACATGCGCACTATTGTTAAAGCACGTAATTACGACCGATTAAGTGATGCGATAAGGGCAGCAAAGGATGAGGAGCTTGGAAAAAGTGACACAGGCTCTCATCGGGTTTTTCATATCCAAAATAGGCACGCGAGTAATAGGGTCTTCAGAGGTCGAAATAATCGAGCAAATTTTAGTTCTTTTTCAAATAATAGGTCTCGTGGTCGGAATTTTTCAGGTCCCGCAGGGAATAACAGGTATAACAGTAATAACAACAATTACAGGTTTCAAAATAGGTCACCGAATTTTAGGGGTTTTCCAAATCGCGGAAGAGGTTTTCGTGGTAATAATAATAATAATAATAGGTCATATTGCATTAGGGACGAAAGTACTAGCGAGTCTAATCAATCAAGCGAAACATTAGAAAATCAGTTTTTTCGAGTCTAATAATGAATTTTTTATTTTTAATTTAAATGGTCTCAATTTTATTCAAGTCAAGTACAAAGGTACCAAATTAAATTTATTAATAGATACAGGTGCTTCAATTAGTGTAATATTTAAAACCTGTGTTGATAAACACGAATATGTAAACACAGCAACTAAAATAAAAATTAATGGAGTTACCGGCTCCACACTGTCTCATGGCGTTGCGAACTTGAAATTTAATATTAATAACAATAACAATAACAATGAAATTAATTTAAATCATAATTTTCACCTAATAGACAGTTTTGAGAATAAAATAAACGGAGTCTTAGGCCCTGATTTTTTCCAAAAATATAATGCCACTATAAATTACGAAAATTTTAATTTTTCATTTTTTCTAAAAAATAAAAATATCTCGGTACCAATGTTTTCAAAAGAAAAATCTTATTTTAAAATACCAGCTAGATGCGAGGTAATTAAATTTTGCAAAGTGAATAAAAATGAGGACTGTATTGTATTACCAGAAGAAATCGGAGACGGTATATATATAGCCAGTACTTTAGTACGACCACAAAGCAATATGATTCCAATAAAAATTTTAAATACCCGTGACATGGAAATTTCATTGACAAATTTTTATCCAAAGCTTGTAAATTTTAGCGATTACGAAACATGTTGTTTTTTAGAAACGGAGAATAATTCAGTAGGGCGAGTTGACAAATTGTTGAAATTAATTAATACTAAGCATTTAAATAAGGAAGAAAACTTTTCAATACAAAAAATTTGCGCTAAGTATTCGGATATTTTTCATTTAGATAACGATCCTCTTACTACGACTAACATCTACAAACAGACATTACGACTTAAGCCTGACGCGTCACCGTCATACGTAAAACCATACAGACTTCCTCACGCACAAAAGGCAGAAATACATAAGCAAATCGAAATGATGGAAAAACAAGGAATCATTGGAAAGGCTAAAAGTGAATGGTCCGCACCATTGTTAGTTGTACCTAAAAAAGCCGACCAAACAGGCATTAAACGCTTTAGAGTTGTAATTGATTTTCGTTTGCTCAATAAAAAGTTACGAGACGACGAAAAGTTTCCATTGCCATCTATTACTGAAATTTTAGATTCATTATCTGGAGCTATGTATTTCTCGCATTTAGACCTGTCCCAAGGATACTACCAAGTGCCTTTGGAAGAGTCTAGTCGACCGTATACAGCATTTACGACCGAAAGAGGACAGTACCAAATGACACGACTTCCGATGGGTTTAAAAATTAGTCCAAGTGCTTTTTCTAGAATAATGACTATTGCAATGACAGGGTTAAATTATGACAGTTGTTTCGTTTATCTTGATGATTTAATTGTTTTTGGAAACAGTTTAAGGAATCATAACCAAAATCTAGTGAAAAATTTTCAGAGGCTTAGAGACGTAAATTTGAAATTAAATCCAAACAAGTGTGAATTTTTGAAAAAAGAAATTTTGTATCTTGGGCATGTGATTTCGGAGAAAGGTGTTTTTCCTGATAGGGAGAAAATAAAGGTCCTTCAGAGTTATCCCGTACCCAAGGATGCAAATGAGACTAAACGATTTGTTGCATTTGCAAACTATTATAGAAGATTTATTCCAAATTTTGCAAAAATTTCAATTCCATTAAATAATTTAACCAGGAAAAAAGTAAAATTTTGTTGGACAAATGGGTGTCAAAAATCTTTCGAAAAATTAAAAACCGCACTTATAAGCCCTCCAATCTTACAATATCCTAATTTTGATAAAGATAATATTTTCATTTTAAAAACCGATGCATCAGGGGGTGCAATCGGAGCAGTTTTGTCAAATATGGACGATAAGCCAGTTGCTTATGCCAGTAGGTCTTTAAATAAAGCAGAACGTAATTATTGTACAGTAGAAAAGGAACTTTTAGCAGTAGTATGGGCAGTTAAGCATTTCAGACCTTATTTGTATGGACGAAAATTTTCACTTGAAACCGACTGTAAACCTCTTATTTCACTTTTTGGTATGACTAACCCTTCTAGTAGACTCACTAAATTTCGATTAGTTTTGGAAGAATACGATTTTGATATTAAACATGTTAAAGGGAAAGAAAACGTCATAGCGGACGCGCTTTCGAGAATAGAAATAAATAATGAGGAGCTTAAAAGCTTAAGTAATAAAAATAATAATGAATCTTTATTTGCTACGACTGAGCAGCCGCGAAGCGACAGACAGACAAAACAGATGACGTAGGTTGTAGTTCGGGTACTTACGAACGGATTGATCACCCGGGAGTAACAGAAGTACTGAAACGGCCTAAAGAATCGTGTGAACTCTGTCCAGTGTCAAACGCGAAGTTTATTGAATTATGTAAAAATGAAAATTACGATTGTAATATAGAAAATTTCGTCTATTTCAAAAATAAAAACGTCATTTATATGGGCCAGGATTTTCGATCGACGTTGACCAGGAAGGCATCGTTGAGAAACCTGAGTTCCGACGAAGCGGAATTTAAATTTCAGAACATCCGATCGGCGTTACCCTTAAGTGGATCGTTGAGGATACTGAAAGCTATATGTGATAAATATAATATCCGCGAATTAATAGTAATTAAAGACGGAAAGAGCGCTCAATTCTTAAGAGAATTATTAAAATATAAAAAGTTGATAAATGAAACCGGTATAAAAATATGTGTTATTAAAGACGTGCAAAAAGTATACGATCGTGAGACAAAGCAAATAGTGCTTAATGATTTTCATTTACTGCCGACAGGAGGTCATGCAGGAATAAATAGGATGTATAATAATGTTAAAAAATATTATTCATGGATAGGTTTAAGACAAGACGTTGAGGACTTTGTTAAAAAATGCGATGATTGTCAGAGGTATAAACATTCAAAACTAAGTATAGAGCCAATGACTATTGCGCCTACAGCTGATTCAGCATTCCAGAGAATTTGTTTAGATTTAGTTGGTCCTTTAGAATCAGATGTTGATAACAATAAATATGTTTTAACGTTACAGTGTGATCTCAGTAAATTCGTGGAATGTTATCCTTTAAAAAATAAGGAAGCTGTAACAGTAGCCCAAGCGTTCGTTGAAAATTTTATTTTGAGGTTTGGAATCCCAGATGAGATAGTGTCAGACCAAGGCACTGAATTCTTAGCTGCAACCCTTACGCAAACGTGTAAATTGCTTCAAATTAAAAAACTTAATTCAACGGCCTACCATCATCAGACCATAGGCGCATTAGAAAACTCTCATAAAACATTAGGAGCATACTTACGAATGCAAATAGCGAAAAACCCAACTAATTGGAGTAGTTGGATACCTTTTTGGTGTTTTTCCTATAACACTAGTGTTCATACTGAAACTCGGTATACCCCGTATGAGTTAGTATTTGGCAAAACGGCTAATTTACCTTCGAATTTGTTACGAGAAGTTGACCCTCTATACAATTTTGATAGTTATCCTTTAGAGTTAAAGTATAGGCTCCAGCAAGCATGTGCTGATGCAAAAAGTAACTTGATGACGTCAAAAGGTAAAAGAAAGACTGTATATGATAGGAAAAGTAGCATAGTTAATTATAAGAGTGGTGATAAAGTGCTTTTGAAAAATAATTCGGGAACAAAAATGGACGCTTTATACAATGGACCCTTTACAGTGATAAGTGAACAGTCTTCAAATATTTTGTTAGATATAGAGAATAAGCAAGTTTTAGTTCATAGAATAGAGTTAAGAAATATTTTGATTGATATAGATTGGTTGATTATTTCAAAAAAAAAAAATTCAGCATTAGCATTCGATTTTTTTTTTCTGCCGGCCGGAGGTGTAGTATAAGGTGTAGTGTAAGTAAGGTATAGTATAAGGTAAAATTAAGACAGTTAGTATTTTACAGTATTTTACCTATTTTATTAAATTAGTTTATATTATTAAACATTGGTTTAGATTGACAAGGTTACAACCATGAACGTAAGGTGCCAGCTTTGCTTGTAATTGATAAACATAAACATATAACATATAACAAACCGTACCATAGTTTAAGGTTACCCAAACATATATATATTTTGATGAACTAGATTTAAAAGAAGATAAGTTAAGAGATGATGATTTGATAATTTTAACATTTTGCTACTATTGTACTAATACCGTAATGAATATACGTCATTTTCGTTATCCAAAACCTGTGTGCTAATTTCGAACCAGGTAATCATCTTACAACCTTTACCAGAAATAAAAATACGTATAATTTTCATTATTCCATTAATAATAGTGATCTTAAATCAGTGCGAGAAATACGTGATCTGGGTGTTATAATGGACAGTAAAATGATTTTTAGTTCTCACATAGAACAGGTTGTTAATAAGTGTAATCATTTTCTAGGATTTATTATAAGAAATAGTTTAAATTTTAATAACCCTCAAACTGTTCTAAACCTATATTACGCATTTATATTTAGTAAACTTAATTTTGCATCAGTTGTTTGGAATCCTCAGTACGCGGTTTATCAGCGGAGGCTGGAAAGAATTCAAAACAAGTTTTTGCGATTCTTGTCGCGTAAGACAGACGTAGTTACTGTCAATGGCAATTATAAACCAATTCTAGAAAAATTTTCAATTATGACTCTTACTGGAAGACGGGTAGTTTTCGATCTCATAATGGTTTATAAGTTGGTGAATGGTCTTGTCGACTCGTCTATGCTTAGGTCTAAGTTAATTTTTAATTTACCAGTTAGAGACTTAAGGCTCCAAAATATTTTTTTTTAATTTAAACGTGGTAGTGGTTTGCACGAAATTTCGTTTCTCTTTTAAATTTTGTAAAGAACTTAAAAAATTATTTCTTAACATCACAATGCGGTTCTATTTCAACCCATAGGGGCTTAGCCCCCATTCTACTTTATTTATTTTTTCATAAGAGTATTCTAAGAACATGAAATTTCATATTTTTATAAAATAACTAAAAAATTTTTTCTTTCTTTTCTTTTTGGTTTCTCCACATAAACCATGTTATAATTTAAATATATTAATTATTAAAATTTATTTTCACACCATGCTCATTAAATACAACTAAATTTTCTGACTTTTATCAACATAAAAATTTTTTTTTTTTAAATAACTAAAATGTGCTTACTTACATATCCACAACTCTGAGTTACCTCAAGTTAGTCTTCAACTACACAAATTTCACTTGCTATAACATAAAACGTTGTACTCATTAATTTGAGACAACTATTGGATCCAATTTCACACTCGATATAGTTCCCCTGAAGATGACTATATATATGGTCGAAACATGTAGGGACAATCGTTAAAAATTTTTTCAAAAATATATATTATTTGTGGAGGAAGACAGAAGTGTTGTTTTAATTTATTACCTACACTCCACTGAAAGTATGGACTACTTCTTCAAATACAAATTCTGGTAAAAATTCTCCTCTTTGTAGAGCAACTCGTTCTTTTAATGATTTTAATTTGAGTATGGAAGTGTTCAATATGTCTGCGGTTGGGTTTAAGAAATATGTCAAAGGTTTAATGTAAACCTTTAGTATTAAGTATTATGTCACAATTGATTATTTTTTTATTATTGTTTATTATAATATAATATTGTAGATTAATTCCCACTAGCTAATACCAAGATGTGGATGCTTAGTGGACTAGTGTCTGTTGTATCCCTATTTGCAATAAATAAAATAAAAAAAACAATTAAACATAGAAAAAATCTGACCAAGCCGCTGGATTCTACGTGAAAAAAACTAACAAGTTCATTTTTTACCTTCTTGATAGGTTGCAGCGTAACCGAAACCGTGTCCCAAAATGCAAAATTTTCAAAATTACCCCGTATCTAAAAAACTAAGAAAGCTATGAAAATTCTGTTGATGACATCGTTTGTTTCTCAAAAAAGTAACACAGTGCCGCGAAAACCGCAACCTTCTATCTATACTATACCGCAGATAACCCGTAAAACATACAAAAACTGGACACCCTGTATACATTATTTGGTCTGCCTTAAACCATATCTGATACTTTCGAGGAAATACTGAAATATAGAGCGATTAAAAATAATCTAGAAGCGAAATATTGGTACCTATCGCTGACCATTTAAATTACCCAAAGCAGTCAATAGCCAGGAACATACGGAAACTTAAGTCCTTGTTAGTACTGTCACGCCCAAGTTTTTTGGGTGTGACTAGGGACGTAAGGACGGGACATTAAATTTAAATTCAAAGACGTCAAATCACTTTCAGACAACATTTATTTCGTTTCGTCGTCAAATATAAGATCAGTTTAGGTTAGTTTTTTAGTTTATAGAGTTTGGTATAAACGTACGTACACAAGAACATAACATACTATAACTTCACTTACATTTTCAACGCATGGCCGTCTGTCTTTATATGCTAATATCACACTCCCATCACTCCGATTTCCGACTTATTTTTTGATCGTTCTCGCACTAGTGTCTCTAGATTGATTTTTCTGCCGTCGATTTGCCTACTAATCAAGTCAGCAGCTACTTTCCTGTTTCAGAAAACTTCGACCTAAGCAAGTCAAATACCTCTATTCCTGCCGACTTGATGAATTGGCATTATTTTTGTTTATTAAACAATTTGACAGTTATTAGGGCAAATAATAATTCATAGGTTCAATTTTCAAGTTTGTTTAATGTAATTATTGCAAGGTAAATGACTCAAGGCCTTATGGCAAATGTATGACTTTACTTGAAAATTGAATTATGAAATATTGTTTTATTATGGATTATGGATATTCCCTATGTTACATATCGGAAAAGTTTGAAGTGGCGTGTGATATTTTAGAAATCTGAGAGGTTTTGTCTTTGACCTGAGACTACACTAATCAGCACTGTGCATGGATTTTGAAAGGCACACATCAATTCCACGCCCCAGAGTCTTCGTTTTTGACCCTTTAATCCCCCGATATGAAAATGTTGCGTTCAAAAACTCGGTGACCAATGTAGCAACTGCTTTTGGATTTATGGGAGACTTCAACAAGTTCAGTAAACTAGTGGGCTCTCTTCAACCCCCAAGCATATTTCCATTTTAACCCTTCGTTTACTTCAGTTGAGTCTCCTTATCTCTTCTCGGAAGAACTACATCCAATGGGCAAATGTACAATTTTTTTTTCTAAAATCCAGACTGTTTTAGGTTTCAGTATATTTTATATCGTCAACAACCGGCACGTGCTATAAGCAACGCACCTGACATGATTGGTTGTTGTGAATATGGCGGACTTTCAATCTTATCACATGTTGGGCATAGCGGGCTTTGCATCCAATTCTCAGTTTTAAACCTTATGCTATTAAGAAATTAGCCGAATTTTGAATCTTATGGACTCGACAGATATGTTAAAAATATTACAAGTTTAAAGCTTGCAAATTTTCGATCTAGGCCGATTAAATGTTTTTAAAAATGCTGAAATCACAAGCCATTATTAAATGGTCTGGTCTGATTGGGTGCATAGCTCGATTGCTACGAGATGTCGCCACGTGTAACATCTCGCATATGTATTTATACGTTATATACAACACTGTAAGGTCCCTTTCCTTTTCATCAGACTCTATAGCCTTGCCGATGAGCCGTAATATGGCGAAACGCGTCCAAGGATTGGGTCTGACGGAAAGAAAAGGGACAAACATCTTTCTTTATATCATGTTTTCGGTTCACAGAAACCGACGATTGGCTTTCAGCGCCACCTGACATTAGATACCTGCTAAGGCGGGTTCCATTCCAGCGTTTGGTCTTCTCTAAGACCTCGCTGGTCTGGTTGGGTGGATAGCTCGATTGCTACGAGATGTCGCCACGTGTAACATCTCGCATATGTATTTATACATTTTGTGTTCTGGTATTGGATTTTACTATAAATAGCCGACAAATTCGTATGCTATTCAGTCATTCACAGGGGTTCAAACAGTAAAGATCAAATTAGCTGCAGTCATCATATGACGTCATAACTCGAGATGATGAGTTATTTTCACAAGATTTAAAATTGTAATACGCATTTAGTTAAAAGTTCCTAAAGTATAATCTGGGACTTTTCTGGGAGTTGTCATATCCATTGTCGGACAAATAAAAAAGTGTTAAAAGTTACAAAGTCGTTTCTTTTGTGTTTTAAGTTAGAATAAATACTTAGGCATAAAAAGTGTTATCAAATAAATATTATATAGAGTCAGAATAAGACTAATATAATATACAGAGTTAGGGAAAAAGTTTTGAAATATTTTTATTACGTTTTAACAAAGCTGTTGTGAGTCAGACACATGGCCTTAAATTACGCAGCAGTTTTTGACAGAATGCAAGACGTGCTGCTACCGTCTTCGCCGAGCGGCTTCCTGGAGGCCTGGATCAATGATGCCATGGGTGACGCTTCGCCTAATGGACAAGCAGAGCTCCAGGGAGTCAGCTATGACTTTTCCGACAACGTTGCGGAGGTGGCAAAGGGCCCAGACCGAGATGCCATCTCATTAACAGGTGAACAGGACCTGTTAGGGTTCCCTAAACCTCCGTCCGACTGCCGGCCGAGTGGTAAAGAAGTGGCAAGCGACCCAAACCCCGTGGGTGGCTCAAAAAGGCGAACAACATCGATGCCTGAAGAAGAGGATCTCTGGTCGTGGTGTGAAGAAGTACAGCCGTGGGGAATACTGAGTGAAGCGGAAGAAAAACAAGTTTATATTGAATTAGCTGATCGTCAGCATATAAGAAACTGTGGTGCGCATGCGTCAGAGCTACCTGGGAACGTAGACGTATCGTTGCATTACATTTGTGTTGAAAACACTGTAAGGTCCCTTTCCTTTTCGTCAGCCTCTATAGCCTTGCCGATGAACCGTAATACGGCGAAACGCGTCCAAGGATTGGGTCTGACGGAAAGAAAAGGGACAAACATCTTTCTTTATTAAATATGTTCTATGCTTTCATGGTTATTTGTCAGTTCATGGTGGCCTATCTAGCGACCGTATATTAGCTGTTTATATAAACTTCGATATTTGATCTTTAATCGCTTTCAAATACCCATATACAAATAATGTAGCTTACTTCCTTCCCCTTTTCTGGTAAAGCTCACAAATAATTACATTTGATGCCAAAACCTAACTTTTGTTCGGTCAAAGTAAAAATTTTCGCCCGAAAGCACAAACACCCTTAGATACCGATTTTCGATGAAACAATATAAAGTTTAGGAGAATGTGAATCTGCATTTAAGAGAAATAGCCGAAAGTTCTCAAATGCCTCATAAAACTATCTTAAAGTGGTCGTTTATTGTATATTGCGAATTTTTTTTATCAAGATGTAACGAAAGGGAGAACATCGAATCCAGCATGTCCGAAGTATACGTTTCTCTGTAGGTATCTTAGTTATAATAACACAGAAAAACTTAGTTAGATAATGGGCAAAGTCTCGAAAAATGTATTGCGTATTTCTTAGATTTATTAAGTGTTATGAAGTTTTTTAGTTATTTAAAAAAAAAACTGAAAATAATTTTAATAGTATGGCCTTCATTATTAATCTGGCATATTGCAAGGTTAGATATAATTAACTGTTTTAAACAATAAATTATATTCCGGCAAGAAAAACAATTTAGCTTGGTAGCATACCACGGCTCTTTGAAAATCAGCAGCTGAATACAGTAGGGCGTTATTGCTGTTCCAGTTGAATTCCAGCAAAATTACGAATTGCAAATAATGAATTTAAAAATCATAAAAAAAAGAAATACATACAATTTTTTTATTTGTTTGTTCGTATTTTCTTAAATATTTGTTCTATTGTTACTTTAAGAAAATGAGTAAGAATAACTTGCGCTCATATTATTGTTTATAATACTTCGGAGTCGACGTAGCCTTCGACGGAAATTAAACAAAAATATTTTTTTCACATTTGGTTTTTATGTAAGGTAAAACCTTTGATATTTTTTTTTTCTTCGCTTGCTTATTTAGCATTTTTATTAAAATTTGGAATTTTTAACTCCGCAAAAGTTTTCTTGGTCGTGTGTCGCTT
This sequence comes from Polydrusus tereticollis, assembly GCA_963920685.1. Taxonomy (NCBI): domain Eukaryota; kingdom Metazoa; phylum Arthropoda; class Insecta; order Coleoptera; family Curculionidae; genus Polydrusus; species Polydrusus tereticollis. The sequence goes on from OY987333.1 coordinate 91,473,654, forward strand.
GTGTTTTTTTGGATTTTTTGGGGTTGCTAGCTTTGGCGTCTTTAACCGTATTTTAGACAGTGTTGGATAATGTCTCTCCACTATTTTTACATAGGGAGCCAGTCTCTATGTAACTTGTAGGTTGAGTATGGTCTGGCTCTTCTTTGTGGGTCTGTTGTTACTATGTTCGTCGAATCGTCCATTGGTCAAATAATAGTCTGCTGTAATTTTTAAGATATATTCGTTAAATGTCTAAATTTTAAAATCATTATGCAATACTCTATTTATAGTATATTTTGGCGCACCTGCGATCATTTTCACTGCTCTATTTTGAATTACCTGAAACTTATTCAGTTCCTCTCTGTTCCGCTCTGTTTATGTTGCACCATGATAGCGCACTATAAGTCAGAATCGGTCTGACCAAGACTTTGTAGAGCTTTTACTTTAGTTCTATTAGTAAGTCTACTCCTCCTATGAAGCAGGGGTAAACAGAACTGAGTTGACGCTGAGCGAGCTTTTCAACCTCTAGTTCAGTTTTTGATCAAAGATAAGTCCCAGATATTTCACTTCCTGGGACCAGTTCACCTGAACCTCGTTGACTCTGAGCCTAGTCTCAAGTCGTTTAACATTACTTTTCGAGAAAAATATTACGTTTGTTTTGGCTGAATTCAAACGGATCCTCCAAGCTGAAAGCCAATTTTCAAACTAATTGATGTGGCGTTGTGAAAGAGTGACGACTAGCCACGGCTCTTTGAAAATAGCAATTACAGTATCATTAGGAAACAGATAAAGCTGCGTCTGTCTATCTCACGGTATATCGTGCGTATAAATATTGTACAACACCGGGCACAGAGGTGAGCCTTGCGGCACTCCGGCCCAGATGCGTTTTATCGCGGAAAACGTGTTGTCTGATGATACTGCGAAACGTCTATTCGTTATTTCTGCTATCTTGCCTAGGCTTAAAAATAAATCACTTTCTGATGGCTTTATCCATAAAAAGTAGAACTGTGACTATTACGAGAATAATATAGTATGAAAAAGATAACAAATATAAAAGAAAATATAATGTTTAAGTGCAGTGCTGCCTTTAAATAATAGTAGGTTATAACTATGGTATTCACTTATAGTGGGTGTTAATTTGAAAACGAAGAGTATATAATATTTCTTCGACTGATGACACTCTCAACCCCCTGACCCCCAGAATGCCTACCACTAAAGTTTTATCTTACATAATTAACCATTTGGTCATTTTTGAAATCCTTATATAATTTTAGACAAGTATCATTTTTTATGTCAAACAATTCAGTACTCAAAAACATATTTTGACGAAACTCTCAAAAGCGGAAATGTAGTAAATTTAAAATTGAAACACAGTAACTTTTAGGGGGATTGTGTCCCCTAACCGGTCTTTTCAGGCATAAGAATTGCTGATTGAATTCTTCGCAGCGCTATACAAGGGGAAGGTGTGTGAGGCGAGCAAAGGTGGTTTCAGAATTATTATGACGTTGTTCATAGATAAACGCATTATCAAACAGTGTCAATCAAGGAACACGAAACTGATCGTCGAATATTTCTATCTGTGAATGAAACCATGCGGGCATTAAAAGTTGAACATCAATTTGCAATGAACAAAGGAGGCTCAAATCACCAATTGGTTGCAGCAGGCACCAATTCTTTTGGCATCTTGTTTACTAAACTACCTTAAAGTAGGACTTCAGGCTACCCTTAAGGATGTGCATTAACAGCGACTCAATCACCCAAAGTAAAAGATCAAACAATAAAGGTGCTTCCAGACCACTGCTCCGAACTGCGCTAAACATTCGAGAACGTTACCGATCATATACGTCTAGACCGCCGCAACGTTCAAGAGTAGTTCGTGTTCGTATAAGTTACCGTGCAGTGTAAAGCTCGATAGAAATATAGTAAATAAAGCATAATAAAATTATAATTTTTTTTTTTTGTATTTATTATTATAGTGCCTCGGCTACTTGTGGCCATTGGCACGTTTACAATAGGTTACATATTACATTTTATTACGATATCTATATATAAAAGGGGAAAAGCTATATTAGGTTGTATAAGTTGATGTCCTTTAAAAAGTTTATCACATTTTGGTATTTACTAGGCGCGTTTAGGTTTTCTTTGAGATCTGCACTTGTTATACCATGTGTTTGTCTGTTTCGAGTGTACTGGGGGCACAATGCTAGGATGTGTTGTACTGTAAGATGTGTGTTGCAGTGGTCACATAGGGGTGGGTCGCCATTATCCATTAGGTACCCATGTGTAACGCGGGTGTGCCCAATTCTTATTCTGTGGATTACCATGGCGTCTCTTCTGCTCATGGGAGGCACAGTACTAGTTTTAATAGTGGGTTGTATTTTTGACAGTTTTGTATTTGACTGGTTCCAGTTGTTTTCCCATCTATTTATTATGGCTTGCTTAAAGAGATTTGCAAGGTCTTTTTGGGCTTGGATTTCTTGAATTGGTAGGTTTAAACTTAGATTACCGTTGTAACCATGAATGATAATAATATAAAAACTACATTTGCTGCTTTCATAATTTTATGTGATGCATTGTCGAAAAGAAAAAAAATTAACACTGATGCCGGCATACCATAATTCAGGTTTGTTTTCATATAAACTTATTAATTGTAATATTGTTTCGTGGTTCCACTCCCGTTTTGAAACAATCAGGAATATTACTTACTAGGAACTAAATGCACATGCACAAAACCCTTCCAAACTTAATTTGTTGCAGCAAACGTTTTCTTTGATATGGCTCTCACCGGGAAAAATTTGGTGTGGCGCATTCGTGCGAGGTTTACGTAATAACTGGATGTTTTTGCAACGTTCGCGAACGTTCAGTGCAGTTCGAAGCACCGGTCTGGACGCACATCAAGCTATACAGGATGTTTACAAGTATACGGCAAAATATAAGAGGTGATGCCTTGGGTAATTCTGGTTGAAAAGTTCATATATACATAATATTTAAAATATCCTAAAGCGCATGTTTTTCGGAGTGGTAAATTTTTATTTTTTCCGGATATTTAGTAATAACCTCGGGAACAGTTTGAGATAATAAACTAAATATTTGCAAAGATTATAATAACCAAAAACATACTTTTTTGTCTTTAAGGGATAGTTAAATATGAGCGTGCCCATAACAATTTGAAAAGGATGAGGTAGGGCTGTGTACACTTTTTTGAAATAAGAGGGAACAGTCGTTTTTTGTATTAAGTGTATAATCTTAAAAATTAATTTGAAAAGCGTCACTGATTTTTCCCTAATAATTATTTTACCGTTTTAACTATTATTCAATTGCAAACAATAATGCCTCAGTAATTTTACTAGTAGAAAGAACTTTCGAGGCAATAATGTGGACCCTCGAGGGACACCAGCTCATGCTAAAGGTTTTTGGAAGGAACCCACCCATCACCACTCGCAGATCTTTAAAAAAGCGCCACAGTCTCAGACTTGATCAAAAGCCCGAGACTTTTCATGTTACTCTAGAGTCTAGACTAAAGGAACTCATACACTAATACTAGTAATCGCTTTAAAATCATATAGACTTCCTCTTGAGTGCACGCATATGCTATATTGTTCTAGAGAAGAATTCAAGTTTGAGGAACCAATAAAATAAAAAAATAAGGTAGGCAAAGAAACTCTTAACCAATATACTTATTTGGGTCTGTAAATAATATTATTGCTTTACGAAATCAAGAGACACAACAAAAAAGTAAACATAGAATATTGCAAAAGTAACGGAGGGCACTTTATCCAAACCGTGCGTCAGCTCGGGATTAGTTTTTATCGACAATAAAAAGATACTTTACGCAGAAAAGCTTTTGCTACTCCCGAGCATATTATTGTAGCTTAGATCATAAAATAAGGACAGAAAGGTTTGTCTAATCAACAATGCACGTGACAATTGCTTGGTTGTAGTGTAACAATCTTTTTGTGCTTGTTACAACGTTAGTAGATAGCCCGAGTTTTTATCAAATTTTGACCAATTTAAATAATTAAATTTTTTAAAAATTTTTGAATACGCCCCTGTCTAAAAGGTTCTAGACCCAGGCTGGTCTTCTTAAAATAATAACCTACGTATAGGCAACCCGTAATATGACGATATGCATGACTAGCTGCCGGAATATCACTTGCACACCCAGATGGTATTATGCTATCTTTTACATTTTTGGGATGACTGCCACTTTTTCGACGTTACCTAACCTAGTATTTTGGATGCATTTAGTTTCGGGTCAAACGTGCATCTATTTTCATGGCTTTTTTGGTTAAAATGAGTAGATTCCCGTTTTCAAGTTCAAAGTGCCCTCCAGCTTTACTTGTCATTACCGGAAGTCACATGGGTTTTCGAAGCAGTACGAGTCACGAGTGGGAAGTTGTTTTTTTGATAGGAAAGTCTATTTAAGGACTTTACGGCGTAGTGCCTCGGTCTGTTAGTTCTATATACCGGTCCAGAAGACTTGAACAGCAGGTGACGAAGATAAAAATTATGGTTTTGTGTTGATTAATCGCATTTTATATGTGGCGGCAATGGCCGGATCGGAATTTAACACAGAAGCTGTCTTTTGAGCCTTAAATGGGATTGCTTCGTCACCTAGACCGTGGAAAGCCCGACCATCTGGTGAGTAGTATTTTTTGGTTTCACAAAATGGCGTCCTAATGTTCACGTTTTGTTTTAGGCTTTATTATCCTTCATTATTCTTCATTTTTCGACTACTTTATTATCCTTTATTATTCATCATTTTTCTTTTATCAACTTCTTTTTCTACTTCCTTTATCTACTTCGATTACCGTCTATTTTTCTTTTATCTTCTGGTTCTTTTATCTCCTACGTCTTTTATCCTCTACCTTTATTACCTTCTACTTCTATTTTCTACGTTCTACATGGATTTAGCCATGTGTTGAAAGTGCTTTAGTCAGTACTCGTAACCTGGAGTCTTCCTCTTAATTCTTTACCCTGTTATGGATCCCATGTCTGGAATGGAGGATGTATGTCTTAGAGAGGCCAAGACGAGTGGGGGTGTCATTTTGGATGAAGTTCCTGTTTCGGTGCATGTGCCGGTCACCCCGACGTGCTGTATGGTCAACCGTCCACATTGATCTGATGCTGGAGATTGACGCATAATCCGTCGTGCCTGTCTGCTAGAGTCCTGCCTTACATGAGCTAAGTAGCATATTTTTTTCTCCTTGATTACTGTACTAACACCACTTCCGACTAATTTTTATTAAAATTTCATAAAATATAGTACCAAAAAAAAAAACCTTCTTTTGAGTTTGAATAAGTAAATTTCATGTGTCTAATAATTCAGGATAATTTCACCTCTATACTTCAGTTAAATCACTCGTAATGTACTATTAATGGGCCTAGGGCCACCTTTTTATGTAATATTGCTAAAATAACCCTTTTTTTATTCACTTGTAACGTTTTGACTGGCACAATGCCACACTTACCGGACTTAACCTTTTTTATTTGATGACTGATAGCCACTAAAAGTCAATTTGTTAACCCTTAACTTAATTTCCTATGTTATAAACCTTTTATGTGGTGATTTGGTAGACTGTATTATATTTGTATATTCTTCCCTCTGTATATTTTTATGTATAGTGTATAATTACCCTAGCTTCGCCTAAGACTGTTGTAAATTCTTGTAGATTTCGCTTAAAGTGGATGGGTCACTCCAGTAATGTATATATTGCCTAAACTACCTATCTTGTATCATACGAAAACTTAGTTTTCAATTTAAAACCGAAACCTCCCTCGTCAAGGAATGCTTGAGTGGTTGGTCTATTTATTGTAAATTCATTTGCATATTAATCCCTAGTAAGTTTTATGCTTACCTAGCTGGAACAGGCTAGTTTTGATTTATGAAACTAACTTTTACTCGTCAAGGAGTATAAGATGGTTATTTTAATTATCTTAAATTGAGATTTACATTAAACAAAAAACGTAAGTCTTACTTTCTAACAGAAGTAGCGGTTAAATGTTTAATTTTAAAGTATTATTCTAGAACTTCCTCAGGAAGTATGCATTTTCCCTCTAATTAATTTTGGGTAATGAATTTTAAATCTTTCCTAAGCTATATTGGAGTTATTATCTCCTGTAAAGTTATTGAGATATTATATCTGCAATTTCTTTATTTTTGCTTAATGTTATTAAGATATCCCTATAGAGTATTGAGTTATTTCTATAGCTGTAATTTTCTCTATTTTGACTTAATTTTATTAAGATATCCCTATGAATTTGTTGAGATATTCCTATATCGGTAACTTCTTCATTGGACTTAACCTTGTAATGGATATATCTATATCTGTTTTGAGCGGGTTAATAAGAGACTGATAATCCCGGTTTTGAATACATTACTTACTGACCCAGATATTTTAGTTACCATCAGTATGTATTTTTTGTCATTCTAGGTTTTGGCTATATCTATTAGTTAGACTTAGCTAGAAAATCTTTATCTTCACCCCTAAGCTATTTAGTTGGGAACATAACTAAAGTTTTAAGTTTCTCAATTCTATTTAGGAATAGGGCATGGTAAATGTCTTTGTTAATATAACCTGGAAGTGATATTACTAATTATGAATTTGATCTCACTTTAAATTCTGGCGTAGTGAATGATATATGTATATGTATATGACTTTATATTAACTTTACCCTAAATGCTGCTTTACTTTAAATTTTGGCAAAAGGGTAAATGTCTTTAATTATACAACCTTGAAGTTATCATAAATTTCTCAAGGGATTTTAACCAAATTTTGGGGCATCGTAAGTGCTTCAATTGACCTTTCATTGACTTTACTATCAAGAATATTTTATTTTCAATTTTGGCATAATGAATGCTATAATTTGATTTAGTTTAACTTAAATTTAAAATTCTATTTTATTTTGGTCACTACCTTTAAAGTAATTACACTTTAATTATGTTCAAAGCTTTTAGTTAGTATTTGACTCCTTTTATATTGGGTGTTTAGAAAGAATCCTCACTTCTTATTCTGTTTGATTTCCTACGATCTAATATATCTTTTAGTGGAGCTGTCTAGCTCATGTCATAACTTTTTCTATGTTATTTTTTATATCTTCTTTCTCTGATTTAGTTGCTTAGCCTTTTATTCAAATTCTTTTTCTATGTTATGTTTATTTCTTCCTAAATGAATAAAATGGGTGTTTGTTGGAAAATATAATTCTTTTATTAATAAAATAGGATTTGATTAAAATAATCGTTTTATTCATACTGCTTTCTCTTTCAGGGCTAGGGAACTAAATATTCTATTCACTCTTTTCTTTATAATCTTTTTCAACCCCTTTGGTTGATGGCGCCCAAAAATCTTATCTGAATTAAATCTACGACCTTAGCTCTCAAGCGAATTAAAAAACTGAGTGGCCGTGGTGACCCAAGTAATTAATTAATAAAAATATCAACAAGAACATCTTAAGATAAATAAGATAAAATAAAGTATATAAGAATCATTTTTTTTTTATTTTTTTTTAAATTTTTTATTTTTTATTAATTATTACAGTAGGAAAATCTTATAATATCATTTGCGTGCCATAGTAATTATAAAGATAGCAAACATTAAATTTTTCCAATAAGGAGAACCACAGTTTTATGTTTGACACTTCTTGTAGTATGTATTTTGTAATAGTTATTTAGCTATCAAGACAGGAAACGGTCAGATATCCGCCTGCGTAGTCTTTGTTACAATCGCGTCAGGTCACAGTCAACAGTATTGTAAATTAAAATTATTTTATCTGATAACAATAGAAAGTCAATGGTGCGAATGAAAGTTTTGCCGCCGATATATTCCCAAATACCCAGATTTTTCCACAAGAAAATGTTCGTTATCCGTTTATGAAATATTTCTTTATGCATCTTGATTAAGGAGACCTTGGAATTGGCTTAACCTTAATTCAGTAAGAAATGAAGTATTCTCCTAAAAAGGTTGCTTTAATATAATTTCTTAAATTATAAATCGTAATCGTAGATATTTTATAGCACTGCTAGTTACTCGAATTTGCTGTTTGCAGTGAAACTAAATAGTCCGTCGGATAGCTTCGCCTACAATTCAAAGAAAAACGAAGAATAACCAAATGGGACCTTTATCATTTGAGAAAGCATATTTTTTACATAGGAAATTGAAATTTACTGTACTCTCCATTGGTCAAGAACGAAGATAGAGGCAAAAAAACTTAAAAAAAAAACAAAACAAAAATTTTAACTTTGAACCCATATATCTTTCGTTCCGAAAAAGATAGAAGCGATATTCTCTTCAGTTATATTCCTTATTCAATTATCTTTTCCCTAGAATATGATTTATTAGAAAATATAGTAAATCTTACAAGAAAAATAGCAATATTAAAAAATATTATTATAAATTTATTAATATTAAATATATTTTTAAACTCACCTCGCCGTGACTTTCTTATGCAAGAAGCTATTTATTTGTTTTTTTTTAACTAAAAACTGCGCAATATGTTAAAAAAATACGTACTTTATTCATTTTTATTGCGAAAAATCGAGTTTTTATAACGAGCGTCGGAAAATGGCATTATTTATCCAAATTTCAAACATAACAACAAATAACTCAATATATAACAAATAACAAAATAAAAACAAAAATATCAAACGTCATAAGAAAAAGTTATTTGTATTTACATGGACATTCAAAATTCATAGTTTGAGGCAAAATTTTAAAATTTCATTGTCTTTTATAATCGATACCACCATGTAAAAAAATCGTTTTAAGTAATAAAGTTAATTATCCAAAAAAATATGTTATGAAAGTAGAAGCAAACGTGGAAATACTCCTTTCAGGTTTCATTGTACTGAGAATGTCTGTTGTTCGGCTATAATAAGTTTAAAAAAGCTAACAAATAAATTGAATATTTAATATCTTGATTTAAACTTTCATTAAAAGTCCCATAAATATATATTTTTTTTTTACTGTTTTACGATTTGTCGGCGTATCTGAGGCTATCTTGAACCGGTCATCGACCGTACGGTTTTTAATCGTGCGGTCTACCGACTGGGGAGTGTGAAACGGCACCTTCATCCTACGAGATATCCGATCTCATCCGGCCTGCCCGGCGTGAATAGGATGGTTTTGATGTCGATTCATTTTACACTCTTCCCTAAGACAAGAGCACACGGTGTTTCCCAAGCGGTCACCCATCCAAGTACTAACCGCGCTCGACACCGCTTAATTTCGGTGATCTGACGGGAACCGGTGCTTAATGTGTCGCTAGGCCCTTGTCTCCTATAAATCATATGTTAATACTAATCCTTAAGGCGATTATTATATTTATATAGTAAGCGCAATTCTTATTTTGGCCTTTTTTTTGCAAGCAGTAAGCAATCCACGGCGTTACTTTTTCAACGTTATTTTATTATTTTTTTTACACACTGTGCTGAGTGGGTTTACCTAATATGTCGGATAACTATATTTCAAGTCAGTGACTCATCACTAACATACAGAGAGCTCCGGCTGTGTGACGTCAAGGGAATGAATTTCAGTGGCGTGGGAATTTGAAGAAATACTAAATGATGAAATTTTCATATAATTCGTTATAAATTAAATTAATTTCATTAACCCTTAAAATCTGATTCTGCAGGGTTATTTTCTTTAAACTTGACATATGCCAACTTTTTTATTTAAAGAGATAGACCTACAAATAGTTCTTTAAGCGATGTTGTAGGAATTAGTCCAACTAAGAAAAATATGTGGAAAAAATAAACGAGTTTTTTTAATTGACAACCCCACATTTTCTTGACACATTTTGATACATCTTGAGATTTTAGACGAAATATAAAGAATGCAAGTTTTTGATTAAAGCGGCAGTTTACGAGCTATTATTGTTTAGTGCACAGTTCTTGTAGCTTCCAATTTTACCCAATTTTGTCTTAAAAATTCTGGACTAGGACGAGATTTGTCGGGATGCCTAACATGGAACTCAGTGCACGCTTTTCTTAAACTTAATCTATCAACTTGAAAACAATCAATTCAATTTTTTTCAAGATTTTGTATTGAGGTGAAATACGATCCACTTTAATCCAAGGCTTCACAAAACTGATTGACATCTTATGACAGCAGGGACAAGCAATAATTCATACCCTACTTTTTGCAACAAGAATTTTTTACATTACTTGCATGAGGACTGAAATTAAATTTTAAGCAATAATAGCTCGTAAATCGCCACTCTAATAAAAAACTTGCATTCCTTATGTTTTATCTAGAATCTCAAGATATATCAAAATTTGTCAAAAAAATGCAGTGCTGCTATTTAAGAAAATAAGTTTTTTTGAAATAGCGCTTCATCTGGCAACAACTCGTTTATTTTTTCTACACATTTTTCTTAGTTGGACCAATTCCTAAAGTTTTAATTTAGGAACTATAGGTCTATCGCTTCAAATAAAAAAGGTAGCCTATGTCAAGTTTTAAAAAAATAAACTTGTTAAAGACCTTTTCCACTGGGATTTCTTAGTGCTTACGAAAATTCATCCATAAATGCCTACCTTGTACTTTTAATATTTTGATCTTGCCATACCCTCCCAACTGTGTACCCTTCATGGAGCAACGTTTTGTCGGTGTAATACAATTTTTTCCGTTTCTCTCAAAATATTTTGGCCGCCATACTATAATTTTTTTTAATTAGTAGGCTTTTTCGATTTCGTTCAATATACCTAAAATTTCTTTTAAAAAGTTTCGTTAAAGTGATACACATTTCTGCAGCATGTGCTTAGTTCAGGATTTCGTTCCCGAATTCCATGGAATACGTTTTAACCTATCGTTCTTTTAATCTTAATTGCAATTTTTTGTAGGTGTATGAAGGACTTGCGGACCCATGCTTATATGAACTTTTCACCTTATAAGTAACTGAGGAATCGTGCTGTAAAATATCGAACACTTACTAAATAACACCCTGTATATTCGCACAAAACTACACACATCGCCAAAATTCTTGGACCCTCTTAAGTTTGTCAAAATGAGACACTATTATTATAAGTTAAGAAGTGTATTACAAAGTACATTTAATTTGGTTATGTATCCAATGCAAATTGTCTGAATTAAAACTTATTTGAACAAGAAAAAAAAAATACAAAGGAAAAATAGTGCATAATAAAATCATTACGAGAATTTTAAATCTAGAAGAAAACCACTTTAGAGCGAAATCAAAATTAATTAATATTCGGTGTATCCTCCCTTGTTCTGTAGTAAGGTGTTAACTCGTCTGTGCATGGAAACAATAAGCGCGTTAATGGTATCCATTGGGATGTTGTTCCATTCTTCTTGGGCCGCGAGTGTGAGTTCCTGGAGGGTGATAGGAGGATTAATTCTATTTGAGATTGCTCGTCCAACGAAATCCCACATATGTTCAATGGGATTCATGTCTGGCGAATTGGCTGGCCACGGTAATCTTTCAATATTCTCAATCTCTAGTGCATTTTGTACTCCTCTCGTGCGATGGGGCCTAGCATTGTCATCCATGAAAATGAAATTGGCTCCAATTTCATTTCGGAGAGGATAAATAATAGGTTTAATAATGTTTCGAACATATCTATCCCCTGTCATAGTTCCTGGAATGGGAATAAGCTGCGTACGACGACCATGCATTATGCCTCCCCAAAACATTACTGTTCCTCCTTGATATGGAACGACTTCTCTGGCAAAAGACAGTCTTTCTGGTCGCCCTGGCCCTCTCCAAACTCTGTGTCGCCGACTATCACTAACTAAACCAAATCTGGTTTCGTCCGAAAAAACGACATTTCGCCACTGAGCTAAAAGCCAGTGTCTGTGTTCCTGTGCCCACTGTAGACGAGCGGCTATATGTCTAGGAAGTAACCTAGTTACTCTTAATGGTCTCCTAGATCGCAAGTTGGCTCTAGTAAGTCTTCGCCGTATTGTGGTACTGGAAATGAATCGACCATACGTTCTTCTAAAATGTGTTCGAACAGCTGAGATTGGTATGGTTCGATTCCGACGTACATAACCTGCTACATACCGATCTTCTCTTGCATTAGTTACCCTAGGACGCCCAGTTCCACGTATCCAGTCAACGCTGTTAGTTTCCTGATACAAACGCACTATTCGGATAACTGAAGCGCGGGGAATCCCTAGTCTATCCGCGATTCGATGATTCGGCAGACCCTCATCATGCAAAGCCACTATTCTTGCTCTATTGAATACTGAAATTCTATTGCCAGGCATAATTGCAAAGAAAAACTCAACAATTATTTTAACACGCTAAATCAATATGAACCACTTTTTAAACATTGGTATTGTTTTAGCACTTCAGTATCTAAAATTGTGGAAAATTGTTCCTGTCAACATTTTTAGATGCCTAGCAACGGTGAAATAAATAAAAATTAAATGTACAAAAAAGCAGCCATGATTAATATTTCGTTTTGAAATTTACAAGGGGGGGTCCAAGAATTTTGTCGATGTGTGTATATTTATGTGAACGACCCATATACTACGAAGACTAAAAAATCTATGGATAAATAATTAATAATAAAACACTGCCGACACACTTATTTTCACCTCTTTAAAGCTGTAAATTCCTGCTCTGTGCGTTGCCACATTTATTTTCTCCGCGATCAGAATCCCAGTATTGGAATCGCCGTGCTATTTTAAATACATTTAGCTGATTACGGCTTGTATGACAACATCGCCTCTTAAGTTCGCTATTTTTCAAGCGGCAACGTACCTGATATGAATAAAATAAAACATTTGTTGTACAATATCTTTATTCTGCCGCTTCCTAGATTCGGTGATTGGTATTAAATGAGTCACTGACAGCTTTAGTGGATTTTTTACAAAAAATGCTAGAAATCTATTCTTATTCCTAAATGTAAGAATTCCTTTAAAATCAAATACACTGATAAAATTAATTATTTGAGTTAAAAAATTTACCGTTGACTCAAATAAATATTTGTTTCCTATTAGCCAAACAAATATGTATTTGAAAAATACCAAGGGATTATTTGCCTCAATTAGTATCATCTGATTTGATACAAATTACTTTTTATTTGGAACTAATCACTAAATACAAAATTCAAGCAAATATTTATTTCCTTAACACTAACTTAACTTAAATAAGCCGTTTCAATGACTTAAGGTAAATAGGTTATAAGTTAAGTTAACAAAATGTTTATTTGATTGATATTTATATATATATTTTATCAAGTACATATTTATTTTACTTTTGTTTTACATGTATTTGCCGTAACAACAACGTTATTTAATTAAACAATTTAAGTGATTTGATTTAAATAAACCGGTGATTTCCATCAAAGTGATTGTTTTTTCTATTCAAGTACATAATTGTTTAACTTGTCTTTTATATTTATTTAGATCAAATATAAATTTATTTGGTTTAAATACCTTTTTTTAATTTTCAATAGATCAGAATGTTCATTCAAATCAGTTCTTATTTGATCCATGTACGTGTTTATACAGACGTCATATAAAAATAAGAAATATTGAAAGGTTGCTATTGAATATGTTTTAATCAGTACCTATACCATAATAATCACAAACCTTATCAAATTGTTTATAGTGTTCAAATAATAAAGCAAACCAACAGAAAAAAACACATTTTTGCTGAAAATAAAGGGTATGACAAATTACGCGCACGCGCACGACTATTTTTACATAAAAATAACATAAAATTTAAAAGATAACCATCTCTTATTTTATTTCTTATTTTTATGTTATGTTATGTGTTTCTATAAACGTCCTATGGCAGATCTGTAGATTCAACTCTTATTTTATTTTTATGTTATGTTATCTTGCTGTATAAACCGACCATTAGTTGTTGTTCCCCTTAAAATATACGTCAATAAAACATCATAGAGAAGTTAATAACTTTGATAAAAAATTAAATAAAGTCAAATTTGCAAATATTAGGTACAATAATTATTAATATTATATTAATTATATTATATTTTTTACGTTAGGAGGTTTGATAGGTATTGAATTATGGTGAAAATTGAGAAAAACTGTCTTATTTGTAACCTAGGTAGCCATGATTTATAAATACCTGGCTACATTTTTCTAAAAATATTTTGTGTTCGAAATTTCAAATTAGGTATTACAAGTATCTTTTCTTTGCCTCTTATCTTACTTTATTAACTCCTTTCATGCGTAACTAAAATATTCAAATATAGTTTCCTACCTTGAAAAGTATCTAACATATGGGATATACCCCTCGATATACCCCAATCTTCTAAATAATTATTCATATTACGTTTATTCCCCATATCTTCGTTTTAATTTTTGATGGAACCACTAACTTCTGTGCCACTAACAAAGAAGATTTCACTCTCACTCATAAATTTCTACAAGACAAATTCGAACACCAATGACCAAAACGCAATGCTCAGGCCACTTTTGTATAACCAATCAAATTACTCAAAGCCCAAAGTAGGCGACAGGAGTTCATTTAAATACTTAATTATTAGTTTGGATGACCAAATTATTTGAAAAGTTCGGCAATGAATGATTTAAATTAAAGTTAAAGGTATTTAGTTCTTAACTTGAAATGTACTTCGATTAAATAATTAGTTATTTGTAAATATTTGGTTGTTTTATATTAACGATTTAATGTAAATACATAATTATTTAGTTTAAATGACCTAGACATTTAAATAGTTCTCTATTGGGTGATTTAACTAGCGATTAACGGGATTTAGTTCCTAAATAAAAATTAGTTCGATTAAATAATTAGTTATTTAGATTTTGTTATTTTAGTGGTTTTTTGGTAAGATATTTGTTTGAAGGGTTCTATGATTTGACACAAATCAACCAACAGTCAAATAACTTTGCAAATAAAACGAAATACTCTTATTTATTTCAGTTAAATCAAATTTAGTTAATTAAAATCACATTTATTTATTACCAATAATTATTCACCAAATAAATCAGATTATTTGATTAAGGGAGCACAGTTTTATCAGTGTACTTACATTCTAGACAGGCTAGACCAACAATTTAAAATTTATTATACCTACTAATATTCGTTTTAATAATGACAGTTAATGTAAATGAATAAAAAGTTTAACCTACATTTCTGTATGTCGCCCTTCTTTGTCAATGCATTTTATGGTTCATCTCGCGAGAATTCTCTTGCAACATTTACTAAGTATCTGGCTGGATTTTCTAGGCAAATATCCCGTATCATGTTTTCTAGCTGGTAAATATATTGATATGGTACGGTATACTTTTCCTTCCAGATATCCCCCACAAGAAAAAATCTAACGGAGTTAAGTCGGGGGATTCCACTGGCTATGGATACTCTAAATATCTGCCGATCCATTTCCCTCCAAATAACAGGTATAGATGCGCCACCTTGTTAGAACCACAGGACAGATATTTCCTTTAGTATCAAATTGTCAATTAATTCGGTTATTTTATTCATTAGAAAACTGAAACATCTTTGCGAATTTAAATTCACTCGAAAAGAAGGGTAATATTAGTATACCATTAAAAATTCCACACAAACATTTGCTTTAATGGAATTTAAGAAATGTTTTCATCAGCCCAACATCTACAACAGTTTTGGGAACTTACTGTTCTATTTGAAGAGAAACTTGTTTTGTCCGAGAACATAATTTCTTGAGAAAATTACGGTTTTCCTCGAGTTTCCCTTGAAACCACGTGCAGAAATCAAATCTTGCGTCAAAAGCTCGCTCTATTAACTTATTGATAAATTTGGGTTTAAATGGATGGTACTTGTTTGTCTTCAAAATTTCTCTCAATGTAGTCTCTCTTGCCCCTGTCTTGTTCCAAAAAGCAGCAATTGATATTTTATTATGTTCCACTACATCTAATAAGACATTCTCTTCGTGTTCCTGAAACTGCCAGTTTACATGTGGTTTCTTAAAATCATTTGGAACTGAGCCGGATAGCTGGAACTTGTCTAATATACGGTCAATAGTGAAAACGAAACTTGTTTGGGCGTCTTTCATTAAAAATATTTGCCGTATCCTTGATGGTTCTATCTTCTCCGTGAATTAAAATAATTTATATTTTTTCCTCTGTCGTTAACATTTTTAAATAACCCCATAAAGAAATATCACAAAACTGACATTCATTCAATTATTTCTATTGTAGGAAGCCCGAAATTGTCAATTGTTTTTCAAGCCTTCTTGTAAAATTAATAATCAAATTTTCTGACTTTTGGAAATCTTTAGGAAAACCTTGGTGAAAAAGAAAATTTTAGGTACATAGCTTGTACTTAACTTAACATAAGTGATATTGTTTAGCTAGCTGCACCAAACTTTGGATTTAAAATGCTCATGTAAATACAAATAACTTTTTCTTTTGACATTTGTTGATATTTGGACAAATAATGTCATTTTCCAACGTTTAAAAATTTTTAACGACATTTACGGATTGAAGCAAATGTGATATGTCAAATATTTTAGAATTTTTTTTGGTTTATTATTAAGCAAAAACAAACTAGAAAGTCATTTTTTTAAAAACTTCACGAATAACAATTTTTTTTATGCGGACACTGAATAAACAAAACAAAAAAGGCGTCAAACATAAATAACTGTTTGACAACATTTGGCCTGCCAATGTTTATAAAATATTGCTGGTTTTTATGCTAATCAATTGTTTATTTTGTTATTAATAAATAAGACAACCCATTTAAGTATGATATGCCGTATTTTAGGTTTCTTAAATCAATCAATTGCGTCGAGATAGTTAAGTATCCTTGCGTTATCCTGACAGGTCTCGTCACTCATTCCATGAAATACCTACGATTACGATTTCCTAATAACTGTATTATACTGAAATTTCCTTATGCTCCCAAAAATATTTTGCAGCATTTCTGACGTTTGGTTATAGATCCAACAATTGTTTGTTCCAGTTCTTACAAACTATGTGGGTATAGAAGTTTTGACAACTCTATTTTTTATGTATGTATAAAGTCCATAATCATTAAGCATGTAGACTAAGCGACAGTTTAGAAACAGTTCAAGAACACTGGAACACTACTGACAGTTTAGAAACAGTTCAGGAATACTGACTTTGTTGCACGACGACCATATTTAACAACTTTAATTTTTCTTGTATTGAACTTTAAATTTTCGTAATTCTTTAAATTTAAATTGTATCTAGAATCCGGCGGTTATGGGCCAAAAGTGAACGGAATAGCCAGCTTGCCGTCATTATTTACTATATTCGCCATAGTATAAGGTTAGTTCATTTATGTATGCATAAATTCAACTAAAGCTTATTTCAACCAAAAATAAACATCTATTAACGACATATAATACATGACACTGTACAAACTTTACAAAACTGAGACCCACTTGAAACTTTACTTCACTTAAATTTCGCTTGAATTTTTTGCTACTTTAAAAATGATGAGATGAGAGTCGGAAAATTTTCCGTGAACCGGCAGAAAGCAAACGACCTTCTTTCTTGAGAAGTAATGGGATAATTCATTGGTAGACAACTCGTATTACCTTCCTACCTCCAATCTATCGGTGGAAGACCAATTAGCTTTCAGTCTCTTGATCCGTTGTCACGTCAATAGCGGCCATTATTTTTACTTACCAATCAGTACATGAAGACTAAATTAGACAAACTGTGCCAAGAAAGCAACCCTAGTCTGGAAATTGCAGCTGACGATATCTGGAACACGCTGAAAACAAACATCCATTCGGCTGCGGGGGTAGTACTTGATCGACACAGGAAAGAATCAAACCATGGATGACCGACGAAATACTGAACCTGATGAATGAGCGCCGACTTGTTAAAAACCAGCATGATAAATATAAGGAACTAAACCGCACTATTAAGAGAAAAATAAGGGAAGCTAAAGAGAAATGGACTCAAGAACAATGCGAAGAGGCTGAAAGACTTCATCAGCTGCATGACTCCTTTAACTTCCATAGAAAGGTAAAGGAAATAACTGGAGCAGGCATAAGAACAGCGTTGCCGTCAATAAGAAATCAACAAGGAAAACCGATATCAGATTCTGACGAACTAAAAGAAGTTTGGAGAAATTACGCGGAAGCACTATTCAAGAACCTTCGTACAAATAATCCCACAAACACTACCGAAAATATGAGCGGTCCAAAAATTATTGAGTCAGAAGTCAAATACGCAATAGGCTGCATGAAGAATGGTAAAAGTCCGGGTCATGACGACATATATGCAGAGGTTTTGAAGCAAGTAAATATCAAACATCTCACATATCTCTTCAACGTGATATATGACTCTGGGCAAATTCCCAGGGACTGGTTAAGGTCTACATTTGTTGCCATTCCAAAAAAAGCAAACCCAAGAAATTGCGAAGACTACAGACTCATAAGCTTGATGAGCCACGCGCTCAAAGCGTTCCTTCGAGTAATTCACTCAAGAATCTACAGGAAGTGTGAAGATATGAGTGGTGATACGCAGTTTGGATTTATCAAGGGACTTGGTACCAGAAAGCTCTCTTTTCGGGGGTAAGTGCACAAGTGCATCAAAATTACCGATAATTTTTGAATGAAATGTGTTTTTTTATAATTGCAAGAGTTTGTTTTCGTATTTTCGCGAAAAAGCCCGACTCCGCAGGAGGAGGACATTTTCGTAAAATATGAAAACAAACGATTGCAATTTGTAAAAAAAGCACATTGAATAAAAAAATTATCTGGTTATTTTTATGCACGAGGGTAATTTATTTGAATATTTCCCAAATTAATTAAGAACTCGAATCAAGTAAATTTAAATATTTTATTTAACAGAAAATACTAACAATAAAATTAAAATTAAATGTCAAATTAATTGTCAGAATATTACATTTTTTGACGTTTGTTAACAATAAAATCCCGCTTTGACGTTTCGTCAACAATATAAACTTGCGATGCAATTTTCGATTTCTGGCAGTGCTGTTTTCTCTGTAATTTTGCGAAAATTGCATTTCTCTTATGGGAACTTTAACATATGAGGGAAATATTCAATGAAACTGCTTGTTCAGAAATGCTACGACCAAAGGCAGGATGTTTTTGTCTGCTTTATCGGCTATCAAAAGGCTTTTGATAACGTAAAACACGGGCCACTGCTGAAAAGATTACAGGAGATCGGTTTGGATGATAAAGATATTAGAGTAATAAAGGAATTGTACTGGCAACAGCTGGCCGAGGTCCGTATTAATGGCGAGCTATCAACAGAGACCTTTGGAATTTCGAAAGGAGTCCGTCAGGGATGTGTACTGTCACCTATTCTATTTAACATTTATGTGGAAAAAATCTTTCAACTAGCATTAGAGAATGAAACCAGAGGTATCAAAGTCAATGGCGTCCCAATAAACAATATTCGCTACGCAGATGACACCGCGATCCTGACTAAAAACATTGAAGACCTCCAGTCAATACTAAATAAAATCAACGAATGCGGTGAAAAGTTCGGGCTACATATAAATATTGCCAAGACAAAAATGATAGTGATTAGCAGAAATCAACATATTACTCCTCTCAGCATCAATGGAGAAAATATTGAGCGTGTCGCTAAATTTACCTATCTTGGCGCTTCTCTAAATGAAAAATGGGAATATGATGAAGAAGTGAAGGGAAGAATTGGTCGCGCGAAAACAACCATCTTTAAACTCAAGAATATACTTCTTCACAGGAATATGCCACTACATACTCGAATACGTGTAGTACAGTGTGTGGCCTATTGTACTGTATGGTGTTGAAACTTGGTCACTTAAAGCCAGAACGCTAAATCGGATCGAAGCTTTTGAGATGTGGATACTCCGCCGATTGCTGCGTATTCCCTGGACAGCCCACACAACTAATGATGAAGTTCTTCAAAGAGCGGGCGTAGAAAAACATCTACTGGACACAGTAAAAAAAACGCAAAGTGTCATATCTGAGGCATATACTGAGAGGACCTCGCTACTCCATACCAAAGCTAATACTGCAGGGAAAGATCGAAGGTAGAAGGGGGCCAGGCAGAAAACAACACTCTTGGCTCCGAAATATAAGAAACTGGTGTGGTATACTGGATGCCGCAACCATTTTTAGACAAGCTGAGGAGGGCACCCTAGCTATTCTGTGACCATGAAATGGATAATTGATCGCCGACGTGCGGCATAGCACATGGCACCCGAAGAAGAAGAAGAATCAGTACTTACAGTTTGTGTTACCGCGACTCGGATCTGTTCTAACAAACCTAATTTGTGTTGTTAAATCTATTAGACCGGTCTTCCGGAATGTTTTTAAACTAGAAATTATAAGAGGTAATTTTTTTTGCTAGTTTCGCCGGATTTTAACTGCGAATAAAAACTACTTGAAATTTTATTTAAATTAGCATAATATTTTACGTCGTAGAAAAGTATAATTTTATTTATGGATTTAATTTATATTAAAGCATGTTTCTCAAACAAAGACCTGAGGAAACTCAACTTGTGCATGCAACCTATTAACTGGCTAAGAAAAACCACAGTGCCTCGGTTCGGATGTGCTGCTGCACCGTCCTATTAGAAATTGTTATACTGAATATCATCATCGTGTAGTTAAATAAATTTATTTAAAATGTTGTCTTTATTCCTCTCTGCATTGACGGTAAAATTAAAAAAAAATGGTCCAATTATTCTTCTTCGCCCATCCAAACGCCAATTCTTTAAGCACGTAGTAGCGATTCAACAAGTTGAGGATTGTCAGTGGACTACATTCTCATATTTTGAGAATTGATATACCTCAAAAGATAAAACCACGCTTCGTCAGAAGAAAATGCTATACAGTGCGAGTTTGTAACTTGGAATAAATTCGGTATGGTTTTGGTTTTTTGGTTAGTTGCTCGGACATGGTATTGATATTTTCAGGTGTGGTCTTTTATATTTAAAAAATATTGATATAGTGTATCCTAAATTAAAGATATGACTCATCGAGAACTTTTTTAAATGGCAACCCTAGCTTTTTATTTACTATTTTAAAACTGCATACTAAGCTAAACAAAACTACCATATTTCAAATTTTTACTCCCTGCTACTTATAAGATATTACATACATAAAAATTAATTTTGTCTACTTTAACCAAAAAAGTAATACTCTATTCATTGTTGAAATTTGTTTGTTAATAAATGCACAAAATGTTATTCATTAATTATTTGGCAATACTCTAAATAGAAGAAAAACTCGTTTTTACAATTCTAATAACTTCCAGAGAAATTAACCTACACCCATGCCTTATTCGTGCTTTTAACCTCTCGACATTTACCTATTTCATCTTAGAAACTTTGATTTTCAAGTACTCCTATAAAAAGTAGTACAGGGGAGTAAGGTGTGGAGACCTAAGTGGCCACTTAATGGGCATCCTTTTTCCAATCCACCTGTCTGGAAATTCTGCATCCAGATATTCAGCTCTTGCAGAATAGGAAGGGGCACCATCTTGTTGAAACCAGATGTTTCTATTCGGAACATCAAAGTCGACAGAATCAGGAAACAGAAGAACCAAATTCAGAACTAATTATTCCTGCAAGAATTTCAAATTTCTTGTCCCATTGAGATTTTCTTTAAAGAACATTAGTTTTATAACTCGATCATCAGCAATATCTGTCCAAACATTGACATGTTGCTGGGTGTTGAGTGTGGCCTTCCCACATGCAGTGTGGATTGTCGTCTGCCCAATAAAATTTTGTCGGTTTCAGTTTCCATGACATGAACATTGATTCATCAAAAAAAAGAATATTTTCTGTTTTTAGATTATCTCTCTGTAATAGGTTTATCGTTAGCCTGCAGAAAGGAAGTCTCCTATCAGGAATATCTTGTGTAAATTCCTAGAGAATTGTCATTTTGTAAGGATGAAATGTATGCGCGCGATGTTTTTCAGTAAAGTTAAGCATTACGTTGAAAGATTTTTTTGAAGTAACTTACTTTCAACAAAGGACAAAATAAAAGTCCACGCGATCCAGATATGTCGCGTACCAATGCTGAAATCTGATAATTCTGCCAAGAAATGTCAAAAGGTGTTGCTCTAAATTGACACAAAAAAAAGTAAACAAACGACGGATACTACCTCTTTTACTAAATGTTTTCTTTTTAGTTTAAAGTAAATAAAATTAATTTTTGTTTCATTTCTTATAAACGACAAGGAATAAAAATTTAAAATTCGGCAGTTACGTGTAATTTAATATGCTGTTGAAGAATAGTAAATAAAAAACTAGGGTTGCTATTTAAAAAAATTATCGATGGCGCCAGATCTCTAATTTAGGACACACTGTATCAACATAATATAATAACTTACAAACTCACACTGTAATTAACATTACATTATTTACAAACCATTGGCAGTAAGCAAGACGTTTATTATATTTCTTGAACAGACGTTTTAAAGGTTTTGTAGGTTCTTGCTTTACACACTGATGAAAGTCATTAACAAGCAACTTCGTCTGTACGAACGGTTGGCTTAACAGCACATTTTTTATGAGCCAGTTACGTGAAATACATCAACGCAGTTTCTATGCCATTAGCTAACACACCAGTTCGAAAATAGGTTTCAATGATGTAAATCTTGTTCTCGATGGTAAAACCTATAAATCAAGATCAGCTTAAGATTACAACAGAGAAAATACGCCACCAGAACTGCCTGACAAATTTTCACAATCAATGAATCATTGACATTCAAACTAAGCTAAACTTGAAAGAATTATTTCGAGAGGCTGAGGCATCCGTTTTTCATTTCATGGAGGAACAGTAAACTAAAATTATAAATGACAGCGGACCATTAAATAATTTGACATAAACAAGAATAAACCACCAGACTAGACTAATCAATTATGCACAAATATATTGTAGAAAACGCAACAAATCGAAAGAGTCGTAGAAGCATCAGTAACGTAGTTTCATAGCTGGACTATGTATAGGGTATTATTATGTATAAGGAGAATTAATTACCAAAATATAGCGATAGTTAAATGGCCTGAGCACTGATATCAATGCGACATAATTACAATAAACAAAATCAATATATGCAATTGTATAAATATATAAAATATGTAACCAGAATGTTAAAGGATCTGAAATGTGTAAAGTGTTTACACAGTGATATTATATAATACTATTATACTATGATATGAAATAAAGGTAAAAACATACAATTGAATAAAATGTCATTTTACTATTATATACCGGAACTAAAATACTTTACCATAATATTCATTCATACCATAGTATGCTTTACTTTGCAAGAATTTTTTTACGGATTATGTGAATTTTTTACTATTACTACTATTATTTTACTATTATACTAAACATTCTTGGTAAACCATTATACAGGGTGGCGCATCGAAAACGAAACAGATACATTTACTGGCAGCTCAGTTCTTTTTTGGACAAACGCTCAGACCCGTCGATTATGTTTTCGAGGGGGACACAAAATTGGCAAAAAGTCACATTAACACGTGCAGCCCCCTGGGCGGGGGTGGCACCACCCCTAAAATCTTAAATGGAAATTAGGGTCGAGTGATACCTTATTTTAAAGGTATTTCAATTCCCTTTATAATGATGTAAAATGTATGTACTTCAGAAGAAATTTGAGTAAAAGCAGCCACAAAAATTAAATGCTTGGGCTGGTATTTTTGACGATCATTTAGTTGGTCCTTTTTCCTTACCTGGAAATTTGACCGGTGAAATATATTTGGAATTACTGCAAAACGCCATATATTCTGCATTAACAGCAATAATTAAAAATCAAAATGATCGGCGGTATATTGCGAATAGGTTGATGTTCCAACAGGATGGTGTCCCACCACATTACGCATTACGTGTTCGACAATACTTAGATCAGACGTTTCCAGGTCGATGGATTGGTAGAAGAGGTGCTATTGAATGGCCTCCAAAATCGCCAGATTTATCACCTTTGGATTTCTATCTGTGGGGTCACTTAAAAAGCAAAATCTATGCTACTCAGCCAACATCGTTAGAAGATTTGCGACAAAGAATTGTGAATGAGAGCCTTCAAATTACTCCTCAAATATTACAAAATGTGCGGCAACGTTTTGAGCAAAATCTTTATTACTGCATGGAGGGTCATGGTGGTCATTTCCAACATTTACTTGGCTGACGGGTCAGTTCATTTTTCATTTTTACACTACTTTGCTGCCAAATGTATTGATCTAATCACTAATGATGATGTATTAGAGTTTTATTTAAGCTTTAAATCAATAAATCTCCAAAACTACTGAACTGAAGTACATAAATTTGACATCATTACAAAGGGAATTGCAGGACCTTTAATATAAGGTGTCATTCGACCCCCCTTTCCATTTAAGATTTTAGGGGTGGTGCCACCCCCGCCCAGGGGGCTGCACGTGTTAACGTGATTTTTTGAAAATCGACGGGTCTGAGCGTTTTTCCAAAAAATAACTGAGCTGCCAGTAAATGACTCTGTTTTGTTTTCGATGCGCCACCCTGTATATCTTAAGGCATCACCATTACGAGTGTTATGTATATTTGCGTGTACGACATTTCCATACTTTCTATGAATTAGAGAAACTGTCTTTAGAAAAAAATGCAAGGCAAGGTTAAAATACTTTCGCGGATAAAGATTGGTCTACAGTGATCTCGTGGTTTTAGTTTACAAAGATACCTTAAAGCTTTTTTTAGGAGTTCAAGGGCAGACTGCATCCCCTGTTGAGACTCAAACCTTAGAAAGCAATTTCACACCTAAATCTAGACTCTAACAAAGAAAAGTAAACAGATCTTGCCTTGGAGTTTTTCAAATTATTAGTAATTATTCTCACAGCATTACATGCTAACGCCAATTATTTATTAAGTGCAATTATATAATCAGTAAATTTAAGTTTTGAGTTAATATAAATGCCCAAAAACCTCGCAACAGTTTTGTTCTCTAAATTATGATTTTGGTTATTTGAGCAGTTAAGGCCGCAGGGTTCTTATTCAACCGCAGGATTGTAGTATAACCAGCGAACAAAGTAAAATGAACAATACTGATACTTGCTAAATCGTAGATACAATAAAAATAATAGGAGTCCCAAGACAAAGCGCTAAAAAACTCCATCAGGGTTAACAACCATATTAGAGTCGATTCCGTGACATCGAACAATCTGTTCTCTTTTATGTACTTGCACGAACCGAAACAAATGTCAGATCATCGACTAGTACGGTCAGCTATTTATATCCTAGATAGGACTTCCATCACCGATTTAGCAGCAATTTTGGCCTTGGTCTCCTTGGCCGCAGTGACTTTCCTGTAATGTGGTTTAAAGTATCAACGCTCGTTCCTATTCCGTTAGAAACTTCTAACCACAACCTTATTTCAACACTGAACAAACTACCAGTTAGTACCGAACAGACTCCTAAACCACACAAGATTTGGCATTATACATCAGCTAAGTAGAATGACCTAAAATATCATTTTCGCACCTTTTCTCAAAAAAGTGCCTTTCTAACGGTAACCCTTGGTTTACCAAAAATTGCGAACAAGCTAATAAATCAAAAAACTATTTCTACCGACAATGGCGTCAAAGCCCTACCGCCAAAAATCATACTTGTTTTGTTAACGCCCGAAACCAATGCAAGCAAACGATAAACCAAAGCAAAGAAGCACACAACCAGAGGATCAAAGACAAACTTCTTGAACGTCCTATTGGATCAAAATCATTTTGATCTTTAGCTAAGGCCGTCAGTCCAAACTTTACCAAGTCAATCATTCCACCTCTAACAAGTTCTGATGTCACTATTGCGATCGAAGCACAGGAAAAAGCAAACTTACTGGCGGAACTATTCTCTTCGCATTCAACGGTTAATTTTCAAGGAACAACTCCACCGAATATTACCCCTGGATCGAGAATATCCCAGATTTTCCGTCATCACTATGTTAAACGAATCTTAAGTAGTCTGGACAACAAAAAAGTTTCTGGTTCTGATGAGATTCCAGTCGACATGCGCTGATGAATTGACACCGGTATTTCGTAGTCTTTTTTGGCTTATTTTACAAAAATGGAATATTTTCTTCTTGGTGGAATACTGCCCGTGTCCAAAAAGGACCTTGCCAAAGAACAATCGTCCAGTCGCATTGCTTTCGGTTATATTAATAGTTATGGAGAATGCTATCACTGATCAATTATTAAGTTACCTGAAAGGCTTCAACATTATTAGTAACCGCAAGCATGGATTCCGAAAGTCTAGATCAACAGGAGATGTTTATGTTACTCACATTTGGAATAACGCAATAGAACAACATGGGGACAGGATTTTCAAGGCCGGGACCGAGGGCTCCTATTTGAAGTGAGAGCGTACGGAATTCTGGCTAAATTTTGTTCATGGCTGTCTAACTTTCTTAAAGACCGTTCTCTGCGGCTGGCCATTGACGGATTTCTTTTAGACACCTTTAACATCAATGCTGGAGTCCCTCATTGTTCTATATTGTCACCCACCTTCTTTTTACTATACATTACCGAACTTTTGGAAAAAGCTAAACATCCAATATATAGCTTTGCTGATGACAGCACACTTGTTTAATCTTTTACTTTGGATGCTCGAACATCGACTGCCAATGCACAGGTTAGTTATTTCAGGTTAGTTTTGGTTAGTTCAGGTTAGTTAGATTAGTTTAGGTTAGTTAAGTTAGTTACTTTAGGTTAGCCATATCATCATCTATAGGCAGAAAGAGGTCTCACATCTCAACAAAGGGCTGGAAGAAATTTTGTCTCGGGGTGACAGTAACCAAGTAGAATTTAACGCTATAAATAACTCAGGCGGCAGTTTTTCTAAAAGAGTTAATGTTGAAGAACCGGATATAGTCATGGCGGGACAATCGATTCCCTTGCTTCATCAATTAATTTAGTGATCGTCAATTTAGATAGACATAAGTCTTGGCATAGTCACGTTGCTGTCATTGCTAGGGCAGCCTCGCAGAAGCTTGAAATACTTTTCCTAACTAAGAACCTCTATACACCCAACCACTTTTGATGCTCTATAAAGCCCAAATTAGACCATCGCTATAGTACTGTTAGCATATTTGAGGCTCTGCTCCTAAACATACCGTAAGATTGCTGGATTCCATTTAAAGAAGTGTCATTCGCTTGATCGGTGACCATGATCTGACAGATAAAGTCTTGAACATTAAAGGCAGCTCAAGTCTATTTTACAAATAAATTCATGGCAAGGGCTCAACTAAGGTTGCCCGCTTGATTCCACCCATAGAGGTGCGTTTTAGATATACACGACGACCTACTACTAAACAGTCCACACGCACGTGGCTCAGATTAGTGTCTCTCGAACGGCACTGTTTAAAAATTGTTTCATCTGGAGAACGTCATCACTCTGGAACGACCTCCCTGAGGCCGTATTCCTCAACGAATGTAATCTCCAACGTAAATCGATTTCTGTGCAACACGCACCGCTATACCACCGCTAGAACTCGGGCGCAAACACTTCCTCGACTGGTAGGTATCTTTAACATCCCTTGTCGTATAAATAACAATAATTAATTAGTATGCGATATATTGAGTAACAGCTACTAAATTCGTTCTTTATGATCATTTACCAAAATACATCTTTTTAGTGTATTTTGTAAATAGTATATTTCAAATATCTTTTATTTTCCCCATATATCCGACTGAGGGAAGATTACCCAATTTAAATAATCAAATTCCACTTTCAGCTCTTGGCTCGATCCGGCATACTGAATAAGATAGCTTTGATCGACTTTTATTATTTGTACCACTTCGTTGCACACCAAGACTTTTTGTAGGAAACTCTTTAAACAAAAAGGTACGTGCATTACAGGAAGTCGGAACTAGTTGAACTGAATAATTTAAAGATTTCTTTATTCTCTACTTGAAAATTTAGAAATTCGTATTAAAATTTCAACATTGAAATAATGGTAGGCATGTTTCTTTCTTGCTCCTTATTCTTATTTATTTTTCTTTATGTCAGGACGTGTATTAATTAAGTTACATTATACAGGGCCCTGCAATAGTTTCTATACCAATTAAGTTAGGGATTTCGTTGGAACGCAGACCTACACTGTTATATGAGTGTATTTCGAGAAAATATTTTCGCATATACAGAATGGTCCAGAAAAGTATGACGACACATTTTTTGTTTTTTAAGTGGTACACCCTATATATTATTGCATATTTTGGTTCCTTTTAGTGTTCTTTCTTATTTCTCAAAGTTTTAATTGATTTGCTCTAGTCGTTTACGAGCATAAAATCCAAAACAATAAAAAATCGTTTGGCATGCCTTGAAAAAATTATTAAAAAAACGGCCTTAGATCTGTTTTGTCTAAGCTATATAGTGTAAACTTGAATACAAGAGGCCCAGCGACACTTTGACATTAAGCAGTTTTATCTTATTTTATATAGGGTGTCCAAAATTTGGTTCCAAAAATGACAACTTTCAAACTAGTTTTCCATAAGATTTTCAAAATTTATATAAATTGAAATTAGGAGATTTGTTTTGATTAATAAATAAACGTTTATTTACAACTTTGGACTTTAAATTCACTTCATTGCCTTACATAAAGGAGGTCACCCCAAAACTGTCAAGACTGTTCAGAGAAATCAATAATGTAAAGATTGCATACAAGCCAATACTTACAATAAACTCTATACATTCAAAACTCAAAGACAAAACACAATCCAATCAGCTATCAGATGTTGTCTACAAAATCCCTTGTGCAGACTGTAATAAAGTATACATAGGTCAAACTACTAGACCGAGGTCTAGTAGAATCACGAACTACAAGAGTGACTGTAGACACCATCCAGAGAGATGTGTCTTTGCCGAATATGCAAATAATTTGGATCATAACATTAACTTCAATTCGGCTGAGATTCTAACCTCACAAACTAACTATAAAGAAAGATTCTTTTTGGAAATGACATTTATTGCACAAGAACCTAATAGTATGAACAAAAGAACGGATATCCAACATTTAAGTGTAATCTATTCATATCTACTCCATTTGGATAAAAATTTACTTACAATTAATTTAAACAATAATAATACCTCGAACCTCATATAATACAGTAGAACGATTTCTCAGGCTTGCTGCATGATAACATTTAAATCCAAAAATTCTCGGTATAATATTATCTCTATTGTAAACCGCATTAAAAATCTTTCTGACATATTCAATGACATATAAAAATGACAGTATTTCCTAACCTATTCAGTCACATAAAATGGTGACACGTAAGTCATGTTTTCCCGCTTAATATTTTCATAATTTTAAAATTGTGTAACGGTTTTTCAAAATGTGAACATCTAATTTTTATTTTATTTTAAATTGTGTGTTTCTTCGTCCATATACAATGGTTTTAATATTGTCTCCAAACTTTGGCTTTACTTGCAATTAACTTAGGTTTTCAACACGTTTTCTTCTCACATGTCTCTAATTAATTTTATGAACATTTGTATGAACAATCTCAACAAAGTTGTAAGTAAACGTTTATTTATTAATCAAAACAAATCTCCTAATTTCAATTTATCTAAATTTGTAGTCTCCCTGAGGATGGAAATGAAATGATTACCGAAAGCTTGGAATAACTTTAAAGAGTACTCTTTCATTTGCTGCACTCCCCAAAAATGTATATATGTGAAAACTTTGTTCTCTAGCCACTTGGTGAGACCTTATACCATAAGGATTTACCATATTTTGCTAAAACAGCTATTCTTTCTTAGCTTATTCTTTCTTTCCCGGTAGTTTCTGCAATCTAAGTTTGTATTTTAGTACTAACAGTGTTAGTCAAAATACGCCAAATTTTGCTATTTAATTCAGCGTTCGTTGGGGCATGTAGCCCAGAGAATCGCTGTTTTAGCAAAATTTGGTAAATCCTTATTGTATAAGGTCTCAGCAAGTGGCTAGAGAACAAAGTTCTCACATATATACATATATATACATTTTTGTATGTCATGCGCTGTATATTATTTTACTATCTGATGCACAATTTAAATACAAATATTTTTTTTGTATTACAAATGTATATACACTGCGTCCATAAAGTCTTGCACAAATTCATTTCAAATTCAGGGGCTTACTTTTTTTAAAAACGCTCGGACACGTCAATTAGTACTTTTGTTTGCGCATTTTTTAACGTAAAATGTTTTTATACAGGGTGTCGCACGTATGAGGTATGAGGTCATCAAGGATTTTTTTAATGGAACACCCTGTATATTATATCAATTTTGAATTCTATGATGAACACTTAACACCTCTGGAAATCACGGTTTCCGAAATATTGACGTTTGAAAATTTATTTTAAACACATTTATTGATGACCTCATACCTCATACGTGCGACACCCTGTATAAAAACATTTTACGTTAAAAAATGCGCAAACAAAAGTACTAATTGACGTGTCCGAGCGTTTTTAGAAAGTAAATACCTGAATTTTAAATGAATTTGTGCAAGACTTTATGGACGCACTGTATAGTAAAATTCTTGACCGTTTTCAAGATATTTACCAAAAACTATAAATATGCCCATTTCATTAGTAAAGTATTACAAAAAAGATCTTTAACGAACGTCAGGGCCCCTAACAAGTTTCTCGAGAAGATATTCAGGCTGCTAAAATGTTTGTACCTTAAACACTAGAGTACATATCTGTAAATTAAACCTCTACTCTAACCTTAACCAATTCGAATTCAGGAAGTGCTGGGTAACATAATCAAATTTTCTAAGCCCATAACACCAATCTAAAGCAACTGTTCTGAAGCTTTTGCAGACTGTCTTTATTTTCTAGCAACAAAGCAGACCGAAAAGGTGCATTACAATATGACAATGAAGATAAATCAAGCTAATTGCACAGTCCTAAGTTGACAGGTGTCGACAAAAAGTTTTTAAACATGTCGAAGGTTTTTAATTTGCCATAGCTCTTTTGTACTAAGCACAGTAAATACTTAGGTTCTTGCAGCGAGCTGAACACGATTAAAATTGATATTGAGGTTCCCAGAGATACCATTAGTATTGTTACCAAATAAAGGAAGCTGTGTTTTGATTTGATTTAACGAGTGACTGTGGGCAAGAGACATATCATAGATAATTTTAGGAGCTTGTCTGATATTCGTATTAGCCAACTCAACATCACCAGGACCAAAGCTATAGTATAGTTAAAAGTCGTCAGCGTACTGATGCGAGTTTGAATGTTTAAATAGCCTCCAAAATCTGCCGTATACAGCGAAAACAAAAAGGGGCCCAAAGTACTGCCTTGGGGTAGACCACGTATCATGGTTACCATATCAGAAAAATTGTTGTTAACTGATACTATCTGACGTCGACTATAAAGGCAGTTTCTTAAAAATTCGACAACAGTAACGTCCAGGCCAAAATACCTAAGCTTAGTACACAGTGTATCGTGGTCAAGGGTGTCGAAGGCTTTACTGTAAGCAAGTACACTTACTAACATAAGAAGCATGAGTGATATCATCGGTAACCTTCAATACAGCTGTGGTTGTACTATGTCGCGCCAGGAAACCTGACTGAGGCACAGGAACAACTTTTTGTTGTATAGAGTAATTATTTAGTTGCTTAGCCATGATTTTCTCCAAAATTTTAGATAAGACAAGCTACAAACTTTTCAGCCTATAATGGGAAAATTCCCTAGGTTTACCTTTTTTAGCTACGGGAAGAACATTGTCAATTTGATACATAAGCTAATGATGAAAGTTATGTGGGTAATTAAGTGGGGGACTAACAAAAAAATATTTTTCCGGTCAATCCGTCATCTCCCCTGGAATTAAAACGCAACAGATTATTCCCTCCACCCTGTCAGCATCAACCACGGAATATTTAAAATTAAAATTAATATGACCAAAAGTAGAATTTTTATAATGATTCAAGAATGTATTATAAGCCTGGATATTTTGCAAGAAATGCATATTAAAACTATTGGGAGCACCAATCTCTCCGGGATCATAATCAGAAGTTAAGCTATATATGCAGTGCTGCCCAGAAGTCCGGATTAAAATTAGTATAGCCTTAACCTGTAACTTTTGGGGAAAATTCTCGAACACGTCAATTTCGTTTTATATATGCTCACATTTTGACGTTATTCGTTTGTTTTTTTATAGACATTTGTAAAAGATATGACGACATCGATCTTTTTTTTAAATTAAAACATATAGCTTGTGATACATCATTTGAAAGCTAATATCTCGTACAGTATGCTCATAAATCTTAGCGCGATTCTGTCCAGCTATTTCAAAATGGCGACTGTTAAAAGTTTTAAAAAAACCCCTATTTAAATAAGCGGAAATGATAAATCATTCATGTTTTTTTTTACCTGTCAAGGTAAGAAATCTTCATTGTTTCACGTTCTGACATTTTGTGACATTGTGACTTAACAATAGTTATGGTTTATTTGTTATTTATTTTGTCAAAAAAAAATAAAAATGTAACGAAGCCAAGCAAAACACAACAGAAAGGTGGTTTAACGTGGCAAATGTTGGAAATGTCCTCCACCCTCTACTTGGCATGCTCCCAGACGATGGTAAAATCAGTCGACGGAATTTCGAATGGCTTCAGCCGGTATGTTATGTGTCTCCAATCTAATTTTGTTTTTCAAATCTTTAATATTATTTGGCTTATTTTGGTAAACTTTTTCTTTTAAATATCCCCAAAGAAAATAGTCTAGAGGGGTTAAGTCTGGGGCCTCGGTGGCCATTTAATTGTACCACGTCGTCCAATCCAGCGAAAATTCGGTCATTAATGATACCTGCCATACATTTACTTTCTGGGGCCGCTGAGTATGCGCTTCAAATATCCATCGTGGATTTTCTTGACTCCAGAAATGATAATTATGTCTGTTAACCACCCCGTCTGAATAGAAAGTAGCTTCATCCAAAAATAATATGTTCTGTGGAAACCTATTATTCTCGTCACACCGTCTCATCATTTCTTCGCAAAATTGCAAACGCCTATCATAGTCATCTTCTAAAAGCTCTTGGACAAGACATACTTTATAAGGGTGGTATTTTTCTGCTTTTAAAAATCTTCCAATAGTACCTCTAGATGTATCATGATTTTGAGCCACTGAAACTGTTGAAACATGCGGATTATCCTGCAGAGATAATGCAATATCCAATTTTTCATCGTCGCCTAAAACACGTGGCCGTCCATTTCTAGGCAAGTCCTTTACTGTGCCATGTTCATCAAATTTGTGAAATATTTTACTAACAGTGCCCTGTGAAATTTGATTTTCCGTATATTTAGCATTAAAAAAAGTGCACACTTCACTTTGACTTCTTATTTTGTCTACACATCCTAACAATATCAAGACTTCGATACGCTTGCCTTTCCGACAAAACCATTTTTGTTTAGAAAATTGTAAAATAATACCTCGGAAATACCTAAATCAATTTTACAAGTTCACAATGTCACAAAATATCAGAACGTGAAACAATGAAGATTTCTTACCTTGAAAGGTAAAAAAAAACATCAATGATTTGTCATTTCCGCTTACTTAAATAGGGTTTTTTTCAAAACTTTGAACCCAAGCAAATCTTTTTGACACCTATACTTACCCAGACTTGTTCAATGTCGTCATAATACGGATTATCATCAAGATCTCTAAACTTAAAATTGTGATTCAAATAGAATCCAACACCTCCCCTTCTGGCGTCGCGATCACTTCGCACAAATTTGTAACCACTAATTTCGAGTGCTTCAGAAGATATTCCTTTGTTAAGCCAAAAAAAAATGTGGTTATTAAGTGCAAAGTTACAAAGGCAAACACTTTTATGGGTGTTTATGTGAAATACACTTTCAAATTACAAACTTAGTATTTACTTTCCATTTTTAACTACCACGTGTAAGGCAGTATCCCTAGTTTCAAAGTCAGGTTTTTAAAGAAAAACGAGATGGGGTTAAATGCTTAATCAACTTTACCTCTAAAAAGGACGTGTTAGTTCGCTTGCTGCATTTGATGAGAGCGCGTATAATCAGCATTTTAAGGTTAACACGAAACAATAGGTAAAGCAGTTACTAAAGGTGCGTACAGTTATTGGTCCGTAAAATTGTTGGTTATGTTCCAAATATAGAAAAAATTTAAGTTGGTTTAAATATGATTTAGAATTGATTTCTATACAATTATCAGGTTCATCACAGTCAGCTGCGTCACAAAATCTCATGACGCAGCTGATTACCGTGTGACGAACCTGAGAATCGGGTATATTTAGGTATGGCACTCAAACAAGCAGAACGAGCTAAACACTATCGAGAAGCAAAATCCAGGAAAAAGGAGGATTATTTAAAGAATGGATAGAATTATAAAGTGCGCCACATCATGTCAAGTTCGTCACATTTGAAATATTTGTCGTAGCTCGTTACGAAATTATTAAGTATGTATTACTAAAAACTCTAAACTATCTAAAATTTTAATAATATTCCATCCTCAAATAAATTATATCAACCATCAAACTGTACCCATAACTGCATTGTCGTGACGAAACTGATGACCACATTTAAGCAAATTGCCTAAAAATGTAAGAACAACTTGAATATTGAACTGCCCTATTTATAAAATACAAGATATCTATTTTTAGAATGACATTATTTGATTATATCATTATTAAAAAAAATGTATTTTTAATTTCTATTTGGTCACTTTAAATGAGACCCAGGTATAGTGTAACTAGCATTATTGTTTATTTGATGATATGTTTTATTATTCTTCAATTTTTTTCTGTATTGGTACAACACGTTTCTCGGATTTGATCCCACTGTACGTCTGCTTAAAAATCGCCGCAATGGCAGATGTCTGTATGTGAAATCACATCTGCACTTTATTTAAAGTGGATCAGGCTAGATGTATGACCGCTTTGCCATCTTGAAAGCTAAGTCCATGTAACATAAATATAGGCTAAGGAAGGCATTGTTCGGTTAAAATATATTTGGCCACCTTGATGTAGAAATCATCATTAACTAGATATTATATGACTAATATTTAGTTTAAAAAAAAAATTAGTTTATTATCAACATAGTTCGTCAATTTGCGTTTTTATCAATAACTTATAATTTTATTATTTAAATAAACTCAAAAAAAAGTGTCATTCTATTCACTGTCCTTACTGCTGACTTAAATAAGAGGTTTTCATAAACTGCAGTTCTCAACTTTTCTAATCTTTAAACTAAGGGTCGCATTTTTCATTAAAAAAAGTCAACCTAGAAATAATCCTCGCGACCCTAATTGACGGCTCGTTTAAAAGCAGACTGCTTTAATCTTATTGGAAAATTTCTGGCTTTTCCTCGTGCCTTATGAAATGGAAAATTATTCAACTTTTTGTATTTATTGGACGTTTTAGCGTGGTACCCTGAAGCGCCATGCAAATTATTGTTTTGAATAAGATTGGTTTAATTCCATACTTAATATAATGAAGTCGTTTGACAAATACGCGCTTGCAGTCGATTATATCAAAGCGGTTTTAACACATTATTCTTTTATTAAAAATTGAACGAGGTCAAATATTTTTTAATAACTTATAAACTGCAAGCCATTCGTAAGGTAAGGATGGCAGATGTTGGTTCTACCAAATAATTAAAATGCGGATTGCTTTAAATTTTTAATATGATTAAATAGTATATATTACAGCTTGTTCATTATAGTTTATATCGATAAAAGGTTTGTATCCGTGACTTCGCTTGAAGAGAATATCTTTAAAATGATCTTTCTGTAAAGAAAAATGCTAATTTTGCCAAATAAAAATATAGTTAATATCGATAAGAGGTTTGTACCCGTGACATCGCCTGCAAAGAACACATGAATTTAATATTTTTAGAATGGTCTTTCGGTAAGAAAAATGCTTATTTTACCGAAAACAATTTAAAAAAATTGTCTTTGTCCAGCCAGGACCGCGAGGAGGTACTATCAGTTTTCCTTGCGAAGAAAGGGGTGAGTACTATGTGAGTTGGAATATACAGTTAGTACTTAGAATTCGCTATATATATTTTAAAAGCAAATTGATCGCATCAGCAGAATTACAGTAAACGTTCTGTAATATAACAAGTCTTTAGGACGTGCTAAACGAACATATTTAATTTAAAATTCATAAACAATTTAATGACTGGAATCGTCAGAACTTTCAGGAGTAGAATCATTTCCAGGTTAATTTACTACTGGCGCTATTATAGGTGGTGAAACAGCATATCCATATTTTATTTTTATAACATGAGCTACGCAATTTTTCCATACATCGCTATTCACTTTGTTATTACCTGCCGAATAATATCAAGGACAACTGCGCTTAAAGTTGGAGGTTGATTATTGAGTGATACTCTTTGCTGACAAGAGCAACACATTAGCTACAAAGCCATATGTACTTCCGGCAAGATAACGCGTTTTCCTCTCGAACACGGTGTACCAAAAGTACAATTTGTACTGTCTACCGAACCATACTTAACAACATCATAAGTATCAAACCAAGTTTCAATTAAATAAATTATACCTTTAGCGGAACATCAACATTTTACAACAAACATCACGCAATGTTGTTGTAACCTCGCAATTTATCACGAACCAGTTCTAAAGTTGACACTATATTATCCTTTTAAAAGTTGTAAATAGTTCGCAGAATAAAGCCCCTTGTAGTATTGTCAGCCGTTTTGAATTTTTGATTTATTGATGTGCACTTTATGGAATGACCGGTTACAGTCCCAAAATTGGACGTAGTTATGCAAAAACCTACCAACCCACAAAAACATTATTCTGAGAAAATCGATGTTAAAGATTTTAAGATAAATTTGTTATTAAATCGGTACCAAAGCAAAATTTAATATCCAGCTTTTAGTATACAATGGGCATTCGCATGCTTTCCGAGAATGAAAACATTTTGTTGACTAATTTTTTTAAATCGACTGAATTTTCTGGGTTCTGGGTCATTTATTTAATTAAAACATTGCATATAATGAAAAATTAACTTTATTCTTGGGATGATATTCTTCTGCGTATTGCGCATGCATTTATGCAGAACGCTACCAACCCACTTGTGCATATAACGGTTTGACGTTTGGTGAAAATCTCCTTTTTGCAGTAACCTACCAACCCACTTGGTTGTTTTATTAAATATTATAGATATAGCTACCAAGTGGGTTGATATTCTTCTGCGTATGTTAAATAATCGAATAAGATATAAATGGATTGGTAGGTAACCCAGCTGTTCATTATCGGGACCCTGAATTAGATGGTAGGTTTCTGTAAATCACAGATTACAGTAAGAAAAAGTTCGTTATGTGCTTAACTCATTTTTAGCGAAGTTGTGGGTTGGTAGGTTTCTGCATAACTACGTCCAAATTAATAACGTTATAAATTCTTATAAAAACCAAGTTGTGTTAATTCATTACAAGTACATTTTTGTACAAAGCGTATTTTCAGTATTTCCCGGATTTTCTTTTTTAAACACGCGTACATATTTCAAATAGTGCGTTGACCTTGAACATATAAATCTTTGTTTCTTAATTCCGGACTTATTTCCCTTTTAGTGACCGACTCTGGCATCGATTCATTATATTCCTGCGATAACTCACCTTGACCTTCTGTTTCAAATTGTCGCCAAAAGTTATACTGATATAATAAAATATAGGTAACAAGTAAAAACTTACTTGTCTAAAAGCACACAGTTATAGCAGAAAATGAAATATGTAAATTACAGTAAATCGTTTCAACCAGGCACGTCACTGTCCGATTTCCAATATCTCCTACCTGAAGCATCAAGTGATTTTAAAGCTGATAAGGGATCACCCAATTGGCGAACCTTTAACTATTTGCTGTTCTTGTCTACAGCACATAAATTTGTATGTATATGCTGCTCTATTAGTTTTCTCACTCGAAGTCTCATTTAGCACTTTAAATTGTGGGTAAGCCTCGACGATCTATTGCTAGGGTGTTGCCAGTTCTACCAAAATTTCGTAAGTGTAGGAGGAATATAAGGGTTTATTAATTGTTTATTTTTTTTGTTTAACAGCAGTGAAATTCCCTTTAGTTTGATTTAAATTATTTTTGTATAAATACTATTTTTGACGTACTACCTAAAAAATTATTACAATATTCATGAATGGCTTGTTCTTTCTTTCTTTGACATTGGAAATTTCTTGGTTCAAAGTAGATTTGCAAACTAGCTTACAAGAAAGATATTGACTATAAATTAAATTCTGATATAAGAGAACACTTTTAATAATAAAAACTTAAGAATTTTTAAAGAAAGATCTGGCAACCCCGATTATGATGCCGGTCCCTTTGAAGCCCGGTCGAAGCTTTTTTATCGAGATTTTTTATTCATCAAACTGACTTTGGAAAAAGTATATATCGCGTGATGTGATAATTCACCAATTCACGGTTAGAGGCCCAGACAGTAGACAGCGACAAGAAGACTTGAATGGAAAATATGTGGGAGTTGCGTCGAGCTCTCCCTTGTGGGTTCCCGTGGATACATGTGGCCGTATTAATTTCTATTTTTGTGAATTAAATCTAAACACAATGAATAATAGAAGGCGAAGAATAATGTCTCTTGTGATCAATACGAAACCGGGAAGTGATTGTGAAATCGATGGTAAGCATTTTTTATTGTGGTTTAACATTTTTTAGTTACTTATAACCAAAAATACTAGTTTTGCAGATCCATATCATGATTCTGAAGACTCCCGTGATCGTAACTATTTGCCAGATAGTGATAATGCATTGACTGATAGCAGTGGACCTGGATATATGGAATATTTTCCAACGCAAAACGTACCAAATTCAACAAAATAATTTTGAATATACTCCAGTTAGCTCTATCAAAGACGCATTAATACTTTTTTCCTTACAAGTGGTAAATCCTATGATTTTTTAAATTTATTAGTTGATAATGAAATTGCTTAGATGATTGTGGAGCAAACCAATATATTTGCCGCACAGCCCTTAGTAGAAAATACTGATTATACGCTATCTTCCAGATTCCATGCTTGAAATGAAAACAGATGTATCGAAAATAAAGATTGTTTTAAAAATCATCGGCTACATGGGCTTAGTAAAAATGCCTTCATTGAACAAATATTGGAGCAATGACTGCAACTATCAAAATGTAGTATGTGGAAATATTATGTCAAGAAATCGATTAGAACTCTTGCCAGCAATGGTCCACACTGAGCGAAATATCGAGTTGACATAACAGACAGACCTTCGAATTACGGCAACTAAGTCGAAGAAATTGCTTCA
The DNA here is from genome assembly GCA_963920685.1 of Polydrusus tereticollis. NCBI lineage: Eukaryota > Metazoa > Arthropoda > Insecta > Coleoptera > Curculionidae > Polydrusus > Polydrusus tereticollis. The sequence goes on from OY987333.1 coordinate 91,512,810, forward strand.
AATCACTGTTCATGAGTTATAGTAGCCCTGAAGATGGGATGTTTAAGCTAGCTAGCTTAGCTAATCGTAACTGGGTTTGACGAACACATGCGACGTGAGCTGCAGCAATTCATTGTTTAAGCTGCCAGAGACCAATAAAGGAATTGTGATGCGTTACTACTCGGTCTAGATTAATTCATAATTCGAGCTATCAAGAACCTTTCAGTTGTTCTAGCTTACTTAACGACTATAGATTTAGTCTTAAAGTTGGATTATCATCATTTTCACGCACCTATATGAGAACAAACTCTGAACAAAAATGAAAATAGATCCCTCCGATCAACGATTGCGCGGATAGCAAGTCCAGTTATGTGGTCCATGACGACGCGATGTGCGCGAGGTACTAAAAACAATAGGATGAAGTTACCGCGCCAAATCGGCACGAGCGGGAATTCGGAACTTTCCGTGACCTTTCGATCAGTGATTCACCCTCGACAGGGGTTTTTAGAGCACTCTTTATGACTTACTTCAACAACAAATAATAATTTAAAGAAATAGTCCATTCTCGAAGTGGAGTTGAAATATAGGCAAAGGGGAAAAAAAGGTCAAACAAATAATAAGTTACACATGGTAATGAGTTAAAATAATGCACGTCTGGGTCAAAACGGCACTTTAAAATCAGTTAGTAAGTTTTCCCAATCCAAAAACTGAGTTCAGGTAACTCATAAATTGTTACAAAATGAAGGATTGTGATAATCCCAAATGTGTTTAAAATGTTGATATTTCTGTATTGAGGCGAACCAAAAGAAGTTAAGTTATTGTAGCATTTTTAAATAATTTGTGATAATTTATAGGCTCAATTTGAATAACATAGAAACGTGCGTTAAAGTAGCTCTAATTCTGCAGCCCACGACATCAGTAAATCCATTTTTGTCAGTGCACGTTTCTGACTATCTTGCCAACTTAACAAATAGCAGGGTTCATGAAGTAAAAATTTTATTGGATAGGTAATAAATAAAATAATTATTGTGAAATGGCCTACACTCCAGGTATTGATGAAAGTTTGATACCGTTCCTTGGTAGACTAATTATGAAGCAGTAAATTCCAAACAAAGCTTATAAGTACGGCATTAAAGTTTTTAAGTCATACGTGCAATATGAGAGTCTATACTGGGAAAAAAGGAGATAAAAATAAACCAGTTTCCATAAGTATTGTCCTCGAACTTAGCGAAAGCGGTTGAAAGGAAGGAAAACTCATTTAGTAGGCACGTTGAGTGCAAATAGGAAAGGTCCAGAAGTTATAGGAGCTAAAATGAAAAAAGGAGAAATAAAGGCTCAGTAATAGAGAATGGAATTTCAATTTTAAAGGGAAAGGATAGAAGAGACGTTATGTTATCAACCCACTATACTGATGAAATTGTAACAACCACAATAAGAGACAAAGAAATTGTTAAGGCTTGGGTAGTTCTTAACTATAATGAAGGCAAGGCATCGGTTGGTCTTCCCGATTAGTTTGGTAGTTATACCTCCTGTTTACGAAAAACAGTGGTATAATGAAATTTCCTTAGAAATTATTAAAGCTAATATTACTGCAATTTCCCGAAGCCGTGATTGATAAATCCGTAGATAAAACTGAGAACGAGGACTTGCAGTTGCCTTAAAACAAAAATGGTCTACAAGAATACGTCTTTGAGAAATGTCCAGCAAGTGCGAAAGAATGAAGAAATTATTTCAAAGGTTGCTATCGGAAAAAATTAGAGACGAAATTCAGAAAAGCAAAATTAAAAAAACGTAACAACTTATTGTAAGGACTGTCTAAATTAACCAAGATATTGTTTGAAATGTTTCAACGTTAAACACAAAATTTGGTGTATTCTAATATGTTCGTTTTACAACCTAAACTTTAACAAATATCGTAATACAAACAAAAATAAATAACAATGAAATACGTTAATTTTTTTTTTAAAGTACAGAATAGTTGTCCACCAAGGCGTGTAACTTTTTTAAAAATAATTCTGCATGCCATAGCGGCCACAAAAGCAGATACTGGTCACAAAATCTATATATATATCTAATTATCTATACAGTGTGTATCAGCAAAATGGAATAAATTCGATAATAAATACATGGGGGCGTGTCCAAAAAAACGCTCGGACAGGTCGTTTAGTATTTCTAGTTGCGCATATTTTTCAATAAAAATCTTTTGTACAGGGTGTGTCATGTAATAGTGGCAAATACTAATTTTCTTATTTTAAATGCAACACCCTGTATATTATTCAATTTTTGGATTCTTCAGAAAATTCTAGACATATTTCGTGTACAATATCCTATACCTATCTTCAACTGTTCCGGAAATATTAAGTGTTTTCAGATTTATTGCAAAAATTAACAACACTGTAAGTAAGTATAAGTAGTACAAGTAGTACAAGTAATACTGTTTATTTCTTAATAATGTAAAAAACAAGAAAAACATTAATGTAGGAGATGTTGAAAATGCTCGCCGCGAACGTCTTGGCAACATCCTAATCTTAAATAGAAATTTCTTTTAACGTTACTGAAAATCTTAGGCGTGACGGATCTAATTGCAAGCGTTATTCGTCTTCTTAAGTCAGCTAAGTAGAGGGGTTTAGTTTTGTATACAATATTTTTGACATAACCCCATAAAGAAGAAGTCTAATGGCATCAGATCAGGGGATCGTGCTGGCCATTCCATCGATCCACGCCTCCCTATCCACCGATTTGGAAATACTCGGTTGAGGTACTGTCGGATATTGATTTGGTAATGGGGTGGTGCTTCATCTTGCTGAAACCATATCATATTCGCTAGAAGTTGTGGGTTTGCTGGATCAGGATATAAGTTTGTCAAAGGTGGCAAGACATTATTTTGGAGCAGTGCTAAATAATTATCGCCATTTAAATTGCCATTAATGAAAAAGGGACCTGTGATATGATCTTCAACAATTCCTGCCCAAACATTAACCTTTTCAGGATATTGCGTATGTTCTTCTCTTATCCAGTGAGGATTTTCCCTAGACCAATAGCGGCAATTCTGACGATTAGCATGACCGTGAAGTTTAAAGGTGCACTCATCAGAAAACAAAATATGTTCTAATTGGATCACATTGTTATTTAACATTGCCATCATTTGTTCACAAAAATACGTTCTCCTATCAAAATAGTCTTCCATGAGCTCATGAGTAGGTATCATTTTAAAGGGATACATTTTATTTTTTTGTAATGGTCGAATATTCGGTGAATGGCAGACATCGAATATTGGGTCTCTTTTTCGACTAGAAGTATGTGGGTTTTCCTGAAACTCGAGCATAAAATCTAATTTGCTATCATCACTTATTGCATTGGCAGCTACTTTTTTATCTGCTTTACATGTCCAAACTGGCGAATCTGCTTTTCTATTTTACTAATTATCTCTTGAGTTATAAGCGACAAATTTGGAAATTTTTCATGAAGTAAGCTATTTGTGTCCGTGTTTTATCTCCATAACCAATCATCTGTAGAATTGTTATTTTGTGCATTTCTGTTAAACAAACCATTTTTCTGATATGCAGTTAACGAAATTCAAACGACTATAACACTGACAACTACTGTCATGCAGACAGGCAACAATTTGCTAAGGTCAGACGTTTTAAACAAAAGTAAACAAAACTATTTATACCTTTTTTTTATTTCATATCAGTAAAACATTTTAACATCAATTTTCAACATCTCCTACATTAATGTTTTTTTTTCGTTTTTTACATTATCAAAAAATAAACAGTATTACTTATTAGTTTTTTAGTGTGTGGTTAATTTTTGCAATAAATCTGAAAACACTTAATATTTCCGAAACAGTTGAAGATAGGTTAGGATATTGTACATAAAATATGTCTAAAATTTTCTGATGAATCCAAAAATTGAATAATATACAGGGTGTTGCATTAAAAATAAGAAAGTTAGTATTGGCCACTGTTACATGACACACCCTGTATAAAAAGCTTTTATTGAAAAATGCGCAACTAGAAATACCAATCGACGTGTCCGAGCGCTTTTTCGGACACGTCCTTATGTATTTATTATCGAATTTATTCCATTTGGCTGATACACACTGTATAAAAAAAAAACTGAAATAAATACACCACTCCACAGCACCAGTGCATACATATTGTATTGAAAAATTTCATAAAAAATATGTCCGCTGATAGGGCCAATACATAAGAGGAGCGGACACGGATGTCTGCTGTAGGCTGCAAAATCATAGCCGACCAGATACCCTTGCCCGCCCTGGTAGCGAATGTGTTAAATATCAGAAAAAAATGAATTTTTTGGCAACGGGGCCAGCAAATTAAAAAAAAAATAAAAGACGGATATAAAGGTCTTTCTTTACTTAATCAAATAGCTAAAAAATACACAGAATAACTTACTTATATAGAATATTTCTCTCATGTGTAAAAACTACCATATGAAGCGGGAAATTTTCGACGAAAATTGCCCAGTAGGTGCAAAAATGTCCCGTCGAAAATTTCCCTATAGGTCCGTATCTAAGTAACAATAATTAATATTTACAATAGCACCTTGTAGGTGTATTATTGTGTTGATATTATGTATTGTGCTTTCATTTCACGTACTCGAGAAATATTCTACCGAATTACATTCGTGCATCAAAATAGACCTGATAATTTTTCATTCAAGCATGTTGCCAGTAAAAAACTGGATTCGGTTATTTTCATATTTTGTTTAAAGAGCCCTCCACCTTCGGTGTCGGGCTCTTTTGCCAAAATATGAAAATAAACTCATCCAGTTTTTAGACAACATGCTTTCATAAAAAATTATCGGTAATTTTGATGCACTTATGTAATTACTTACGAAAACTTTCTATCGAAGACATACACCTTACTGGCGCACCCTGTGTTGCTACTAATGTCAGATATCAAAACCTTGTTTGCAATTAAATAACTGAAAAACACGTTTCATTCGAAATGAACTTCTCGTCAAGAAGATCGAAACGTCCTTTTCTTGCCCATCTCAAACGTTCTATCGTCCGAATACGTCGTAAGTTGACCAAAAGAAACGTATTAATATTATACAGGGCGGTAAAGAAGTAATGTAAAAATTAGTTATGTCAACTAGCTAAGTGACATATCCTTAAAAAATTTTTTAACAGTAACTCATAAGGGTGTATTAATGTCCTAATAATATTATCGGGAAAGTTTGCGCAGGTCTTTTTTTAATAATACCCTAAAAAATGAATTACCGAAATCATGGAATTAATGTGCTTTCCTTTTGCAATCCTTTCTATAACCAAATCTTAAATTTTTTAGCAGTGTTGACACTGACCTATTTCTAAAGCACATTTTACAGTATAAAGTACATCGCAACCATACAGTATGCAAATTGTATTTTTTGTACACTTCATTTGAGATAACCGTAAATGGTATGTCTGATTAATTAGTTTTAACAATATTATGGACTTTTAAAATAAAAACATAAAATATTAATAAATATTCTTCCTGCACACCGTATTTTATTTTATGAGGAAACAAAATAATCTGATTATAACTGATATTTTGTTATGCACTTTAACTTAAAGCACCTTCCAAATAATATATTTATACATAAAAGTACAAAGCTTTTTCCTTATTTTGGTTTTAAGTGTGATCGTCATAAGAAAAAAATTAGAAGTTGAAAATATTTTTTGCATGAATTTTATTTGCCACGCAAAATAATGATTAATGTAGCTCTTATTTATCAAATAAATTCTGAGGATAATCCAACTCTCCAAATTTTTCAAATTCAAAAATAGAAAACAAAAAATATTAATAATTAAGACTATTTACATCAACAATAATTATAGCTTTATGTTTCTACATGTCCTTCTCCGTTTTCTATACATTTTACGGTTCTTTTGTTCAATTCTTTGTCAACGTTCCCTAAAAAAGTAGTAGGATTAATTCTGGCGATAAACTCTCCGATAATATTTTCCTGATGGTTCAAATTTCTATAAGGCCGATATTTATACACTTGGTTTTTTACGTGACCCCAGAAAAAGAAGTCTAGAAGAGTAAGTAATGTCCGGTGATCTTGCAGGTCAGGGATTTGAAAAACCGTCCGATTCATCTGTGTGTCAATTGTTGATTTAGCCCTTACTATAAATAGAAGCACCATCTTGTTAAAAATAATTGCTGTTTCGCGATAAATGTGATAATTGTCACCATGAACTAAAACTATTTCCATTTTTTGAACTTATATTTTTACAGCAAAGCTAATTAAATGTTATTAATTTAATTTCAATTCTTGACTTGTTTCCATGGCTGCCTTGATCTTAAACAGTCTTTGTTTATGTGCGGTGGTATTGGCTATGAGAAGAAAAATAATTTGTATTGTTATTATTTAGGCTTCAAATTCGGACCCTTAAAATCTAAATAAAGAAAAACTTTGTACTTTTATGTATAAATGTACAATTTGGAAGGTGCTTTAAGTTAAAGTGTATAACAAAATGTCAGTAAGATTAGATTATTTTGTTTCCTAATAAAATAAAATATGGTGTGCAGCAAAAATATTTAATATTTTTATGTTTTCATTTGAAAAGGCCATAATATTATTAGAACTAACTAATCTGACATACCATTTACTGTTATTCGATTATTGCCTATCGCCTACGATACTTGTCAAGCGGGGAATATATTCCGTGTTAAGGGAAGAATTGTTAATTCAGGGAAAAACTCCAACCGAACATTCCCCCTGTGGAATCGAGAATGCCCGAGATTATTTTCCAGCAGCACCATGCTAAACGAATCTTGAGGAGTCTCGACACCAAGGAAGCTTCTGGTTCTGACAAAATTCTAGGCATCGTAATTAGGACATGCACTGATGAATTGACACCGGTATTTTATAGGCTTTTAACTTATAAAAAAAGGAATATTTCCTTCTTGTTGGAAAACTGCGCGAGTCTAGCCCATACCCAAGAAAGGCAAGGAGACCTTGCCAAGCAACTATCGTCAAGTCGCGTTGCCTTCGGTTATATCAAAAGTCATGGAAAGGGCTATCAACGAAAAATTATTAAAGTACCTGGAATGGTTTAACATTATTAATGATCGCCAGTATGGATTCCACAAGCCTAGATCAACAGGAGACCTTATCGCTTATATTACTCACGTTTGGAATAACGCAATAGAGCATCATGGGGAGTCCCGGACGGTAGCACTGGAGATTTCCAAGGCCTGATGAGGGACCCCTAGCTAACGTGAGAGCATACGGAATGGCAGTTCAATTTGGTTCATGACTGTCAACCTTTCTTAAAGACCGTTCTCTGCGAGTGGCGATGGACGGATTGCTTCCCGACACATTTAACATCAATGCCGGAGTCCCTCAGGGTTTTATATTGTCGTCCACCCTCCTTTTACTGTACATTAACGGTCTTCTGGAAAAAAACTAAATATCCTATATATAGCTTTGCTGATGATAACATAATTGTTTCATCGTTTCCTTTGGATGCTCGAACATCGACTGCCAATGAACATCTCTATAGGCAGCAGAGGTCTCACATCTCAACAAGGACCTGGAAGAAATTCTGTCTTGGGGTGACAGTAACCAAGTAGAATTTAACACTAAAAAACCCAGCCGACAGTTTTATCTAAAAAAGTTAATGTTGAAGAACCGGATACAGTCACAGCGGGACACTCGATTTTCTTGACTTAATCAATTCATTTATTGGGCGTCAATTTGGATAGTCATATGTCTTGGCATAATCACGTTGCGGCCATTGCTGAGGCAGCTTCGCAGGTGCTTGGAATACTTTTACGAACTAGGAACCTCTATACACCCCAACAACTTTTGACGCTCTATGAAGCCCAAATTGGACCATCGCTGAAGTACTGTTCGCATATTTGGGGCTCTGCTCCTAAACATACCTTGAGATTACTAGATTCCATTCAGAGAAGAGCCATTCGCCTGACCGATGACCATGATCTGACAAACAACCGGGAGAGCGTTGAACACCGAAGACAGGTTGGCGACTTTAGTCTATTTTACAAATATTTTAATGGTAAGTACTCAACTGAGGTTGCCTGCTTGATTACACCCATGGTAGATATACACGACGAGCCACTGCAGCCCATCCGTACGTGGTTCACCTTGGTGTCCTTTGAACGACCTTGCTTAAAAATTCTTTCATCTGGAGAACGTCATCACTCTGGAACGACCTCTGAGGCCGTGTTCCCCATCGAGTATGATCTTCAAAGATTCAAGACCAACATGAATCATTTCCTGCGCACATGCACCGCTCGTAGAACGCCATTAGGGATTAATCCTGCGGTACTGTGCCTTATCATAAAAAAGGAAAAAAAAAATGTTGCACTTCTAAAAAATTCTCAATGGTTGATAATTTTTTTTTGTGTCAATGACACATTTTTTAATTCAATTATTTAGTGGCTAGTATACAAAGAAAAACAAATTTACTTATTTTGACACCCGAGTGCTCAAATCGAAGAATATTTAACACCTCCCACTTGCACCCAGTCTATAGATAACTATTTGAAATTCTAGTAAAACCAGCTTCATCGTTTTTTTTTCGTTAGTTCTAAATTTAAGAAATCATTCCGCGATTGGACAAGTCTGACCAATGGAAGATGACTTAACTCCATTGTTCACAAAAAAAAATCAAAATCGCTGTCTAGCGCCATCTTTAAGGATTATGCCATTAATTGGCTCTCAAACACTGCTAGTTTAGTGTTGTTATACACCGTACCAAAACTTCAGCGTTCTAAACACTCTTAATCAAACATTACGGGCACTGGATGTACGACCTTTAAAAATTGGAAAAAAGTATCTTTAATACAAAACTTCATTAGAAAATCATTTATTATCAACTAAAAATAAAAACATAGTTTACACACTAACGGCTGCGAAGTCTATCGTGTTCTCCAGACAGTAATATTTTATTATTTAATCTTAATAACATGCACGCATTTCATGTGGTTTGCTTACCTGGACTAATTCCCCCAGGGCACCTCCGCCCGCCGTGAAATTTAGATAACAAAGGAATGGAACTTCGGGAGGTCTTTTCACCTCAAGTTGATATGTACGTCCCACGACGCCGTAATATGAAATATTGCATGCTGAAAATATAAAAAAAAAACTTTGTGAGCTAGAAAAATGATTTAGGGCGCCTGATTCTCCTCTAATATCTTATACATATAAAAATATATAACATATAAATGTAGTATGGGGCGTTCGAACTTGAACTGAATAGCTTGTAATGGAAAATAAGTGGACACTGATTTTTTTTTCCAGATTTCAAAATATATGTTTCTATTTATTCGAATTTAAGTGGAAAAATTGTTAACACCATAATTGCTTATATTTTACAATTAATAATTAGTTAATTAAGTGATTCGGGTAAAACGGCATGTAGATTTTGTGTTAAAAAGCTATTGTTTTTAAACTAAAGCCAAAGGCTTAAATTTGCTTTTAAAGTTTAATTAGCAAAATAATGCCAACACATAGAGACAAACCCCATATGGCTAAACCTCCATTACCAAAGTAATGGTCCAAACGACAATATAAGCGGAGATATTACCCGCTAAGAACAAAATAAAAGGTGACTATTCAACTAATTAGGAAGTATCATCATCGCTTTCATCACTGTTAGTATCATTAACGCTATTAAGCATAGGGACAATCTAAAAAAGGAGCTAACAAAAAAGTTTGACTTAGATGAGGAGCAGAGAAACAAAAATTACAGGAATACATTGAAAAAACTAATAAATAGCACAAAAAATTAATATTATAAAAGTAAAATTAATAAATATCATAATAACCCCAAAAAAATATACCAAATAATAAAAGATGCAACATATGAAAATGCAGGTAAAGACAATAAAAATATTGAAATTCTAAATAAGGATAATACTCTATTCTCCGACAATAAGACAATAACAGACCACTGCAATGAATTCTGTGTAGGTATAAAAATGGCAGAAAGAATAGAAAAACCGAATGAACCAAATGCAATTAGATTAAGCAACCTAAAATCAATGTATCTTAAACCCATTAGTGAAAATGAGATTACTAAACACATTCATTCTTTAAAAAACGGCAAGCGAGTATATGAAATTTATTTTATTTTTATTTCAAAGACATTTGACACGGTTCCTCATGATGCCTTATTAAGCACTCTTGTTAATTATAGTGTTCGTGATACCGTGTGAGATATTTTTAAGTCTTATTTGAGCGGTAGGCGACAGATTGTTAGGATCAATGACTCCATGAGTCATGCCCGAACTGTTACTATAGGGATTTCACAGGGAATGGTCTTGGGACCTATACTGCTTATTACATATACAAGCCCCCTGCTTAACGAAATAGAAACGGGTTGAACAATGCTGTCCTATGCAGATGATACTGTTTTGGTCTTCGATGGTGATTCCTGAGATGGGATGACAAATACTGCTGAGAGGGGTCTGAAATTGGTAAAAAACTGGTTCGACTCCTTCCAGCTCTCAGTTCTTCTAAAAAAACGAACTTTATTGCCTCTCTAGCAACCGAAAAAAATAGAGCTCATTATAGTGAATTTCAAGTAATTGAGAGTTCAATAAGGAGACCAAACATACAAAATACCTTGAAATTATTATAGACTGCCACTTAAAGTAGAACTATCATATTAACAAAATTTGTAATGAGTTTGACGAGCCTGCTGCATAAATTCTACATCCTGCGACAATTCTTGAGTGAGAAACTTCTGGTATGTTTCTATAAATCGCTCGTCGAATTTCTACTTAGATATGGAGTAATGGTCTGGAGTGGGATGTACAAGACTATGTTACGGCCTTTACAGAATATTCAAAACTATATTTTAAAAATCATAATTAAAAAGCCTAAACTCCATCACACCTCATTACTTTATTCTGAAGATGTACTAATGGTAGATGTCTCTATATTTTAACTGTTAGTAAATTTATGTTAAAAATGAATAACCTGTCCATAATCTACAACTTAAATACTAGAAACAGACTGAAAAGAAACCTATTTCTGCCAAAAAACAAAACAACATTAAGTTTGAAATCTATAGTTTAGTTGGGTCCTAAAATATACAACTTTTTGCCTGTAAAAATTCGTGAAATAAAACCACATAGGCAATTTAATAAAAAATATTCTCAGTATATTTTTTCTAATTATAGTAAATTGTTTTGGTATAGTTGAGCACACAAACTTCATTATAGCAGGTATTTCAGCCCAAAGCAACTGGTGATATATTTAATATTGTTATTTTAATTGTTAGTACACTATAGGCCTTGGTCGATCTCTATAATATATTTTGCCTCTATACTATATCTTGTTTATTAAAGTTACTAAATACACATACGGGTATTTTAATACCTAAATGTTTTTTTTTTTCACTTGGTATGTAATAATTACTGCTGGCTACTGTATTCTTATAATGTATTATTATGTATGTATTATTATTATTAAATAAATTGGCAGCTCCCACACAAGCCTCGTGCGCCCAGTTAGAGCAGCTACAGCACCGTATCCATCCTTCTCCTTTCTTGTATTTCATAAATACATTATTACAATAAAAGCGTTCAGTGTCATATTTTTCTATCGCGCTTTCTTCTAATAGAACGGGTTGTCAAATCAAACAACATACTGTCTATATTTTTAGCATAATCAATTAGTTGTTGTTCTAGTTTTGAAGGAAAAGTACGTTCTCTACTACCAAATGTCTTTGAATAGTTTTATAAATTGAAATTTAAAAATCTAATAATATTCTTTTTAACGAAAGTACTAAATTGATTTTGTTACATAATTTCAATATTTTAGACAAGCATAACCTATAATTTTCTTCACGTTTATCTTTTAATAAACAGAAAACTACAGGAATATAAAAGTGTCCCTTAAAAAATCCGTGTACCTATGCTGAAGGGTTGTTTGAAAACATTTGTACAGTAAGAAATTTTTCATCCATATAAAGCATTTCTGACTTGCACGAAAACACTCACTAAGTTGATCGTTTCATCGTTAACTAATTAAAATTTTTTACCTCCATTTTTTTTTGGATTCATTGCATCCAGAGCCATTCCATAATTGAGTTTGCTACTGTTGGTAGTGTTTTCTCCGAGCATAGTAGATTTTTTCTCTCACATAGTCCAAGTCTCTTATGGTAAAAGCATTCGTATGGTTTTTATCCGTCAATACATTTCTCATTATTTTTGCTGGTTTTTCTGTTAGGTCGCTTTCTGATTTTCTTTTTGTTCCTCTAGTCAATATTTGTTATTACAAGATATTTTGTGACTCCTATTCGTATGAATGGTTCTGATTTCAAAAAGTTAAAATGCGATCAGATGAATTCTCGATGGTTTTCAAATAGGCGTTACACCCATCTTTAATACATCTCCACTTTTTTCACCCGAAGATATAGTTTCCGATTATGTTCTATAAATTTAAATTTGTTTAATACTACCAGCAAGTATTTTACCTCGCTGGCTATCAACTTTGCTTAATTCTCCAGAACCATTTATTTTCTCCTATTTAACGTAATTTAGATGACCACTGGTTAGATGTCAAAATACAAATAAATTAACCCAATTTGATTGCTATGTCTATGTTAAAAGGTACAAAAGTGCTTTATTGTATCGACCAATAAATATGTATATCTGCCTATTTTAACTTTAGATAAAACTTTACGATAGTGCGTTTTATTACACTGAAGTAAAATTTATATTTGTCTATAACTAACATGAGGTATTTTCTTGCTGAGAGGAGATATCAACCTCTCGGGTTTATTTGCTTTTCTGTAAACTAAATTCGTTATTTCTGGCTTTCACATTACAAGCAATATAAACATTAACAATAATTTCACGAGATTGGGAATGCAAAGCTTTTCCGCGAATATATGACATTTCAAAAGTTTTCAACAAAAAAGAAATATTAAAAACAATTCGCTATATTAATCAAACATGTGGCCTTTCACCTCCACTACTAGTTGTTAGAAAGAGGCTACGGAGGCGTGTCCACTGTCCATATCAATCGCATGTTTGATACTGAATTATACATTCTGTCTCTGTTTAATGATTTCAAACAAATAGAGATAGCCATGATCCTATTAATCGGGTGACAGTTTATTGAAAGATCTGACATTTGACCAGAAAATAATTCCGCCAATCAGAGTAATGCATATTCAATATTCACATGTTGTCAGATTTGCTAGCAAACAGATAATTCAAGTAATGTTTTAATTTAGTTAGGTGTAAGACAGATTAAACAAAATTAAAATACCGGTCACTTTTTAGGTGTAGATAATAATGTTTTCTTACTTTTTAATGACTGTGTTACATTCTGTATTCATAGGGAGTATTAAGCATAATTTTCATAAAACTTATTACATTTCGTCAAGCAATTTGACAACATTCATACACATTCTTTAAATAGTTTTGGTAGACACAAATTCGAGCGACGACCTATTATAGGTAGATGGTTTTGCTAACCACCGCAAATGATTTTTTTTTTAAGTGGAGGGGCATCACTGTCCTTCTTCTTATTTGTTTTTGAAATTTTTATGTTTGTAAAAATGTAATATTATTTTATATTTAATTTTACAAATGGCACGTGGTTTTGCATTTTTAGACTGTAACAATGTTTTAATATTGTTGAGTTTCGACGTTTTTTGAAATAATGTTAATATGGCGACCAAAATACAAGAATCAAATCAAATCAAATCAAAATCATTTATTGTCACTTTTGCAATTGCATTGGACACAAAATCTTACAAATAATTTAAAATATAAAAATATAAAAAATATAAAACCGTATACATAGTATGTCAATTATTAATATCTAATAAACCAATAAAACAGGAATTTTTGTGTTTGGTTAACATTGCTTTAGATAGTCTAGCAAAAACTAAGGAAACAATTAAAACTCGTCGCGATATGAATATTGTATATAAATATATAAAAAGAAAAAAAATAAATAAATAAATAAATAAATGAGACATATAATAAGTACAACAAAAAATGTTTTACATTGAAGCGCCAAATTCGCACATTATGGGGGCGCAGCATAAAATTACATACGAAAAAATAGTACAGTATTCAAGCATAAAACATAAAACAATAAAAACACTAGTTAATAATAATATAAATATCAGAGATGGCCCAGATAATTTATAAACTCCTGCACATCATAAAAGGCTTCACCCAACAATATTCTTTTGATTCTTTTTTTAAACAAATTAATGCTTAGGGTCTTCATAGATACAGGTAGCAGATTATACAACTTTATACTTTGATAGAAAGAACTATTAAAATATTTTGCAGTGTTTGGAAGAACCGGACGGATGAGGTCATTGCGAAGGGGGTAGGCGGTACTTGTAGATGTGGAAGGATATTTTCTTTTTTGTTTATGAACAGTGACAAGGCATTTAAATATAAAGCAGGATGGCAAAGTCATCAGTCTACCCTCCTTGAAGAACGCTCTGCATGAGACTCTGGGATTTAAGTTATTAATGGCTCTAACACATCTCTTCTGAACTCGAAAAATGCTCAAACTTAAGGGTTCGCATCCCCAAAACTCCACCGCATACACCATTCTTGAGTGAAAGTACCCATAGTATACACTCTTAAGCACTCCTGAGGAGACTATCTCTTTCAAAACACGTATAGAGTAACATATTGAATTTAATTTAAGCTTTAGTTCCTTTAAATGAGTCTCATATTTAAGTGCTATGTCGACAGTCAGCCCAAGGATCCTAGTTTCAGGGACTGCTTCAATTTTTTTATCGCAAATAAATATATTTTCACAGACACGTCCCAAACTTCTGTTTTTGAAAACCAAGAAATTTGTTTTATCCAAATTTATTTTTAGTTTATTAGCAGTAAACCACTGAATCAGCTCGTTAACACATATCTTAGTCTCTGATTCCAAAATGGCTAGATCGTTATTACTGACTATACAAGTTGTATCATCTGCATACATAACCACTTTTGCCTTGACATGATCTGGAAGGTCATTAATAAATATGCTAAAAAGCAGTGGTCCCAAAACTGATCCCTGGGGGACCCCCGACGTAACGGGCTGTATCTCAGATTCACACGCACCATTACCATCCTGAACACACACATACTGACTTCGGTTTAAAAGGTAGGAACGAAACCAATCCAACACTCCACCTCTCACACCAAGTATTTCTAACTTTTTTAATAACAAGTCATGCCTAACAGTATCGAACGCTTTTGATAGATCACACACTATTGCTATACAATATTTTCCCTCATTACGCCTGTCATAAATGTAATTTAAAATGTCATACAGAGCACTCTCAGTGGACCTTTGTGATCTAAAGCCATGTTGACACGAGGATATTAAATTATTTTTTTCTAAAAACCCGACCAAGCGAGCATGCAACGCCTTTTCAATGAGTTTGGTAATAACGTTAACTAGGCGATAGTGCGTCATGTCATTATGCGACCCTTTTTTAAAAATCGGCAGTACTTTAGATACTTTTAACTGATCTGGTAAATGACATTCAGCAAAGGAAGAGTTTATTAAATCCGTTATTACAGGGGCCAAACTACCTATGTGTGCCCTAAGAAAGCATAATGGCATCTCATCATTACCAGTAGCACCAGTATTCCTTAATGAATTTACTATGTCCTTTATTTCAAGGATTGTTACTGGATTCATGAAGAAGCTGTTATTAATTGACTTATTATGTGAAAGTGGTAAGTCAGGAAAGCTAAAAGAATTTGTTAAATTTGTAAAATAAGTGTTAAATGCATTTGCAATCTCTAACTTATCAGTGCATTCCCCACCATTTATGTTTATAACCCACTCTTTGCATTTTCCGCCCTGTTGCCCCCTACCAGTTTCCCTTTTTACAATACTCCAAACGGTTTTTGATAAGTTTGCAGACATTCCAATTTCACTCTCGATGCTCATTCGTTTAGCCTCAGCTATTAATTCTTTTAAAATTTGGCAATAAGTTTTATAAAAGCCCTTCAACACTGAGTTGGGGTTAATTTTCAAAAACTTAAAAAGTTGTCTTTTATGTTTACAAGAACATTTTATACCTGCTGTCATCCAGGGCTTGAATTTTTTCTTGGAAGTTCGTGTCACTGGGAAACATTTATTAATTATGGGGCTTATTATGCTATAAAAAATATCAAACTTTTCCTGCACAGATACGTTCGGCATAGACCAGTCCACACCATTTATATACTGGATACTATTGGTTAGATTTTTCTTTTAAAAAACCCTTTTAGAAGTAAGTTTAGTGACTCTGACACATTCGTTAGAAAATATGACCGCTTTATGATCGGAAAGTCCCACGTCATACACTCTGGAATGAAAGAGTTCGGGTTCAATGTTCGTTATTAGGTTATCTATTATAGTCGCGGACACAAACGTCTCCCTGGTGGGTTCAAAAATGGTAAGTTGCAAGCGGTAACTATTAAGTAACGATACAAAATCATAATAACTATGTGATTTTTCAGCAATATTGATGTTAAAATCTCCGCAAAGAATTATATGTTTTTTTAAAGAGTATAGATAATGCAACAATAACTCCAGCTGATCCAAGAATAGGTTCAGTGCAACACAAGGGCTTCTATAAACACAAACAATCATACAAACACCTATGCCGGCAAGTTTACACTCCCCACCACAACATTCCATTATTTTTTCAACACAATAACCTTCTAAGTCTATTGGCTTAAACATTACATCATTCTGAACAAAAACAGCCACACCGCCATGACGGCTTTCCTTTCTACAGAAATAGGATGATAAAGTATAATTGTTTAGAGCCATTGTTTCCCCATCCCTCAGCCAAGTCTCCGCAAAACACAACACTTCAAAGTTAAAATCACTCATAAATACTTATAAATACATATGAATACTTGAAATCTAAGCCAGGAATAATTTTATTCTAAGAGATAGTAATTCTGAATATTAAGTACGATAGTATGTGCAATTGTGCATTAAGAAAAAAATTATAAAAATTGCTGAAATTGGCCACTGCAATTCTTCAAGCATAAATTCACACATCTCATCATATTTTCGAAAGTGTTGACCAGCATCTCTGGAGAAATGTTACCACATTCTTAAATAATCCTTTCTTGTAGGTGCTCTAAATTTTCAACTGGTGATTTAAAAATATTTTTCTTCGACTGAGGAAAAATGAAATAATCCATAACCGTCAAACAAGGAAATCTAGGTGGGAATTCAATGTCTGCTCGAAAAGTGATGAATTCCTCGACGAAAAAATTGCGTAAGTAGTTAATAGTTACGGCGGATATAGGGGCGGTTTCACCGCCATGTTGAAAATAGTTCATCGTCAAGTAATTGCTCAACAAATGGATTCAAAATATTATCCCTATACCTCTGTGTTGTGACTCTATCACGGAAAAAAAAGTAGGACCAATAATTCTTCTTCGCAAGACAGTCCACCAGACACCAATGTTTTGAGGGTGCAATGTGGATTCTACAAGAAAATGCAGATTTTCACTACTCCACATGCGTGTGTTCTGAGAATTCACATAACCGACTAACGAGAAATGTCAGGTCTAATAAATCATTTCTACCCAATAGATTTTGGGTACACTACTGATAGTTATTCCTGCTTCTTTCAAAATCTGCAGCTCGTATTTCTTGGAATACTTGCAGTTCATAAGGAAACAAATTATGCATTATTCCATGAACGTTTACCACAAGTTCTTCTGTTGCTACAGGTGGTCTTTGAGCTCGTTAATTATGTTGTATAGAACCTATTTATTTAAACAGAGTTACGGTTCTTCTCAGGCAATGATAAAAATTCGCAGCAGTAAAAGCGACATTAGGAAAATTTTCGCAAAAATTGCCCAGGCACAAACGCTGATTGTGTTGCCACTGACCATTTACTCCAACCCTGTTTCGAAAATATGCTTCAACAATGAATTTATTGTGCTATTCCGTAAAAGCGATTGCGTGAACTATTCAAGAAATTGGATAACTTAGCGATGAATCAAATTACTTGTAATGACTGTTAAATATGACGGAATAACTGACTGATTGATAATGCTGATGTTTACTGACAACCAACAGGTATTAACCTCTACCGTTAAGCAGCACGGCCTTAGATGCAAAGTACACTTTGATGATAATAATTGTTGCACGCATTGTGGTAAAACGTTAGCCGCCATGATGGTTTCGTATGTGATGTCACTATCCACTAACATCTAACCAGAGCAAGGATTAAATTAGGAACTGACACTGACACTGACACATGATAAAGCGTATCTGCCAGAATCTTCCTGCGATTATCAACGAACTTAGTGACGTCATGCCCAAACAAGTATGACTCAGTTCAATCGCCCACATTAACCTAATTTTAATTTTAACTACCTGATTACGCTTTATAACGGTATCTTAGTACACATTCAGAAAGTAAATTGCTGGTACCTACTTTTCAGTGTTATCTTTTCGCAGCTCGCACCATCGGATTGTATCTTAATATGAGGTTGTTTTTGAAATTATTTTGCTCTGTCCCACGTGCCCTTTTGGTCTTACCGTTCTCAATATATAATTATGTTCTATTATGATAATTTTGTATTAATAACTAATAATCGCAATGTGAAATTACATAATTTATTTTACAGGAATCTTAAGGTCAAACCTTCATGCTATAATTCTTTATCTTTTTAATGACGTTACAAAAATTATTTTTTGAATTTGATTGGTCCGCCAGACGAATTTGACAGTTTAAACCCTTATCTCACCCCACTTTTCCTGTAAATCGGAATAGATACTACTAATAGCCATTTTGCTAAGAAATCAACTCAGCAGAGCACGTCAATTTTTTAAGTTCAAGTTTTTACAACCCTATCTAATGATAAGTCTATTTTTTCTCGCCACGAAGTGAAAGAATAAAATTAAATTTAAATTATACATATGGCCAGAAAATCTACACCCCTGTTATGTAGCTTAACTTAGCACTTTATTCTATTATATCTAACTTGTTGAGAGTTTTTTACATATACTCGTCAAACAAAAAAAAATATTAAAATTGCTTTTACTTTGAGTTTTTTACCAAGGACATTGCCACATCCCTACTTTTTTCTCATTAGTTTGACTTCTTAAACAATACTTCAGTTCAATTTTACCTCATAAGAATGATTCTCATTTTAAAAACTTATTTAACCACTAAAAATAATTTTTATCTGAAATACTATGATTCTTTACCTCACATAGAGCATTTCAACTTTGTTTAGTCAACCCTTCTTTTTAATCAAGAAATATAGTTCGATACTGTCAGGTTCAACTGGTTAGTCCCCCCTGGTTATTTCCTAGGATTACCCTACTGCTCTTCAATTTCTTAAAACACTCACCATGAGAATCATTTTCTAATTTTATTATATAGTATATAACTTTGCTATCTTTTGCATGTATGAATGAATGATCAACTCTCTGCTATTTGTAGAAATTATGAAAAGGCTTCCGCCATAAATGTTCGCCATTTTCTTGAATTGTGCCTTGAACTTAAATTTCTTTGCTTATACAGGGTGTTTCCTAACCTCTCTGAAAAAATGGAGGTGAATCCTCATCTTATTCTAAGACGAAAATGCGGTATAAAAGTGTTGGGGAACAGCCCTAAAAGTTGAAATGAGTTGTCTAAAGATGGACTGTTTAGTTTAGTTGCAACATAGCAGGCGTAACATGTCAAATTTACGATTTCATTCATAACATAGTAGGTATAAGAAATGATGTATTTTGGATCGGCGCCAGGGAAGCGGCTGGAGACCACTGTCACGCTCCAATTTTGTTCGCTGTAAAATGCGCCCACTGGATTGGCGGAAGCTTGGCGTCGGCCAAACAAGATGAATGAATCGCGGCATAGGGTATGCGTGCAGCGGCTCCAGCCGCTGCATTGGGCGCTGATCAAGATTTAGGAGTCACTGTTGATTGAGCAAGAAAGCTAGCAACACGTCCCGTCAAAAAGGAATAACCAAAGTTGGTTGTTGGCGGTCATTTTACTGTTTGTACCAAGTGGTAAATCTGTAGAAATGTTAGTGTACTAATTTCTATGTAAGAAGTGGAAGTTTCACCCTAAGTACGGGTACTAAGTGTGCATATCTCTGTGCAAAAAGTTATAATGTGTTAATTCGCCAGTATGTTAAATACAGTTATTTTGCTTTACCACGAGTTTAATTTCCAATCGCAACAAAAACGACCAGTGAGTCACGCCTGTGGAAATATACCACAAAATTGATTGAACGTAAGAGGAAATAAAGCCCTGCGTTTCAACAAAAAATTTTTCGCATGTCGCTTCGGTTTCGAAATACAGGGTGTTAAAAAAAATTTCGTATTTTTTCTTTTATTTTATTAATTAATTCCAAACGATATTCTAATGATATTTGTTAAACATAAAGGATTAGAGCACTTTACTTTGGGTCAATTTTAAATTTTAGAATTAGTTCATTGGCGGGGATCTGGGTAAAAGAGCACCTCAATTTTTTAGTTATTTTTCGTATTTTTATCATTATGATGCGTCAAATGATACGAGTAGGCTTTGCTTCGTTCCATGGCAACCACATTTGTTTTCTCCGTAACATTTATCTCCTGTTTAACATCTTTCAAATAATATCCTTTTCAATTGTTTTTGAATTTATTTGTACTACATTACATACTATTCATAATGGCTGAGTTTACCAATCAAGAAATGGCTCAAATTTATTCTATATACGGTTTGACAAATGGAAATGCGCTAAAGGTGAGACGTTTATATGCAGAACGTTTTTCTAATAGACGAGTACTGTGTTCGGAAACATTTACAAGATTGCACCTCAGGTTAGAGGAAACAGGTAGCTTTGCAAAAAGTAAAATAGACGGCCGACCACTTACAGTTAGAACCGTATAACTTGAGGAAGAGGGTCTCAAACATGGTGGAAGAATCTCCAGGCACAATCGGGAACGAGTTGAATGCTAGTTACAAAACAGTATGGAGTATCTTAAAACACTATTTACTTTATCCATATCACGTACAAAGAGTGCAAGCTTTGTTGCCTAGAGACTTTCCAGCTCGAGTTAATTTTTCTAACTGGTTTCAAGAAAATTCTTTAAGGGTCCCACATTTTTCGGCAAATACTACTATATATTTTTCCAGACAAGGCATCATAAATTTTCACAACAACCATATTTGGGCAGAAGATAATCCTTATGCTATCATCGAAGGACATCACCAGTATACATTTTTTTTTAATATTTGGGCAGGGATTATTGGAGATAGCTTAGTTGGACCGTATTTTTTTCCAAATCGACTTACCGGTGATTACAATCTTCTTTAGAGATGAATTGCCAGAATTGATGGAAGCAGTGCCACTAAGAACGAGAACTTTATTGTGGTTCATGCATGACAGCGCTCCCCCTCACTTTGCAGTACGTGTTAGAAACTATTTAGATCAACAATATCCTGCTCGTTGGATAGGTGGTAGAGGAGGACCTCACCCATGGCCACCCCGTTCGCCAGATATGAATCCATTGGATTTTTATTTCTGAGGTCACCTTAAACAACTCGTTTATACTACTACTAATGAAACTGAAGAAGACCTTCGACTGCGTATTATTGATGGTTTTAATACGATTCGCGCCAGTCCCGAAATTTTCCAACACGTAAGAGACAATTTAGCACGTCGTGTACATGGGTGTTTACTGGCTCATGTAGGACATTTTCACCAATTTCTTTGACTTTTGTTCATGTGAGTTCATTATTAAAAGTTTTTAAATCAATTATTAAAATGATTATTATTGCTTTACTAATTTTTTTTTAATACCCTGTATTTCAAAAAAGAAGCGACATGCGAAAAACTTTTATACCACATTTTCATCTTAAGATAAGGATTCACCTCCTTCTTTTTTTCAGAGAGGCTAGGAAACATCCTGTATTGCAACTAACGTGCATGGCGTACCAAATGGGGCAGTTCGAAAGTAAAAATGCTATATTGACTTAACAACTTTTGACACCTCAGCATGACTTGAGGACACATCAGAAAACCTATGCATCTGCCACACAGACTCTCTCAGCAATATCCCAACAGCCAACAAAAGCCAATACAATAACTTCATGGACTAAACCACCAAGCGCAATAAGAGAAATAGAAACCATGGTTAAAATCCCTGATGTCATCGATCCTAAAACTACCATAGAGGAAATTAAGAAAAATATAGCAGGAAAGGACACTTATGGCGGTTTTAAAAACAGCATTGCTTTACAGAATGGCTCAGTTATTGTTTAAGGTCATAGCAGAAACCGACCAAATAAATTAGGTCAAGCGTTAGGTAGTACATATAAAGTTGTTTTTAAAAACCTCGATAACACAAACCCAATGTTTATGCTGACGGATGTAGAAAAAGGTTAGAGTAAAGAGGAATTCCTGGATGAGTTAATACAACAAAACCTCGAAATAAAAATGCTTTCGGCAACTGGAACATCAAATATTAAAATTATCGCTAAAAAGTCCTGTAGAAACCCTATTAAAGAGAACTGGATCCTACAAGGGCGGCCAGCTATGTCTTAATGATTTTTAAAGAACGAAAAAGTTAATTTCGATTTACTAACAGTGTATACCAAAGAATACATTCCCTTGACAATATGCTTTATATGCTGTGGATTTGGGCGTGCTGCAAAGCAGTGTAAGAATAAAGAACGATGTTACAACTGTGGTGAAGAACGCGCCTCATAAAACTCTAAAACCACAATATTATGTTGTACAAAGGTAATAGAGTACACTCTGCTAGAAATATAGGGTGCCCAACATACCAAAAAACAAAGCCGCGTATTTATAACGATCAAAAATAAAACTTTTAATGAATTATGACGACACGAAAACAAATAAGAACAAACAGTCAAACAAAAAATACATAATTGTCATACATCAGAATCTCCAATTCATCGGAAACTCAATCGACTATATTTTCCTGACGCGTGTTTCAACCCTCGCGGATCATTATTAAAGAAGTAACAATACTAAATTCTACATGTCATTAAACAAAAATTAGGGAGATGAATTCAATTGACAGATGATTGGTTATTTAGGTCCTTAATTTACAGTAATTAAATAAAATAATCTAAGTAATAAAATTAAGAAAATGATGTTGTGTATATAATTATGGGTTAATTAAGCAGATAAAGGCAACACTGTAACCGTTCTAAACAAAACAGATTATATCGAAAAAGTCAATGATTTTATTTCTGGAAATGAATTTGTTCAACTTAAAAAAGATCCCACACCAAAATTTCAATACCAAATTATTATCGAAATAAAAAACATTAACACCTTACTACCCAACAATAAAACGTATAGACTCAAAATCATGAACCCGATAGCTCCATTTCTGTACGGACAACCTAAAATATACAAAACTGACATACCCATACGACCTGTAGTATCTTACATTAACGTCCCCACATACAACTTGTGTCGATTTCTTAACAACTACCTCCATAAAATTATTAAATGTGCCTCCAAATATGCAGTCAACAACACTTTTGAAAATTTAACAATACCCAATAATGACACCCTAATATCATTCGATGTTAAAAGTATATTTACCTCTATACCAACGGCAGAACTAATAGTGATGTTTTATTTTGTGAGTGAAAAAGTTCACGAACAAAATAAAATTACTTTTAATACAAATATCATACAATGTTTTTTGTATAACTGCCCTATTTCGATAATAAAATAGGGGAATTTGGAATGACATTAAACATCAAAATGCATTTTAATATTCAAATAATCACAAGGTTGTTGTGAATGACAAAACGTTGCCAACGCTATGGTTACTAACAAATGCTTGTTTACAAATAAAAAAATGCTGTCATTTATATAATTGCGTTATTGTCCAATTTTTGTCTTTGGTTCTTGACTGCTTAATATGTTTGTCGATAGTGCATAATTAATAAAAGTGTTGATTTGGTTGTTCCTGTGGATATTGAAGAGTCAGCAAGAAGAGCAACTTTGGAACTCCTAAAATTATTATTATAATTTTATTTGATTTCCTCATAAGAAAATGTAGTGTTAAAAATATTTTTAACAGTAGTGTTAAAAATATTTTTAAGACGCTTCCACGTAAACAATCACTTCTAGCACTGTTGACTGTCATTAAAAGTGTCCCTTTTAATGGTAGTTGTACAAAAAAGATATTATACATAAGGAACTAAACAATAGCCGTACTACGATTAATATACATGAGATAATTGCTTTCAACAACTTGTGAATAGATCAAAGCTACTTAGATTTAACGATACATTTTTATACATAAAGAAGGATTACCAATGGGCTCTCCTTTGTCACCATTGTTAGCGGAATTATTCATGAAGAACTTTGAATATCACCTTTTTAATTTAAAAAATCCATTAATAAAAAATATACATTTCGGGCGCAGATACGTAGATGATGTATTTTGCGTTTGGACAGGAATAGAGCGACAGCTACAACAATTTCTAAACCTTCTAAATGGCTTAAACACTAAAATTCAATTTACCAAAGAAAGGGAAACTGACCACTCAATCAATTTCTTTGACCTTACAATAATAAATCAAAACAACCAATTAACATACCAAATCTATAAAAAACCAACGACAACCGATATAGTTATACCAGCAGACTCAGAACATCCCCGACAAACCAATCTAGCTGCGTTCAATAGCATGATCCACAGATTAGTCAACAACCCACTTTCAGAAACTTCATATAATAAAGAAATAGACATAATACAAACTATAGCCTTAAACAACGGTTATCCAACAACACTCATAAACCAAATACTAAAGAAAAAACTCAGACAAAAAACACAAAAAATAAACTCTCCCGAGGACGTCCCCTTCCATCAAACGCGAAATACAGTTCAATCAGATATACAGGTCACACAAGTCAAAAAATCTCCAAAAAACTTAAAAACCATAAACTTATCCCCATACAAGTCAATAAAAATAACCTAGGTAACATAGCTAATTCAAAAATTGAAAATAAAGACGAACTAACACATAGCGGGGTCTACCAAATACAATGTGATGACTGTGATGGAATCTATATAGGTCAAACAGGTAGAAACTTTTAAACTAGGCTTAAAGAATATAAACCATCTATTTAAAAAAAACAAAATAAAACAGGAATAGCGGACCACTGTATAATAAATAACCACTCAATATCCAACAAAATAAAACCGATATATACTGAACACAAGGGTAGAAAACTCAACCTATTAGAAACATTATCAATCAAAAAAGGCTTAAAACATTGATGTAATGTTGTTAATAATCAAATTGAAATACCTTCAGGTGCCAATTTAGTACTTAATAGCCTAATAACTTAGGATAAATATGCAATAAACACTGTCAATAATTACGAACGAAAAAAACCCATAATTATATACACAGTATCATTTTCTTAATTTTATTACTTAGATGTAAATACCTCTATAATCACACCTGTAATTTAGTTGTACCTTTGGCCGATACCTGTTAATTAAGGACCAAAATAACACATCATCTGGCAATTCACTTCATCTCCCTAATTTTATTTTAATGACAGGTAGAATTTAGTATTGTCTTATATTCCTTTGATAATGATCCGCAACGGTTGAAACACGTGTCAGGAAACTGAATTAAATTGTGAGATATAACAAGTACGACTTTAATTTCCTCACCATGACTAATTAGAAGATTTTCTTTACACAAATAGTGATTGCAACTTTCTATGTGTAATGGAACACTGGAAAACTCTTTTATGGGATTGTCATGTCAATTATGTGGTGAGTAGGTTAAATAAGGTATGCTATAGTTTTCAATGATTATGCTGATACGTCCCATCAGAAACTAAAAAAAAATGTTATATCATGCCAATTTTGAGTCTCATATTCGATACGGAATTATCATGAACGGAAATTGTAGAGATGTTGTAACAGTTTTCGTTTGCCAGAAAGAGCCCAAAGAATAATGATGAATTTAAATATAGAGAGTCATGACGGAGAAAATTTAAAGAAATCAAAAACGTGACCGTAACTGCAATACTTTTACAGTAATGTATTATTTTTTTTTAGAATAGATCTTTTTTTTATAAATAAAGTCTCGCAACAGGTATATCAAACAAGAAACTTTGAATATACATATCCAATACATAGATTAACCATGACAGAAAAACTATCAGTGTATCAAACTGTATAACGGTATGCCTAATTCTATAAAATTAATAAATAACATGAAACAAATAAAGAATTTTTTTTCATTTGCTGCTGAAAATAGAACCATATTATAAGATTATTACAAATATATTGATAAGTGAGAACTAGCGTTTGATTTCTTTCTCTTAGACCAGGATAATGTTTCATTTTTGTTAAGACTATTTGAGTATATGATATATACTTTTTAAATATAGAGTATTCATTATTATTACTATTACTCATTTGATTTTTCTTATAACATATTTGGGCGATTTAGGTTCATTCCTATACCTTTAATTTTAAAAGTTTTTTCCTTTCTCTAAGAAGAGACTGAGCCGAAGCTGCTTAATTATGACGAAAGATCCCGTAAAATATCATACATACGTTGAAAATAAAATTAACACAAATACTAAAATTCATTAATACTCGTTTTTGGGATTAAAAAAACTACTTCTTCACAATAAATTAACATTATGCAATCTAATATCATGACAAATATTCAGAATGTTAAAACTACACGACGAACTACTGCCAGACTAGAATTCCTTTATCTAGATACCGTTATTACTCGGGAAACATATTTCTTAGGTATAGAACCAAGATATCATTTACATCACACATGTATTGCTTACATAGTACCATAAAGCAATTCATTTAATCCTAAAAAAAATCCTGCATTGCGGTCTAGTTATAACATCGTCACCGAAGAAAAGTTTCTTGACTGCTTAATATAAAGAAAAGCAGGGTAAGTTATATATATCCCAAAATTCCACTTTGTAAATGAAATATAAATCGCGTTATCGCAACAAAAGGAAACACAATACATGGAATGCATTATTTACGAAGTCCATATATCATTTTCTTTCCACCACATATTTTTCTCACGTTGGAACTATATCTCTTTTAATCATCCATTCCACTTTAAGTTGTTTGTTCCTTTTTACTTTGTAATATTTTATATTGTGCCCGGGTTCTTAAGGCAGCATCATGTTAACACACATAGACATGAACAGAAAATAAAATAATACAATTAACCAAAGGAAAAACTTACTAGTGACAGATCACGTAGTAGATTGCATCAGCCGTCGACGGGCAGTATTGTACATTGAATATTGATGGCATTGACACCGGACCTTACGTCAGTACTCTTATTGTCTGACCAATATCTTTATTTACATATCCGGCTAAAAATAGGAGAAGTTACAAAAAATGCCTCTTATTGACATCAATCAAAATTTCTTTTTCTCATTTCAATTTTTAAGATAACTTCAACGCACCTATCGTATTTTTCTTGTGGCGTCCATTACTGTCCATCCATCATGGCTATTAGAAATCATCATGGTGGCAGTACGAAACAGGCCTACTCTTGTTGTACGAAACCATGTACGCATTTTTTTTTAATCAATATACCCTTCTTCTGACAAACAACGAACTGAAACTGAGTTCCTATACAGAGTTGTGCCTTATCCTTTCGTCAGGACAATCCTTGGACGCGTTTCGCTGTCTACGGCTCGTCGACAAGGCTCCGGATCTCAGGAAAAGGTAAGGGACCTCAAAGTGCTTTTAAATAAAAATGCAATTAAGCAGACGAGAGTTGCAGCACGTGGCTACATGCGTGTGGTTGCCACGAGGTATAGCCAAGTGCTGCATTTCTCGTCTATCCTTCTTCTAGCGTATCCCTTCCTGCATTTTAATATTCCTTGTAGATTTAGTTGTAGTAACTTATAACGTTGTTTGATTCTCATTATGTCGTGTCTTAAAATATTTTAACTTACGTATTTTTATCGAAAGGGGCAAGCATTTTTCTTTAACATTTAAAACAATTCTACCCTTTTACTAGAACCTTTGATCAGAGTCCAAAACTAAATTTTGTACAGTAGTAGGTACCAGAGAAACAAAACACTTCAATAGTCTGGTTTTATTGCGTAAATCCGGGGATTAAAAAAATGTCTGCCTTTATAGAAATGTTGTTCTGGCTTTCTCTATTCTGCACTTAGTTTCCAGAGAATCATCCTGCGTATCACTAGTCATTGTTCCAAGATAAGTATATTATGTATGTACTCTATGTATTATTTATTGATTGTGTATTGCAATTGCTCAGCATGGTTGATATTTTTGGCACTACCACACATTTTGTGCGTTTGAAGTTCAGTTTCTGAGTTGACCACTGCACAAGATCCCAACAGTGTCCGTTCAAAGATTTAAAAGAATGACTTACCGACTCGTTTTGACGCCTGTTTAAAACCAGACTGGGGTCTACACAGGCCCGCACTGAATTGTATTTCAAGCATGGATGATTTGAAACAAATAATAAACAATTTTAGATAGAATATATTATAAAAATATATTATAATTAATTAATGCAACTACAGTTTACTCATTTAATTCATTTCCACTCTCACTATCAACAGCTATGTTAATAATAAATCTTTCTTTAATATTCCCAATTTGAATGTATGAATTTTCAACAGTTTTAATATGCGAAACACAATTTTTCCAGTTACTCACAGGCACTTTATGCACTTCAGTAATAATAATATCCAGTACACTAGCGTTTATAGGAAGTGATACATTATTACGTCTAACGGCAGATTTTTATTGATGCCATATGTGTTCTATGGGATTGAATATACAGTGATACTGCGGAAGCCTTAGCACTGTATGCCCCTTACTTTTAGCATAGCTGTCGCAGTAGTACTCCTTTTCTAGGTTCAGAAATTTAAGCACATCAAGTAACTCTCTTTTAGTGTAACTTTCATGAAAATATATATCATTCTGATACATAAATTCCTGTATTGCCATTTTCGCATCTTTTGAACAACGGTGCTTGTTTAACTGTCTACTGTGGTAACTTGCGTGGTCCATAACAATCACACTGTTTGGAGAAACATTAAGAATTAACTAATTTACGAACCAATCCTCATTTATGTTCTTGGCTGCCAATAAAAGTGCATTCGGTACCCAACCATCTTCGGATCCTGCATGTACTATGGTTATTCTCTTTCCTCTGTTTGATGGTGCCTTTGTTCTATACCTGTCACTAGAATCAACCCAACCTTTTGAATATTATCATGGGTATCAAACCAGGTTTCATCTAAGTTTATAATAGGTCTGTTCTCACTTCTGTACTGAGCGATTTTTGTCAAATATTCAAATCGCCATGCCTTAAGTCGTTGCGATTCCATGATAACTTGCCGTTTTAAATTTATAGCCGATTCGTTTAAGACACTTCCACAGCGTTGTCTTACCGCAATTGATATCCGTGTTATCTATCTCAAGTCTTTTCAGTAAATTATCCAGTGTTGGTACCATATGCTCTTTATACATCTTATACATTTTGCGTCGGACTAAATTTTCATCGCCGCGATCTAATTTTTTGCATGTTCTAGAATGTTTCCTTCTTTTCCTTTCGGTGATGGGTTTATTCACAATTTTCCATACTGTTTTTTCCAAAATCTTAGTCAATGTGGCTGTTTCTTCAATACCTTCCATTTAACTCAACTTTTCACGTTCTATGAGAGTTGCATATACATTTTTTATAATCGCTTTAGAATCTAAAGATAAGTGTCTTCTTCTATTTTCATTTCCCCACTGTGGTTGTACCTGTACCCCCTCCGGCTGTTCTATACTAGATTCACCAATCCACGGACGCCACATATTTGGATAATCAAAGCTGCGTTTTTATTTCACACGAACTAATAAAATGACTGGTTTTGCAACACTGATTTGTCTACTTATTTTTTCCCCATTATTTAATAATGCTTTGTAAACTAATTACGGCCAAGTACGGTCCCTACCTGGACAATAAGATCATTATCTTTATGATCCTTGAAACCCTTTCAACAAGGAATTTTATAATGGGTGATAACTAAAGGCATGTAGTCATTCTCTTAAATCTGTAAACGGACTTTAATATAGTCAAATTATCCATTTGTAAAGTTGGAGAGGATTGGGAAATTTTTTTAAAAAGGTTTTGTCAATTCGTTTCCGCTAACAGAGTGGAAGCTGGCAAAAAAGTTTCTGTGTTATTGACTTCAGTAAGTAAATAAATTAACAAGATTTCAAAAAATGTTTACCATCCCGAAAAACCAACTTACAAAGGCTTTAGCGACCTTATCGAATTGCTATGAGGCACAGCACATCGCTATAAGGACAATTTAATCCTAAAGTCTCTGTTAATATTACCATGCTTATATAAAAGTAAAATACGGTAAATGGATGGTTCGCCAAAGTATAGAAAGCAGCATCAAAATATAAGTTTGGAATTTTTAGAATCTGGGGTATTATTTGACAGGTTTGTTATTGGTTAAAACCCAGGCCCCATTTTCGATCGTTTAGGTGAAGAGAGTATTTTTAACAATTATTTAAATGGTATGGTTAAATATGCATTTGTAAAAGAATACACTTTGAAAGAGATTTCAAAATTTGTGTCAGGTATTTATATGTACACAGAGAATCAGTAAAAAACGATCGTGGTTATGATTCAATTCGGCGAATTTTAAAAATATTATGGTGTAATAATTTAGGTTCTCTTCTACCCAATAAGTAGCAAAATCCATACTGTGCTATTGAACTATATTGTCTGCATATTTAACTAACCATGTCCTGTTGTACTTTTATAAAATTTTGAAGTCAGCAAGTTGGTCGTATGCTGATTCGTAGTCTACTTTACTATTATTAAATTATGCACAATTGATTGTCTTTGTACCATATTGCAACGGTAGATTAACGACAATACAAGGACAAAACTCATCACCTGGTTATAATTCAAAGGTTTTATATTTTGCTTGTGGTAAAGGTAAGTTAGTTAGACATATCTGTTTAAAATCTAATAGGAATGATTATATTGCAATTATTGCTTCTAAAGTTCAGTTAGATGGAAACCATTGTCTGGGCCAAAATAATGAAGTGGTTGCGTTTCTTAATGGTGATGATATTTTAAATTTAGGCCTTAGTTTTATTGATCCAGTAATTTTAAATTCCATTAACAATGACGTACACCTTAGTTTAAAGATTTCTACGGGAGCAGGTCTGCTATGGTTATTTTTTATTTATTTTTTTTAATGATGAGGCACATCACTAATTATTCCTTTATGGCGCGGCCTCAGGAAGGTCGTTCCAAAGTGATGACGTTCTCCAGATGAAACAATTTTTAAACAGTGTCATTCGAGGGACACTAAGCTTAACCACATACGGGTGGCTGCCGTGGCTCGTCATGTATTTTTACCATGCACCGCTCTGGGTGGAATTAAGCGGGCAACCTGAGCAATTGCCATGAAAATACTTGTAAAATAGATTGAAGTCGCCAACCTGCCTTCGATGCTCAAGGCTTTCCAGGTTGCTGGTCAGATCATGGTCACCGATCAAGCGAATGACTCTTCTTTGAATGGAATCTAGCAATCTCAGGGTATGTTTAGGAGCAGACCCCCAAATATGCAAACAGTACTCAAGCGATGGTCGAATTTGGGCTTTATAGAGCATTAAAAGTTGTTGGGATGTATAGAAGTTCTTAGTTCGAAAAAGTATTCTAAGCTTCTGCGAAGCTGCCTTAGCAATGGCAGCAACGTGACTATGCCAAGACATATGAGTATCCAATTGAAGCTCTTCAACATTAACTTTTTTAGAAATAACTGCCGCCTGGATTTTTACCGTTAAATTCTACTTGCTTACTGTCACCCCAAGACATAATTTTATTGGCAGCCGATGTCTGAGCGTCCAAAGTAAAAGATGAAACAAGTGTGCTGTCATCAGGGAAGCTATACAGGGTGTGTCAACAAGGTGTTCGCCTTCGATAGCGCCTAAACTGCAAGAGATATAAGAAAAAGTTTTATATTAGAGTTATAGGGTTTGCAATGGAGCAAAACGTCAAAATATTTTGCGTTATATAGGATGGCTCAAAAAATTGGTACTACATAATTTTTTTTTTTTTTAAATGAAACACCCTATATATTTTTTCTCCTTCTGATTCCGCTAGGAAGAATCTCTACAGTCATATTTACTTTTTTAAATTTGATTGCGACTTTGTCAAGTAAATAAATTTCCTGGTATTTTATAATTTTTATTTGACTTATTAAAAAAATCATAGTTGTCTATGGAATCAATAGAATTAAACAAAATTTTTACCATAAGTACCTTAAAGTATTTGGTACGCAACCATATCACTATTTGTTCTATTTATTAAATTTAATATAAATGTGTAAGATGTTCGTTTTAATTATAATACATTTATTGTTAATACTTAAAAGAACAGACGATATTCTTTCGTTGACTGAATACCTATGCATTTTTCGTTTCTAAAATTCTCTAAAAAGGTCTCTTAAAAGTATATATCAGTTTTGATGTTTATGCCCATTTTAATTATTTTGCCCATGCCATTCTTGATTAAAATAATAAAATTACTAATTGTCGTGTAGCTTTTCATTAAATATGCAATATTTCAAAAACTAGAAGATTTGGGTAGATGACATATTTAACAAAAAATAAAGGTATTTGAAAAATACACCTTATAAGTTGAAAAAAGACATAAGACATCCATTTAAAAAAATTGACATAATGCATATTTAAATTAGCGAAATTTGCCAAGTCAACATGAACACCCCGTATAATAAATAGAACAAATAGTGATATGGTTACGTACCAAGTACTTTAAGGTGCTTATTGTAAAAATTGTGTTTAATTCTATTGATTCCATAGGCAACTATGATTTTTTTAATAAGTCAAATAAAAATTATAAAATACCAGGAAATAATTATTTACTTGACAACGTCGCAATCAAATTTAAAAAAGTAAATATGACTGTAGAGATTCTTTCTAGCGGAATCAGAAGGAGGAAAAATATATATATATAGAAGTAGCGCACTTGGCCGCGTGGTTGGCGTTTCTTTCGCAACCTTGCTATGATTTTCATGGTGGCAGTACGAAACAGGCCTACTCTTGTTGTACGAAACCATGTACGCATTTTTTTTTAATCAATATACCCTTCTTCTGACAAACAACGAACTGAAACTGAGTTCCTATACAGAGTTGTGCCTTATCCTTTCGTCAGGACAATCCTTGGACGCGTTTCGCTGTCTACGGCTCGTCGACAAGGCTCCGGATCTCAGGAAAAGGTAAGGGACCTCAAAGTGCTTTTAAATAAAAATGCAATTAAGCAGACGAGAGTTGCAGCACGTGGCTACATGCGTGTGGTTGCCACGAGGTATAGCCAAGTGCTGCATTTCTCGTCTATCCTTCTTCTAGCGTATCCCTTCCTGCATTTTAATATTCCTTGTAGATTTAGTTGTAGTAACTTATAACGTTGTTTGATTCTCATTATGTCGTGTCTTAAAATATTTTAACTTACGTATTTTTATCGAAAGGGGCAAGCATTTTTCTTTAACATTTAAAACAATTCTACCCTTTTACTAGAACCTTTGATCAGAGTCCAAAACTAAATTTTGTACAGTAGTAGGTACCAGAGAAACAAAACACTTCAATAGTCTGGTTTTATTGCGTAAATCCGGGGATTAAAAAAATGTCTGCCTTTATAGAAATGTTGTTCTGGCTTTCTCTATTCTGCACTTAGTTTCCAGAGAATCATCCTGCGTATCACTAGTCATTGTTCCAAGATAAGTATATTATGTATGTACTCTATGTATTATTTATTGATTGTGTATTGCAATTGCTCAGCATGGTTGATATTTTTGGCACTACCACACATTTTGTGCGTTTGAAGTTCAGTTTCTGAGTTGACCACTTCACAAGATCCCAACAGTGTCCGTTCAAAGATTTAAAAGAATGACTTACCGACTCGTTTTGACGCCTGTTTAAAACCAGACTGGGGTCTACACAGGCCCGCACTGAATTGTATTTCAAGCATGGATGATTTGAAACAAATAATAAACAATTTTAGATAGAATATATTATAAAAATATATTATAATTAATTAATGCAACTACAGTTTACTCATTTAATTCATTTCCACTCTCACTATCAACAGCTATGTTAATAATAAATCTTTCTTTAATATTCCCAATTTGAATGTATGAATTTTCAACAGTTTTAATATGCGAAACACAATTTTTCCAGTTACTCACAGGCACTTTATGCACTTCAGTAATAATAATATCCAGTACACTAGCGTTTATAGGAAGTGATACATTATTACGTCTAACGGCAGATTTTTATTGATGCCATATGTGTTCTATGGGATTGAATATACAGTGATACTGCGGAAGCCTTAGCACTGTATGCCCCTTACTTTTAGCATAGCTGTCGCAGTAGTACTCCTTTTCTAGGTTCAGAAATTTAAGCACATCAAGTAACTCTCTTTTAGTGTAACTTTCATGAAAATATATATCATTCTGATACATAAATTCCTGTATTGCCATTTTCGCATCTTTTGAACAACGGTGCTTGTTTAACTGTCTACTGTGGTAACTTGCGTGGTCCATAACAATCACACTGTTTGGAGAAACATTAAGAATTAACTAATTTACGAACCAATCCTCATTTATGTTCTTGGCTGCCAATAAAAGTGCATTCGGTACCCAACCATCTTCGGATCCTGCATGTACTATGGTTATTCTCTTTCCTCTGTTTGATGGTGCCTTTGTTCTATACCTGTCACTAGAATCAACCCAACCTTTTGAATATTATCATGGGTATCAAACCAGGTTTCATCTAAGTTTATAATAGGTCTGTTCTCACTTCTGTACTGAGCGATTTTTGTCAAATATTCAAATCGCCATGCCTTAAGTCGTTGCGATTCCATGATAACTTGCCGTTTTAAATTTATAGCCGATTCGTTTAAGACACTTCCACAGCGTTGTCTTACCGCAATTGATATCCGTGTTATCTATCTCAAGTCTTTTCAGTAAATTATCCAGTGTTGGTACCATATGCTCTTTATACATCTTATACATTTTGCGTCGGACTAAATTTTCATCGCCGCGATCTAATTTTTTGCATGTTCTAGAATGTTTCCTTCTTTTCCTTTCGGTGATGGGTTTATTCACAATTTTCCATACTGTTTTTTCCAAAATCTTAGTCAATGTGGCTGTTTCTTCAATACCTTCCATTTAACTCAACTTTTCACGTTCTATGAGAGTTGCATATACATTTTTTATAATCGCTTTAGAATCTAAAGATAAGTGTCTTCTTCTATTTTCATTTCCCCACTGTGGTTGTACCTGTACCCCCTCCGGCTGTTCTATACTAGATTCACCAATCCACGGACGCCACATATTTGGATAATCAAAGCTGCGTTTTTATTTCACACGAACTAATAAAATGACTGGTTTTGCAACACTGATTTGTCTACTTATTTTTTCCCCATTATTTAATAATGCTTTGTAAACTAATTACGGCCAAGTACGGTCCCTACCTGGACAATAAGATCATTATCTTTATGATCCTTGAAACCCTTTCAACAAGGAATTTTATAATGGGTGATAACTAAAGGCATGTAGTCATTCTCTTAAATCTGTGAACGGACTTTAATATAGTCAAATTATCCATTTGTAAAGTTGGAGAGGATTGGGAAATTTTTTTAAAAAGGTTTTGTCAATTCGTTTCCGCTAACAGAGTGGAAGCTGGCAAAAAAGTTTCTGTGTTATTGACTTCAGTAAGTAAATAAATTAACAAGATTTCAAAAAATGTTTACCATCCCGAAAAACCAACTTACAAAGGCTTTAGCGACCTTATCGAATTGCTATGAGGCACAGCACATCGCTATAAGGACAATTTAATCCTAAAGTCTCTGTTAATATTACCATGCTTATATAAAAGTAAAATACGGTAAATGGATGGTTCGCCAAAGTATAGAAAGCAGCATCAAAATATAAGTTTGGAATTTTTAGAATCTGGGGTATTATTTGACAGGTTTGTTATTGGTTAAAACCCAGGCCCCATTTTCGATCGTTTAGGTGAAGAGAGTATTTTTAACAATTATTTAAATGGTATGGTTAAATATGCATTTGTAAAAGAATACACTTTGAAAGAGATTTCAAAATTTGTGTCAGGTATTTATATGTACACAGAGAATCAGTAAAAAACGATCGTGGTTATGATTCAATTCGGCGAATTTTAAAAATATTATGGTGTAATAATTTAGGTTCTCTTCTACCCAATAAGTAGCAAAATCCATACTGTGCTATTGAACTATATTGTCTGCATATTTAACTAACCATGTCCTGTTGTACTTTTATAAAATTTTGAAGTCAGCAAGTTGGTCGTATGCTGATTCGTAGTCTACTTTACTATTATTAAATTATGCACAATTGATTGTCTTTGTACCATATTGCAACGGTAGATTAACGACAATACAAGGACAAAACTCATCACCTGGTTATAATTCAAAGGTTTTATATTTTGCTTGTGGTAAAGGTAAGTTAGTTAGACATATCTGTTTAAAATCTAATAGGAATGATTATATTGCAATTATTGCTTCTAAAGTTCAGTTAGATGGAAACCATTGTCTGGGCCAAAATAATGAAGTGGTTGCGTTTCTTAATGGTGATGATATTTTAAATTTAGGCCTTAGTTTTATTGATCCAGTAATTTTAAATTCCATTAACAATGACGTACACCTTAGTTTAAAGATTTCTACGGGAGCAGGTCTGCTATGGTTATTTTTTATTTATTTTTTTTAATGATGAGGCACATCACTAATTATTCCTTTATGGCGCGGCCTCAGGAAGGTCGTTCCAAAGTGATGACGTTCTCCAGATGAAACAATTTTTAAACAGTGTCATTCGAGGGACACTAAGCTTAACCACATACGGGTGGCTGCCGTGGCTCGTCATGTATTTTTACCATGCACCGCTCTGGGTGGAATTAAGCGGGCAACCTGAGCAATTGCCATGAAAATACTTGTAAAATAGATTGAAGTCGCCAACCTGCCTTCGATGCTCAAGGCTTTCCAGGTTGCTGGTCAGATCATGGTCACCGATCAAGCGAATGACTCTTCTTTGAATGGAATCTAGCAATCTCAGGGTATGTTTAGGAGCAGACCCCCAAATATGCAAACAGTACTCAAGCGATGGTCGAATTTGGGCTTTATAGAGCATTAAAAGTTGTTGGGATGTATAGAAGTTCTTAGTTCGAAAAAGTATTCTAAGCTTCTGCGAAGCTGCCTTAGCAATGGCAGCAACGTGACTATGCCAAGACATATGAGTATCCAATTGAAGCTCTTCAACATTAACTTTTTTAGAAATAACTGCCGCCTGGATTTTTACCGTTAAATTCTACTTGCTTACTGTCACCCCAAGACATAATTTTATTGGCAGCCGATGTCTGAGCGTCCAAAGTAAAAGA
This sequence comes from Polydrusus tereticollis, assembly GCA_963920685.1. Taxonomy (NCBI): domain Eukaryota; kingdom Metazoa; phylum Arthropoda; class Insecta; order Coleoptera; family Curculionidae; genus Polydrusus; species Polydrusus tereticollis. The sequence goes on from OY987333.1 coordinate 91,550,271, forward strand.
TGAAACAAGTGTGCTGTCATCAGGGAAGCTATACAGGGTGTGTCAACAAGGTGTTCGCCTTCGATAGCGCCTAAACTGCAAGAGATATAAGAAAAAGTTTTATATTAGAGTTATAGGGTTTGCAATGGAGCAAAACGTCAAAATATTTTGCGTTATATAGGATGGCTCAAAAAATTGGTACTACATAATTTTTTTTTTTTTTAAATGAAACACCCTATATATTTTTTCTCCTTCTGATTCCGCTAGGAAGAATCTCTACAGTCATATTTACTTTTTTAAATTTGATTGCGACTTTGTCAAGTAAATAAATTTCCTGGTATTTTATAATTTTTATTTGACTTATTAAAAAAATCATAGTTGTCTATGGAATCAATAGAATTAAACAAAATTTTTACCATAAGTACCTTAAAGTATTTGGTACGCAACCATATCACTATTTGTTCTATTTATTAAATTTAATATAAATGTGTAAGATTTTCGTTTTAATTATAATACATTTATTGTTAATACTTAAAAGAACAGACGATATTCTTTCGTTGACTGAATACCTATGCATTTTTCGTTTCTAAAATTCTCTAAAAAGGTCTCTTAAAAGTATATATCAGTTTTGATGTTTATGCCCATTTTAATTATTTTGCCCATGCCATTCTTGATTAAAATAATAAAATTACTAATTTTCGTGTAGCTTTTCATTAAATATGCAATATTTCAAAAACTAGAAGATTTGGGTAGATGACATATTTAACAAAAAATAAAGGTATTTGAAAAATACACCTTATAAGTTGAAAAAAGACATAAGACATCCATTTAAAAAAATTGACATAATGCATATTTAAATTAGCGAAATTTGCCAAGTCAACATGAACACCCCGTATAATAAATAGAACAAATAGTGATATGGTTACGTACCAAGTACTTTAAGGTGCTTATTGTAAAAATTGTGTTTAATTCTATTGATTCCATAGGCAACTATGATTTTTTTAATAAGTCAAATAAAAATTATAAAATACCAGGAAATAATTATTTACTTGACAACGTCGCAATCAAATTTAAAAAAGTAAATATGACTGTAGAGATTCTTTCTAGCGGAATCAGAAGGAGGAAAAATATATATATATAGAAGTAGCGCACTTGGCCGCGTGGTTGGCGTTTCTTTCGCAACCTTGCTATGATTTTCTTAGGAAAACATGCAAAATGTCTTCAGAAATTGATTCCAATTTGTTTATTATGGAGATCGAAAAGAGACCAGCGATTTGAGACTTACTTAAGTGATGAATACATCGACATTCGTTAAAAATCAAAATTTGTTCCTACTTGTTATCGAAGATCTTGATAAAATGTATGAAATATTTCCCTTTAGTCGTCGACAATCCAATAGAGGATATACCCAATTTCTTTTTCTATTTCTCGATTATTCTTTTTCGCTAAAGGTACCGAACAGCAAGCTACTTGCACAGCGTCTATTTCTACAGTGACTTAGCCCCGCGACCGTGGCCCCCTAGTGCACGCACGGCCTTAACTCTGACTACACAGACGCTATAAATCCAGCTTTATCCTGTAAAAACCTTATTGCAACAACCAAATTAGCCATATTGGTATTCAAAATAGGCACCATTAGGTACCCTATTTCGATTGGTTACTGGCTGCAAAAGGACGTGCCGGATATGCTTTCTATCATGTTAAAATAAAAAGGCCTGATATAGCTAAATAAGTTCTGACCACAAGGTGTAGCTCACCAGTTAATATATAGTCCGCCACTCGAGGCTAGCGCTGCGACGTATGAAAAGGCAAATAAAAGCCATAAAAATGGAGTTTTAAGCAGCGTGTCATAGGCGTGCGTACAACTTTTCTAAATATAATTTCTTTGGTATAAATTTAGGTTGCCGCAACAGCTCGCTTAAGACGTCTCTAAAGGTTAACTTGGTTCAGCCAGTTAACCTGCAAGGGCCGACATGTCATATGACAACAGTCATAATAATATTGGCAGCAATACAATGGCGAGCAGCTGTTTATGGTCAGAACCGGACTTCAAAATTTTTAATCGAGCAGCGTTTTTAATGTGACTGGGGTTCCTAAAATGGTACAAAACATGCATTACAATCAATAAAACACTCAATACAATCAAAATTATTTTATTCGTGCTCACTATTCACAATGACAAATTACTGCAAATGCATGTCGTGTGCAACGTTCATTCATCATGTTCCATAACTTGTTCACTCATATTTTCCTATAAATACAATAATATGTTAAGAAGTGTTATTTATAAAAATCGAGGTTAGAATACTTAAAACGAATAAATAATTACAAATGTCTAAAATACTTACCGGTAACGCAACAGTGCGATGGAAATAGCTCTGAAAAGAACTGTTTTTAGTATTAAATAAAGTTTCAAGGCACAAAAATGCATAAAACGAATTAAAATGACAAATCAAAACATGAAAACAATGTCAACTAAAACGTGAAACAATAACACTTAAATATTACTTTATAATTACATCTCTGTCTAGCACGTTTACTTCCATTCAAGACGTATTGCGACGCCCACAAACGTTCTATTTTATTATACGGAGCCGGTGCATCGCAATGTGGATTTAATTAATAGTACGGGAAAATAAAACAAAAAGAATTTGCAGAACTTAACCCTTGCTTTTATATTTTACATGTCCTGTAATATAACTAAAAAATGTTTTTGTGTGTGTGTGTGATGGTGTATGTGTATGTGTATATGACTTTTTTGGCACTAGTTTAAACCAACTGGCCAGCTTTGATAAATGTTTTTGGAGGAAGGGAATGCAAAAACAAATTTTTTACGTTTACTTAAAAATCGAAAGCTCATAAAAATATAAATATGGAGAAAGATTTGTTTTGACTTGCATTATCTTAGCGAACAATCATAAACATGGAGTTCGGTATTAGCGTTTTTAAAAACGAAGTTTTTCGTAGTGGGTAAGCGTTATCCTAAAAATGAATTAAAATTTTTAATTGATTTGCCCGTACTATTACAACTATAGCAGCGAAGAAGCAAAGCCTGACCTGGCCTGTGATCGTATAATGGTTCGTGTTAGTTAGCACCGGTGTGTGTCTCTCTCTTGCATGTATTGAACTCAACGCGAGGAAACATGATAGATATACGATCTAGGTAATAAATAAAAGTTGCTTTTGTTTATTTTTGGAGTTTAATTTTAATAATTTCTGGTGTGAAATCCTAGTAACCTTTTATCTTCGTTTAAACGTGATTTGAGAGCACTGACATGATTTGCCCGCCGCCATCTTGCAGGTTTACTGGCTAAAAATACATTATAAATGGAAATAATTCAAACGCGTAACGCGTGTACACATTCATCTTAAAAATCGCATTTGCAATGCTACGCTACTGACAAAAAATCGTCACAAGCCAGACGCTTAACAGGTGCACAGCATATCAAATATTTTTTTGATTATGTGAAGCCTGTGCCAACTAAATTACTTTTTATCGTTCACTGCCCTAAGCTCGTCGTGTTGACCTTTTGCCAGATTTGGATAATTAGATTAAATTGTAATCTATTAAGTTATTCCATGAAAGAAATCTTAGTTATTTCTTCATTAAATAATAGATTGATCTGATAAAAATTTAAATAATTTTTTCATATACCTATATTTAAATTCTCTTACATATGCTTAAGCCAGGCTCAGACGACTCGTGTGCTTGGCGAATATGCAAATAATTGTACCGAGTGTACAACTAATCTGTATCTGGGAAACCATTGAAAGTTGCTAGAAATTATTCGATAGTTTTTAAGTCGACCGCAAGAGAGCGTAACTATAACCACTTTCTATTAAAGTGCTCTTTTCTGCCAAATTTAGTTAATTAAGATATAAAAATTCTACATTACATTTATTTTTACGGCAATTTTCACCTAGTTTAATTTGGAATTTTTTTTCTATACTCTCCAAATAAGTGTGGCAGGAGGGTCAAAAGATGCTCGCAATTTAAGTCTGGATTAACAGAATTAAGCCACAGTGGACTTGTTGGAAAGAGCATTTATTTTTACAGTTTCTTAAAAAGCAGTGAATTTTCCATTTTCTCTTGTATATTTCAAATGGTACTATATATCTTTTTGAAGTAACACACATATGGCAACTAATTACAGAAATAATAGCCAAAACCGCATTTTGATGTCTTTTTTCTTATAACTGAAGATAATAACAATTAAAAAATAAAATTGTTGCCCGCATAACAAATATGAATATTAAACGCATTTATTTTCGTAGCTCTTTTGTTTCTTTATTTAATGTTGAGTGAGCTGTTCAAAATATCCAGCATCATTTTCAATATACAAATTAAGATTTTCTAGCGTGGAATGAACCGCAGCTCCTATTTCTGCCATGCAATATGTATTATTCGGATGGCGTTTTGAATTCGGTATATAAGGTTTTCTCTCGTTGTTGGTCTAGTTTCAAAAACCATGTTTTTCAGTCGGCCCCATAGGTGACATTTTGGCTTAAACACAAAGCTTACACGCCAAATAAAATAATTTGACAAGTCTTTTTGTTCATTGCGCTTCGTAGCATTTATTTTCAAAGCCTACTTCATTTTCAAAATGTAACCTGTTGATTAAATGGGGTTAACAATAACACGTTATAAGTAGGTTTCTACTAAAAATCAGTGATAATTTACATAAAACGATACAAGAATTATAATACTAAATATATTTATTATATTAAGAAGTTGATGGTAATTAAAGAAACAAATGAGCTACTAAAATAAATGCATTTATTACTTGTGTTTGTGCCGCGGGCAACAATTTTCTTTTTCCTTGGTATTTTCTCCCATTCTTAATAGATATTGAGGTGCGGTTTGGCTATATTTTATGGTACCCTTTAATTGATTTAAGAGAAAAATGGGAAATTTACCGCTTTTTAAAATAACGCTCTCTAGTCACTGTAATATCCATAAAGAGTTGAATCATTAATCATTGACTGAAACAATAATTGCTCTTTACAACAAGTTAAATCTGGCTCAATTCCACTAATCCAAACCTAAGTTACAATTGACCCCAGCCCCGTCCGGCACTTATTTGGAGAGTATAGACAAAAGTTCCAAAGTTCCAAATTAAACTTGTTAAAAATTTCAAATCTTTATGTTGAATGGTTTCACACATACAGCCAGCCGCCTTTCATAGTTGTACACCCGGTACACTTGACAAGTATCCAAGTAAGCAAGTAAATTCTTTTTACACGATCTACCGACAGCCGATGGGAAAAGGTATGTGCCGAATAATTGTCAAAGTAGACCGCTCACACGACTTAGCAAATATCTCCAAGTGACAAATAATTGCCAAGTGCACGAGTCGTGTAAGCTTGGCTATTTAGATGTCCTTTATTGAAATGTTTGCTAGTCCAATCGGCAATATTCGCATTCTTCTCATAGATAGGGGTCTCCTATTTGGATGTTATATTCAAAGAAATTTTTACATAATTTACCCTCTTTGTGTTATAGTGGTTGTTGATACATATGAGAAATTAAGTAATTAGCATAAATACAGATTTATATCCAGGATCCATGTACTTTTGCTGTACAGGGTGGTCCATGTAAGATAACCCTGTGTCTTTCCTCAAAAACTGTAAGAGTTATGAAAAAAAGTTCATAAGAAAAATTAATTGATTGCAAATTAATTTTTATTTTATTATATCTTTATGTATAAGATGTCGGTAACGAAGATGCCAACTTTCGTTTCTTAAATGGAATACCCTAAGCTTACAATACTTTTGGATTATACATAAAATAATAATTATTTTTTAATAGGTGCAAGTCTGAACTTTATAGTTTAGGAGATATCGACATTTGAAAAATGACATTTTTGAATTTTGACAGCTTCTAGCTTTCTAACGGTATGTCTTAGAGCAACACGGCTTACACGTCTCTGTCTTACTTTTGTATAATCTTCCTAAAATATAAATTTCCGGTTAAACCGGAAGTACTATGTTTCCGGCATTCGAGTTACATCCGGTTTAACCGGAAGTTGACACTTTTGGGAACATAATGAAATAATAGGAGACATGTAAGCCGTTTTGCTGTAAGACATGCCGTTAGGCTAAAGGCTGCCAAATTTCAAAGATGTAATTTTTTAGGAGTGGATATCCCGGAAACTATTACGTTTAGACTCATAATGCATCTTTTAAAAAATAATTGGTATTCTATGTAGAATCTAAAAGTATTGTAAGAAATAGGGAGTTCTATTTAAGAAACGAAAGTTGGTATCAAGTCCAGCCAAACGACTTAAAATAACAAAAGGAAAATTTGTTTACAATCAATTAATTTATTTTTCCCATAACTCTTACGGTTTCCAAAAGAAGGTACAGAGTCATCTTACGTGGGTCATCTTGTACAAGACAGTGTGAGCAACATGAAAAGAGAACATTCTATAAACAAATTCTCCCGTGATCCCTGAACAAGTGAATAAAACCAATTTATTTTATCAGTGATTACTAACCTGAACTAACCCGTTGTTTGGTCTTTAATATTATTTTTGTATCCCAGGGATATTCTTAACCTTCATCGGCCTCACTATCTTTTAAAAAGTCTGCATCCAAAAATTAAATAGAAACACTACTAGGCTTTCATTTTATAAGAATAACTTTTTTTAGACAGCTTCGCAAGACACAAAACAGTTAATGAATTAAAATTGAATTTGACGCACAAAGATTCTTTTTTCTAGCAGGGATCCGTTTGAGAATTCTTGAGCCGCTCATAAACAGTCTCTGAATTTAACTGTAATCCTTTATTTGTTTCACGTGGATGTGAGGTTTAGTTCAACGAGACCAGAACCCGTTAATATTTAATGCGCAGAATTCTGATAGTTCTAGACTAGTAATTGTGTGAACTTAAACTAAGTTATTCGCTGCTTTGCATGGATCACACGTACATTGTAATTTCTACTTGTTTTTTTGTTCTAGCGCCAGTATTTTCAAAACAGGTCCTAATATTTTAAAATAAAATACCGCTACCTAATGATAAAAAAAGCCCCGACACACAGTAACTATGATGGCCAATTGTCTGATAGACAACAATTTTAGCGCCTATTAAATTATGAGAACAATCGAATAGTTCAACATGAGACATTGGAAATGTAACAAATGTGAATAAATACTAATACATAATTTCGAAGTTATGGAAAAATACGTCTTTATTTATTATTTTACCAAACATTTTTCTCGCGTTACAGCAAAATATCTTCTAATCATCCTATTTAGTTCAAGTTCTGTGTTCTCCATTACTATACAATATTTTATGTTAAGCTTCGCTTCGTATGACAGTCCACGAGATAGGGTAAGACCCAACAACTATTTATGGCCCAATATATTTTGTTTTACTTTTAAAATCGTAATTTATTTTGGTGATATGATCCAAGTAAACACTTTACTGGAAAAGAGGTACATCGCATATCGGTCACATTAAAGTTTGTTACAATACAAAATTTATAAGTAAAAAAAAATAATAGTAATAGCAGAATAGAGGAAAATATATGCATTAAAATACAGTATAATAATCGTATATATAGTTTTTTTATTTCCAAGAAAGAAAATTGAATCCACACATGGAATTTTAATCATACTATGTTAAATCCTTTGTACCCTCAATTAAAGAATGGCTTAGCAGAGAGATAAGTTCAAACTTTAAAGAAGATAATAAAGAAAGATGCTACGAGATGTCGCCACGTGTAACATCTCGCATATGTATTTAAAGAAGATGTTATATAAAGCAAAATCTCAAAGCAAGGATTTGTATCTTATACTTCTGTCTTATAGGAATATTCCTATTGATTGTAATCTAGAATATCCAGCTCAAACTTTAATGAATATGAGATTGAGACGTATCTTACCAATAAAAAAGCTGTACTTAAACCGGCAAAGTCTCGCTATTATTTTCGATAATTCATGGGTAAAACAGTTGTTAAAACAACGACAAGTGTTAAAAAAACAAAATTATGATAAAAAGTATAGTGTGCAAAATAAAAGCCTTAACAAGAATCAACAGATCCTATTCAAAGCAAGATTAAGTGATAAAAATAGCAAAAGGGTTACATTAAAAATAAAAATAAATTTAAGTCAAGGTCGTTTGATAGAAACGGCATCATGTTAATTCGAAAAACGAAATTATATTAGGGGATCAAATTGAAAATCATCAAAACTTTAGTTTGGACGACGACATTGTGTTTGTACTTACAACCACCAGATCGAGAGACGTTGGTAATCCTCCTCAAAGTTACGATATAATCCTTAATATCTTTGGTCCAGAGTTTAGTTTTGAATAATTTGGTGTTAAGCGTTAATTCCGAGTAATTATAATATATACAGTGTGTTAATGTGATCATGTTACAAACTTCTAGAGTAGATAGAACACATGAAGAAAATAATAAAGTTCATATGAATATGGGTCCGGACCCTCTTCCTCAGGCAGCTAGAGCCCTTTGAAGATGTCCTTCATAAACTAGTTTTCGTTTTGTAGCTCGGGAACTACTTCAGCTACCGCAACCAATTTGGGGACATAAATTACTGTCAGTAAGTTCATTTATTTTAAACTTTTGGACAATGTTAACTTTAACCAGGGATGTGCGAATCAGGGGGGTATTAGAGTAAATTTGACCCCATTTCTTTAAGGATTCAATTTCTTGCCATTTTGCCATCAGATTATAATTTTCTTATGCCTTTTACATTAAAAGGGAACTCTTTGTAAAAGTCGCTGAATGTCTTGTTTGTTCGGAAATCGGCTGAAAACAAGTTAAGATACAGAAATCAATTATTGAATTCTTAAAAAAATTAGGTCAAAGGAACAATGAGGTTCAGGTTAGTACATACAGATATCAAGAGGTAAATTAATCACCGTTATTATAATGGTAGGTTGTACACATGGAAACTTAAAATAGTAGTTGCTGCAAATGCCTACCACCACGCTCGATACATTTATTGCACCTATGCAGCATATTTAAGTTGAAGTTAAAAACTTCAGGCACGGTTTGGAGTATTTCGGACGCAGCAGAAATTCTAGCCACCAAATCTTCTTCTGACTCGACAGGAGTTCCATAAACGGGACTTTTTATAGACCCCCCAAAGGAAAAAAATCGAATGGTGTTAGATCTGGGGAGCGCCCCGGCCAGTTGACAGGGCATCCGCGGCCAATCCAATGTCTTCTAAAATTTTCATTTAGGTGCTCGCGGGCAAGAAGTGAAAAATAGGCTGGCGCTCCATCATGTTGGGACCATAAGTTTTGTCGTATATTTAGGGGCAGATCATGTAACAATTCTGGCAACACATTTTTAAAAAAATTAAGATAAATAATACCAGTTAAACGAGAGGCAACATAATCGATCCAATTAATCGTTCTCCAACAATGCGAGCCCACATGTTGACTGAAAATCTATGTTGATACCCCTAATGTGAACACCATGAGGGTTTTCTTCAGCCCTCACATGACTATTTCGCGAATGAAAAATGCCTTTTTTTGTGAACACAGCCTCGTCAGTAACAAGTACATATTTTGGAAATTGAGGTTCTTCTGTACACCGGTCAAGAAACAAACCACTGACAATATTCTACGCGGGGATGGAGTCATTTGGTTCCAATGCTTGCACTGTATGAAAATGGTAGGGGCGAAGAAGGCGTTCATGAACAACCTCTATAGAAGTTCATGGGTTTGTAATTTACAAGTACAGGAAGAAGTAAATGATCGTTTTCTGAGGTCGAAGCAATGAATGAGAATGACGTTAATTATATCTTGGCAGAAATTCCTCCCTAAGCAAATTGGCGGGTGATTGTCAGGATATGAAGATGATGTTTACCGCGTCTCTGAGAATATGGATGAAAATTTAGTTGCGCAGCAGGATGAGGTCAGTTAGGTAGATATCACAAGACGTTGAAAGAGATAGTGATGATGAGCCACTAGCACACGCAGCTGCAAAATTATGTACGCCCGCAAAATCATTCTTTCCAGTTGTACATCCAGATGTGGTGTCCTGTGTAGTACGAAAAAGGAAGCACACAGGAGTATCTGGAACTGTACCATATGTGAAGTTGCTTTTGTCTAAATGATAAGAGAAATTGCTTTATAGTGTATCATAAAAACTAATTATTTAAATGTTTTGTGTCATTTTGATTTTTATATTTTGTTCAATAATCGGATCGTACTTGTTCGAGCGATGACAGGGTATAGTAGTTGACAGGGGTAAGAATTAGGTTGGGAATTTCACAGGGAAGTGTTCTTGGACAGGTACTATTCATAATTTACATAAATAACATAACAGAGCTTCTCTCGGGTGAAAACAATAGTTCCATCACTAGACCGGACAAATGATGATGCAAGCAAATGATTGGTTTATAAAAAATAAACTGATTCTAAACAAATCAAAAACGAATGCTATAATTTTTAAACCTGAAAGATCCACATTACTGTTAGTATTAGAGTATCAGAAAGTATTCCCCTTAACCCAGGAGAAATCAAATTGGCACAAATTACTAAATTTTTGGGAATGATCCTGAATAATTCTTTATCATTGAACCACCATGTACTCAGTAAGTTAAATAAAGTATGTTATACACTGCGCATTTGGGCAAAATACAGGGTGGTCTGTAATAAATGAGCCATTGAGTAACCACCGACTCTACACATGAAAATAATATGTTTCAGCTAAACATGCCTTGGTAAAATGTTGGTCGTTAAGGAGATACAGGGTGTTAAAGTCTAATTTCTAAATTAATTTTCTTTTCATATCTCGAGCTGTTTTTGAGATATAAGCATAACAATTTGTTATTGGGGGCTCTTCATGGCAAGTAAGACGAATCTATCCCTATTTTTCACATAACTTGTAGAGGGCGCTAGTTACACCCTACACGCCTACTAAATCACGCCCAAAATTTTTTGCGCGTAGCTTTATTGGTAATCTGATCAAAATGTATAATAGAATGGTCATTTCTAAAGAAAAAGTTATACTTCATTTATTTTGTTAATACAATCCATTTCCGGAATATTTGAAATTTTAAACAACATTGCATGAAAGTTTTTATTTTCAACAACAACAATTATTCAGTTTTGACAAAAAATTAGATAAGACTGTAATAAAAATATAAATTAATATCATTTCACCAAATGTGAAAAATGTTTACCGCCCACTTCTATGCATTTTCTTGATCCTTTTACCAAATAGTGCCTTACATTAAATAAAGTTCTTTCATTATTTTGAATTACAGTGGCTGCCTCCTGAATCCTTGGCAACAGTTGGTCGCGTGTCTGGATCTCTACTTTATACATTAATGATTTTATATAACCCCAAAAGAAAAATCTAACGGGTTAAGGTCAGGGTTACGGAGCGGCCGTGGAAAATTGCTACCACGGCCAAACCATCTATTAGAAAACCGCTGGTCAAGATAATTGCGAACTGCAAGTGGAAAATGGGGCGGTGCACCATCGTGCATAAACCACGTATCTTGTCATAAATTTAAAGAAATATCATGAAGCAAATTTACTAAATTATTGTTCAAAAACTGCAAATACTGCTCACCATTCAGCCTGGCAGGTAATTCAAATGGTCCAATGATAAAATCTCCCATTATACCACCCCAAATGTTTACAGAAAATTAAGGTTGAAAATGGCGTTCCCTTATTAAGTGTGGATTTTCCAGTTCCCAAGTATGGTTGTTTCCCCAGTTAAATACACAACGTCTGGTAAAGGTCGCTTCATCCGTAAAAAGGATTTTATTGATGATTATTGGATCTTGACTTTGTTTATGAATAATTAGAAACTGACAGAACAGGAGTCTTGCTAGTAAATCATTTAGTAGTAAATTTTAGACAGGATTAAAATGATATGGATATAATTTTTCTGTATGTAAAACATTTAAAACTGAGGTTTTATTAACATCAGTAACATTCACTAAATGTCTGGTACTTATCTTTGAATTTTCACCAACTCGCACTAGAATATCCTCTTCTTGAGCGACAGTGATTACCTTAGGACGTCCAATCTGCCTCTTAGGACGAAATGACCCAGTTTCGCCTAAACGACCATACAGTCATTGAAAAATATCTCTGTCTGGGTGCCTCCTATTTGGATATTTTTGCCGATATCGTCTTGCTGCTGCACGTCCATTAAAATTTTCTTGGGCGTAAACACAAATCATATCTCTCATTTCGCTATTTGAATATTCATTATGTCTTGGCATTATTTATGAAAAAATTGTTTAATTCGATATTGCGAAATACTAATGCATGAAAACAACCTTTACATGGGTCAACTTGCATAACTTTTTGAGATTAGTATGCTGTATTAGTGAGCTGTCTTGATATTCTTGCTGTTCAATTGTCCATAGCCTACTTCGTTGGCCTCAAACTGTTTTTCTGATCGCGTATTTTTCCATGCAACAGAATATTAAATTGCAAATATCCCGGAAACGGATTGTATTAACAAAATTAATAAAGTATACCTTATTTCTTTAGAAATAACCATTCTATTATAAATTTACATCAGGTTATCAATAAAGTTACGCGCTAAAAATGTTGGGCGTGATGTACTGGGCGTGTAGGGTGTAACTAGCGCCTTCTACAAGCTCGAGATATGAAAAGAAAATTAATTTAGAAATTAAACTTTAACACCCTGTATCTCCTTAACGACCAATATTTTACTAAGGCATGTTTAGCTGAAACCTATTATTTTCATTTGTAGGTGGTTACTCAATGGCGCATTCATTACAGACCATCCTGTATATGGGCAAGCAAATATCTAAAATCGTCTATCATGCAAATTTTGAGTCCCAACTCAGGTATGGGATTATTCTGTATGGAACTGCGGAGAGGTGGAAAGATTATTTATATTATGCCAAAAGGAGGCTATAAGAACTATTGATGGTTATAATTATTTTAGAGAGTCCTCTAGAGGTAAATTTAAAGAACACGGGCTTCTCACTTTCTAAGTAGTTTACATACAGGAGTGTATCTTCTTCTCCTTTAAAAATAAATCACTCTTTAGAAAGAGCGAACCACAAAATATATCCAACAAGAACCCTAAATTATACTTTTACCAAACATAGGCTTACTGTGTATCTATTATGATTGTATTAAGTTTCACAGCAGCCTCCATTTGGATTACGGAAATTAAAAAAATTACTTTTTGTATATTGAGAGCGCAATGTGATACATTGTCGCTCTGAGCGAGCGCGACGCGTAGCTTAGGGCAGCTATCTCGCGGAAGCGGCAATGTCAATTTGCGCTCGAATTACATACATGATTTTTTCTACAACCAGTGTTTTTGTAAAAATGTTTGATAAAATGTATTTACTGCAAAACAAAAATTAGAAATTGCATAAGTACATTACATATTATGTATTTAAATACCGTCTTACTGGTCACAAAATTTTCGACATGTGTCAAGCATCCCTCAACGCCTACTTTCAAAGTTGGATCAAACATGAGGAACACCAGATGTTATATGATGGTTGTCAAGGTAATCAGGCTAGCGAGCGTTCTTGTAACTTTTCGTCGAGTGGCAAAGTAAACAAAACTACTTTGTGTTTTCTTTTGGAATCGCAAAACTGTACTTTGAACTCGGTTGTGGAAAAAATAATTTAATTTCTTAAAAAACATTTAACCTTACACCATCGAAGAATAATTCAATAAGATGCAAGTACGTTAGGTTAGATTAGAATTAGAAAATAATAATTTACTTGTTTTTTTTTCCACTATTTCATTTTACGTTGCTCAATGTAATTATGAAATAACGAAATGAATTATTATTTAAGTGGCTAGTAATTCTAATGGTTGCCTGACGTAACTATCATTTTTTGAAAAAACTACTACAACTGTATATTTTTTTTCTTGGTAGTTTCATTACGTTGTAAATGTATTTTATGTTATTGAATAAATGTTTCGAAAATATGGACTAAAAAAAGGTTAAAAGAAGAAGTTTTAATTATTTACAAAATTAATAGTCTCCAAATAAAGGACGTTGTGCCACTACATTCGCAAAATTAATCTACGTTTAATAAACGCCAGTAAAAAATGTAAGCTACGCAAATAGCAAAATAAATTACGTTGCATAATCTTCTCTGCTGACCAGAAGCTATAAAACTTCCCAAATAAATGAATGGAACGTGAGACGGTTAAACTTAAAACGGCATTTTTGCCCTTATCCCTGTCCAATAAATCTGGCGTTTAGCGCGAATTTATGAAGTTCAGTTTAGCTACCGGCCAGCGAAATAATAAATACTGTTTCGAAAATGGAAATTTATAAGAGGTAGTTGATCAGGATCTGTGCCCAGCAACGGCGGTTTACGAATTTAAAACCACCTGCAACCGCCATTTTCGAACTAAAAGTTAAATAAGATTGGTGATACTGTCACGCTAAGGATTTAGGGTGTGACCAGGGACGTAAGTTCTGGGACCAATAAATATTATAGCCCCATGGAAAAGGACGATGAACAATACCGGATAACCACAAGATTTTTGATCTGCTCGCCATTTTGTTAAAACATTTTGGGTTAATAATAATATGGATGCAGATTTTGAGTGCCCAAGCATCTGGCTGACGTTTCCGGCTTAATCGTGAATAGACTGAAATTCGAAATTTTAAACGAAACAGCCTTCATTTTTTTTTTATCTAATTCCTTTTTTCTTTATTATTTTTTATTAGGAACAGGCACAGAATTGCAGGATAAATCCTTTATGGCGCTCTACGATTGTTAACGTTAAATTCTATAATATGGTAACTGTCACCACACACAAGACATACATTCTTAGAAGTCTTTGCTGCATTCATTGACAGTTGATGTTCAAGCATCCAAAGTAAAAGGCGAGATAAGTATGCTGTCGTGAGCAAAGCTATATAGTGCGGCAAAGAAGTCGCGCATAATGCCTGTAACTTTTGAATTTACCTCGTATACGAAAAAGTGATCTTTATGAAAGTTGTTCGATAAATTATTCCCCACAATTCTGCCTACATGGGTTTTTTTCTATCATTTCTGGTTTGGTTGCAATAGAGACTATTTTAGTTTTTTTAAATGGAAAAGCATCTGATTGCATATTTAGATTCTACTGGAAAAACTCTGAATTTTATTTGTATTTCAAGTTTTCACCTATCTGCAAGCGTTTCCGAGATAATGACAGCTCAAAAATAAAAAACTTTCTAATTATAATTATTCCTATCTAATACCCACCAGTTGAGTCAAGGTGTTTTCATGACAACGACCTAAGAGGTGTCATTTTTGAGTTCCTGTTTAATTTTCTGTTGTCCGATTTCTAATTTGTTTACACTATGGTTCATCTGAATAAGAAACAATGAGTTGAAATTTTAATAATGAGCGGTAACGGAAATATGAAGAGATCGCAATATCAGGTTTGTCAACCTTTCAATGCCAAATAGGCCTCCATTAAATCAGTCAACGGTGTGTCGAGTGGTAAAGAATTTACGAGAAATAGGCAGTGTTAGGGAAGCCGCTAGATCAGGTCGACTTAAACAGCAACCGGGTGGACAAAGCTTTGGATATCATGCTCTCAATACATGAAAATTCAACACAATCATCCAGGCCAATGGCAATGGATTTTAATATGTCTCATCAGTCAGTAAAAAATTTGTTTAAGCAGGAGAAGTTGCATCTCTACAAGTTGGTGCACGAGTGAAACGAGGACGATTTTGATAGAAGAGCTAAATTTTGTGAGCTGATGATGGAAAGACGCAATAACGATAATAGCTTCGCAACTAATATCATTTTCTCGGATAAAGCTATTTTCCATTTAAAGTGCCTTGTTAATAGACACAACTATCGTTATTGGTCTGCTGAGAATAATCACTGGTTCCAGGAAGGTCATACTCAGAGGCCCGAAATAGTTAATGTTTGGACGGGCATACTTGGTACACATATTTTAGGGTCTTTTTTCATAGTGTGACAATGGCAACCTTTTGTCATGGACAACAGGTTGTTACTATCTGCTGACGGTAGCTCTTTATGTGGAGGCACTAGGTCGTGGTTCATATACTTACACCCTCCCTTCGTCTTTGGTTTGCCTTGGGCGACATCTGGTTTGATCGAAGTCCAAACCAGGAAAAATATACCGTATATCAGTTCTATTGGAAAATCTATGCAATAAATAAAACCAAAGTTTTCCCACACATACAATAAAGTTTTTATTGAATAAAAGGTTACTTAACCAAAAAAAGGGTTTATGCTAGATTAATTTTATAACGTCAAATTGTTTAAAATTTAGTTTAAGTTTGAATTATAAAAAGGAACTGAATGAAAAGACATCCTTTCCGGACGCAAGGATTTAAGATAAAATGTATGTATAACCTCAGGGAAGATTCTAGAACCTTTTAAATCTTTTGTTGGTGTATGGTTATAATAGGGGTTACCTTTGTCAAGATGGCTCTACCTTAAAAAGTTACAAATTAAATTTTAATTATTTAATTGTTAAGTGACGGAGAACTTAAATTAAATTATAAAAATAGCATTTATATCACTTTTATACCACTCTGTGTTCGATCAATCGATCAGGACGGCCCCATGTGGTTTTCTCTGGTTGGCCAGGTGGAAGTTACATAGTAGCTCGTAGGCTTAGTTGAAGAACCTTAGGTTGTTATGTGGGCCTTAAAATCCCATGTGGTAAATTAGTTATGTGGGTTAACCTACATAATTGCCGAACGGCAGGAAAAACAGCTAAATTGCCGAAACCAGCAAAACCCCCAAAAATAATAGAAAAGAAAATTACCCTCTGAATTCCCACAAACAGTAAACCAAGAACAAAAGAAATTAAAGCAGCTTACCTCTAAAAGGGGAGTAAGACCTCGTGGTCTTAAAAAAAAATGGCCCAACGGCGACGGGCTCGACCTTCTTCGCTGAAGGTATTTTCAGGAAGTAAAATTAAAGGCCCAAAGAACTCTGAAGACAAACCCTCTTCTCCTTCAACAAAAATCAGCTGACTCAGTGTTGCCAACTTAACATAACCAAAAAAAAAAAAAAGGAAGAGAACAGACACACCATAAAGATCCAAACGATACGAGGGTCTGAACTTTTGCCAGAACCTAAACTAAATACTGAAACAAACAAACAAATTGCAAGTTCAATTGTTTAAACATAAAATTGCCAAAAGTAAAACTGGACGGTCTGCGACTTGACGGAGACGCAAAAACTGAAATACATGGTCCACCTATGTGCGGCGCCTAGTGCCATCAACCACAGAAAAGCAGAAGTAGTGCGTTTACCCCATACTCTGACTAACGTTCGATAAACAAATATGATACAACCTTATAAACAATTTTTTGAGCAAAATAATAATTATAAAATATGCACTTTTGTGGAAATATTACTGTACGAATCAAAGGTAAATCTACATTCCCCACAAAGTCAATAGTGGCAATTTTTAAAATTGCTACAATAGATGATAGGTAATTTGAATGGCAAAAAATATCTGGACCTACTTAGGAATCACATAATTCCTTCTTGCAGAATGGTTTTACCGGGTGAAAATAATGGCATAATCGAACCATACCTGTTCTAGCAAGATGGAACACCTGCGCATTATGCGGCAAATGTTAGACAATACATAAGCGAACAATTTCCAGGACGTTAGATAGGCAGAAGAAGTGCTATTGACTGGCCAGCGCGATCCCCGAACTTAACCCCGCTAGATTTCTGTTTGTGGGGACACTTAAAGAACAAAGTCTACGTAACAGTCCAAATAACTTAGAATCTTTAAAGTCAGAATTAGTGCTGAAATTCTGGCCATTCCAGAGGACTTCCTTTTAAACGTTGTAGACGAGTTCAGGGATCGCCTGGCGCTCTGCTCAGCAGAAAATGGTGATTGTTTTGAACACCGGATCCAATGAAAAGGTTTCACTTGTTTATTATTCCGATGTTAAGTTGTTTAATTTTCTAGACTATTTATTTTGTTATTATAAAGTTTGTTACAATTTTAAATAAATAAAAATTTGAAATACAAAAAATTTAGAGTTTTCCCAGTAGAATCCAAATGAGGCTATGAGTGCAATAGTGGACTAACCCCCAAAAACTAGATTTCTGTTTTATTGCAGTTTGTAAACCACAATATAATAATCTTTCAAATGTATAGTGGACCAAACCACCTTTAACATTTTCCTAATAGATGGCAGCACATACACAGTTTTGCTGTTTTAGGATTTGCCTATTACATCAGAAGCAAAGTGGACTGAGTGCGGTTGGTCCATTTTGCTTCTTACCAATCGCGTTATTAGTTGTAGTTGACAGTTGTTGTTGTTTATGTATGCCGCCTTTATTCAGTGCTAAAATTGTGCAAATATTGCCATTATCTTTTGTAAAATGGATAATCAGGACACCACAATGGAATGTAAGTATTATAGAACTTTGTTAGTAAAGATTAAATACATTTTTTAATTAAATTGGGATCAAAAAGTAAATTTTAAATGCTAGGTTATGTTATAGATATATTATTCGAGATTCAGGAAGGCCGTGACTAAAGTAACAGAGGTGTTACTTTTATAATTCTCTTAAAGTAACATCAATGACGTCAGTTAGGTTTTTATCATTGATTAGGAAAGTTTTTAAGATATTTTTTTTATGAAAAGATGACCACTTAACAAGCGCTAACCTATTTCAATTTAACTTTTTCATATTTTTTTTTTTTATTTTTCCAGGTACGTTAGACTCGGATCAGTCTGATCCTTATCAAGATTCAGGATCAGAATATGTTCCATCAGAAGAAGGTGGAGTAAATGAGGCAATAGAAACAAGTAGCGAGGAAACGCAAGAGGAAGAAACAAAGGAATTTAAGCCAAAAAAACGTATTCGTCGTGAACAGAATTGGAGGCGAGCTGTAAATAAAAAGAAAAGATGTGCCGGAGAAGAATATATAACAAAATCTGGAAAAACAGTGCCTTCAAAACCTTTCCAACCATTCGTTTGTGTCTGCAAAAATAAATGCCATCTTTTACTACCCGAAGAACGGCAAAGGGAACTGCACACAAGTTTTTATGGTTTACAAAGTTTCAATTTACAGACTTCTTATCTGTTTTCATTAGTTAAGGTTGTAAACAAACTACGGAAGTACACCGAAAACCAAAACTCTCAGAGAGATAAAACAAGAATCTACTATATACCTGATGCCACGGGAGAAGAAAAAAAGGTCTGCAAATCATTTTTCCAGGCTGTGTTTCAAGTTTCATCTGGAAGACTGGATAGACTACTAAAGACTAAACCAATCGGCGCACCATCACCATGCGATAAAAGGGGGAAACACCCACCAGCTAATAAAACTAATGAAGCGCAGAAAAACAAAGTTAGGGATTTTATTAAGCAATTCCCAAGCTACGAATCTCACTACTGTAGACCAAAGAGCAATCACAGGAGATACCTTGCTCCAGATTTAAGTATTGGAAAAATGTACAATTTGTACAAAAATGAATCAAACAATTCGGTTTCTTATTTCGTTTTTAGAGAAATCTTTAATAAAGAGTTTAACTTACATTTTCATCCACCCATATCAGATTCCTGCAAGAAATGTGATCTATTCAACATAAAAATTAAATCAACAGTTGATGAAGTAATAAAGAGACAACTTGAGATCGAGCGTGAACTTCACCAAAGAAAAGCTCAAAGTGCAAGGGACAGCTTACAACAAGACGCTCAGTTATCGAAAGAAGGAGACATTACAGTCATATGTTTTGACTTGATGAAGACCTTGCCCACACCTGTTTTGACAACAGGAATCTGTTATTATAAGCGGCAGCTTTGGACTTACTGCTTTTCGATTCATAACATGGCAACCAATGATTCCTACATGTTTGTATGGAATGAATCAGTGGCTTCAAGAGGTCCTCAAGAGGTCGGATCTTGTATCCTATACTATATCAAAAATTTTGTTGCTACAAAAAAACTTGTTATGTATTCTGACCAGTGTGGGGGTCAGAATCGAAATATAAAAATGTCTGTACTATGTAATTACATAGTTTCATCAACTGAATTTGAAGTTGAAGAAATAGATCACAAATTTTTGCTAAGTGGTCATTCCTACTTACCTTGTGATCAAGATTTTGGGGTTATTGAGAAAGAAAAGAAATTCCATTCCAATATTTTTATTCCCGATGACTGGAATAAGGTTATAACAAATGCAAGAAAAAAAAATCCATTCAAATTGGTAGAAATGAAAAGTTCTAATTTTTTTTCTACAAAACCATTGGAAAATAATATCACCAATAGAAAAATATCCAAAGATAATGTCAAAGTAGAATGGCTAAAGATGCAATGGTTGCGTTTTCAATCTCATTGCCCATTCGATATTCAGTTCAAGTACTCTAATAACAATGATGTTCCCTTTGAAACTGTGGATATAAGTAAGAGAAAATCACTTTTGCCGGAATCGAAACTTCCCTTATTATACCCTAACGGTAACGTCATTAACGATGCCAAAAAGAAAGATCTCCTTCAACTAAAGGAATTTATTCCTCCGATGTATTACGCGTTTTATGAAAATCTTCGATCTACAGCACAAGGAACTGGCGGCGAACTGTTACATGGTCCTGAAGAAGATGAAGATTAAATTTTTGTCGCCCGTTTTGATGGTAGTTTTGTATTTGAAAAATATATCTTTTAATAAACGTTATTCATTGATTTGTTTTTACTAAACCTTTATGAATAATAATAGAATGTTTTTAATCAAAATGGACTAAACTGATAAATTAATTTACTTACTTAGAAGAAAAGTGGACTAACCCACATCTAACTCCTAAAAAAAAATATTTAGATAAAATGTAAAATTTGTTTATAAATCTATGCTGATTCATATTATAAACCAATTTAAATAAAACCTTAAACTGTATTTAAAATAAATTTAATTTAAATTGCAATATTCAGACAATTTTTAAATTCGTTTTTTTGCGTTTATGCAATTTGGGGATAGTCCACTATTGCACTCATAGCCTCAAATATGCAATCATATTATTATGCAGGGTGTGTTAAGACGACGGTTTCGAATAGACAGGTACTGGTGTAGCGCGGGTTCAATCCCCGGGCTCGGCAAAGTTTTCGAGTAAGTTTGGATTTTAGTGGTTCGACATGGCGTTGCAGCCTGACGTCGTGCAAAATAAGGGAAGAGTGGAAAATGTATCGGCAACCAAAAAGGGTGAAGTTATGCACTCTCCAGTCTGTAGGTCATAACTGACAACTTCAGGCAGCACCGAAACAGGGGTTGATAGCTCTAGGGGGGTGCAGGCCGGGATGGTTGTCGTGACTGAGGACCGTGTTTTGAAACCCACGTTAAGCAGTAGGTCCCCTCGGGAATGGCCCTGGGAGCGAACGAAGAGGTGAAAATCCAATAAAAAAAAAGTTTACGTAATTTATGGTAAACTAGGCAGTAGTTGACCTTATACCAAATATTTCGTTAAATTTTAAAATTACACATAAACCTTAAGGCTTGCTACCGACAATTCTTTACAAATCTCAGAAGTGGCAATGATTTATTGGTAATGTAAGCAGAAAGATTTGTTATTTTATTGGCTTACCAAGAGAGAATGTTAAGAGTAAAAACTGACCCGGAAACATTTAATCAGAATTCACAATCAGTTTCCTGTTTGAAAGCCATTCAGCTAGTCGGTTTTAGAGACAGGTGTAAATTTAAAATATATTTACCGAGCAAGTACATAAATTGAATCATAGATATCTCCGGGGTGAAGATTAATCATATTAAACAGGAAAGAAAAATCCAAAATTCTTCACAAATATTTAATAATTCGCTCTACGCGTTTCGGTTTCTTACACCATTTTCAAGAGCTATATAATATAAACAAAAACTTTACATTAAGGACACAAACAAGCTCACAATGGCGAGCACAGGTTTACAGGTTAGAGTAAACCTGTGCTCGCCATTGTGAGCTTGTTTGTGTCCTTAATGTAAAGTTTTTGTTTATATTATATAGCTCTTGAAAATGGTTTAAGAAACCGAAACGCGTAGAGCGAATTATTAAATATTTGTGAAGAATTTTGGATTTTTCTTTCCTGTTTAATATAAGTACATAAATGTTAGGTTGAAAGGTCATCAGTTGTTGATGTTCGAATCCCACTGCATATTCAGGGTGTCCCACTAAGGTCGGCAAGGTAGGATATTATGGAAGCCATAAACTTTCTAAAAAAATTTTCTTCGACTAAATCGGCCAAAAGAAATTGCTGGAAAATATCTTCAAGCTTCCAAAATGGCCGCTAGGGGACACCGTTACTAGGATATATCTAAATAGTCATATTTTATCAGATAATCGCTATGTTACGGTACTGTTTTAATGACGAAAATAAAAAGTCCGTTAATTTTTGCGAAAACCTGTTTCTAAGACTTTTTTTGTATCTTCGAAAATGTGGGCGAGGGAAGCTGGTGGAAAAAATAATTTTTAAATTGCTCTATCTTCCATTATTCTTTACCCAAATTTAATCAGCTTAAGCTCGTTTAATAGACACTTTTATACTTATTAAAAGACCGACTTCTAGGTGGCGCTGTTTAAAGAATATTTAGTTATTTCACATTTTTTTAATAAAATTAAATGGCGTGATACATTATTTTATAACTCGGCTCAAAAAGCATTAGAATCGTGAAATTAGCGAAAACTGTGATTGGATATCTTTATTTGTTTTCGAGTTATCTACAAATAACTATTTTAATTTTAAAAATAAAAGTTTTTCATTTCAACAATTTAATATTAACAATAATTAATAAATTAAATTATTAAAATATTTTATCCTTTTAGTGCATTTGTGTCTTTCCTCGCCTAAAATCCAAAAAAATAAGTTGATCCAAAGGCAAAAACAAATATTTTAAAATTATTTAGCAAATAAACTGTAATAGCGTAAAGTTACTTTAATTCTTAAAATTCGAGAGGCCTATGGAATTGAACAACGACAATAAAACAAAAACTATTTAAAGCTACGAAAAAAACACTTAAGTCTAAAAAGGCAAACCGAAACAAGAAATGAAAAGAACAAAGAGTCTTTATAGAGGTTCAAAACGTATTCTATTTTCCAATACAACGATTTAATCTGCGTTACGTACTTAATACTGCTGCTTCAATATCAGCTTTTCGAATGCTGGCAATAGCATCGTGGATACGTTGATTCATGGTTTCAGCAGTAGTAGGACGAGTTTGAAAGACAATCAGCTCTATGATCAAACACTCAAGTTTACTCTAGACGCTAATTTCAAAATTAACGTATGAGTTAAAAAGACCAATGCTTATTTCTCATTTTGGTATGATACAATAACATTTTTAACACACACTATAACTTTGAGGTCATAAATACTGATAAAAATTCGAGTTACTGTCGATTTTAACTCCACGAAATCCTTTCCGCTCAAATTTAGCATGGAGTTAAGCATACCAGACTGCCGCTGGGAAGTACAGGAGCCCATTTTTGACTGGCGAGCCTAGGAGGCTGCCTCATCACCAGTCTATAATCTTAGGCCATGCAGTAGTGCCAGGTGGCTTCTGGTTAGGGCCCTGCTGCATGGTCTGGGAGGCTTCACCTGTTGCTGCCGGACTTCGTCGCCAGGGCAAGGTCGATCGATGCTGTGGTGGGGGGCCGGGAACATACACAGCCACCCCCATATTATTATTTTTGAGATGAAAGACATGACAAATAAAACTGGGAAAAACGTGCCAACCATTGATGAGGAGAGAAGCTTTCTAGCTGAGGTAGAGATGTTCTCGACGGACTCTGAGGTTGACGCAGACAAACAGTCTGCGAAAGAGGAGTATTTTTGAAGGTCTTCGTATAATGCGTCGGAGATGGTGCCGCAAGGTTCAGTGGAAGATGAGTTGTAGTTTCATTTACTACTGGATTTTCCACTTCACGTTTTTTGTTAGCTACTGACCCCGTCGCCCGAAATCTTTGCACCAATTCCAAAATGTACTTTCGATGGACTTGTCGGTTTTGATGTTGAGGGTTGGGCAGTTCTATTAGCACATTCGTTCGCAAAAAATAATGTAATGACTTTCACCCTTTTAGCAATTGAGTAAACCAATATTACTTTTATGCCGATTCTGCAACGAAATTAACTGAACCTTACTACTTTACTGCGACCGAAGGAAAAAAAACAAAGTTTCACACCAGCGAATGCTATTTATCGGTGTCATTTTTTGTAGTAAAAACCTGTTTTTGTACTTTTGGTGAGTCACTGTACAGGCTAAGTAGATAGTAGCGATCTTAAATTCTGAGGGTATATTCTACATTAAAATACCTTTAAAACAAAGTATCATTTGACCCCCCCATTCCATTTAAAATTTCGGGAGAAGTTGTCGCCCCCGCTAGGGGTTTGACTTTCTGAGGGCGAAAATGCCAAGAAAATGATTCCCCCTATAATCGAAAATTGACGGGTCCGAGCGTTTTTTTTTAATAATCTGGGGTGCCCAAAATTGGCTTTATTTCATTTTTAAACGGTCACCCTTTATTATACAAAGAATACTAAGATTCGGAGTACTCATTTAATAGTCTAAATTTTTCATTGAGTTAAATTAAGGTAGTGTCCAATAATACGCTTAAAAAATTCGATTTCAAATTCATTTTCTGGGGAAGTTATAGGCTTAACGCGGGCAGTTTCACCAGCCACGTCGAATTCTTGTTGTGGCCTTAAATACAGGTTCAATATCAAATTCTTCGGCCAACTACTTCGCCCTTATATAGCCCGCCTCTTCCAAGAAAGCGCAGTATTTTTTCAACCATTGTGTCAATTTACCGAGATCCAAGTCTATTGATTGCAGAGTATTCTTTATAACGACCTTAATATGAAAAAGTATCTCATACCAAAGAATCAATGAAATTATGAAGTTGAAATTTTTTAACTATACGGCAAGATTAGTGGCCTCATGAGAGACCTGAACATTAGTTTTTTTAGTTCAAATAGCCAAGGTAATTAGCGTCATGAATGAAATTAACGAATGAACTCCCATTCATTAAGATACGTTTGATTTTAAGTTTTACGTCTTTTTCAGCATCATTTGAACTATAGGAAATTTAAGACTCTTAAAGGTGACCTGGCCGCTGCCGAGAATGCAACAAGTCACAATTCGTAACTGGATGACCGGACAGAAATAAAGGGGCGCCTTTGGCGTCCCTTTACGTCTTGCGCAGGGCGGTCGCACAACCGCGCCCTACCCTAACGCCGCTACGGGCTGTTACAGCCAAAAAAGGAAATAATGACTAGGTACCTAAAATTCTGTTTTGATATTTTCTATAAATAAAAAGCGTAGGCCACAATTTAGGTTGGATAGTTTAGCATGAATATGTATGTGTATTAAATTAAAAAATACTTTGTTAAAGGCAATCTAAGCTGGCTAAACCTTCTAAAGTGCACACATTGCGGAAGGGAAATAAAGAACTAAAAATACGTAGTTTAAGCATCTCACGTATGATCCATAAATCAGGTAGCAATATAGCAGCAAGTCAATTCAGTAGAAACACTGATGTTATTTATGTGGCCGTTTGCATAAGTTTTGCCATTTTGGTGCTCTAAATTCGAACTGAAAATTGTTTTACCTAACATTTTCACCTTTTATTCAAACGGGTTATTAGTTATATTATATTAAGGATTTATTAAAGTAGTTTTACCGTTGGGGATATTATTTCTGGTAAAAATATAAGTTAAATTATTATAGCAATTCTATTTTACTACTGAATACAGCAGTAGGGTTTCGGATAGTAAAATATATCAGATTTATTGCTAACTAACCAAATCACTAATGAAGCATTTAAAGCAATCGGTATCAATTAATATCTACTTTTTTATGATGGGATAAATCCTTTATGGCGATCCGCGAGCGGTGAGTGTGCGGGTGAGGCGTTTCACGCTGGTTCTGAATATTTGTAGATTATAAACGCTGGGGAACGCAAATATCATAATTTCAAGTAGGTAGTTTCAGGGCGATGACGTTCACATGATGAAGGAATTTCTGGACAATATCGTTTATGGCTGTGCGGTAGTAGATGGTCGTATATGCATTGGTCATGCAATTCGCTAATATTAAAAGCTGAAATCGTCACCGATGTACCAAGCTCTCAAAGATCTTTATGACGCTCTACACACGGTGTGTATGTAAAGGATGCAATTCACGCTTGCCTTGCATTTTCGAGATCAAATTTTTGGAAGACGAGACTGTAGGAAAGTCGTTCCAGAGCATTGGCGGCATTTTAATATTAGCTGCGGAGCTAAAAATGTAATGATTATTCTATTTTTTGAAATTAACAATATGCAATAATACGTATTTTTAGTACTTCTGTACGTACGAACTCGTCGGCTATATTAATTCGCACGCCTCGTTATCGCTGTTAAAATGCACCAAGCACCATCATCTGTTCATTCATAGCCGAAACTTCAACGTTATTCCTAATAGAACCCAGCGACGGTATTGAAATCGGCAGAGATTCGTACTGTACTTGTTCGCGCCGGGTGGATGTATTTTTAAACCGAGATTACTATTTTTGATAGTTTACTATATAAAAATAGTTTATCAAGGAATAACTTTGTTAAGAGGTATTCTCAGTGTTGGTAAACGGGGTGTAAAACTACAAGAAGACTATTGAATCAAATTTGATGAAATTTTTGATTTAGTTTCGAAATTCGATGCTAAATGACTAAATGCTAATAACTACATTATTTTATACACGTTCCACAACTAGCTGCAATCCTAGAAAAACTGTGTAAATATAAACAAATTTCCAGAAAGTGAAAATGAAATTTGTAAGTGTAGGTAGGTATTTGTTCAATATCGTTTAAGGTAATAAGTATCTTGATGAGAAATTGAAAATGATACTTTTGTGTATCTGTAATACACTTTTCAATCTATTTTTAATCTGCATTTGAGTAACATTTTTCACCTTCAGAAATTTTTGACTATCTAGGGATATTTATTTTTGTATACTTATATCACTATTTTAAAAATAGGGAAATATCATGGTAACTATACCTTTGTCTTAAACCAACTTTTTTGTGTTTACACTAGCGGTTATATAAACCTACATATTTCCTTATTTTCCATTACATTATGCCTACTTTTTCACTGATATTAAATTTGGCACACTGCAGTGGCGGCTCATGGGTTACCAGCCAGGATCGGCAGTTCGGTGCAGGCCTGGATCCAGGGAAAACTGTTAGAGAGCGTTAAGGACATTCTTTTTTCATAATAATATTATGTAGTATCATATTTTTTATGAAAGGGGGTCATGACCCTCTATAACCCCCCCTGGAGCCGCACCAGCGTCGGTGTATAATTTTTCTTACTTTAGATAACATAACTACTAATAAAATAAATATAGAGTTATGTGATATTTTAATGAGTATCACGATCCATTTTTACTTCAGTTTCAACTTGATTTTCCATGTAATTGCGTGATGCGTGCGTCCAAACAAGATATCTTATTTAAATTTTGATATACTTACCCTAATCCTAAATAAACCTATTAACCAAGCCAAAAGTTTTGTTTTTCAACAGACCATACTCTCTCTGACTTATTTTACACTAATTCGTTCTTTCCTTTCACGAATGATAACAAACAACCGATCATTAGTGAGTATAATAACAACAACTAACTAACTAACCTAACTTTCTTTAAAGGTATATTCTCTTCTAGTCAAGTTCCAACCCGTTATTCAATGCCCGAACGATTATTTCCAGCCTGTCAATTAAAATTTGAACTTGGCAATCGACTGTTGCAGTGGCAATTTAATTGTGCGACCGTTTGGAGGACTGTTGTGATACGGTTTTTGGTCGGTTTGGAACAAACCTTTAATTTACCGGCAAATCTATTTTTGCCGTTTCTGACGGTGTGTGATATTTGCAACACGGTTTGCAAATATATTACTCTATATTATGTATGTATGTCTGGTTGCCTGCAATTTTGAGGTTTTTTCTTATGGTGGGGTCGGCTTGCCGGTCCTAGTTTCAAAGGCGACTTGAGAAGTAGTACATTTAATTTGATGGTGGCGTGTTTACGAGTAATCTACTATGGCGTCCTGGGTTACAAGTTATAAGGGCGATTTAAAAAGTATAACGGTTATTCACTGGTAGTTTGCGGGTCAATTAAAATGCAAATTGATGTAGATAAATAATATATACTGTTTGTTGTCCCGAATTTTTCTTATTGTTTTCTGATTCAATCTGAAGATGTCAAAGTAAATTTTACTTTCTTATTGCCACTTTTATCCTATACAACATGGTTTCATTTAATGTTCAATCCGACGTTTCATTTTTTCGCAACAATCATGAATCTTTGTTATTTGAATAATTCCTAAGTTTTATTTTATGCTTTATTAACTCTACTTTTTATTTGAATACCATAAGAACCATAAACCATAAGAAACGTATGAACAATTTAGGAATTATAGAAGCTTATCTATAAAATCTTTTGTCCACGACTACTATATAACGTGATCATTATACATGTGTTTCCTTAATAATAATATTATCCAATATACACCAGTGTATAATATTCATTACACACGGTGTATAATGAAATCATATGATTTCAATAGGATTTTCTACGTATAATAAAAAACAGAGCAAGCCATGGACGTCAAGTCGGAGATCTTGTTGCTATGGCAATACCATGGCACCTTGTTTTTATTTTGACAATTGCGCTTCGGTTTTTAATTTTAATTTGAAACGTCAAGAGGTTAGTTGTTCCAAAATATCAATGTAGATTTAAGTTCGATTCCTACATTTAACTTAACACACTGTGTAAATACAAACATTAATATTAATGTTAACAAATAATTTTTCTTGCTAGTTAGTGAGAAGTTCAATATATTGTTTCAATGTTATTAATTCAATGTTAGTTATTTAAAAATAAAGATACGTGGTAGGTACTTAATTGTAGCTAAAATTATTTGGTAGTCCTGGACAAAGTATAGTATTCTACTCGCATATAATGGCTGTTATCATTATATGCTTGTTGAATAATGTACTATTTTTTTAAATCGACCGGAAAGCAACCACTTTCTACTCAATTTTTTAACCGGAAAATGTAATTTTATCGGTCTAGATCAGAAAGTCATAAAAGAGGGACCGGTAAAGTACTTTACCGGTCCCTCTTTTTACTTTACCGGGCCCTTTTTTTACATTCCGATCAATATTTGAGAAAACGAACCAAACCCATAATAAGTAGGCTTTGACTTGATTGTTTCTTTCATGGCGTTTCATGGCAACGAACTGTCAAATTTGATACTGCTTATTAAAAATTGTGTTTAAAAGTTAAAAGTTAGATTATATTATGGAAAAGAATGTGGATGAAGGTGAAATTCCTCTTGAAATAACTGAAGCGGCTGCTAGAGCTACTCACGATTTGTTGCCGCATAAGTCCAGGGACATGTATGAAAAACGTTTGCCGTTTTCAAATGTTGGTGTAAAGAAAAAAATGCTGGTGTTGCGTCGATTTAAAAAAAAATATTGTACGTTACACAACCGGAAAGTACGTTTACAGGACTCGCAGGCTTCCAGGACTCGCCTGGCGGCTCGCCCTGGAAATTGCCTGCTTCGTCCTGTAAAATAGTACTTTCCGGTCTTGTAACGTAATATACTAATTATAATACAAATTATTTTCAAAAAACGTATCCTATTCGAACATATCCATGGTATGGATAATTTTTAAGAAACGAGATCGAGGATATTTTTGCCGACCTTCCTGTCGCAGTAACTAACAATACGTGGTTTCAACAAGCCCTTTCTCGTAATTCCAGAAATAATATGGAATGTTAAATAAATTAAATATTATTAATAAAATTAAAATAAAATAATTAAATTAAATATATAACGCCTTCAAACAATTTAAATGGCACTCGTGGTCCCATAAACTTGCATTCGCGATCCCCAGATATTGGACCGATTGACTTTTTTTGAAGGATTCCCTTGCAATGTAGTATACTGGAAGACTTTTCAAAATAATGATTAGTTAGAAGCTACTGTTCAAGCCGCAATAAGAAGTAGTAAATAACGTTTTGGAAGAAATTGTTTACCGGTGATATTTATGCTTAAAGAATGAGGGTGGCATTTTTAAAAACGAAAAATAAATAATGTAAAATAAAAAAATAGTTTTTAAAGCCAAGTAGAGTTTAAATGAATCATAATAAATAAATTAAGGTGCTCATTTACATTAACGATTTTCCTAGTCCAAAACGTGTGACAAAAAATAAGTGTGATTGTGAATCGTTGGATTCAGAATAAAAAGTAGAGTTTATAGAGCGTTTGGACTATTTAAAAAAACAAAGTTTTTGATGGTTGCGAAAAATCGAAACGTTGCGTTGAAAATTTGATTAAACCTGGTCATAGAAGATAAAAAGTGGCAATGATAGTCTAAAATTTATTTTGTCATATTTATCTCTTTAAATAGACAAAGCAAACAATAACAACGATATCGCAAAAATTCTGGTTTTCTCGAATATCTTCGGAAATATTCGAAATTTTTGAAACTTGAAAAGACGACGTTTTAGAGTTTAGTAGTGCGCAACTTTTCTCTAATTTAATCATCTCTGTATGTCTGATGGTTTAAGAGATTCTTTAGAGTGCTTTATTATCTGGGAGACCATGTATAAGCATTTATAAATTTTTAAATTCAAATAGGTAACATGGTTTCATGAATGCTAGTTATTAAAAAAAAAGTTTTCAGCGCCACTACTAACCGCAACAAACCAGAAAACAATGATCTATAATAAAGCCAATAATTCTAAAATAGAACGCACACTTCCCACACCCTCGATTGAGTTCGCGCGTCTTCTAATGGCGATAATGCCTCATTGATCATTTACACTGACTTCTCTTTCGTCGCTAAATCCGAAATCGGGCCTCTTGCTCCAATGATACTCGCTCTTAATTTAAGAAGGCACCTCGAAAATCATTTTTACTACCTAGGTCTTCTGCCAATTAAGGTGCAAAATGCAAGAATAGTAAATTTTTGATTTACGTTATTAAAGACTTTAAAATGGACGTTAATTGTATTTTATTAAATTATAATTTCTCGCGTTTTAAAGAGTATGGTAAGTAAATACCGTTTCATTGCATCTAGTTCGAGAGTAGGTAGTTGCAAAACATAAGAAATGTTGTTTTCTATAATAACTTTTTTAAAGAATGTCGTTCACTTCTGAGTGGATTTGTATTTGTTTGCAGCAGTTCCTGGTTCTAACATCACGAGCCGCCACTGTTCCAAAGTGATGACAGTTCCCTTAGAAAAGAAATTACTAAACCAATGTCATTCGAGGAACACTATACGAAACATATACTATTTTAGTAGTTTCTTAGTAAATTTCCTTATTATTTTTCCTATATCTGTTACCCTTTTTTATTATTTTTTATTAACTAACTTCCATTAGTTAATTTTTTTTTTTCGAGAAACATGACCTGAAGTTAATGGTCATATTTTTGAACTCTGGGATACTAGGGTACTCAAATTTAGTTGGAAGTTAGGTAATACCCGGAGGCTTTTTACGCTATGCTCAAACCTTTATTGCGTTATACAGTATGGCATAAAAGTACAGTTATTTTTGCTACCTGAAACAATGTATAAAAGTACCTTTTTTTATTGCTGTATATTTTTAGTAATGTAAAGAGCTGCTGCAGTTCGCTATTCCTTTATAGGTACTATACCTATATGTGTCAGTTTATACGGTCGACTGATATCTCGACGGAAAGGTAATTTCAATCTACAAACAATCCTCATATTTAATAGGAATTTATGAAACATTTTACATATTTTTTAAATTTATTTAAGATAACGCCCTTCTGTCATCTTTGATAATTGAGTCAAATATTTATCGAAAAAGGTATTTTAGTGTTGGTCTAGAACGTACCAAAATTTCACTGTTCTCACATTTGTAAATCAAAAGATAACAAGAGGGGGCGGCGCACTGTATATGTGATAAAATTAATATTATAATCTGCGAAGGAAGTATGGAAGCCTGCCATAATCTGGCAGGGACTACATAGATAGGTACTATTTAACTTAATTGGGCGCACCACAATCAGTATTATTTTCAAATATAAATTATTAAAAGTTCCTGCAGCATTTTAAAGCATAAAATATTTCTATTATAGAACACCATATCTTTGACAACGATATATCTTTAAAATATTTTCCCAGAATTTTCCGCTATAATAGCAATTCCAAAGTTTTCGTCAATAGAGTAAATCCTTAAAACTTTTCCGGAAACTCACATTGCTGTGAACTGTCTCTTTTCTTTTCAATTTTGTATTTATTTTCATTCATAAGAAGCATTCAGACCCAGCCGCCTATTGTCGGCTAGAAGTTTTGACAGTGCATTTGCAGAAATGGTTTATTGATTTTGCGTTTCTCAACTTCAGACTTTATTTTAAGCTCTAACTATTATAGCCATATTATTGAAAAACCAAATTAGGGAGTTCAAGTGGCGCAATATGATTCTTAGTGTTCTTGTCGACTAATCTTCCAACCTTTTAATTGCTTTAATATCTCTCTTTGTCATTACTATAAATAATATAATAAAAAAGTTATTTGAAATTGCATTTATTTCACAAATTTTTAATTGTATAATATTTTTTGCTATTATGATGAGGATTGGTTTGACAGACAAGAAGATAAGGTCGGCTCTCTGTTTATTTAAAAATAACGTATAATATCTTAGTTAAGTAGAAGAAAACAAAATGACAAACGGCATAGCAGTAAGGAGAGAGTATCGATTTAACACACTCGTACTTACCATTTCTGCGTTTGCTTTCGGCATTTCTGAAATCTGAGTTGTAGTTTCCTACAAGATCGCAGTCACTTGCTAACAACCGAGTATATATTGTAGGAAAATTAAAAATACTTATGTAGCTTCCAGGACCCTTATTCTTAAGAGTATGTAAAAGAACGGGGATGATCATATAACTCATAGGATCATTACCATTCCCGGTTCGTTCTCTGCAAAAAAACGTAGAAGGGGCGAGTTTTCTCATTAGTCGGTGATATATCAGGATGAGCCTAAGCAGCCTGTGGCTGAGCCCCGCTTTTATAGAGACTTTTTGAATTGAACTTTATTTAATTGAATATGAATGGTCCTATCACATTTATATAACCAGTTTATTGCTGATATCGTGCTATAGAAATATCCCCAGTATGCGGCGTTTTGCGGAAGCATTTCGTCTGCGCAGTTTGCGTGTACGTCAAGTCCGGTTTTAAACTTATTTAACTTAATTTGTTTAATTTGGTATTGATTTATAAAAAAAAAGCAATTATGGAAAATTCTGGTGTATTATGAAATGTACTAAGAGTTAACCCAACAAACATTTTAAGTTAAATTTACCTTTATTCGACCTCTAAACGGGTCAAATATTTTGCACGACCAATTATATATAGGGATAATTTACCTACATTTGTTTTCCTATTGCCCAATGTGGGGAAAGAAACTAAAGTAAATTGAAGGTCGAAAATAGGTTGATAGGGTTTTTCTGTCCAATAGGTTGAAACGAAGTGAAATAAATATAGACCTATTTTACGTCTAAATGTGGAAAGTGAGACCAATCTTTTGACCTAAATATAACCTGAATAGGAGCAATAAGACACTAGACAAAAATACAGAGAAAACATATTATATCTGGTGTTAGAAAGAAAAGACAACAACTTATGCCAACACTTCCAACAGGACAAAATAAATTATAAAATGGAGTTCGACTTAAGTAGATATTTGGAATGGCCGCTTATTATAACTTCAACAATATGATATAATTAAGTTTTATCATTTTTCTGGATCGAAATTTGGATGCGAAAGAAATGTGTTTGTGAATTATGGTGATGATACTTCGAAAAACTAAAGGCGACCTTAAAATATGCATTTTTTTATGTATTATTACGATAATTTAAAATATTTTTACCATTAACCTAAAAACAGAGTGCCTTCATTATAAACATTATATTTATCTAAAGTTTTAAAAAAACTTTCGTTGACGAAAGATATCGTAGTCTAATGGATTTTCCACTCACCTTATGTAATTCTTAAAATTTTAATTATTGTTTTTTTATAGTTGTCGATAAACAGGAAAACTAATAATTATTAAATATGGCCGCCTTTATATTTTTAACCTTAAAGTAATTTTTTTCTTTATTATTAACTGTACAAGCAATGTTAGCCTTTGAGGTTAATCAGAAAGTTATGAAGTAGCTCAATTTTTAACCACAAAAGATCTATAACTTTGGGAACAATTTATAGGGCAAAATTATCCAAAATATTACTTGTTTCTAAAACTACATGGTCAGTAAATTATTTGGACTTTTTGTAGGCAATAATTGGGTAATTTTTACCTAGCGTAATAGCCAAAAAATTCCTTAATTTTGAACACATATATTAAGTAACAATTAAGTAAATTATTACTTAGGATTAAATATTTGTAATGTCTAAGAGAGGTAATTTATTTGTAATTTTTAACTAGGTAAATTAAACTACAAGTAGGCTTCCCTATAACAAATTATTTCAGTTCTAGATATCCAAATTTTGACTTAGATTTTAGAGTTCGAATCTTTTGTGACTTTTAAGAAAACATTTAAGGCAAAAATAAGCAAATATTTGCCAATTTAGGATTATTTTCCTTCCGTTCTGGTCTACATTACTTAATATGTTTGTTGGGAAGGCATTGATTTGTTCCAAGAAGCAATACAATGCAAAAACTATAAAAGTTTCAGGACTTGCGTATTTTGGGGTGTGGATATCGAAATTGAAATTTCGAATTAAAATTTAGTTTCCGGCATAGTTCCGTAATCGTAAGTAATAATAATGATTGTACCCTTTGTCGCCTGGTCTCCTTCTATCGTTTTCTATAGGTACCACATATCTTCGCTCAGATGTCAAAACCTCGTATTGCAGTATTTGCGATATTGAGCCGACGATGTTTAAATCCTCAAATCTCATATCTCACATCTTGTAAAGAAAACCTCGTAAGTCCTAGAACACAATTAACTTTTAATTGTAAAAAGTCTTGTCACGCATAGTTAAAAAAAACTAAGCAATTAATATTTTTTCTAACGTAAATACACATATGCAATCCAGAAAATAAACATTAAAAGTTGTATTTTAAGCATAGATTGTTTTTTTTTATTTCTAAAAATATGTTAATTTTGAAATACGAGGTTTTGACTCCCGAGCGATACATATTATTGTCCCCTGTTTAAGCTTTCTGCTCAGTTTTAAATCGAATATATTATTTTAAAGTAGGTACTTCAAATTTATAATAGGTACACATATCACAACAATCAACAACTTAAACATAAAAAAAAAAACATTTACCTAAATAAATACATAATTGTGCTGAAAGCTCGTTTGAAATGGATAACAGAAACCCACTTAGGTTAGAGCAGCAAGGTGAATGCTATGTGGGGATACAATTTTAAAATTATTTTAAGCTGCTAGGTACTAACCTGAATAATTGAATTTTGGTCCTTGGCCAACAATTGTTGCAAAGCAATACCATGCCCCTGCTTCTCATTGCGAACTTACTGCACTAAAAGTCACTGGACTATGATCAGAATAAACCTAATCTATAAAAAAAAATGCTGTTTTTCTGCAAAAACCGCAGTTTTTAACGAAAGTTATATAAAATACCATAAAGAACTGAAAATAACGCGCATAAATCTCACAATATACATTCCAAACACTGTGTAAATTATATTAAAAGAAAACAGAGATCACCAGCTTTGGACAAGATAAATGTGGAATATAAAAATCGTAGAAATCCGACATCCTGCACACGAGTGAAGCTTCCGGGGAAAGAATTTTCAAGGTATATACTGGGGACATTTTTACATTGCTCGGGCGTTAGCTTTGTTTTTCTACTGGAGGGAGTTCAATGGGTTCGATAGTGTATTCAGGAATATTAGACAGTGACATATTTTCGAAGCTAGCGTCTTATATACTACGTAGACTTGCGTTCTCTCGATGTCCCCGCTAACGTTATGAAATCAGTGGCAATTCGACGCCAAACCAATCTAATTCTCAAATTCTCCATCTATTTGGCGCTTGTTTTTTAACATTTCTAATCAACATTTTTTAGTGATTTTTGAATATTGATAATATCATGTACCATAAATCTCTACTGGTTCTTTGAGAATTATTAGCTTTTACTATAAGTGACAACTAAACTACAATGTTAGGTTCGAATTTTAAGATAAGTTTTACAATTTCATGCACGTAGGTGGAGGACAAAACAACACGGGCGGCTGCATAAAGTCTTCGTAAACGTGCAAATTTGTGCGCTAACGTTTACGTTAACGGTTACGTATGGTGGTCGCTTCAAGCGTCTAATATGTCACGCGTTGTGTGGTAATTAGGATCCAGGACGTCTATTCTACAATTTAAAAGAAGTGAATGCTCTCTCGCGAGAAGGTATTATCCATATCTTATGGTTTTGTTCTCTTTCATGCAAAGTATTCCCGATCATATCAATGTGACAGCGATGTTGTCAGATGAAAACATTGCTTTTTTTTATCTACTGTAGGAGGTTTTGGGCTAAAATCGAAACCAAAATTAGGTTATCGATCCGGCGAATCTGGAGTATTTCTGTCCTTTGTTTCCCTAGGTTAGTTAGATTATTAAGATACCAAAATATTTCAGTGGCGACTCGTGAACTCTATAAGTAGATGTGCTGCAGAGAAAAGAATAGCGCTGCACTGAAAAGGTAAGATAAGGACATAAGGGGCGTTTTGCTCTAAGACGTACCGTTAGAAAGTTAGAAGCTGACAATGTTCAAAAATGTCATTTTTCAAAAGTCGATATGCCTCAAAAAGGATTAGTCAGAAATTGTCCAGGTATATCGGCAAAAGGAAAATGCTAAAAATTAATTTTTAAGCTGTGCGATTGTCGCTAGAGGGCATAACTGTCTCATTAAGGTGCCGTTTTTATAACGTGAATAAAAAGCTTATCCATTTTCGCGACAGTTATTCGTTTTTTTTTTCGTACCTCTGATAATATGGGTGGTAATCACTCTAACTTTAAAGATACCGTATCTTTTACACCTAGTATCCGATTTTAATAAACTTTGGCTCGTTTGAGAGTCAATTTCGCGTTTATTTCAAAATTGATTTTGGTGGTGCTCTCTATCTCGTATTTTGCTTTCCAAGGGCGCTTTATATAAATGTATGAGATTTACCTAATTTTCTTAAAAAAAACTAAATAATACAATGTACTTTTTGTAAAACAGTTTTAAAGAGCATTCCAATAGCTACCTACTGGCGAGAACCGCGTGTTAATATCGTTATTAGTTTTTAAGTAAATTGCAAATAATTCTACTCTTCCACAAAAAAAATTGTTCAATGTCATATTGGATTTTACGAAATTGAACGAAAAAAAAATGAAAATTTGTGACCAATGCTTTTTGAGATATAGCCGCTCGCCATCCTTACTGGAATACCCTGTATATATAACTTAATCGAAAGCTTCACTACACAGATCGCCACGTAACTAAACATTAGTGTAAACCATTAACAAATTAAAAAGTTTACCCTGTAATTTATTTCATTTTCTAAAATTGCAGTGGAATACATAGGTCCTTATTTGCTGCAAATTTCATGCAGTATTTTTTCATATAGTCTGCAATCTAACATGCAATTTTGTATAGTATTAGAAGTATCTTTAATAACTGACATGAAGCATGCACAAGCTATGAAAGGCACCAACATCTTGTTTCCGACATATGCAGATTATTCGTCTACATGTCCTAATAGTGTCGACTGTTTTTAAGTAACTTATTGTAATTCACTTACTTTGTAATGTTATGTACAAAATAACATTTTTGTACTTAAAACCTATTTCTGGTAAATATACTTTTTATCTTCTTTTGTTTGTTTTCTTTAGCTTTGACAACTTGCTCCACTCTCCCCTACTTAAATTAAATTCCTACCCGCCTTACGTCACCACCTTGCTAAAGAGAAATGTCAAATGCCAATTTAAATGCGATTTTTTTATTAAACTAGATGTTCTTTAAGGGTATGCCGTAAAATTTATTAAGCGACGAAGAATGGTTGGATTTTCAGATGTTTCTGTTTCATTATGCCCCCCAACGCAAGCTCAAACGCAGTGGCTCCGAAAGACTTAACGCAGTCATAATTTTTGAGAAAATATACATACTTCTTCTTCGTTTCATTTTTGAATGTCTATCCAATAAGCGGAATCCAGTTGAGCCTGATACCTATTAACGTCGCCAAATAATGCGAATCGCATTTGATTGTGAATGTGAGTTTTAATTTGTCCGTGTTTTTTTTTTATTTTTTCACTTACCCACACAGCACAATCATGTTTCAGAAATATTCCATATTAGTTTCTCCGAAAGATTTTAAATATTCCATAAATATTTTAAAACATTTATCATATATTGATGAAATCTTTCAGAAATCCAAAACTGTCCCATAAAAGTAATATTTCATTTTATGTTTCTGAAACATCACTTAGTTGCAGTTCTGAAATATTTTAATTTAGAGGCAAATACTTTTCAGAAATATTTCAAGAAAATTTCTTGTAATATTTCTGAAATTATATAAAATGTAGTAGTACCTACCTATAACATTGAATATCAAGAACATATTTATTAAAAAAAAAACATATAAACTATTATTAAGTAATAAAAATGAATAAACAAAAGAATCGGATGCTTATGTATCTCTGAAACCCTTCTGAACCTAAAAGTAGAAATTTAAAAATTAATAATTTTAAGTGTGAATCATAATAATGTTATGTGGGTATTAAGGTGCATTTATAAAACTGTTTGTTCTAACTAACTGTTCCCGTCGCAACTTAACCTAAAGGGGAATAATGTATGCATTTATAAAAGCCGCCACCGCTCCCGTTTTTAATTCCAACATGACCAATTTTTATCTCGCTGATCTTGTGTTGTTCGTCGTTCGTGCTTTAGCCAATGGAAAGAAAGAAATTTGACACATTTGATAAAAAACATAGAAATGTTTTTCATATTCCTACGATTTCAGCATTTATAGACAATACACAGGGCTTAACTTATCTTATAGTTTAAGAATATTAAATACTGGTTACATTATCCACATTTTCGAAAAAAATTAATATTTTAACCTCGAAATACGTTACTGCTCTCGCGAATTTACGACATTGCAGTTCGTGTTTCATAAATACGTCATATAGGTCCCTGATTAAAAAATACCAATCTCTAATATATTAAGGACGCTGCGTATATCAATGCTTGATACATAAACACTATTAAAACTACATATTTCATTATAAAGATAGGAAAATTCAGCCAAAATTTCTTATCAACTTATATAGGTATCTAAAGTTATTTCAATTTACAGGACAAACGAAGTTTGCATGGCGATAGCCACAGTGAAACAAATTCTTGTACCCGTAGTTCTGTCCCGGAGGGAGATGATTCATTACTGCATCTTATGTTATTCTATTAATGTTTTTGTAACTTAAAAAGTTTTCATTCTTCTTCTGTTCCTTTACTGTTTAATATTCTAGTTCACAATAGTAACAACTTTAATAAATAAACTAAAGCGGGGAAGATCATAAAATGAACCTAACCTAAGATTATTAATAAACCTGTCATTAAAATAAAGACTTACCTCAGTTTTATTATCCATAATATAATTATTCGGTAGTACCACAGTTCAGCCACGAATAACAATGTCTAATAATAATTATTGTTAATTGAACATTACCCAAACAAAACATAAAATAAGGGAAACCCGTTAGGGGAACAGGCTGGTTTTTCTGCATCTGGTTTGTCAAGTAGAGATGACGCTTTGGAACAGGATCTGTTTTTTTCGAAACAGGTTTTAATATTGAACAGGTTGGAACAGGTATGAATCGATAGGTTTTCCTGTTCCGAAGAAACAGTAAACTAACTGCGAAGCACTCCGAAGCAGACAAACTGCGATCGCGGTATCGTAGTCAGTGTTGCCAGGTCGAAAAAATAAAAATCACCAGAAATGGTGATGAAAAATCACCTAATTTTTAAAAAAATCACCAGATTTGAAAAAAAATCACCAGATTTAAAAAAAAAATCACCAGAAATTTTAAAAGTGTATTTTTATGGTTGTATTAGTTAAATAACAAAAAGTAGTATTATTTTTTTAATAAAAAAGGTTAAGGAACAAATAAAAACTAATAATTTTATATAAATAAAATTTTATTTATTTAAATAAATATTCTTGACATGATGGTGAATGTAGAATTTTTATTCATACAATACATAGGTACGTATCACTTTTTCGCTTTATGGGGGGGGGGGGGGGTTTGACGAGCGCCTAAATACCAATGTGAAATCCTAAAATTGCGCATGCGCGAGTATAAAGAGACTTGAAAAAGGCGAATTGGAACCAAAAAGGTGGATTAGATGCCGTGTTAGCGCCTGTTTAACCAATAAACTCTATAATTTTTATTATTATTAATTATTATCCAACCATTATCATTTATTTCTAATTTAAATTTCGCGGCACCAACGTGAAAGTGACAGGTGGCAGACTCGCGCATGCGCAATTTTAGGATTTCACATTGGTATTTAGGCGCTCGTGGGGTTTGAACATATTCTAAATGTCAAGAATTTAAAAAATATATTAATATTTCAAATGTAAATCGGATGCGATGCGCGTCAGGTGAAAATCAATTTATTTAAACGTGATGGCCGGTAAAAACCTAGAATTTATAATATTACCGTGGTATTTCCCCGAAGTACAAAAATCCCAGTATTTCCCCGGAGTATGAGAAATCCCAATAATGCCCCGAAAATAACGACATAAATAAATAAAGCGTTATCCTTTTCTATTACATGTTAATAAGGGTTGCGACATGCATTTCGCGTGCCAATCATTCACTCCGCTCATTCTGCAGTTCCCGTAGCCTACTACACGTTCGATAGCGAAAAAGGGCAGAGTTTGACGTTTGAGTATGAAGTAAACTAGAATGGAAAATTGCAAAGTTGAAAACACCGGTAGGTGGTAGGTTTATACTTTCATCGGTAGACTTTTATTGAAAACGGTAGATCCGCCGATAAATCGGTAGGTTTTTTGAAATTATCTAAAAATCACCAGAAATCGGACCTTTTTAAAAAGTTTTTCACCAATCACCAGATTATTCAAAAAATCACCAGATCTGGTGAAATTTCACCAGACCTGGCAACACTGACGTAGTCGTCTCGTTTACCCGTTCCAGCTGTGCCGTTCTGTTGCAGCAGTCCAGTCGAATCTTTTACCTTGTCTGCTGCGGCGCTTGCGACAGAAAATCTATTGTCGGGCTGCGACCGTCAATGCATAAACGAGAATCCGTGGCTCTGCCTTAGCTCGCGCGGTGTTGTCGATGTTTTAGAAAATACACAAAAATAACTAATATTTATTACTTTTTATAACAAAAATTTTTTTAGTTTGTGATTGAAGATTTATAAGACATTTGTAATTTGCACATATTACACTGTGCGTTTGTGTTATCGATGACTGTAAAAAAAATCCAAACAGGGCTACTTTTGTTTCTCATCATTAAACTGTTTAATAAACTCATTGTAAATTTTATAAAAAAAACCCTTGTACTTACTTAAATCGGTGACATTAATAGAGACACACCACGATGTACTACGTACAACGTATAAAACACAAATAGAGCGAGACGAAAACAAGTAGAAAACAGCGGGGAAGTCCCTAAAAACGAATATTTTAATTATACTTCCAACTAGTTCAAACGCTACTTTGCTATTAACGCGACAACCGGCAACAACGAACACCGCGTAATCGCAACAGGATAAAGAACAGCACCAGCCGCCCGCGCCAGTGCGAAACAATTAGGCAGAATTGTTGATCCGCGTTTTGAAACAGTTTGGAACTGAAACAGGTTTCTTGAAACAGGTACTTTTTAAAACTGCAACAGGTTTTACCTGTTATTAAAAGAGTCCTGTTTCAACCATCCCTATTGTCAAGTGTCAAAGGCAGAGTGTGTCAACTGTCATTTTGGGTCTAATTACTCTGAAATATTTCAGATAGATTGATAAAAAAGGTCATGTTTTTGGGACATTCGAAATATATCAGAGATATTTCTGAAAGGAAGTGTGTTGTGCGGAAAAATGCACTAAATCCTTTACCCCACCACTCTCCATACCTTTTTCTTACAATCGGTCCGAAACAAGACACACGGAAAATATAACCAGGCGTTCTTATCTGAATAACCACTAATCCACTTTGTTTTTAAATAGGTGTCCTTGTTAAACTGCCTTCAATAGATTTTGCCACGGCTTTTACCAGCAATCATAATTTAAATTTAAAAATCGGATATAGGGCGACCAGGCTTTTTACAACTACATGTTTTTTATACGTAAGTTTGGGGTACTTATCTCTTCGTTTAATTTAAATTCATCCTTCATTTCTTATGAAAACTGCCAACAAGTGCAGAATATAAGCATTAGCCCGATGATACGAATACCGAGAACTAGCCGGAACTAAAATAATTTGCAGCACTGAACCCAGTATAATCGGCCTCTTGTAACAATCCTGGTCGTATATGTTCGGCTCACTTTGCCGTTGGAATTTCAAAGAGAAAAGGCGCTGTCAACCTCTTGTAAGTTTTGTTGCGCTGTCAGTACTCGGCGAATGCACTGAATAGGAATACGCTTTATTGCACCATACTCAGTTATATAGTTCGGGTAGTATTTGAAGTACAATTAGTATTGTTCCGGTATCGACATCGATATCGAAGTTAAGATTATAATACGGTTTAAAATGTATTAACCGGTATTAACTGATTGTTTTGGTTATTTGTTTTAAAAGTTAGTTGGTTCTGCAGCTCTGCAGCGCTTATACAGGAACCGTCACTGTCTAAACGTAAATTTAAAGAGCTTCAAAGTTAAGATATTACATAAAAAGTTACGAAAGTACCTACGTGTACTAGGTCTGTATTTGGTTTAGTTTACCATAGAGAAAACAATATACAAACAAGTATAGTTTAAAAAATGAGCTGCCTATTGAGTTTATGCAAATAAGTTGAAGTTCTAAAATTAAACTCCGTTGCGAATGAATCGGAGAAAATGGCGACAATGGAGAATTAATTGCCGATCAAATTTTTTGTTAATCGAAAATTGTTTTTAAATAAGTGCTTTC
The DNA here is from genome assembly GCA_963920685.1 of Polydrusus tereticollis. Lineage (NCBI taxonomy): Eukaryota > Metazoa > Arthropoda > Insecta > Coleoptera > Curculionidae > Polydrusus > Polydrusus tereticollis. The sequence continues at coordinate 91,593,354 of OY987333.1, forward strand.
TTAAGCTTCGAACGCGGTTGTCCTTAGATAAAATTACAGGTGAGGCATTGCTACATTCTTGACTTCATCTTCTATAAAACATCGCCGATTTATTTAATTTATTATAAAGTCATCGTTTTTGATAGCCACTACCATTACAAACCTTTTATTTGACTATGACAATAAACATCGTCTTCGACTTAACTAAAAGGCCTTATACAGGGTGTCATAAAAGGTATGGTTACTAACTAGGAATCAGCTAGATCGGGTCAAAATCGGGTCCGACGGTCATGTTACATGTTGTCCTATATCCCCCCATAAGCATTGCTAAGGCAGCCTCGCAGAAGTTTGGAACACTTTTCCGAACTAAGAACCTCTATACACCCCAACAACTTTTGATGCTCTATAAAGCCCAAATTCGACCATCGCTGGAGTACTGTTCGCATATTTGGGGCTCTGCTCCTAAACATACCCTGAGATTGCTAGATTCCATTCAAAGAAGAGCCATTCGCTTGATCGGTGGCCATGAACTGACAAACAACCTGGAAAGCCTTCAACATCGAAGGAGGTTGGCGACTTAAGTCTATTTTACAAATATTTTTATGGCAAGTGCTCAGCCGAGGTTGCCCGCCTGATTCCACTCAGAGAGGTGCCTTGTAGAAATACACGACGAGCTACTGCAGCCCACCCGTACGTGGTTCAGCTTAGTGTGCCTCGAACGACACTGTCTAAAAATTCTTTCATCTGGAGAACGTCATTACTCTGGAACGACCTTCCTGAGGCCGTGTTTCCCAACGAGTATAATCTCCAAAGATTGAAGACCAACGTTAATCGTTTCCTGCGCACACACGCCGCTCGCAGAGCGCCATAAAAGATTAATCCTGCAGTGCTGTGCCTCATCATAAAAAACAAAACAAAAACAAACTTGAAATTTAGGTATTTCAGTAACCTGTATAGGCAGAAAACCACAATTATTGTATTTCGCTAGTGTAGAAAAAAAGAATGTCAAAGAGTGATCAAGAAAGTAAATTTCAATTTATTTCAAAAGGAACATACACTGTGTTTAAAAAGTCCCGGACCGGTCAATTATTTAGAAAATGGCGCACAATATAAAAAAACTTCCGGTATAAAAGTTATAGGCCTTAAAAAAATCTCTAAAACTAGAACATCTATAATTATACAGGGTACCTCAAACAGTCATGGTAAACAAAACTTTCATTTTTTTAAATATAATGCCCTATATCTTATAATACTTTTTCCTACGACCACCTATGAAAATGAGAAAAAAAGCACTGTTAACTTACCTAGAAAGTGCTATATATCACACGCGTGTTGAAAACATATTTCAATACGTGTGTTGAAATATAATTTTCAATGGCACACTAGGTATTTTTAATTTAAACAGACTGTGTCAATTTGACAGCAAAACTTATTAATTTTAAAAATAACAAACTTTCGGGACCCGTGGTGCGAACTGGGGTACTGGGTGGGATAAATCACACGAAGACATTACTATTAACTATTAAATATATACATACATTTGTGTATTTCTTTTTATTTTGATGAACTATTAGGTTTTTATTACAAATATAATAAATAGGTAATAAGTAAAGAGCGATAAAACAGAATCCATTAAAACAAAATATGCCAATAATTGTCAACACAGAAAAAAAAAAGGTTTGAATTGTCAAAAAGTGTCCGGCACAGACGAATATAGGTTAGGAGTCGCTGGATGCTTCCTAGACTAGAAATGGAATGAAATAACGATTAGCGTCTTATGTTCGATTTTTAAAATAATTAGGTGCGTGGTATAGAATATCCATACAATGTTTCAAGGATCTAAAGTAGGTACCTAAATTAAATGTAATTTTGGTAATTATTTAATAACAATGTAAGCAAACTTTCATAATTAACAGGTTATCGATATTGTAAGCAAACTTTTATAATTAACAGGTTATCGATATTTAACATCATCTCTAGTTCCATGAATTGAGGTTATGAGGTATTTTGTTTAGTTTGGTTTTTTTTTTTAATTTTTAGGTTTTTGTTATGTTATTTTATTCCTTTTTTGAAGAATTGTAAGAAGCTAAAAAAACTAAGTTTTATTCATAGTACATTAATAGCTGTGATAAATAGTATGTTAGTGAGTGTAAGAAAATAGGAGAACAAGGTAATATTTTTATTTAAAAGTAGGTATATCAAAATATTTAAGTGGGCATTGTTTCTTATTTGTTTTCATTTGTCTTGAAATTTGTTTAAACATCCATTTTGAGCCTATACTTTGTCCGCGTTACCGTCGCGTCGTTTGTACCTAAAAACTCTGAGGAAATGGATAGCGATAGTGATGAACTAATTCCCCCAGGAGTTTTGGAAGCAGCTCAAGATGCCCTACATAAACTCTTAACAGAAAAATCAAAAAAGAGGTATGAGTATGCTTACGAACAATTTTTGGAATGGCGCAAGACAAAGCAAATTAAAAGCTCGTTTTTAGAGAATATTCTCATGGCCTATTTTAATGAGACTTCTGAAAAAGTAGCTCCGTCTACATTATGGACTCAATATTCAATGCTTCGCAGTACCTTGAGCATTAACCATAATGTAGACATTACAAAATATTTGAAATTAAAGGCTTTTTTGAAGAGGAAATCCAGTGGGTACCGACCCAAAAAAGCCAAACCATTTACACCAGAAGAAGTGCAAGAATTTCTTGTAAATGCTCCAAATAAAAAGCATCTTTTAACAAAGGTAATATAGTATTTTTTTAGAATGATTTTTTTCAAAAAAATCTAAAGTTTTATATTTACGTTGCAGGTAGTACTCACCTTAGGCATCTAAGGAGCTTGCCGGAAACTAGAACTATGCCAACTCACGATAAATGATATAACAGATATGGGTTCCGCAGCGGTAATAAGTATTAAAAATACAAAAAGTTACATCCCTCGAAGCTTTACAATTACTAGTACATTCTATGAAATATTCAAAAAATACAACTGTCTCAGACCAAATACAAACCAAAACCGCTTTTTTTTTAAATTATCAAAATGGGAAATGTACTCAACAACCAGTGGGCATAAACAAAATCGGTAGTGTCCCAAAAACGGTAGCTACATTTTTAAAACTTGAAAGCCCAGAGCTTTATACAGGACATTGTTTTCGAAGGTCGTCTGCAACAATTCTCATTGATGCTGGTGGAGACCTAGCCACACTTAAAAGGCATGGTGGCTGGAAATCTTCGGCTGTTGCAGAACAATATATCGATGACTCTGCAACAAATAGGATGAATATTGCCCCTAAAATAATGGGTGCTATTAACAGTCCATCACAACAACAACTGCCCAGTCCAAAGCAATCAGCTTCCAGTCAATCAACAATTTCTACAATGTTGTTAAACCAATGCCCAGCGACTGAGGAAAAAAGGCTAGAAACACCCCTAATAATTCAAAATACTGAGGACTTACCAACTAGTACGGTAAACGAGCAGAAAATATTAAACTTAACTAAAACTCAAACACCTGTACAATTTAGTAGGTGTTATAACAATAATTTTGTTTTTAATTTTTGTAATAATCAGTAAAATTTCTAGTGAAATGTAAATACCCAATCGTTTAAATAATGTTAGTTTTCTTTTATAAAAATATATGTAGCTATATAAGTAATAATAGGTATATAATAAGAAATATTTAAAACATCTTGGATTTTATTTTGTAAACATAAAACACAATCTGACATAATTCAGATGTATGAGGGTGTAGTTTGAATCATGTGTGTGAATGTGTAGATTAGAATGGAAAAGTTAAACAAATAATAAAGCATATTGAGAAATTATGGAACCTGATATTAAAGGGATCAAAACCCTATGTAAGTATGGTAATTTCAACCCTAGTATTGAAATAATGTGAAAATAATTTTTCAACGCTAGTGTTGAAAAAAAATTGTAAATTGTAAAAATTTAGTAGTTGCCTACTTACAAAATATAAAATGCAATTCAAAGGAATAATTCTATGTGATCATAGGAAAAATGTTGTACATTACTCGTGTGAAAGTGATATTCTAAAACTCGGAGGATTTCCGCACTCGGCTAACGCCTCGTGCTAAATGCCTCCTCGTTTGAAATGTACCACTTTCATCACTTGTTATGTAATATACTATTGGATTCTACATAAAATATCAATTATTTTTTAATAAGCACACCATAAGTATGAACTTGATAGTTTCTGAGATATCGATTTTCGAAAAATTACATTTTTGAACTTTGACAGCTTTTAGCTCTCTAACGGTATATCTTAGAGCAAAACGGCTTACATGTCCCTATCTTACTTTTTTTTTATCTTCCCAGAAGTTTAAACTTCCGGTTAAACCGGATGTAACTCGAGATCCGGAAATATAGTACTTCCGGTTTAACCTAAAATTGATATTTTTAGGAAGATAATAAAAAAGTAAGAGAGAGACATGTATGTAGCAGAAATTTAGTAATTGACTTTTTAATAAATATGGTTTTAAATAATATTACATTTGGGTAATAATATTAGGGTGAATATTCTATAATGGGGTCCAGGCCTGTCATCATATATTTATAATTTATAATATGCCGCAATTATAACTATAAGTGATCCAAATTACGTATAATTCATCAAAGTAATAGGTCACTAAATTTGCTTAAAAAAATATTTTGATATTTTCCCCAATTTGTCACCAAAGTACCAAAATGTAATTCCCCTGTCATGTCACGCAAGAGATATTATCTATTAATTTATGCATAATAATACAACAGTAATAATCATAACTCTGTGTCATACATCAGCTAGTTTAAAATACCTCGTTTAAATACTTGCTAAGGTTTTAATTATGAAAATGTTTTAATTCCTTTACCAGATTTGGTCCAAATCCGTGTCTCCTCAATCTTGGGTAATTCCACTGTCAATATTTTGACTGCCATTATTTTATAAAAAGCTAAACGCACTCTTAAAATTATTAAGTGGTTGGTACTATTGCGACGTGAAGATAGTTGTGAACGACGCGATTCGTCGTTGATCTTTTCAAATTAGTTGTCAAACGGCCAGCGACCGTAAAGGTGGCGATCGGGTCAGCCATTGTGTAATTCCCGTGCCTCAAGGTATTTGGTATCAAAAGTAAGTATTTTTTAAGTACTTGATAATAGTTTTGTGTTAAATTATTGTCTCTACTGATATGTGTATAGTTTACTAGCATGACCATGTGTTTTGAACAAATATTTACTCAGAGTCAAAAATATGTAATTCCTCTGGCGTAATTCCCCTGTCCAATTTGACCACAGGGGAATTACTGGCCTTCCAGGGGAATTACTGGATAATTAATGTATATCTAAGGGATCGATTTTAAAGTATTTTTAGTGCCTAATTGTAGTCAATAACAACATGCTTGTTACAGAACATTCAAAGATGGAAAAGTTAAAGAAAACGAGATGAAATTTTGGAAAAAAAGCGTCAAGCAGAGCGTACCAAATACCAAATGATCAAAAATGACCCCGTGAAGCGCGCAGTGCAGCAAGAAAAAGAGAGAATAAAATATTTAAAAAAGAAAGAACAGGGCAAAGTTAAAGCTGCAAAAGATATGACAACAAGAGAAATAAGAAAAGCAAGAAAACGCTCCAGGCAAAATGTTGCTGCATTTCGTGAAAGGCAAAGAAGGTTGAAAGACATTACCAATAACTTTGTTAGGGAAAATACTCCACATTCGTCATCGGATGAACAATTATTTATAGAAGAACGACAAGAAAATCAAGAGGACAGAAGAAAAATGGCAGCAAGAAGAAGGTCACTAAAAATACGAAAAGATCGAAATAAACTGATGCAGAAGAAAGATGCGGACATAAAAAAGTTGAGGAAGAGGCTTCAAAAATACAAGAAAAGATTACAACGAGCCAAAAATAATATAAAAGCTGCACCTGCAACGTTGACTCCTAATTCAAAAGTTAGTCAAATGTTAAACGATTCAACTCCTGTTGCAAAAGAGAAAGTCAAAAAGAATTTATTGTTTGGTGAGGTAATAAAAGGGCAGCTCAACGAGAATTTTTTAAAATTAACATCCCCTAAAGAAAAAAACATTTTCACACGGGCTGTAACTGGCGATTTGGTGAGAAAATATAAAGTTCACAGAGAAATTGGAACTATTACGAAGAAGATGATAGTAAAAGCAAGGAAGAGTAATACACTTTTGGGTCCCCACAGACAAGCCAGAAGAAATAAATTAAATGATATGATCAACATAGTTCAAAAGTTCCTGGAAGAAGACAGCAACTCAAGGTTGTGTGCTGGGAAAAAAGAATGTGACGAGAAAAAAAGTAAAAAAACAAAAACGGGTGTTAACCGATACGATGAAAAATTTGCACAAAAAGTTTTTATGATCTAGTATAGTAACCCTTAGCTACAGTTTTTTTTGCAAACTCCGGCCATTTTGGATTGTGCAACCTAATGTAAACGATCGCGATACATGCCTATGCATTACTCATGCCAATTTTGATCTTCTTTTGCAAAGTCTCAACCAAGTCAATAAAATAACTATCCTTAATCATCAGAAACTTTTGGATCATCTGTTGCAACCGTTATAATGAAGTTTGCCTTTCTCGAAAATGTGAACAGTGCCGTACAAAGCAGATTAAATATGAAGAATTTGACAATTCAATACCTATAGTTTTGAAACAATGGGAGATTATAACAGAGGAAATAGTGGACATTAAATCTAAAAACCCTCGCAAAGTACGAAAATACGCAAAAATATCCTCAAGATTACCCCCTAGGGATGTAATTAAGCGACTTGAAGATAGTCTGCCAAAGTTCCTGAATCATCAATTCAATATTGTGCACCAGTATAATGAATTTAAAAAGCTAAAAAACAATATTTCTCATGAAGACTGCATTATCCATATGGATTTCAGCGAAAACTATAATGCTAAATATTCACAGGAAATCCAAGCCTTCCATTTTGGGGGTTCATAAATTTGTTGCTCTGGGGCGAGATATTTCTTCCCTAGATTCGTTGGTCAATATTATTAAAGAGAACTGTCCAGAAATCAGAGTTTACGTTATAGAAGATAAAGATATAAATGAAATGGCTGCAATAATCGCCGAAAATGCTGAAGACATGGTTCCTTTCAAGGGAACGTTACAAGTACACCAAGTTTGTGGAAATGTTTATTTCCCAAACAAGATCGTGATGAAGTCTCTAAGTTGTTTCTGCGATGAAAACTGCGACCATTATAAATTAGGTGTGCTCAAATACAACAAGAGGCGCATAACCTTGGCTCTTGATGACATATACTCGGCGTCAGAAAACGAAAGTGATGAACTAATGCAGAATGCTGGCCCTTCAAATGTATCTTCCTCTAAAAATCGTTATTCAACCGGTGACTTTGTATTAGTACAATTGAGTGCAAAGGGAAATAAATACTACAGATATGCAGCAATATGCTCAGGAGATGTAGAAGAAGAAACAAACGACATAAAAGTAACATTTTTAAAAATATGTGATGACGACGGGCTTCTATTTAAGGTTAATGATAATGATATTTCCTATATAGGATTGGATCAGATTTTATGTTCCTTGTCATTACCAGAATTAGTGATGAAAGGTAACAGACATTTTTATAGATTTCCTACTGCTGTAGATGTTTTCGAAAAGTAATATGTTAAATAATATATTTTATAATTATTTTTATATTTTTCATAATTAAAAAACTTATGGAACTAATTTAAGACTAATGATGAGACTGAAGGAAAAAGGTTTTAAGGCTGTTTTGATTTTTAAAAATCTATTTATCTTCCTAAGGACAATTAGTATTATTCATTTATTTGTGTCATTTAACATGAACGTTATTTTTTTTTTTAAATCACTTGACGAATTAACCTCGGAATGAATGGTTAGTTTATGAATATTTTTTGCACTCATATACCTTCAATATTTTATTAGTTTATAAGTTAAAATTTATTTGAATTCAATGCCTACTTATTTAACCTTAAAATATAGTTTTTTAGTTTATATTTACAACTTTTATTTTCCATTTATTACCAAAATAAGGTATTCCGTCAGCATAAAGAGTAATTCCCCTGTGGCAGAGTAATTCCCCTGTAAGACGTAATTCCCCTGGAGATCAAAAACTACCTAAATATACAAAATAATATCTGGCCCGTGTGGAATATAAATATACCTCACAGATATAACATAAAAATGCAAAAATTCATAGAAAAAGCATTGTCTTATAGTGTTGCCATTGCTTGTATAGAGCAAGACCCTGATACCAAATATTGACCCAATAATTATGCTTACTTTTTCGCATGCAAGGTGGTTTTTAAATCGATTAATAGTTTGATTCCGTTCTCCCCTATTTATGGCGCTACTTTAACATTGTTGACTTTTTAACTACAATCACAGTTCGATTCGAGCTGTAAAGCTTACCAGAATACTTAAATTTCAAGCTTGTATCTTTATTAGCTTCGAAAACTGTACGAAGAAAAACACCTTCAGGGTCTTCCCTTGGGACCCTGTAACTCGGTTACGAAGGGATATAGGGCAAAATGTTATACCATGTTATAAAATGCCGTGAAATTGTATTTATAACTTCTGTTTCTCGCTTCTCGCTAACTTTACATGCTTTTCAATGCGCTTCTCATTATAATAATATGAATAAAACGTGTTCTAATAACTCTTGATGAAAGTGAATAGTGATTTTCAGTTTAGAGGCGGTTTAAACATATTAGAAATAAGAAATAGTTCACCTAATTCGATAATATGTCGAATTTCAACTTAAAAAATAGGTGTGGCATTTTTATACTAAATAAATATATTTTTTTATATTATATACAGCAAATACGTTTTAAAGTTATTGCATGTTGACAAGCGCATCCATCTTTTCATATACTTTTTACATCTTTTTATATATGCCCTTTAGCAGGTGATTTCATCGTTTACTGCAAAACATAAAAAGTCTTTTTACAAGATTTTCCTTTTTCCAGACATTCACTATTTAAGCACGAATGCGCTTGGCCTGGGACCTCTCGGAATAATAAATACTTGACAGAGCTCACGTCTATATAATACCGGTTGTAATATATGAGTTTTTTTAAGTTTCACGCCACGTCCGAAAGCAGTAAATGATTTGGAATTTTTTTTTAATCATTGTACGGTTTGGATAGGATGTGTAATGTAAAAAATATAATCTAGTTGGTATATAGGTATGTTTTATTTTTTACTATACAGAGTGTTTTTTAAGTACGTGTAGAAATACCCAGATATTTTACTTTATCGCACCAGTTTAGTTTGGAGTTCTTTTCAGTGCTTACAGTCTGATTTGAGAAATTGTGGACCATGAAAATTAAATGGCTTAGGTTTTAGCATTTTATGTGAAGTTGCAGTTTGGAGAGCACAAACCTTGACCCCTCGGCGGCGGCGGTGATCACGAGATGGTCACCAAACAGACATAATAATGTTTTAGCGAATTTAGGAATATCGCTGATATGTGCAGCGGGTACTGACGTGTCGCACAGTCGACACTACGATAATCCTGTCCGTTAAGAAAGATAAATTCACTTCGTTACTTATTCCTTTTTAATAATAAGGCACCGCAGGATTACTACTTTTTGGTACTCTGCGAGCGGTACCTGTGCGCACGAAATAATTTACGTTGGTTCTGAATCTTTGGAAATTATACTCGTTAAGGAACACGGCCTCATGGAGGTCGTTCCAGAATGATGACGTTCTCCAGATGAAAGAATTTTTAAATAGTGTCGGTCGAGGGACACTAAGCTAAACCACGTACGGGCGGGCTTTTGGGTGAAATCAGGCGGGCAACCTACCACAGTTGAGCACTTTTCATGAATATTTGTAAAATATGCTCAAGTCGCCAACCTGCCTTCGATGTTCAAGGTTTTTCAGGATGTTTGTCATCAGATCATGGTCACCGATCAAGCGAATGGCTTTTCTTTGAATGAAATCCAGTAATCTCAGGGTATGTTTGGGAGCAGAGCCCCAAATATGTAAATAGTATTCCAGCGATGGTCGAATCTGGGCTTTATAGGGCATGAGAAGTTGTTGGGGTGTATAGAGGTTCTTATTTCGGAAAAGAATTCCAAGCTTCTGGGAGGCTGCCCTAGCAATTACCGTAACGTGACTAAGCTAAGACATATAACTAACCAAATTGACGCTAAATACATGAACTGACGAAGCCAAGGGTATCGAGATTCGGACCAGTGGCGTAGCCAACATTTTGAGGCGGAGGGGGCGAACTATTGGAGGGGCGTAAACCGCGGAGCAAAAGCGCCGCAGGCAAAAAATTTTTGAGACCACGCCCAAATTTCGTAGGAATTCACCTTTATACTCCCTAGGGAACAGGGGTCTGGCCCCAAATGAAGTTAAAATCCGCTATATATAAAAAAAATAAATTTATTGTTATGAGACGCTCTCAAAACTGGTCTTATTAGGTTTATTACTATCACTCTCTTTACTAAAAATAATATAAGATCAATCTTGTTTTTTATGAATCATTTTTTAAGTAGTAAAGGGGCGCCAGGCCAAGGGGGCGGGGGGGGCTATCGCCCCCCTTCGCTTCCCTGTGGCTACGCTACTGGAGTGTCCCATCATAAGTAAATCCGGTTTTTCAGAATTAACTTTTTTAGAAAGAACTGCCGCCTGGGTTTTTTTTAGCATTAAATTCTACTTGGGTACTGTCACCCCAACCAAGATGGAATTTCTTCCAGGTCTTTGCTGAGATGTGAGACCTTTTGCTGCCTATAGGGATGTGCATCGACAGTCGATGTTCAGGCATTCAAAGTAAAAGGTGAACCAATTGTGCTGTTATCAGCGAAGCTATACAGGGTGTCTTCTAACCTCTCTGAAAAAATGAAGGAGGTGAATCCTCACCTTGTTTTAAGGCGAAAATGTGGTATAAAACTTTTCGCATGTCGCTTCTTTTTCGGGTGTTCAAAAAAAATTAGTAAAGCAGCCATTATGAAAAGTATGTAATGTAGTACAAATATATTCGAAAACAATTCAAAAGGATATTAAGTATTTGAAAGATGTTAAACAGGAGACAAATGTTACGGAGAAAACAAATGTGGTTGCCATGGAACAAAGCAAAGCCTACTCGTATTATTTGACGCAACTTAATGATAAAAATACGAAAAATAAATAAAAAATGAAGGTACTCTTTTACCCAGATCCCCGCCAATGAACTAATTGCAAAATTTAAAATTGACCCAAAGTAAAGTGCTCTAATCCCTTATGTTTAACAAATATCATTAGAATATCGTTTGGCATTAATTAATAAAATGAAAAAAAAATACAAAATTTTTGTATTTCGAAAACGAAGCGACATGCGAAAAACTTTTATATCACATTTTCGTCTTAAAATATGGTGAGGATTCACCTCCTTCATTTTTTCAGAGAGGTTAGGAAACACCCTGTATATAGGATTTTTAGTTTTTTCCAAAATATCGTTAATGTATAGTAAAAAGAGGGTGGGCGACAATATAGAACCTTGAGGGACTCCTGCAATGAGCATTAGGCAATTAGGCACACTTGCTCTTATTAACTATAAGATAAATGCGTCATGCCAGACCTTATCAAACGCGCGACCAGACAGCTGTGTTATCAACTCGAAAAATAATGAATCTAACTAATTAACTAACCTGAACTAACCAGCACTATAACCGCCTTCAAAACCCTTAAAGATATTGGAAGTCAGTCTAGTCGTTGTTTAGTGTATCGTGCAATGAGCGGAACGAAAACAGAGCTGCTCTGGCGGTAAAATCTGGTTGTCGAGTACGAAATCGATGATACGATCAAGTATTAGTTTTTCCATAACGTTGCCGAGACACGACAGAAGGCTAATGGGCCTAGAGCTGGTTACCAATGTTAAATACTTTCCAAACATTGGAATGAGAATCACTTTAGCGTCCTTTCACACTTGTGGAACAAATAAATAGAAGCAATTGGAATGCGGTGGACTATATTTTATTTAAACAAAACAACATTTATGTTCAAATTGAAAAGAATGGACTCAATAAAAAAATCTGATGAAAGGGGACAGGTCTCTTTCAAATACCGATTGTCAATAATGGCATTTTCTTGAATAATTGTTTGCGAATATTTTTTTCCTAATCATTAACTTTTAGCGAACCTACGTTACGAAGAAACGATAAGGTACTCCACTTTGATTTTTTTATTTCCCGGATCCCTCTAGGAGAAAAAATACGTCGGTTGAATTGGCAATGCTACAAAAATGCATGCATATTGTTCATGTGCCTGTCCTCTTATAAGCGGTTCTCTTTCAACATGCTCTTTAATTTAAGCTTAATGGAGATCGGGTTTATTCGATCCCGAATGAGCTCTTTTATCTCCTTTATATTAACTGGGGGCTCGGTGAACAAACATTAAAAGCGGAGTGTACATTTCATGTACATTGTATAAGGAGCCTCTCAGCTAATAACAAGAAATGAAAGGGACCATCAGAGATCAAATAAACAGCAATCCTTTTAAACTTTCTCTGCGTGCTATATAAAAATATTGAACTAATGTGGAGAAGCTTATAAACTTCCTTCGATAAACATAAAAAATTACTGTAGAAGGAAATGGCCATATTAACGAGCTGTCATTATCAAAAAGTAGTACAACTGGTTGGTAATTTTTATTTGACACACTTTTTAACTTGTACGACAGTATAGGACACAACAACTACTAAAAATAAGATAATTAAAAATTTGAAATTTTAGAAAATGGTAATTTTTAAAATTATTGTCAGTAACATGTTTAAATGTTTATGTCGTTTATCAGATATCAATAATAGTAGTGTATTCAAAAGTAACGTCTCGACTAGAGTTGCAAATTATTATTTGCAGCCTACGTTGTGAATGTTCACACATAAAATCTTAAACCGTGTAAACCGAAAGAAAACTAAATATTGTAAATTATATCGCTGGCCTAGGTGCAATACCACGTATGTGCTCTGAACAATATTTGTGGATAGGAAGAAAAAACTTTACAGTTTTTTTTTACTTTGACTTTGATTACCAATATTTGTACTAACAGTTATTAAAAACAACTGCGTTTGCTATTTTAAGTCAGCAAAAGTCAAAATTAATTTCTTTAATTATTATTATGTACATGTACATAGATGGTATTGCATTTTTATTTTCCATGATTTTTATGTACAGGGTTATCCAACCAAGACTAGACAAGGCGATTTTTTGACTTTTCCTGTACTTTTATAAAAAAACTGAAATAGCCATCTTAAGTCATTTTCTCCCGCGAATTCGAATATCTTCAGCAAAAAACAATTGAACATCAAACAAAAGTACTAGGGGTCACTTTGATATTTTTGTAAATGGGATGCCGTATTTTTAATGAGCTTATCCGATTTCTCATATAAATTTTGATCTAAAATGTTGGATTTTTAATTCAAAAACGCCTTTTTTCTTCAGTTTTAAATTCGGAAAATGTTAAAAATAAAAAAAAAAATAAATAAATAAATTAAAAATCCAACATTTTAGATCAAAATTTATATGAGAAATCGGATAAGCTCATTAAAAATACGGCATCCCATTTAAAAAAATATCAAAGTGACCCCTAGTACTTTTGTTTGATGTTCAATTGTTTTTTGCTGAAGATATTCGAATTCGCGGGAGAAAATGACTTAAGATGGCTATTTCAGTTTTTTTATAAAAGTACAGGAAAAGTCAAAAAATCGCCTTGTCTAGTCTTGGTTGGATAACCCTGTACTTACGTGCTATTAATTCTAAATTTTAAAAAAATTCTAATCTTTATTAATTTGAGAACATTTAAAATAAATAAATATATTTAATATTTTCTTTCTTTATTTTTATCTTTACAACACAAACATTGTATTTTTATTTTAAAAATATAATGTTTAAATATATGTTTAACAAAATAATAAAACCTAAGTATAAATGGGTAACTGAATCACAACCGTATCGGAACACTAAGTTCAGATTAGGAGCAAATTTTTTAACAGAGTTTCTGATTTCTGTGCAGTCCTATTTTCAGTCTTTCTCCTTTTCGGCTCAACTTTTTCTATATTATTGATGACACATATCTTTTCTTGTCCCCAGTTTTGTCCAAAATTTATTAAAAATTAGTTTTCTTTTTCCTTCTGTAATCTTGTCGCATTGATAAATTTTATTTTTCTCATTATGTTTTCCCTTGCACCTTTGTTTTAGTTTTCTTTCTTTTCTTATTTTATTGTTTTTCCATTCTCCATTCTTTCTCATAAATCCTAAATATGTTTCGCCTTTCATTCGCTTAATTTTATTTTTATTTCTTGTCCATTCAGTTTTGTGTACGTCTCTTCTTTTTGCGGGCGACGGGGAATCTTGTGTGGGGACAGGACCATCAGAACCGGGTACATCAGGTATATTATTTTGATCCCCGAGCGTATTTTTTTCAGCGACAGTTAAGTTAAAGATGATCATATGCTCTGCGTCTCATTTATTATGTAGTTCTTGGTGGTCGATGCTGATCTGGTAGGAAGAAAGCCCATCTCTTTGTTACTGTGCGCCGTGTTGATATCAGTTTCGATGTTCATATACTCAAAAATTTCAAATTTATGCATATCTTTATATGAGAATCCATCACTTTGAAGTGAGATTTGTTCATTTCCTAATAAATTGTCATCTTTGAAAATTATAGGAATGTCTTCCAGTGAATGGTAATTTTGTATACGGTAATCCTTGTCTACACTTTGTCTATTAACGTTACACTTTGACTAAGTGGAAGAGGTTGATCCTTTTGTTGAGCAAGGGCCACAAGCTTTTTGCATCTGTTCATCATGTAAAAAATATTTTAGTCATAAAATTTATTCATACATACCATCAACATGTTCTCAAAATATTTTTTTTTAATCACCACCTATTTGTATCGAGAAAATAGTTCACCTCAAATTCTAAACTGTATAATTACGTCTACAATTACTACTGCATTATTAATATGAATATTACTCATATTTGGATTAGTATTATCAATATTTAATACAAAATATAGGAAAATGAAAAGTATTACAGCAATACATCATAATAAAATGATTACCTACCTAATTTTAATCACGTATGTACAATGCACAATGAAAGTGCATATATTTAAGAAAATAGAAAACGATATGATGATATACCTCTCTA
Source organism: Polydrusus tereticollis (assembly GCA_963920685.1). Lineage (NCBI taxonomy): Eukaryota > Metazoa > Arthropoda > Insecta > Coleoptera > Curculionidae > Polydrusus > Polydrusus tereticollis. Next base: position 91,608,491 of record OY987333.1, read on the forward strand.
TAATTCAGCTATAGATCTCTTATATTTAATTAGAACACAAAAATACAAATATTTATTACAACTTACCTTACAATTGAGGTATTGCAAGGAAGCAGCTAGAGCAGGTTAGAGTGATTCCAACTCTTGGCGGTTGATGCGGAGCAATGTAAATAATGCATTCGCGCCAAAATTTGAATATTTTAAAATTTTGTACTTTCGAGGTATTGCACCTAGGCCAGCGATATACAGGTCATCTCATCTAAAATAGTAAAGTTAAAATCCTTCATTCCTCTCCCTGGTATTATGGACTAATGAAGCCATTATTAGTAGCTGTGGCGGTGTTAGTTTAAACCATATGCACTATTGCTCACAAATAAATCAATCCTCATTGGATGCGCGAAGTGGATCACCAAAACAGGTTGAGGGTAAGCGATTCCTTTACGTAATACCGTCCGTCGCCCGACGATGTTAAAACCTTGAAAGTTGCGCAACGTTGCGTCATTTCAAAAATAACGAAACCCTTAGAGTAACAAAGTAACGATGTAACGAAAAGGTAAGAGAAGCAAGTCTTTTATAAAAATAGGACTCGTTACTTTTAGTGATCACTTGGTAACGCTTACTTTGTAACGATTAGTTATTTTTTTTTGCATCAGTTATTCATATAAAAGTAATGGTTACTTTTCCATGACAATACGTCGTTTTTGCAAAGTTGTCGAGTAAAATGATGTCACGCCTTGTGATTGGCGCTCCTGGCCACATGACATATAGTTAAAAAGTACGATTTTAATGAGATCCAGTATAAACAATCAGCGATTATTTTTTCATAACATAGCTCTTTTAGTGTATTCGTATCCTTTCATCTACCTTTTTATTTATTGTTATTTCTTTTTGGTCACTCGAGTTAACTAACTAGCCTGTAGTAGATTTTTTTCAATCAAAGATAAAGCAAGCCCTTTCCCGGAAAGCAAAAGGGGGATATTACCGTTAAATTTTTTTAACATTTTTTTTCATTTAGTCCAACTATTTAAAACTATACCAATACAAATTTTCTCGTAAACCACTGGTCAAGTCTCGACTGAAAAAAAAAATGTTGTACGGTACCTACACATCCGGAAAATACGTTAACAGGGCTCGCAGGTTTCAAGGACTCGCCTGGCGACTCGCCCTAAAAATTACCTGCTTCAAACTGTACTTTCCGGTCTGGTAACGTAATATTCTATTACATAAGACATCTTTTCAAAATATTACTTTCGATGCCGACGGAGCGGATCGAAAGTTGAGTTTTCGAACTTAAGGTCAGACATGAAAAGCAGCTGATTTTTATTTCATTCCACGACGAGTTTCTCGTTGATACTTTTCATGTTTGTAAAAACCGAATGGGCATCCTTACCTGATTTCCGGGCAAAACAAGGATAGCGATATGAAAACATTTATTTATCCAAATTAACACAAACTTAACAATATAATTTTATATCCTCTAAGCAGTGCCGATGCACTGGTCACGAGAATAGTTACATAATTTCTTAAATACTAAGCAACAGTAGGTATACCTAAATCACAATGACATCACAAAAATCGTCGCCAATTTATATTATACATAATTTACATAATACACAAAAAAAACACTTATAACAAAGAACAGATACTGAGCTGATGATATCCGCAGCCTTAATAATACAATAATTATTTTGTAAAATATAGCTTTAACGCTCTATAGAATTTTACCTCATTTTTAATGCCTCTAACCTCAACAGGTAACCCATTAAATCCGTCCGATGCCAGACTAATCGGATTGTACAAACCTTTAATTGTTCTTACATTTGTCAAATAAATACTATCACATGTCCGTGTACTATGTGTATGGATATTATTACAGAATACAATATCTACATTTGTTTTATGCCTTTTATGTAAAATTTTGTATATTAACTTACACTGCTCTAACTGCATTATTGTGCGTAAATTAAATAGTCCTAACTCTCTATAGAGGTGCTCCGTGTGTGTCAGCCTGTCATATTGAAAAAGTATTTTTAATATTTTATTCTATATAATTTGCATACTACTAAAACAGACTGACCCACACGAACCCCAAACAGGAATCAAGTACCTAAAGTGCGACAAACAGAAAGCGTTATAAACACACATTTTAGTTTTTTTGTTAATATAATTTCTTATTCGAAAGAAGCAACCGATTATGGGCGTTACTTTACTTATTACATAATTAACATGATCCTTCCAGGTAAGGTAACAATCTATTATCAACCCCAAATACTTAATCCTATCAACATGTCCAACATCTACATTATTTATCTTGATAGATGGTGTCCGGATGATTTTATTTTTTTGCTTAAATAATATATATTTGGTTTTGTCAATATTTATCTTTAATTTGTTATGTAATAGCCAATCTGAATATAATTTTAAATCTCTATTAACAATAAGCTCCAATTGATCGACACTCTCTGAGCTATAAAGTAATACAGTATCATCTGCAAATGTATAGTATTCAGCCCTAAGCCCAGCAGATTTTAGGTCCAATACATACAAGGAATACAGGAGTGGTCCAAGGACTGAGCCCTGAGGTACCCCAGTACTATTAGTTTTAATGTTACTTTTACTATTCTCACACTGTACATATTGTTTTCTATCCTGTAAATATGACTTTAATAAATTAAAAATTATGCCTCTAAATCCCATACCCCTCAATTTGTGCAGCAGAATGTCTACACTTACAACGTCAAAGGCTTTTCTCAGATCAACAAATACAGAGAGTACAATTTTTTTGTTGTCTAATTCAGTTGATATCTTATTTACTAAATCAGTAGTTGCACTTAATGTAGAACTGTTCTTTATAAAGCCATACTGAAAATCATCCGTACTGATGAACTTGCTAATAAACTTTAACATTATTTTTTTAATAATTTTTTCAATGATCTTAGAAAAGACACTGACTACACTAATTGGCCTATAATTGCTAACATTGTCTTTATCACCTGACTTATATATTGGACTAATTCTAGTAATTTTCAATTCTTCCGGAAAGTTACCACCAGTGAACGAAGAGGCAATGAGCTTAGTAAGTATGGGAATCAATGTATCTTGCAAGTTCAGGATATCATAGACCGTGATTTTATCATGGCCTGGAGCTGAATTTTTTTTTCAATTCTACAACAACCTCCCTAACCTCCCGTTCACTGGGCAAAAATTATATTTCTTTGGAATGCAGGATCTAAAGTTTGTATTTCGTTGTTAATGTCACTTACAATATTTTTTCCTACCGAGGAAAAATAATTATTTAAATGGTTAGTTATTTCTATTGTATTTGTAACCTTTTCATTATCAACTGTAAGACATTCAATTTTGGTTTTAAAATCTGTACCTTTTATAAATTTATTCATGAAACGCCACTGTTTTTTAAGATCACTACCTGTCTCCTCCCATTCATGCCTAAAATAATTATTTTTTAATTATTTAATTTTGTTATTTATTTTATTTTTTAAGTTTTTAAATTTAGTTTCACTGTTTCGGTCGCGTTTTTGCCAAAATACTCTATACAACTTATCCCTTTTATTCATTAATTCAAGTAGTTCTACTGTTATCCATTGGTTATTTTGTCTGCATCTTATGACGTTTACATACTCACATTGGTCCCTGCACATGGAAATCGTTTCTATTAATTGTTGAAATGACTCAATGTTGATCCTACTAACAATCCTCCTGATATGACTGCGCCTACGCAATAGATTCGTGAAAGTTTATGAATCTTGCTCTCTTTGCAGTCACTCTCTTTTTACAAATAAACTTTAATGGAATACTCTTGAGATATAATTATTTAGCAACACCAGTTCTGTCCGCGTTGCTACAAGATACTTACTTGGTTGTAACAATGTTCATGTTGGTCTGTCAAAAAAAGAAAGCATGTCTGAATAATAAAATTATGATGTGTTTCTTGTGTTGGAAATGCCTGTATTATATTTAAAGGTAGTTAATTTAATATATCTACTACTAGGTATTAGAAGGTACAGGTTATGTTATCTGTTGTATTATGTTTGAGTTGTTATAGTTGCCATATTGTTTCTGGCGCCTTATAACCTTTCACACTATATAAATAAATGATTGGTAAATAGAAAGGACCTGGGTTTTATTCTGGATCTCTACGAGTGTGAGTCCAACAATAAGTAATTAACATCAAATACACAGAATTGCCCGGCATCTCAAGTCATATTTTCAAAACATTTTATATGAAAAATTGTATGCGCAATTCGGGGCGAAAGTCAACGACTTCACGAGTGAAATCGTTGACTTTTTTCGCTCCTTGTTGCGCAATATACTATTATAAATATAAAAATCACCTTCCACAATAGTAGTATCGGCATTATTATCACGAGCATTGAATTTTGATAATCAATGCCACAAAATAAAAAGGTAAAATCCCAAGAAAATTTAAAATTTCTTGGCACGTATGTTGGTTAGCAATTCCTTATTTTATACAACGGATTGGTGCATTATTTAAACTGTATCGTCTGACTTAATAAGTTTTCAGCAATCTAGGTGAAATGAGAAAATCAGGTAATGTTGCGGAATAATTTCCTCAATTTTTATGTTAGGATTTAATTTTTACTTGCTTGGCCGGATATTATAGAAAATTGGAAAAATTATAGCTTCGTGCATAGGTACAACAAATTTCTTCGCCAACTTATATTTTTCTGTTTTACGTGTGCGTAATTACCACTGACCTGGATGGCCATTCGAAGCATATCGAGTTAGTAGAATAAAGTGTATTACCTTTATGGGGGAAAGACGCGTTTCTAGACTCTGCCCGTCCTTCTGATTTTTTGAGGGTAGATTTTCGTCTTACGTACAATTCAACGTCATCAATGGCTTACTTCAAAACTGTCATCATTGATCAATGGGACTGAAGTAATATTATTTGTATAATATATAGGGTGTTATTTAAGTAAATGGCCAAACTTCACGGGGTGATTTTTTGAGTGATTCTAAGACGAAAAGTTTATAGAAATATAGGTTCGTTAATGCTTCGTTTTCAAGATACCAGGTGTCAAAATGTCCTCCTTTAGCTTCAATGCAAGCAATATCTCGTCTCAACATCGATTGCCGAACACGTTGAAATATTCCCGGAGTGTGTCTTATCTGATCACATAAAACCCGTATCCGTTGGATTAATTATTCTTCAGTGTTGACTGAAGTTTTATAAACGAGGCACTCTAAATGCCCCCAAAGGAAAAAATCTAAGGGATTTAAATCCGGTGACCTGGGTGGATAATTATTTATAAAACACATTTTTGTTATTGATTGCAATAAAGTCATTATTATGTTTTTTGTTTCAATGCGAGAAAAATACAAAAATTGCAAAGAAATCAGTGGCGAACATTCTTTTTTGTCAAAAAACTTAGTTAAGGTGCCTTCCGGGACGCCACTGGACTTACAAATTTTAATCTAGTTAGGTTTAAATTAGCGCTTAAATAAAACTGCCAAATGTCAACAAAATCGGCTAAAGGATTATTAAGATATTTACGAAAAAACGATTTTTTTTTAAAGTTTGACACTCTGCACAAAGCGAAATAGAGTAATAAAACATGATTGCTAGAAATCATATCATAACTGAACAGTAATACCATTTTTAATAACTTATATGCAACAAATAGTAGCTGTAATAAAGTTCTCTAAAGAATCGTATACAGAATTTTTACCACGTTACGTACTGGGTATAAACCCAGGCAGTAATCATAATAACAAAATTATCATAAATAATGCAATCTAATCAAATAGTCTTATTGGGAATAAAAATGATTTTATACATAATGAGGCATATACCGAATATAAAACGTTTTATTTATTGTACACATTATGATGATTGACTTTATAAAACGATTTGGTACCTTTATGAAACATATCCAAAATGGCCGATGACAATCGCGTTTCGCGTTTCAACGAGTCAGTTGTATTTCAGACTCTCTAATGACATGTACGGAGCGGATGATTTCTCGAAAAAGTACCCAAAACTAAGGATATATTAAAATACTATGCAATGGATTGTGCTGGTATTACACCCTTTTAAAGTAAGTTCTTGCTTTTAAATAGTTTTCTGAATAATCTATTATTTATACAAAGAAAGTACGTTTTATTTTTTTGTCTTGGCATAAGGCTTTCAATTTTACCCCTATTATTTTTTAATTAATTTTGAACTACGTTATGTTGCAAAAATTGCCATTGTAAATACATTTTTGTATTCTACGCCATAAAAACGGAAGAAGAAGCCTAAATAGAATTTTGCTAAACATATTAGGAACTATATTATTATATCTTATTTTAGGCCATGAATCAGTGACGGGGTTTTTCCATAATCAGGCGATGGAGAACCGATGGCTTGTATTTTAAAACAGATCCAAGCGCAACAAAACTACACCTAGCAGCATTCCTCCAAGTCCGATTCCAATGGCGTCCTCATAGTTTTGATGCTTATCCTACCACTAAGTTGGCGCAGATAGGAATTAAAAAGTATACACATATTTACTATAGAATTTAAAAAAATATATGTCGGTGTTCGTACCATTTTAAAATTAAGTGTTCCTAAATTGTTTTGTAAATATTATATTGTTTCTAATAAGACTGTACAAGTCCAAATACACAACACATCTTTCACTTTTATAAAACTGAATTATATCCACAGCCGCTAATACGTATACCCAATATAATAACGTTTAATAAAGAATATAAAACTAATTTTAACGGTTATAAAATACCTGGTAGAGGCACGTTTTATAGTGCCAAATAAACAATTCTTAGTGGCAATAAGACGTGCTAATAAGTACTATAAATCAACACCATATTACGGATATGAAGCTGTCTTTGGTGTATAAAAGCTATAAGCAGGTGTTGCTGTCCCAGATCGGATTAAATGATTATATAAAGGTCATGGGAATTCTTATAAAGAGTAAAATACTTTTCGCTTAGTGTGTGTCTTGAAAACGAGGCATTACCGGACCTATGTTTTTATAAACTTTTTGTCTTAGAGTTACCCATAAAATCACCCCTTGAAGTTTGGCCACGTACTTAAATAACACCCTCTATGTATCGCACTATGAGTGCAATACTATCGTATATCAAATTATTTGATATACGAAGATAATAACGGCAAATGCCTCAATTTTAATTAACTATTGTACGTGCAAAACTACACTATCTCAAAATGTATATCGTATGCCATTATTTTATATATGATATAATTATCTTAAAGAAAAAGCCAAAAGGTCTGCGTGCAAAACAATCGCATCACGTATATGATAGTCTAGCACCCATTGAAACTGCTTAGCGGTAAAATTTCGTATCGTATGTCGAGATATGATAGTATTGCACACAAGAAATAATATAGAAGTGCTCAATTTGATTTTGTCTTACGCCGTGTTAGCGACCAGTTTGTCGTCGTGTTAATCGTTAAAAATGATGTATAGAGGAAAATTAATAGCCAATCTAGCTATAAAAAATAATATCAACGTAATTAATAACAAGGTAAGTAGATAAAATACTAAAAACAAGATTTTAAAATAATTATTTGGTTAAGAAATTAGGCCGATTATCGTTTATAATATTTTTAAGTATTTGTGTTGCTTTTTTATTTTTTATTGAAATCAATCAACATGCATTACATAGTTTTCATAAATTCGAAATGTTAATTTCCCAGTATTAGTAATAAGTTTAATTATTATGTGTGGATATAATTACTATATTTATGGGAGGCGATTGGTGAAAATATTCAGTTTTAATCGTAGAACTTGATTTAGGCATAAATAAGGGTTTTATACCATTTCTTGGTATTTCACATATTATTTTGAATAATTTATCCATAAAAATGTTTGGTCCTTGTTTAGGTAATTTTTACTACCAATATTGTTTTGTTTATATCATGTTATAATACAGAAAAAAAAGTATATTTTGATTAATATTTATTTTATCTACAGTGCTCTCAAAAAATTAATTTATAAAGTAATTAAGTAGCGTAATGTACAGGAAGCAAGCAAAAAAGCAACATAAATATTATGATTCTTTGCAAAATAAAAATATTCTGATATGTTGGTATAGTTCACCACTCATAATTTGTTTCCGGTTTAATGTTCAATGTTAGATCTCAGACCCGTACCTATATTATTATTAAAAAAACATTTTAGGCTGAAAATGAAATCCATGAAGATGAACCACACAGTATATTCTTAAAAAATATACAAAATGTTGAGCCGGCTACACAATTTGTCAACTTGTTTTCACACGCCACTTTAAGAAAAGATATTAATGATGTTCAATCCGAAAGTAATTTGGCAGGCTGTTCTTTCTCACTCATTACCAGTGTGTGCAACGGCCCAACCAATATCGAACAAACCGACACAATTTTGGAAGAATTACAACCAATGCGCTTCGAACATTCACCATCACATGATGAAGATCGTGAAGATTCGTTTCATGCATCGTCGGATGAGGATGAAACTTGGGAGCCTCCTAAGAAAACGAAAACCTTAACTGAAAAATTGAAGGAAAGCGAACTAGAAAAATCCTATCAAGAAAAACAAAGGTCTAGAAAAAAAGCCAGAAAACCAGAGACATGGAAAAGAAGCATAAAAAAAAGTAAAGTTAATCATGGAGAATCCTACACTTCGTCCTCTGGCAAACAAATTGAAGAGAGGAAAGTTAAAATAGGCTGTAATGAAAAATGCAGTTTTAAATGCAGTTTAAATATTGACAATGTAAAGCGTCACACAATTTTTCAGCAATATTGGGGACTCGGTAATATAGACCGCCAGAGAGAATTTTTACTAAGACATATGGAAAAAATTGAACCCACATACAGATATGCTAAAACAAATCGAGGTAAAAATTTTAAATATTTTTTTGAGGTCGATGGCAAGACAATAAGAGTTTGTAAAAAGTTTTTTCACGATACTCTCGGAATTAGTGATATGATGTCCAGAACTGCCCAAAAAAAGGTAACAGGGGAAGGTGTACTAGAATCTGAGAAAAGAGGAACTCATAATAAACAAAAAAAAATTTCTGATGAACTAAAACAGAATATAAGAAAACACATCGAATCCATACCCACAGTGGAGTCACATTATTTAAGGGCCCAGACAAAGAAAATTTATTTTGAAGGAGATTTAAATTTAAGTGGCTTATACAAACTCTATGTTGATAAATGCAAAGAGGTGGGAGAACCTTTTGCTAAATATTATCATTATGCGAAAATATTTAATTATGAGTATAACATAGGCTTCTTTAGTCCAAAAAAGGACCATTGTGGATTTTGTGAAACGTACAAAAATTCTTCAGTAGTAGAAAAGGAGAGCATACAACAAAAGTATGAAGAACATCTTCGCAACAAAACAATTGCACGAAAAGAAAAGGAACGCGACACTGCATTAGCTAATGCAAATCCTAACCTAATGGTGGCGGTTTATGACATGCAAGCAGTTTTGCCCACGCCATGCTCCTTGGTAAGCGATTTTTATTACAAAAGTAAGCTTGCAACAATGAACTTTACAATATATAATATTCCTAGTAAACTTGGCTACTGTTATGTGTCGGAAAACGAGGTGCTAATGAAATTGGCAGTTTTTTGCTTAGTTTTTTGAAGGAAAATGACAGTCATAATGATATTATATTTTATTCAGATAATTGCTGCGGGCAGAATAAAAATAAATTTATATCAGCAACTTACCTCTATGTTGTTAGTACTTTCGATAATATAAATTCAATTACTTACAAATTTTTAATTGCTGGCCACACACAAAATGAGGGCGACAGTATGCATTCTGCTATAGAGCGAGAAAAAACCAGGATGTTAAAGGCCAACAATATTTATATACCTGCACAGTGGGTACCAATTATTGCCCTTGCTAAAAAGAAAGGTACTCCCTATGTAGTCAATGAGCTCCAGCAAACTGATATCTATGATATAAAAGACTTGACTAGTAAATTGGGAAAACAGTTTTCACTTAATATTAACAATAAAAAGTCATTTGGAATGATATTAAAGTACTGCAATTTAGAAAAGATGCTCCACATTCTATATTTTATAAAACAAGTTATGAAGCAGACCTCTTTGAAGAAATTTTAGTTAACCGGACAAACAGACGTAAAATAACAGAAACTAATATTAAAAACATAAACCTTGTAAATGCTTACACCGGTCCTTTGGAAATAAGCAAGAAGAAAAAAGATGGACTACTATCCCTTTGCCAAAAAAATCTCATTAGGAAGGAATACCATGAATTTTACCAAACACTCCCAATCGCTACAACCTCGCAAAATAATTCAGATTCTGAGTAACTCTTAATGTTTTTAAATTATTTATCACACGTTTTGTATTTAATAAACTAATTGTTCTTTCTTTTTAAAATAAATGGCTTTTATTATTACTGAAGTAGGATCGTAAACGGTAATTTACATAAGTTAGATCAATATGACTCCAGTGCAAGAGTATCTTAACTTCAAATATCGTATTAATTATAATATATTATCATTTTGTAAAAATAATACCTAAGAAAGTTTAATATAACTGTAAAATTTTTATTTACAGTATCATTATATTGTTATTAATATATATAAGTTTTAAATAGGGCAGCAAACGACGAATTGCAGTAAAATGCATATGAATCTGCTAGAAATACTGTGGACGGCATGTAGTGTTGCATTTTAGTACCTATCAGTTGTATAATTATTAATAAATACCGTGGGAGAAAAACCTACTATCATCAAAGTGTGCTTTTGCATCCAAGTCGGTACTGCTTAGCGGTAGAACTTAATACCTATTGGGTACCAGCATTATCAATCAATCAGTTATTCCGTCACCTTAAACAGTTGTTACAAGTAATTTGATTCATCGCTAATTTATCTAATTTCTTAAATAATTCACGTTGTGGGTTTTACGGAACAACACAAAAAATTCATGGTTCAACTAACCTGAACCAACCTATTTTCGGAACGGGTTTCCTTTTACCTTCATTTACGACAACCGTAACATTGCAACTTTTTAATTTTTCGCCTGACAAAGAATCGAATTTTTTATGACAAAAATTTATTTCTTAACAACCAACTTAATTTATGTTTTAAATCAATAGCTTTTTCTATACAGGCAGTTATAAAAGCAATGCTTGGAATTACGAACAAGTTCACCGCCTCAGATGCTCCAAAGCTGCGCTGACGCGAAGATTACGAATAACTTTCTAGCTTTCTGGAAGTACTATACAGGCTATATTTTTCGTATGATTAATGATTAAAAACACCCAATACAACCTTTATAATATTAGAGTATAATATTGGATTTCTAATATTATTAGAAATCTAATGTACTGGGTGTCAACAAAATCATTGTACCAGGTAATCTAAAGTTGTAGGGCCTTTTATGAATTTTTAGGTAACGATATAAGATGAAACAAACGAACAGCAAAAATGGCAAATGTTTTACAATTTATAGTGATTTCTTAAATAAATTACCGTGCATATGCACATTATATTCTGGTAGGTAATTTTATTCTGATTTGAAATATGTTCGGTTTATAAGGTCTGTTTTAAAGGATTGTGTTAATAGTTACAATTTTAATTAATATCATCAGTTTACAGTTAGTAGGCGTAGACAGAAAAGGTTTACGCCATCGGCGTGCGGTCCAAGGAAGCGACGGAAGCACCGCTTCCCCTACTGTTTTCATGACAAAACATTTTTTTTTTATTTAAAGTATTTAAATCTATGCCAATTAAAATTCTTCAAATCCGGCCCTGCATGCCTGCCTGACCAGCGCAATATAAAGCTTCTTACATTAAATATTGCCCTCTGACTTACCGGTAGATGTACTCTTTTTAGCTGTATACTCGTAATGTATCGAGTTTCAAGATGGTCGTCGGTTTGCAGAGCTGGGTTTCGGGTTCGTTCGACTAACGGCCCTATTACGCGATTTTTAAATTATAATTAAACCGAAGAACTATCTAGTTTACCCTTCATAGATTAGGGAATCTATCGCGTTTTTTCGGTAGTATCTAAAGTATCTATCTGATTACTGTCTTTGTGTTAGTGAATTTTGTGAGAGTTTGTTTACTTTAGTACTTTATTTTTGAGTTTTTCTTTATTTTTTTGTGATGGAATTGGGTCACAAAATGCTTTGTGTAAATTTACCACCTAATTGAAAACCGAGTTTCCGTTTAAGGAGAAGCAAACTGTAAATGCAAGGTAAATAATTTCTATTACGAAATTTTGTTACCTTATTTTTAAGCTGCCCATACACACTGCAACATGCGGCGATGTATGCGTCGACTCCGGGAATCATGAAACTAGGCCCGAGAAGAGCCCAAACGAGAAGCGACAATATGACATTTGGTGAAATCAATATAGTGGCAGGTAACCCGGACAACTGTCATAAGTTTAAGCCGGCCCGTTAGTCCGGTAGTCGATGAGTTATCGTTATCGAGTTTAGTTGTCTTTTTTGTTGAAAGAAGTGTATTGTTTAACTGTTTATTATTGTGAGTGCTATTATAAAACTATGACTGGTAATAACTGTGCGTTTCGAGGGTGTCACTCAAAAAATGGTCAAAGAATAAGCATGTTTTCATTTCCAAAGGATACTGAACAGTAAGTACAATTGCGCCGCTATGATTGTTTATATTTGCTTTGTTGTATTTACCTGCTGCATTTTATTACGTGAAAGGTATATGGAAAAGACCTACCATTATTTATTATGTTATTCAAGTGAAGTTGATATTAAATGTACAAAAATAAGTACCTTTTTAAGGAAAGGCGACGAGAAGGTAAAAATATCAAACTAATCTAAAAGAATATGTTTTTTTTTTCTTAAAGCACAAGTACTTATTCTCATTTAGTACTTTTTCTACGCGTAGATCAGGTAAAATAAGTAAAGAGTAAGTAGTAATAGATACATTATAAAAAAAATTATAGGGTTTTCCGAAATTTACAACTTATTTTGTTTAAACAACATGAAATATCATATTATCTACCTACCGTTTAAATTCTAAGTACCTATAATTATTGTTCATGTACCCATCGAAGAATTGAAAAATAGCACATTTATTTGTAAAAAATATCCAACATACTCTTTACAAAAAAAAAATGTTTTGTAGCATTATAGGAGTGGGCTAAGAAACAATTTCTACCTGCATACATATCAAATTAAAGCCGCATAATGGTTCAGAATGTTGAACGTTAAATGAAACTGACCCTTTTTCTAGGTAGGTTCATCCTCAAGCGTAAAGACACCAGTAATTTGAGATTTTACAAATGTTAAACATACATATTACTGTTTTTTACTTCTATATTAGTAAGAACCTACTTACGCACTGTCTACTTTATCCGTAAAACTCTAATTACACACACTATATTGTAAGAAGCCAAGCTGTGCGTAAGACCAGTTACGTAATATTATAATGTCTGCATTAACAAGGGCAATTTTCGCTAACGCTCGTACCGTAATTTTCGAAATCGTATGTAATAGGCTTTTTACCCTTCTTGGTATGTATTATACTATTTTATTTCCTTTCTAAAATGTACTATCAGTGAGTAACGCACAATCAATAAAACATTTCAAAAATATTTTTATTTTATTTAATTTTTTTTTGATTTTACGAAATATTCATGAAAACATTACTTCTTACTAGGTAACCACATTTTTGTTTCAGTGTAAAGCGTTTTCTTCATCGTTTTAGTGCTTCTTTTAGTGTAATAACCCGGCCAACTGTCAAAATCTCAAGGTGAAGGACATATAATTTGGTCCCCATTTAATCAATGCAACTCGGGATTTTGTCGCTTCTAGTTGTTTGGCTCTTCTCCTCTTCTCGGACTAGGCATAAACATCGATCTGTCTACAGACACAGAAGCATGTGTCAAATCTTTTACATTTCTTCACAACATTAGGGTATTCCAAAGAAGCAAAGTTTGAAATCTTTGAGATTTATTTAAACAAATAATAGGTGTCACTGGAGGGCGCACTAAGAGCATAATAATTTATACGGTGATAATCTAAATATGATACGAATTCTAAATACGTTTAATATATTATTATATACAGGGTGTTTCAAAAGTACGGTACGTAACTTAAAGGAGTGATTCCTTATGATATTCTAAGAGAAAAAGTTCGTATGAATATATGTCCGGAGTTGCCCCGTTTTTGATATACAGTGTGATAAAGCTTTTTAAAGAAAATCGTTCCTCTATCATTTTTTTAAATATTCTTTTCCCGATTTTATTAAAATTTGGTACCATTATTCATAATGATAAGGCGCTTAACTTGATTAAGTCCAGTGGCGTCTCGGGGAGCACCTTAACGAATATTATTGACAAAATAATGTACGCCACTTATTTTCCCTAATTTTAATATTTTTTTTCGGATTTATTAACCAATAGTACAACTTTTTGATCCCCGAATTGTTTTCGTATTTTGCTTCGTTTTCGAGAGAAAAAATAGAAACCACTTTATTGCACGTACAAGAAAAATACCTAGGTAATTCAAATTTACATTAAAACATTTAAAAGTAAAATAATTTTTTAAAATAATGATACAAAAAAAATCCGATAGTTAATCAAAGCGAATGTTGAAAATGGCCACCTTCTGATAAAACTCACGATTGCAACCGATTTTTTTTTTAAACTTTAACACTCTGTGTATCAAGAACCTGTTTATATGAACTTTTTCTCTTAGAATATCATAGGGAATCACTCCCTTAAGTTACATACCGCACTTCTGAAACTCCCTGTATAATATCCAAAAATTCAAGACTAACGCAGCTTGCCCCTGCAACATACGTATTGCTCGAAGAGCACCATAGATGATTTTCCTATTTTCATTGTTTGTATCTAATCTCTAATCATAAAGAAAAACGGTCACGTCAGCCGTAAACTTTCGAAGGATTGGCTTCTTCGGTGACCAATCAGTCGCCAAACAATCACAGGCAAAGAAATTCAGTATAACAACAGTTTAGTCCTTTGCCTGCAGCGTTCCCAACGATTAACCATTTCTTATTAACAAAATTATTTTGTGATTTCTAGTCAATCGTAACGTTTGAAAGCAATAAATAATGTGTTTGCATTCAAGGATTTCATCAACAAATAAATTAGAATAATTTTGACAATCAGTAAAACAAATAAATGGTTTAATAAAAAAACACTTACGCTCCTTACCCGTTATAGCGTTAGAAAGGCCATAAATTTGGCTGTTAATTCAATAAAATGCCACTTTAAATTCCTTTCATTTTATTGCAGTCATTTATATCCTTTCATTGTAGTCGTTTCTAAACATTCCCCTACAGATATTGCTTCAAAAAACTTCTCTACCAGTAATAATTTTATTTTAAATATAAATTTTTAAGATAATCAATGCATTAAACCAGCTTGTCACTAAAACTTTTGCAACTGAATAGTCATTTTAACTTTTCCCAGTAGTGCAAATTCTGAAAACTTCTTTCACAATGGCGTTACGGGAGAACGTCAATTTCATTTTCATTTTCATTTTAGTTTACAAGCAGCAGTAACAGCAGTCTATAACGGGATATTTATTATTTCTCTATTGCTGTGTCAAGAATAAATGACTTGCAATCTTTCCAGATTGTTCATTTATTGAATTATTAAAGAAACCAAATACTTGGTATAATAAACTAACACTTTTATTAATAGTAAGTGATGGTTATTATGTTATTATATTAGTTCGAGAGCCAACCATGTTGTAATGTAAAATGTAAGTAGATACCCAACTCTGTTTTTAGGTGAATTCTTGGCAATATTTGGGCGTGGTCCCTAAAAAATTTTCGCCTGCGGCGCTTCGCCTCCAGCTGGCCTACCGACGTTATTTTCTCATATCTATAAGTTACTGCAGACCCCTTCCCATTGGAAAGCTATAGATACGTCCCTGGGTACAATTGATATTTGCATGTGCGTCATCAAACGTGATTGAAACCATATGAATCTAATCAAATTTATGAGATTCAAAAAGTTTAAATTGATAAACGTCAAAACTCTTGTGGTTAGCGTTCGAACTTAAATAAATAATAACAAATATATAAAATAAGAGGGAACAACAGTCGTTTTTTGTATTAAGTGTATAATCTTCAAAATTAATTTAAATTAGCAGAGCGCTTTCGGCCTTAGGCCATCTTCAGTGCTTCCTAAAAGCGAGGAGAATCCATTTTGTAAAATTTATTTGAAAAAGTCGTTGTTAGAAATTTGATATAAATTTGTGTGAAATCAGTTTAGTTTTTATCTATTTTATTTGTTAAAAATTTGTTTTGAGAAATAATATAATATTAGAATATAGGTATTATTATATTCTAATATATATTAGAATATTAAGAAGTCTGTTTATGTAACAATGAAACGATGCTAGTTTATGTTGTTGAGAATGATTTAAATTTTAAGGGATGACATGGTCTGTTTGAGTGGGTTTTCTGTAGATTTGAAATTGTAAGTTGGTTCTGGATTTTTTGTGGTAAGGTCTAAAAAGTTGATTGCTTTATTGTTTTCTGTCTCAAGGGTGAAGGATATATTGGGGTGTATGTTATTAAGTTTATTGAGTAACTCTAAGGCTCCTTCGTTGTTGCAATTCAAAAAACACAAACAATCGTCTACATACCTGTACCAGTGGAGAATGTCAGGTTTGCTTTCTGATATTATGTGATTGTTTTCCAAAAAATCCATAATGACATCCGCTAAAAAAGGAGACAAACAACTTCCCATGGCAAGTCCGTCTGGTTGTTGGTAAAATTTATTATTGAAGCAAAAATAATTTTGGGATAAACAAAAATTAAGTAAAGTTAGAGCATTGATTACCAAATCCTCATCCAAGTTTTTTTTATCTTAAGATATTTCCAACAATGTCCACTGCTTCCGACTTGGGGACAGTCGTGAATAGGTTTGTCACGTCAAAGGAGACAAGTAGAGAAGTAAAAGTAAAAGTAAAGGTAGAAAGTTTTGAGGTAAATTTAAATCCTTGAGTTTATTGACCAAATCTAAAGTGTTAAGTATTGTGTATGTAGGTTTGAAATTGTTTAATGATTTTATAAGATTGAGTATGAAAGTAGAAAGGTTGGAAATGGGAGTGTTAGTAAAACTTACCACTGGTCTGATAGGGGTATCAATTTTTTGGATCTTAGGTAATCCGTATAAACGTGGCAAGATGGGATTGCTGGAAATGATGTTTCTTGGTGCCTCGTTATCATCCAAGAATTCACTAAAACGTTTTAAAAATCTAGTTGTTTTTCTAATGAACCTATCGTGAGGATTGGCTGTTAAGATTCTGAAATTGTTAACAAACAAAAATAGACTCAACAATAGCAACCAATTTTCTAATTTCAAATTTCACGATAAAATCAAAAACCTCTCCGACACAAACTTTAAGGTGGATGAAATTGATTTGTTAAATATGGGCTTCAAATATTATCTAAAAACACCTCTGTCTGATAAAGACATTCTACACTACGAGGTAGAATTAGATGTGATCATAGAACTAATCTCAAACGATTACAATTTAAAAAAGGCTATCAGAAATGACATTTACAACACTCTATACCATACAAAGAGAAATCTCCCAAAAATCAATTTTTCAGTCTCCTCCTCATCAAACAGAACACTTAAAAACCTCAAACTAAAAATAAAAAACCGAAATTTTATTATAACAAAAGCAGACAAGGGTAATAGTCTAGTCATTCTTAAAAAATCAGACTATGTATCTAAAGTTGAAAGCTTTCTACAGAATAACAATTTCAGAATCTTAACAGACAATCTTCACGATAGGTTCATTAGAAAAACAACTAGGGTTTTAAACATTTTAGTGAATTCTTGGATGATAACATCATTTCTAGCAATCCCATCTTGTCACGTTTATACGGATTACCTAAGATTCACAAAATTGATACCCCTATCAGACCAGTGGTAAGTTTTACTAACACTCCCATTTCCAACCTTCCTACTTTCACACTCAATCTTATAAAATCATTAACCAATTTGAAACCTGCATACACAATACTTAACACTTTAGATTTGGTCAATAAACTCAAGGATTTAAATTTACCTCAAAACTTTCTACTTGTCTCCTTTGACGTGACAAACCTATTCACGACTGTCCCCAAGCAGTGAACAGTGTTGGAAATATCTTGAGATCAAAAAACTTGGATGAGGATTTGGTAATCAATACTCTAACTTTACTTAATTTTTATTTATGCCAAAATTATTTTTGCTTCAATAATAAATTTTACCAACAACCAGACGGACTTGCCATGGGAAGTTGTTTGTCTCCTTTTTTAGCAAATGTCTTTATGGATTCTTTGGAAAACAATCACATAAGGTCAGAAAACAACCCTGAGATCCTCCACTGGTACAAGTATGTAGACGATTGTTTGTGTTTTTTGAATTGCAACAACGCATGAGCCTTAGAATTACTCAATAAACTTAATAACATACACCCCAATATATCCTTCACACTTGAGATAGAAAACAACAAAACAATCAACTTTTTAGATCTTACTATAAAAAAATCCAGAAACAACTTACAATTTCAAATCTACAGGAAACCCACTCAAACAGACCATGTCATCCCTTACAATTGAAATCATCCTCAACAACATAAACTAGCATCGTTTCATTGTTACACAAAATAGACTTCTTAATATTCTCATGACAAGAGAAATCTACCAGAACGAAGTAAATATATTAAAACAAATAGCTTTCAATAACAACTACGACCCAAATATAATAGATTTTTTGATCTCAAAAACAAAATGCAGAAGAATTAGAAACGACTTATACCCTCTTCCCACTAAGAATGATAAAAAATATGTTCCTATACCTTTCCTCGATCAAAACACCAATTCTAACATTAAACAAATACTTACACAATCAATCCCAAATCTCAGTGTTTCCTTCAAAACCAAAAACAGTCTAGCAACACACATTGTAAATTCTAAGGATCAAATTGAACATCTTTCTAAGAGTGGTATCTATAAAATAAATTGTAATTTTTGCAACAGTACCTATATTGGTCGTACTTGTAGACCATTAAGGACCCGTATAAAAGAACCCCTTTCGAGATCCTCTTCTGCTTTTGGCCAACACCTCAAAATTTCTAATCATACTTTCAGTCCATCCTCTAATTCAAAAATTATTCATGATATATCTTCCAAAAATTTCAACAGACTCGATTTTATGGAGGACATAGAGATTAATAAGGAATTACTGGACAATTCTGCCCTACTAAGCTGAAACGTCCTATATGACAAAATTTCAGATTTCGTGTTAAAGGCATATTTGTAGTTCAAACATACATCTCTAACTGTTTTCCTACAATAGAACGCCCTAACTACATCAAAAATCACTTATTTCATGCATTCAGTTCCGTCCTATCTACAAAAACTACAATATTACTAAGAAGGTTTGTCCTATCTTGATTTACTAAGCAAATTTGTCCTATCTACGTAGATAGGACGTTTTAGTTTAGTAAAAATTAATGACATCAAACAATATTACGAAGCGGAATGTCGTATGTATCAGTTAGGACATTTCAGCTTAGTAATCTCCTTCGAAATTTCGCGTTAGGACAAGAAATGCATTGAATTGCCGGTTCTACCATAACCTATAAAAGTTGTTATGATCAATGCAACATCGATTTGTAAAAACTGTTTAATAAGTGCATTTTTACCCGTGTTCTTTTAAATTATTAGGTGAGTACAGTTTATTAATTAAATTATAATTAAGGGTTGCACATAGAAACTTTAGTCTGTGTTTAAATCTTATAATATACATTTTTAAGTGATTTATTTGTGCGTGCTTATATGGTATACAGTGTATCTCACTTCTAGTAGGACAGTAGTAAAATACATATTATTGCTATCTATCAAGCCGTTTAACTATAAATAAAACTCATATTTTTATGTATTTTTAAGGAGATCTTTTTTTTTATTACAGGATGGCTAATATATCCAACAGAAGCAAGAAATTAGTTACGCTAGCTTTAAACAAAAGCCTCCAACAGCAACTAAAAAAATCCAAAAATGAACTAAAGAATAAACGGAGCTATCCCAAAGCTGATTATGATCCCGAATATGCACCTGGTGATAACGTTGATTGCAGGACAGATGAACATTCAGAATCTCCAAAGAAAAGTTTGAAGGCAACTCATGTAATTCCCGACTGTAATAGCGTAAATTTTGAAAATAATTTCGTTAAGGTCAACTCTGACAGGATTGATATTGGGATGCAAGATATTTCGTTGGAATTCGAAACAAGTCTTGAGCCACCACTCGTAAAAACAACTTTGAAATTTCCTCATGTTACCGCCGACTATGTACCTGAAAAGATAGTAGACACTAAAGAAAATGAAGTGTATAAATCCAATTTTCACTTGATTAGTAGCCTGGTTGAAGACATGATTAATTCATCTATTAATATAGCTGAAAAAAATTTCGAAAAAAACTTTACCAAAAAAGGGTTTCCTAGAAAAAAGGCGATCATTTGACGTACCATTCAAGGAAAGGAAAAATCAGAAACAATTAACTAAAGCATCTAAATCGGGGGTTCAAGGAAAATGCAGTTCAAAGACCTGTCCATTGAAGTGCTCAGACAAAACTAGTGAAGAACAACAAACTAATATAAACTCTCAATATTGGAAACTCTCTAAAGAAGAACAGCGCCTTTTTGTAAGTGGTTCTATAAAGCATATCAACAAAATCAGAAGTACAACTAACACTGAATCCCGAAGACAAAATACTTACAAATACTACCTTAAAAGTCCTGATGTCACTGATACAATTGTTTGTAAGCCATTCTTTTTAGCAACACTTGGATACAATAAGAACAACGACAGATTCCTAAAAACCGTACGAACTAATGCAAAAAAGACAATCTCTCCTGGTATCGAAAAGCGTGGGCATCGACCAGCTTTAAACAAAATCTCGAGAAATCCGATTATTTCACATATCAAAAGTTTTAGACCAACAACGTCACATTATCCAAGGGAGCATGCTCCTAGGCGTCTTTACTTCCCATCTGATATTAATATTAGCTTCGTTCGTACAAGCAAATTGCTAACAGATTGCCAACTTTTCTATGCGCATGCGCAGTTTGTGATCGATTGTGAACTGGTTGGAAATTTTGCGCTCTGCGAACGTACCAAGAGCAACTGACAGATTACAGATTAACTGGCTGATGACAGAAAATTAACCTATAAATATTTTAAATAAAAACAATAAAAAGAGTGCATTAGGAACAACAAAATTTGCAAAATGCAAGTGTGTTCATGTTCATATCTCTCAGCTATGTTATTGGCCACCCTCTTGCTTACCCTAAACTGTTCCAGAAATTTAGTGTCATTATATTGTTGAACAGTTTCCTCCAAAAGTTGTCTTTTTTTGGTCTTCGATGAACGTGTGCATAATATAACTCATCATCACTAGACTAACTAAATTCATTGCCTTGAAACATCTTTTGAGGTTAATTTTGATTTTTGATTTACCAAATACGCCAAACTGCGCAAGTCCTCAACTAAAAATCCGCTCGCAGTCAGCGAATTATTCTGACGGTTGAAAACCCATCCATAACCAACAATCGGGCCTGTGCGAACATGGGATTTTCTATCAGCGGTTTGCGATCTGCCATGTGCGAACGCTTTTAAACAAACGCGCATGCGCTTACAGTTTGCCGACGGTTTCTGACCTCTGTACGAACGAAGCTATTACCTTCATGTTTAATGACTTCAAAATTCAACATCCAGAGTTCACTTGCAGCTATGATCTTTACCGTCAGGAAGTAACAAATATGAATATTTCTTTTGCCCAGTTAGGAGGCGAAGAGTGCTTTACATGTTCTGCATTTGAAGTTCATAAAAAAGACAGCGACCATAAAAACGGAAATACAGCTTTAGAATGTAATTCGTGTAAAAAGTACTATGAACATAACACTAAGTACAGAAATGCCAGAGAAGAATATCTAAAAGATTCGGGAAAACCTGAAATAGAAAATGAAATAATTATTTCTGCGGATCTTCAAAAAGTGATAATGTTACCACGGGCAGAAATGTTTAAGGAAATAATTTTTATCCCACGAGTCATCGCGTTTAACGAGAGTTTCGTACCTGTTGGAAAAGCAAAATCTAGAAAGCCTTTGGCAGTTTTATGGCATGAAGGAGTTGCCAAACGCAACAAAGAAGAAATAGTTTCTGCTTTTTACGCATTTTTTAAAAAAAATCGAGATGTTGAGCATATAACCATCTGGTTAGATAATTGTTCTGCGCAGAACAAAAATTGGGCCCTATTTTCCTTTTTTGTCTACATAGTAAATTGCAGCGAAGTAAATCTGAAGCAACTGACTATAAAATACTTTGAGCCAGGCCACACGTTTATGTCGGCCGACCACTTTCACCAGAAGGTAGAAATAATGTCAATGAAAAGAGACAAAAAAATTTTTGATTTCGATGATTTTGTATCCCGTGTTACATCTGCCAATGGTGGAAAAACTGACGTTTTTAACATGAACATTAGGCAGTTCTACAACTGGAATGATCTTAGTTCCAAATTTAAATTAAAAAAGAGTCACTTTTATTTTAAAGACCTGGTGTTGCCTATTTTTTTAAGAAACATGAACGACTTTAAATACAAAAAGGCGTTTGGACAAGAAGAATTTGAAGTTCTTGATTTCCTAAACAACAAAGCCAGTAAAAATGGTTTTGAAAGGCCCGCTGAAAGAACACGCACCAGAGGTGTAGATGAGAGTAGAAAAAATCAAATTATTACAACTCTAAAACCAATTATCTCAGGGACCCGATTGCAATTCTGGAACGATCTAAGCATACGAAGACGACTCCGATGAGTAAATAAACAATATATTTTCTTAATCCCGCATTACTATTACTTTTATCTTAAAATGTACAGATTTCTGTTTTTTTAAGCTGTTGTTTTTACATATCATATATTCTGTTCACATGTTGTTGAGTAGAAGTTATGATAATTATTAAAAATAAAAATATTTCACATTGTATCTTTGTCCTATGTGTTTTTTTTTGTTTCAGATTGCTAACGAAAAACGTCCTAACTAACAAAAATCAAAGTTCGGAACAACTAGGCGATTTGAAAAGTATATGCACTGTTTTATATTCTTAAATGGTAACATATGCCAGAATTTCATTTTTTTTTGCAAAATATCTACATAGTGAAAAATATGGAAACACAAAATCGTTAATATCTCAAAACTTCCCCAGAGTCAGATAGGACGTTTCAGCTTAGCAGGGCAGAATTGCCTTAGTTTAAATACACAAGTCAATCTAAACATAAATTACATTCCTTCCACAGACGCCTCCTGAAATAAATTTTTAAAAATTTCAATATTCTCTAACCATAACAATTTTCAAATTGCCCAATTTTTACTCTCAACAACGTCAACAATGTCATTTCAATGACAACACAAATTTAATCTTTCAATTTCAATAACCATCAAATTTCGACTCAAGAACACGTTCCACGTGCAGTAAAGATTTAATATGAAAAAGGGAAAGAAAAAGAAAAACGATGGTTAATTAACACAAATTTAAAAAAGTGGTTCGTCCCAGTTGTTCGTCTTTTACAAATTTACGTGCTAATTGTTTTACATAATAAGTTTTTTACATTGTGCTGTTGATGGCCTATTTAAAAAAAGTTAATTTTGTCAATGAAGTTTCCTGTTTCCTGACAAAGTGAGTAAAAACCAAAAAATACATTTTATATTATTTCTCAAAACAAATTTTCAACAAATAAAATAGGTAAAAACTAAACTGATTTTAAATTAATTTTCAAGATTATACACTTAATACAAAAAACGACTGTTATTCCCTCTTATTTCAAAAAAGTGTTCACGGCCCTACCTCATCAAATATATAAAACGCTAAAACAAATGTGCGATAAAAATAGCGCTGAAAAGAACAGTTTTTGGGAATAAATCGAATTTTAAAACAAAAACGTTTAAAAACACGACTAATAATTTTTCTCTCTGTCGACCACGTTACGTTGAATTCGAGACGTATTGTGCAAGCCCTGAGACGTTCCATTATGTTTTTATTAAATAAAGATGGGGAGTTGTAAATCACGTTGTTTCCTAATCGGTGATCCATTCTTTTTCTATGATTAGCCACAGCACAGCAGGATCAATCCTTTATGGCGCTCTGAGAGCGCTGCATATACGCAACGGACGATTCACGTTGGTTTTGAATCTTTGGAGATTATTCTCGTTAGGGAACACTGCCTCAGGGAGGTCGTTTTAGAGTGATGACGTTCTCCAAATGAATTTTTTTTTAAAGCAGTGTCATCCGAGGGACACAGCTGTCCCACGTACGGGTGGGCTGCAGTGGCTCGTCGTGTATTTCTACCATGCACCGCTCTGGGCGAAATTAAGCAGGCAACCTCAATTGAGCACTTGCCATGAAAACATTTGCAAAAGAGACTCTAGTCGCCAACCTGCCTTCGATGGTCAAGGCCTTCTAGGTTGTTTGTCAGATCATGGCCACCGATCATGACGCACAGGGAAAGACAGAACGTGCAAGCTATACAGGGTGGACGTAAAGTAAGGAATAAATTCATTATCTCGGAAACTACAATTTTTTAAAAAAATCGCTTGGACCCGTCGATTTTGTTTTTCGATCGCGCATATTCTGACATAATATGTAGATATACAGGGTGTTCCAAATAAGAGTGCCAGAAAAAATATTTTTTTCTTAAATAGAACCCCTTGTATATTATTGCATGTTCGGATTCTTCGGATTTTTCATGTAGCATGTGCTATATCTTAGCCCAAGCGTTTTGGAGTTATTCTCATTCAAAATTTGAAAAGTGGAAAAAAGTCATGGAGAAAACAAAGAATACAATTATTTTAAAAATGTTTTATTTGGGGTGTAATTTGCCGAATTTGTTGCCGGATGCGATGTTTTAAATCATCTAAATTTGCAGGCTGGCTTTTGAATACTCTTTCCTTAAGGTATCCCCATAAAAAAAGTCGAGTGGTGTTAAATCGGGTGACCTAGGCGGCTACTCAATAGAACCACCTCTTCCAATCCACCTGTTTGGAAAAGTATCGTCCAAATAAGTACGAACTCCCACAGCGAAATGTGGGGGAGCACCATCTTGTTGCAACCAGATATTATGATGTGGCAAATCGGGACGTTCTAACTCAGGAAAAAGGGTGGCCAGGGCTGGAACAAGTTCTTGTTCTAAAAAACTCAAGTATCTCTCGTCTGTTAAATTTTCGTCAAAAAAGAAAGGCCCTATAACAGTGTCATCAACTGTGTGTGTCCTTACCTCATCCAGTGTGGATTTACATCGGACCAATATCGATAATTTTGGTTATTTACGTCACCATTCAAGCAAAAAGTGGACTCATCGGAAAAAATTATATTTTTTACAAAATTTCTGTTTTCGAAACACATATCCTGTAACCGCTCACAAAATTCAAGGCGCCTCTCAAAGTCCCCTTCCAAAAGTTCTTGGAGAACTTGCATTTTATAAGGATGGTATTTATTTCTATGCAGTATTTTAAGAACTGTTGTTTTTTCAATATCCACGTCACTTGCTACCTGCCTAGACACCACATGCTGGTTATCTTGAACTGCCAGTAAGACTTCTAATTGTTGATTTTCATCAACTTGAGGACGACCACATCTAGGGACATCTCTTACATGACCGAATTGCCTAAACTTGTACTCAATTTTGCTTACTGTTGATTGTGATATTGGCGGACGATTGGGGTATTTTTGATTAAATAACTCACAAGCTTCTTGCTGCTTTCTAACTCTATCACCGTAGCCCATCATCATCAAAACCTCTATGCGCTGTTTCTCAGTGAGCCGCATTTTAATGTTATTTAGTTATGAAAAAACGAAATGAGTCTTGTGAAAACTAGTAAAACGTTAGGAAAATACACATAAAACTGACAATAACAATAACTATTGACATTAATTCTTTTGATTCTTGCGTCATAAATCCAAAGCCTACTTGACTTTTTTTGCGCTTCACGCATGCTGACTACAAGTTTGAATGAGAATAACTTTAAAACGCTTGGGCTAAGGTATAGCACATGCTACATGAAAAATGTTTAGAATTTTCCGAAGAATCCGAACATGCAATAATATGCAGGGAGTTCCATTTAAGAAAAAAATATTTTTTCTGGCACTCCTATTTGGAACACCCTGTATATCTACATTTTATGTCAGAATATGCGCGATCGAAAAACAAAATCGACGGGTCCGAGCGATTTTTTTAAAAAATTGTAGTTTCCGAGACAATGAATTTATTCCTTACTTTACGTCCACCTATACCTAGAATGAGAAATAGTTTTAAAACAATATAATTTAGTTCGGAGTGATCGGTAAGACATCAAAACGCATCTGCCGACCCTTGTACAGTTAATTCGCTCGTGATATGACGAATCCAATCCTTAGGTGTTGCTTAATGCATTTATCGTTGTCAACAGCATTCCCAATTGAAGTCATTTTTTAATTCTACTAAAATTAACTTTCAAAAGAAATTTCAACGAGACAAAATTACTTTCTGCGTATGAATGCATATTTTTGTGTCGCCATTTGATTTGTCTGATGTGGGTCCAATGTATGACGTCAAAAAGTGCGATTATGTGAATACTGCCAGAGTATTTTCTTTCTGTACTGCTGACTTCTTAAGTTAGCCTTTCTTGGCTTTTACTTTTATTTGCTGCAGATTTTTTTTTCGAATACTTTTTTGACGCTTTTTTGTTTGTTCTTTGTTTATTGCTGTTTTCTTTATTCATTCTACTTTCTCTTGAAAGTCGTTGTTCTTTCCAGCTTTTTGATGTTGATTTTTTGATATTTTTCTTCAAATTTAGCATTCAGGGTGGGAGCCAGTCTTTCGGAATTTTGTATGTATACTGTGGCTGTGATCTTATATGTCAATTTGTTACTAGATTATGTTGATACGCCTGTCCGTCTGTGGTAGCTCGTAATAGTCTTTATTGTCATTTATTGTTCAATCATTTTAATTTTCATTTCGTCATGTAGTATTCTAACTAGAACGTGTCTTTGTACGTTTAGTGCAACTCTAATAATTGTCCTGTTTTGTAAGATTTGTAGTTTTTTGAGTTTCGTCTTGTTTGCTGTATACCGTGATGATATTTCGTATGTTAGTACTAACCTGATCTGGTAATTGTCCTGTATATGACCATTTTCGTTCTGTTTCTGATTTTGCTGTTCTTACAAATAAACGGGTATACTGCACCCAAGTACCTTTGCGACTCTATTCTCACCGTTTTCGTTCCAGGTAAGTTTTTTTTATCGAAAATAAGGCCAAGATACTTTACTTTGTTTGACCATATAATTGCTTTATAATTAACTCTAATCCTTGTTTCAGGTAGTTTTAGTATTGCCTGAGTTTTCTCCTTATTGAGCCCAGGCTACAAGCCATTTTTTTACGACAAGTACATACTGTTGCAAACTTTCTACAGGATACTCATGAGGTGGCAATTATTGCAATATTGTCCGCAAACAGACATAGTTGTGTCTAATTACTGTGCGGAATGTCCGCTGTGTGAATATTATAAAGAATCGCCGCTAGGGGTGACCCTTGTGGGACTCCTGCTTTGATTTTTCTGATTGTTGAAACTGTCTTTTTGGACGATACTGCAAAGGTCCTGTCCTCAAGGTATAACATAATTAGCCTGATAAGGCAATCAGGCATGCCTGCCTTTATTAATTTTAGTACTAGTCCGTCGTGCCAGACTTTGTCAAAAGCTTTGGAAACGTAAAAAAAAACAGCTTCTGCCGACATGTGATTTTCAAATCCTCTTAGGATGTTGAAGGCCAGTCGTGTTGTCTGGCGCACCATGCAATTAGCAGCTCGAAAACCGAACTGCTCTGGTGGTAATAAGTCGCTGGTTGATTCAAAATCGCTTACCCGATTTAGAAAATGGCGCACAATATAATAAAATCATTTGCTCACTGAATTCTAAACGCCTGTCAAAGTCATCCTCAGAGAGTTCTTGAACCAGGTGAATTTTGTATGGGTGGAACTTCTCACACTTTAATACGCGATCTACCGACAAGTGCGATGTGTTGTAATCGAGGCCAATAATTCGAGTAGAGAGGTGTGGATTTTTCTCAATGCTAAGCAAAATATCTAAAGCTTTATCGCCGCTTGTCGCAGTTTTTGGACGCCCAGTGTTATTGGATTTCGGTTGGGATACTTATCATTAAAAATCTCAGCAATCTCCTGTTGTGTTCGCCTTCGATCCCCGTAACCCAATGTTATTAATATTTCTATTCGCAGTGTTTCCGTTAGTAAATCCATTTTAAGAATTATTAAAACTGATAAATTATAAAGCACAAATACCTTCTGAAAAGTTTGTCAATGTCGCTGTCAGAATTTAATTGTGTCACAAATTTCCAAGACCGACTTATATCTCTATCTGTTTTCTTGGATAAGAAGTTCTTATGATATTTATACCCCAATATCAAAAAAATGGCTATTTAGACATTACGTAACTTATATAAAAGTTATTTAGAATTTGTTGCAAAATCATTTTTTTGAATAATATATAGGGTGTTCCATTTAAAAAAGAAATTATTTTAAATGGCTAAAAAACTGTAAATTTGGCAACATCGCAAATGTCACTAGCAGCTCCGCGATAACCTCTTATATACGGATACCGTATTTTAGCTAAATCGGACGAACGGTATTAAAGATATTTAAAGCTTTCCATACTTCTGTTACGCGCTGTATGTAAGTTTAAACACAGATAATTATTGTGAATGCAATATACCATCGTGAAACTTATTAATTCCGTACTTAAGCAAATATTTACAACAAAAATAACATAACTATCAAATTTACTAAAAAATAGCAATTGCGAGGAGGCGAGGACGAAACAGCGGTATTATAAAAGAAATACCTAATATAATATATCAATGAAATACGTCATTTAGATAGTATTCCGCAACCAAACACACGAAAAAAAGGAATACTTGCACAAAGGCAAAAATACTCAAATTAAGTAAAAATTTGATTTGAATAATAATATACGCAAAGACATTTTAGCTTCCATTAAGAAGTGAATGTATTTAACATATACACTAATTTTCCGCATTAACTTCTATTTAATTTTAGCTATATTTTTTTAAGGATCGTGTTCTTTGGTCAAATAGCACGAAAAAGTAGTTATAAAATACTAATTGCTTGAAGCAAGTATTTAACATAATTTAATTAACCTATTTCTTAGTTCATATAAGTACGAATATTTTGAAATAATAGAATGATTGTTTTGTTTCAAAAAGAGGCAATTTTAAACCGAATAAAGAAAAACCTACATTGAATCTATACTTAATTTAAGTGTTTCTCTTGCTTTAGTTGAATTTAAAATGTTTTTAGATCTAGAAAAATAAATAATTTGAAATAAGAAAATGTATGTTATATTTCAAAGTTCTATAATATTAGGCCAAGTAATAGAAGAAGTTATTTAAAGAAAATTTTTGCTGCAAATTACAATTTCTTTTTTTAAAAATGTGCTCGCATCAAATAATGCCTCACTGCCTCACTTATTTAATAATTTGTTAAAACGGGTAATCACATTCTTATAAACTTACTTAACGAGAGGATGCAAAGTCTGGGAGCCCCTTGTTTATTATACAGGGTGATTCAAAAGTACTTTGACAAACTTCGGGAGGTAATAGCCAACAATACTTTAAGATGAAAAGTTCTTATAAAGACTGGTCCTTGGCGACTTCGTTACGGAGATACAGGGTGTTGAAATGTTAAAAGAATAGTAGTCACTGCGGTCCCACATTCTCCCGAAAAAAATTCCCTTTTCATCGGAGAACTTTAAAAGAAAAAATTACTTTTTAAATTGCAAGGAGTGCCTTAAGAGAGACAAGAGAACTCAAGTATCCTATAGGTGTAAGGGCTGTTATGAAAAACCACCATTATGTCCAACATGTTTCGAAAGCTATCATGCTACCACTAATAATTAGGGTGTTGTGTATTTATACAGATTTTCTATTGTTTGTTTGTGTTATTAATATTAACAGTTTAGTTACCTATTCTAGACTTTCGATAATTTAAAATAAAAGCTATTTTGCACAAAAAGTTGTTATAGAAACGTCTTACTGGTGTTACGATGTCCCAAATTTTACAAAAATTATTACTGCTTGGGCAGTAGCGCGTCCCAGCATTAGGTAAAGAAGTATATGCGTGGGACACAACTGCTCTGGCAGTATGGCGTACAAGCTGTGTTTTTCTTAGTTTTACCCTATCACATATACACAGTCAAAATATGAACAAATTCGGACCACAGGTTCCGAAAATATTATAGTGACCTATTTGAACACTCGCAAAATTTTTCACTGCCCATCAACGTGTTAATACTCAATTGGCAAAAAGTTTGTTTTGTACAGTATGTCTACGTAAGTTGGGGGCATATGGGAAACTTTTTTATTATTAATTTTACGAAAAAAAGTTATACTTCATAAAAAGTTCTGCATGGTCTAAAACCTAACATTCAACCATCAGATATCAAAATTTATCAGTCGTATACGGGGTTTACCAAAAAATATGATTTTAAAGTACCTTTATTTTTGACAATATCGAAAATTATTATAAAGAAAATATGTTTAGAATTAAAAATAACGGTCAAATATTCATTAAAATACTATTTCTTAGACATTTTCTCTGCGATAATGTTGAAAACTTAAGTTTGCCCATTAATGCATTACCTACATTTGATAATTATTAATTTGATAAAACAATTCTAAATAAATAGTTTTTTAATGAATATTTAAAAGTTATTTTAAATTCTAAACATCTTTACTTTATAATACTTTTGGATATTGTCAAAAAAAAGGTACTTTACTCTTGAGCAAAATATATAATTTTTGAGAAACCTCGTATACGACTCACAAATTCTCATATCTGATGGTTGCATATTAGGTTTTAGACCATGCAGAACTTTTTATGAAGAATATCTTTTTTTCGTAAAATTAATAATAGAAAAGTTTCCCATAATATGCCGCCAGCTTACGTAGACACAGTTCTATAAACTGTTTAAGTAATCAAATCGGTTAAGTATGCAACCAATTTGTCATTCCCGACGCATATTATAGGGATTAATTCCTAAGTAAGTACATGTAATTTAAGGGTATATTCTTGAGTCAATTTTATGAAAGTTTGTAAAAATATGTGGTCTAAATTGCTTCGTTTTTACAAAATGCATAAAGATAATTGATTTAAATTTAGAATGCATACATAGCAGCCATCAACTACACTACACCAATCATCTCTGGATTCATCAGTGGCGTGCATATGGCGTACCAGATAAATTGTTTATTTCAACAAAGTGTTACGCCACTGCATTATTTCCAGAATTAATTTTTTCATCACATCCTCAAGTCTTTCCCTATGAAAAGTATTTCTAGTATTCTACTGCTTGAGTTTTTTTAAAAAAATGATATTTTAATTTGAATTCGCCTTTTAAATATGCTTTCTAGTTTCTATTGTTATTTTTATAAGTTTACTAATTTTCATTACGTTTTAAATTATTGTTCATTATTTTATTAATTACTATTGCGTTTTTGAGATTAACATACCCTAATAATGATTAACTATACAAACGCCGAAACGGTAGAAATTCACTCTGAACCGACAAATCCCAAATGTTCGCACATTCGTAAGAATTCATCAACATTTAGTAGAAACGGGCTCATTTGCAAGGGCAAGAGATATTCCAGGGAGGCCAACCACAACAAGAACTTCTGCTTTGGAAGAAGCAATTTTGAATGAAACTGAACGTCATCCGGAAACAAGCACTAGAAACGTTGCCAATCAGCTTAGTGTAAGTCATAAAAGTTAACATGGACAATTGTTAGAAAAAGTCAGTTGTATCCATATCATGTTCACTTTGTGCAGGCATTATTACCTACGGGTTATCTCCTTCGTATAAGTAGAATGCATTAAAAAAAAATTGTACACAGCTTAGATTCTTTGACCAAGTGCTTTTTACAGATGAGGCTAACTTCTCTAGAAACACAATTATAAATGTTTAAAATAGCCACATTTCGAGCGGAAAAAATCGATATGCGATAGTTAAAACTTATTCTCAACATCAATTTCCATAGAACGTATGGATAGAAATAATCTTGCTAATTGATCACTTTTTTCTCCCAGGAAGATTTCTTGAAGAAAACTTACCCACTTTATTAGAAAACATTCCAC
The DNA here is from genome assembly GCA_963920685.1 of Polydrusus tereticollis. Lineage (NCBI taxonomy): Eukaryota > Metazoa > Arthropoda > Insecta > Coleoptera > Curculionidae > Polydrusus > Polydrusus tereticollis. The sequence goes on from OY987333.1 coordinate 91,640,705, forward strand.
TTAGACTAAGAAACAGAAAGCACGATGGTGCTCATTCACATTTTAGGTTAATTACTTTGGAATTTTTAAAATAAATAATTTGCCAACCGTTGGATTGACCGAGGTGCTAAGTTACCAAGTCAATCATGGCCTACAAGATCTTTGATTTAAATCCATTTTCTGTGGGGTAACCTAGAAACTTTAATTTATACAAATCTATCTTAGAAACAGAATAATTGAAGGATGTAACAGAATACGAGATATTCCAGGTATTTTTGCACATGTGCGAGAAGATAAAATAAAAATAAAAATAAAATAAAATAAAATAATTTATTTATCCAGTCGAATACATATAGTATTATAGGACATGTCAATAGAAAGGTACACTATAAGTAAAATAAATAGAACAAAAACAACGAAGAATAAAATACAATATCACATTAAATACAAAAACAGAAAACAATAAATCGTATACAGCTCAAATCAATCAAAATTCATTGAGGTTATAAATGCACTTGTCAATGAGATACTGCCTGGTCTTTGCCTTAAACTTATTTAAGGATGTAATTGATTTTAAATTATTGGGAAGTCTGTTAAATACATTTATTCCCATAACAAATGGAGATTTATCAGTCACACAGAGACGACGCTGAGGCATTAACAATCTGTCCTTAAAACGAGTAGGATATGAGTGAAATGAACTATTTGTATTAATGCTTGCTCTGTTCATAAACGTGTATATAAGTAACTTGTGGATATACAGTCCGAGGACCGTAAGTATGCCATATTGCGTGAACAGACCCCGGCAAGACCGCCGTCCCCCAACGCCAGCCATACTTCTAATGACGCGCTTCTGTGACACGAAAACTGAACCCATCATAGAGCTAGCCCCCCAAAAAAGTATACCATAGGACAAACGAGATTCGATCTGTGCAAAGTAGAACATCCTTAACTCATCAACACCAAAAACCCGCTTAAGATTTCTAATCTGGAAGCAGGCCGAATTGATTTTGGGAATAAGGGTGGCGCAGTGCTGATTCCATGTTAGGGTGTCGTCAATCGTCAGTCCTAAAAACTTTGTGGAGGTACTTCTAGTCAGACCAACCTCGTCCATAGCCACGTCAAGATCCAAGTTATTACGATTTTGGTGACAGTGAAATCGCAAATAACAAGTTTTATCGATGTTTAGATATAGTGAGTTGAGGCTAAACCAAGCTGCCAGATCCCGAAGTAGAGCATTTGATTTTTCCTCCACCAGGGTTTCCTGTTTATCTGAAACCAGCGCCGATGTATCGTCGGCGAATATCGTGACAAAACAATCCTTGAGGCAACGAGGCAGATCGTTGATGTAGAGCAGGAACAGGACAGGTGCCAGAATTGACCCCTGTGGTACTCCTATCCCCACGCTGGTCTTTGTGGATTGAAAGGTTGATTTAATATTACCCAGAACATGAGCTATCTCGACAAATTGTGATCTGCATGAGAGGAATGATCGAAACCATTCGAGCAAGGTTCCTCTAATACCATACCCCTCAAGCTTACTTAAAAGAAGATCGTGTCTGACGCAGTCAAAAGCCCTGCTAAGATCGCAAAAGAGCCCAGCAGGACACTCACCCGCCTCCAACACATCGATGATCCTCCTATAAAAAACATCTATCGCTGTAATCGTGGAATGCGATGACCTAAAGCCATGCTGATTTTCGACCAAAATTTTATTTTTGTTCAGGTAATCCATCAATCGGGACAGCATACACTGTTCAAATATTTTTGAGAAACATGACGAAAGTGCCACAGGTCTATAATTTTCGGCCAACGCTCGATCACTCTTTTTGAAAATTGGTACAATTTTACTGGTCTTCAGCCTTTCGGGAAATGTTGAAGAATCTATTGAGCAATTAATTAGGTGAGTTAATATTGGAATCATAAATTGGGAAGATTTTTTAAATAAACCTACAGGTATATCATCTGGACCCGAAGACATTTTATTTTTAATTTTATTATTTACAATCGTTAAAATCTCTGGTTCACTAAACGGAACAAATCCCATGCTGTGGTCGACAGTCGACTTTGGAACATTAGTACGATTATGTCCAGGATCGTGTCTGGGGATACCCGCTATAACCTCAAGAGGGGCGTTTATGAAGAATCTATTAAATTCGTTAGCAATGAGAGTAGGATCTTCAGTTAACTCATCATTAATTTTTAATTTTATATTTTTGTCAGCCCGGTTTGTTCCGTTTAGTTGCGATATAACTTTCCAGGTGACCCTGCTTTGGCTACTCATATCGCCGTTAAATATTAAGTTACTGTAAAACTCTTTCTTGTGGTTTCTAATCAGTGCATAGTGGTCCTTTCTTGCCCTTTTGTAATTGACTCTTAATCCTTCACATTGTTTTTGTAAATAAAAAAGATTTTTTAAGTTTTCGCTAGAGATTTTTATTTCCTGATTAACCCATGATTTGCTTTGGTTCATTGATGAAGATTTTGACAGCGGAAAAGATGAGTTGAAATAATGTAAGTAGGTATTGTAAAAAGAATCAAACTTGACATTAAAGTTATTTTCCGTATAGACCTCATTCCACCTTTCACTCCTTAGCTGATTGCAGAATGTGCTAATGTTATGTTTGCTAAAGTGTCTTTTTATAAGCAATTCTTTGGGGCTGTGATTATTTGTAAGAGTATCAGACTTAAATAACAGTATTTTATGATCAGAAATTAAAGTATCACACAGCACTGGAGCATTGCATTGTAAATTAGTGAATATGTGATCGATCGTTGACCCACGCTCACCTACAACCCTGGTGGGCCCATCGACCTTAGATATAACATTGTAGGATTCAAAAATATGTTGTAAATCGGCAAAGTACTTAATAGCTAATATATAATATAATAGATATGAAGCAAGGGGCTGCAGCTTGTATTATTGCTTAAGATGCTTATTTCTAGCCGTTCAATTGATATGTAATGGGCTTCATAAAACTATTTCAAATGGTAACAAAAAAAAAACTCAACCACATGTCTATCTTCTTTTCATAAATTGGTTTCAAAAATTTCTTTTACGGTGGGAGCTCCCTAGTGACATAATAGCCGTTTTTCTTGCACATTGACTACAAAGTGAGATGCGTCTCAGGTAAAAACAGATAGCGCTAGCCAGGGCAAGAATTATGTTAACGCAAGAAGGTTTATTATAAGGCTTTTAGTTGTACAACAAACTAATGTTTGTCCCTTATCCTCCGGTGGTACGCTCGGTGGTACGCTCGATTACCATGGGATGTCGCCGTTGTGCTTCATTCCTATATTGTTTGCTTTTAGTTGTGTTTCTGAGCACATCTGTGAATTGCTAAAGATTTTCGGTATTATTTGGATGATATTTATATTTTTGTGTGTGTTGTCGAATTGTAAACTTTAAAAATATTTTTTGTAAAAATAATACCCTAGGTTCTCAAATGGTTGGGCCTTGTTCAGCCAATAATAATTATTGTACCTTTCGGAGCACAAAAGAAGTGCAGTTGAAATTTCATCATTTTTATAGTTGTTATAAACATATTTATTTTTTTGTAATTAAAGCTAATTTAGGTTTCCAGAAGATCAGCATTTAAGGCAGTTATGGTTACGTGCTTTAAGCAGAGTAAACTTTAATCCATCCATCAATAAATCCATCTAAAAGAACAGTTATTTGTCAAAAGCATTTTACTCTTGAGGGTTATTTTACAAACGTGTATGGTAAAAAAACACAAAAGCAGATGTTATTCCATCTAACTTTGACTTTCCCGCTCATTGGATTAATGATCTCAATAAATCATATTTCTGAAAGTACCTACTGCTCTAAATACTCAGTATTCTGAATTAACGGCTAGTTCAATGACAGAATCAGATCCATCAACTTTAAAGAATCAAAATCCAGATATAAGTAAGACTTTAGAGAGAACTCTTCAAAGGCGAGAAATCAAAGAATGAATGCATTTTCCATGTTAATTTTAATTCAACTTATTCGTGGGTCTGAAAGAATATCCAGAAAGTAAAATTAGATTATTTTTAGTTTTGCTTGGTAGTTAGTAAAAGCATGATTAGACTCTGAAACTTAGGAGACGTTTGTAGAATGTTGGCACTCTTTAGGAAGGTATTCCTGAAACACAAAAGCAATTGCTGATTAAAGAATTAAAAAGGGGTACTAAAGTCAAATATAGCCCAGAAGTGCGAAGTTTTGCCTTAACATTAAATTTTTATTCAGCGGCAGCCTATAAGTATGTACGAAAATTGTACGGCACACTTTCATTTCTGCACCCACGTACACTGGCTAAGTGGTATAGTACTATTGATGGTACTCCAGGCTATAGTGCTGAAGCACTAAAAGCTATAATGATTAAAGTAAGAACAGAAAAGAAAAAAGGAAAAACCCCTGTGGGTGGTTTCGTGATGGATGAGCATGTTATTTGGACTGAATCAAGGCATGTAGGATATGTAAACTTTTGTACAGAGTTATACAAACTCACATTTTACCCAAGGCAAAAAAGGCTTTGGTATTTATGATTGTAGGTCTGAATACTATGTGGAAGGTCTCAATTGCGTATTTCTTAGTTGATTCATTAGCTGCCGAGGAAAAATCTAGTTTGGTAAGGGTTGCCTATTGCGACTGGCAAATACGGGCATTGTTCTTAAAAGTATAATTTTTGATGGAGATGCATCCAATATTGCAATGGCTAATTTGTTGGGGGCAATATGAGTTAATAAAAGTTACAGGATGAATCAGGGCTTCATTGCGCATCATACTGCGCTCTACACATATTAATTATCACAGAAAAAGGTGCTACTAATATTAGCAGTGCAAACATTTAGCGCAAGTGTGTCAGATGCTTTAGAGTATTGTTCAAAATATTTAAATATGCCTGCTTTTCAAGGTCGTGAGGACACTGCAATATTTTATAGAAAAATAACAATTTTGTCAGCAGTGCAGTGCAGTATTTGAGCTCTTTAAAAAATGTTAATCACGAGAATATTTTGTTAGCTGGAAGGAAAACTGGACTTTCGGGTTTAATTATCTGCTTATTAAGTGTAAAAAATTTGTTTAAGAACCTGGTTAACAACGATAAATTAAATTTTTTATTAACTTGCAATCTAAGCCAGGATAATTTGAAAATGTTTTTCTTAGCAATACGTCATAGAGGAGGATTTTCAAATAATCCAACTGTTTGGCAACTTGAACAAGTATATAAACAGTTATTAATCCACAGTGAAATAACATTTCCCGACTGCGCAAATTGTTTAGTGCAGGATGAAACTTCCATTCTAAATGTCTCATCGAAAGTCTTATCAAGTAACAGCTTAGATACATTAATTGAAGTTGATGATGAATCTCTTGTCGTGGGAGAAGAGTATATTTGTAATTATAGTAATATCCGAAACTCTATGTAGGTACATCTGTGACGTAGTGAAATATATAGCTGAATTTATCACCAGAAAATCAGCCACATTAATTAATATAAAATCTGACTGTAAACTTCGTTTGCGAAAAAATATAGGAGGCATCAAGAGATGATGTAAAAATCTGTCTAGTTGCAGAAAGTATTATTAAAATAGAAACAAATTTTTCCGCATCAAATATAATGTTGAAATTAATTCCCAACGGCATGAGATACTTAAATATTAATTATTTATTTCTATCACTTGCCAAACATACTTTCGATCAAGGCCCTCTTTATTGGCATGTTATACAATTAATAAAGTGAATTAAAAAAAAATATTTTACGATTCGCTTACACCATATAAATTATTCTACAAAAATGAAGTTCAAAATAGGTTAAGACAAAAGCTTAAAAATGCGATACTTTCTTCTAATCAATAAATAATCATTTTACCAACTGGCCTATATTTATGGATTTTTGTAAATATATAAATATATATCTTTATGTATAATTATATTTAATATATGTACCTATATATCTTTTAAAATTTATTTAATATTAGATACAGCAGGTAACTGCTAAATAAAAGGTCCTATCGAAAAGTAAGCATCATTTATAAATTCCTTGTAAGAGCGATTAAAATTACACCTGTACATCTATTTCTCATACTAGCCGCTTTCATTTACAACATAAGTTTTTGAAAAATAATTTAATTGAATAAACAGTAAAATAAATTATAACTTTTGCTCATTTGTTGTTGTCAAGATTCAATTTTAGTCACAATAGGGGGAGAAAAACTATTTAGGCATGTAATATTTATTTGTATATCTATGCACCAACCGAAATAACAATTTAATTCTAATAATTGTTAATGAAAACGAATGCAAACAAATAACTCGCAAATCCGCATTACATACATTAGGTACTTTCAAAAGGATATAGCAAATATGTTACTTTTATTTATTCATTATTAATTATTAAATACAGTTTTTTCTTATTTTGACTTTATTAAATTAACTTGCATTACTTTAGAACCCCATAAAACAGGAACCCTTTAACTAAACGGTTAAATTCCATTGACATATGATGTTAAATTCCCGCCCGACTTTCTCTCTCTCCGGCCTTCCTTTCTAGAGTTGGCTGCATTTTTGAAACATTCGTTATATGGAAAGGGCCGGTCCAGTGTATTATTATGGCAATGGAGCTCCTACGATAATGCCCGATAGTGCCTAAATAAATACTAAACTACTACTATACTACCTACCAAATCAATCAATTTAATAAATTAATTTAAGAATATTGTATTCTCAAGAAAACATATACATTCGGTGCAAAATGTTGCCCACGCATTGGCACAAATTCTATAAACTATGAAGTATAAATTTTTCCAACTTACGCGAGCAATTAGGTTTTTCATCACTGGAGTCATCACAATCAGCTATTCCATTACAAAATTTGTGAATTCCTACACATTTGCCGCTTAAACATTGGAATTCGTTTTTCTTACATGAAGGAACGACAGAGCATGTTGTGGCTAGTATTGTGGTTGCAGTTATTATCCTTAAGATCCTGAAAAAAAAAATTCAATCTAAGTACAGGGCGATTTTTACTTAGTGTTTTTTTTTGTATAGAAATAAAATAAAAACAAAATTTTTAATCAGTTCAGGAGCTGGCGTTCCCTTGGACCTGGGTTGATTTGTTTATCAATAAAGTTTAGTGCCTTTTTTAATACTATTAATCAATGTTTTAATAACCTCATTCTTCTTTACTTGGAATGTAACATATACAGGGTGTTTCAGAACATGTGGGCAATCTCTCGGATTCATATAGATCTGGTGACAATAACATCGTAAGTTCATATACTTTTTTTTCCTAAGAGCCCCCCTCGAGGAGATCTATGCCCCTAAAGGCCAGTCCTGAAAACTAGTTTTTAATTGATGGCCTTTGAATCGTCCTGTATATTTTAATTAAAATTTAGTATGATCTACACTAAGGAGAGATTCATTAAATAAGCCTAACAATAAAAGGTATAGTTCATTCTGTGGGCCAGGGATGGACTAGCTCGGGCATAAATAATCTTACATTTTTGACAGGTGTCACGATATCGGGATTTTGATATTATTTTTGTATTTTAACGCAAAATAGATAATCTTCGTAGAGAACCGTTCTCGAGAAAAAGACAATAACGATAATAACAATTATTATAATAAAAGGAAAATGATTGGATTTAATTAATTAAATAATTTATAACAAGGCTCAACGTGGGCTCCCTGAACTCTAACACACTCCCGGGCACGATGTACTAAAGACTGCTGCACCCTCCACAATACCCCGGCATTGTGTCTTATTTGGCGGGAGTGAAAAAATATTCTATCTAGTAGTTCTTCTCGAGTCGCTACTGGAGTTGAATAAACTAAGTTTTTAAGATGTCCCCAAAGATAAAAATCTAAGGGGTTTAAGTCAGGTAACCGAGGTGGCCAAGCAAAGGGTCCTCCTCGACCTATCCACTGATTTGGATACACAATACAACAAGTCTCTTCTTGAAAAAGTAGTCCATACTTGCAGTGGAGTTTACGTAATGTAAATAAAACGACAATGTCTTCCTCCACAAATTTAATAAAAGTAAAATTCTTGTTCCCTACATGTTTCGGGCGTCTAGACGTCCATCTTCAGGGGATACTAGAAGGAATTTCATCTTTACAAAACTAGTTAGAATCATGGTGAACATTGACTTACCTATAATCATGTTGACTATAAAAACTTTAAATGGTTGCCTCAAATTAATGAGTACAGCCAAAATTGAGTAGGAACCTCAGAAATTGGGTGGACATGTGAAAAATTATAATTTGTATATTTATAGAATGAAAATTTTTGTGAAAATATAAGAATTGAATAGCAAATATATTATTTTAAAGGTGCATTTTATTTTTGATGATGATTTTCTAGAAAAACATTGTAGTTGTGAAGAAAGAAATTTAAAATAAAATTTTTGGAGGCATGCTCCGTGTTAATTTTTAAAAAATTGAAATTTTTTTTTTTTTATACCAGAGGGGCTATGCCCATGGTAATATATAAATTACGAAATCATTTCATTTAATGAAAAAAGAACTTTTTATTTTATTTTTTTAAATACAGAAATAGTGCTAAATCACCACCATGTTCACTTTACACACACGTGTCTCAGAGTGAAAGAGAGTAGGTAAAGCGGATATGACATCACTTGGATGTCAGCTGTTAGAAAATGAGGTTTACCTTTTAAATCCAATATCGAGTTTAGGTAAACCTCATTTTCTAACAGCTGACATCCAAGTGATGTCATATCCGCTTTACCTACTCTCTTTCACTCTGAGACACGTGTGTGTAAAGTGAACATGGTGGTGATTTAGCACTATTTCTGTATTTAAAAAAAAAAATAAAAAAAAAAAAAATAAAAAGTTCTTTTTTCATTAAATGAAATGATTTCGTAATTTATATATTACCATGGGCATAGCCCCTCTGATATAAAAAAAAAAAAAATTTCAATTTTTTAAAAATTAACACGGAGCATGCCTCCAAAAATTTTATTTTAAATTTCTTTCTTCACAACTACAATGTTTTTCTAGAAAATCATCATCAAAAATAAAATGCACCTTTAAAATAATATATTTGCTATTCAATTCTTATATTTTCACAAAAATTTTCATTCTATAAATATACAAATTATAATTTTTCACATGTCCACCCAATTTCTGAGGTTCCTACTCAATTTTGGCTGTACTCATTAATTTGAGGCAACCATTTAAAGTTTTTATAGTCAACTCGATTATAGGTAAGTCAATGTTCACTATGATTCTAACTAGTTTTGTAAAGATGAAATTCCTTCTAGTATCCCCTGAAGATGGACGTCTAGACGCCCGAAACATGTAGGGAACAAGAATTTTACTTTTACTAAATTTGTGGAGGAAGACATTGTCGTTTTATTTACAAGTCTCTTCTTGTTTCGAGGGGAAAATTTCTAGGAGATTTGGTAAATTATTTTGAAGGAACTCTAAATAAAGAGCGCCATTTAATCTAGCAGGTAACACAAAGGGACCGACTGAATGAGTGCCTATTATGCCCGCCCAGACATTGATTGATGCAAATTGATGCTGATGTCTCGCCACTATCGTAGAATGGGGATTTTCGTCGGTCCAATGATGGAGATTGTGCGAATTGATTATGCCGTTTTTCGTGAACCCTGCTTCATCTGTGAAAAGTATTTTTCCAACGAAATTATGGTGATTCTTGTTTTATTCTAATAACCAGGTCACAAATTGCATTCTTCGTGGAAGATCTTCAGGTGTAAGTGCATGTACTTTTTGTAAATGAAAAGGATGCAGTAATTATTCTTTAAGAATTCTAAATATGGTAGTTATAGAGCCACCTAATTGAACATGAAGTTTTCTTATACTGGTTGAAGGATCTTCAGCCATTGAGTTTAAAACATTTTCCTCTAAGCCAACCGTTCGGGCCGTTCTTTGGACGCCACCGTCAGTAGAATTTTTTGCAAGTGTGCCTACAACAATAGGGACAATGTTCTAAGTTTACGAGTATCATAGTTAGTTTGCAATTATTACCTGTCTCTCTGATACGTTGATCGATCCTCTCAAAAGTTTTCTGATCTGGGACTCTTCGGTTTGAAAACTTTTCCGCATACAATCTCTTAGCTTCCAAAGCATTACAGCGAGCAAGCCCGTACATTATGTGCATATCCGCATACTCATTAAATGTGTATTCCATTTTAACCTCGGGTATTTTAAAGTTCACAGATTAAGTTTACAGTAAATATGAGTGTTTTGAATTTCATTTTTACGTTTATTACAAATATTGAATAAACTATTTAATAGCTTACACTAAAGGTTTCCGATGCCAAGAGTACGATTTTGTTTTTTTGTTTTTATTTTTGAGTTACCGCGCATGTAAAGAAACTCCACAAGCTGTACCAAACGGGTACAGAGAGAACGATACGTACCTTCGTATACTCCGCACGCGTGTGTATTTTGTCTACAAAAACTACCAATTTGCAGCAATATCGGTGTATGAGAATAGGGGCCCCTAGAGAAGCCATTTTTCCAGTATAAGGTGAGTGGAGTTTCCGGTCCCTTTTTAATTGAACTAAATTTTAGTTTTACTAAGAAATAATTATTCAAACCGTATAATATACAGTCCACTTCTAAGGTCTTCAACCAGCCAGTCCGCAACATTTTTGGTCTCTTCGGCACGGATTCTTTTATTTTTTATCTTAATTGTTTGAATATCATAGTAAAGATTAAAATTCTATGTTAAATTTTATTATATTGCTGAAAATTTCGCCATTTTGGATTAATCGCCGTTATAAAAAACGACCTGCTCGTTTTTAAATGTGCTATCATTGTTAAGTCCGCGCAAGGCAATTTACACATCGCAACCCGCAACTCTTTCGACGCTCTCTCTTTATCCTTGTATTAATCACAGTCTGTCGTTCTTCTGTACATTGATTCCCTGCACTACACAGGGCCGCATTTAATATTCTCTTTCATTTCTTTAAGTTAGTTAACCTTCTTCTCCAAATTGTCAAGAATGTCCGCTGAAAAACTAAAAAAGACAAAGGTTTTTCGTCAAATTGAAATTAACCGCATAAAAGAACTTTATTCGTTGGCCGATAAGGCAGTAATTGATAATTCCTGTCATCTCGAGTTTAAACAGAGATGTCGACACCTATCAATTATTTTTGACGAATTCAATAAACACCAAATTGCAATTTTAAATTTAGTTACTACTCAAGACGATCAAATTCCGATTGAGGATCAAGTTCGCACTGATTTTGAAAAGGCCTATTATTTCATAAGAACCGTTTCTGAACACATTTTTGAAAAGGAATCACCGACAGCGACTAATGGCCCTAATGTTAACGTGTCACCGAAGGTTAAGTTACCTGAAATTAAAATCAATAAATTTAACGGAGATATAAAGCAGTTTAAAGCATTTATTGACATATATGATGCCTTAATTCATAATAATTCCTCTTTAAGTAATATTGAAAAATTTAAACATTTACATTCCTATCTAGAAGGTGCACCCAAAGCCTTGATTCAATGTACACCTTTAACCGCCACTAATTATCCGGTAGCATACAACTCTTTAATTGAAAGGTATACTAATGACCGCATCCTTGCAACTGCACATTGGAATGAAATAGAGAATGCCCCGCGAATTAATTCGGAAAACCCGCAACATCTTCGACGATTAGTCGATGTTTTTACTGAAAACGTAGCCGCTTTAACAAACCTAAAATATCCTACTGCTCACTGGGATTTTATATTGGTCAATATGTTATTAAAACGTCTTGACTCTGTTACATTGTCTCGCTTTGAAATGAATCATGGCTCCTCCGCTTTGCCAACATATAAAATTGTTATTGATTTCTTAAACAAACAATGTATAGCTTACGATAGTATGGCCTTGTCTACCAATAATTCTAAAAGGGATTATAGAAAACCCGCTCAACATCGTCATCAGACATCTGCACTGTTGTCAAGTACCGCCGAATCCTTGCGAAAATGTCCTTTTTGCGCCTTAAATCACAATATTTATCAATGTGCTAATTTCCTCGCCAAAACTCCGCAAGAACGTTTTTCGTTAATTAAACAAAACAAATGGTGTTTCAACTGTTTAAGCACGACTCATATTTCTGGAAAATGTAATTCCACCTATTCATGCCGCTTTTGTAAGGCCCGCCATCATTCTCTTTTACATTTAAATGAACAAAATAATCAATCAAATCCGCGCCCGCAAGGTTCAACACCTCACACATCCCATGGCTCTCAACAGTTTCGACAAAATTCTAATTGTGGTAATCAAAGATCCCAAGTTGTTTTATCTACCCCGCGACAGAATATTTTATCTGAAAATATTCTCGAATCCGTCTCTGGTCAAAATCCACTGGTCGATTCTTTAGCGACTTTTTCAAATTCGCAAAAAATAAACAATAATACTTTTCATAAAAATCCAGTCTTACTTGGTACATTGCGGATTGATGTTTTGGATTGTCGCGGAATTTATCAAAAGGTTCGGGCAATCATAGATTGTGGCTCGCAAGCAAATTTTATATCAAAAAAGTGCGTCAATCGACTAGGTTTGTCGTCACACAAATTATCGTTATCGGTGTGTGGACTATCGGATCTGTCTAAAGATGTGAATTCAGGTGGTGTTAATTGTTTTATAAAACCTATCGACGGATCCTGTCAAATACACATCGAGGCCGTCATTTTGGATAAAGTTTGTAATGATCAGCCTTCCATCTGCAATTTACCTAAAAATTTTCCTCATACTATTAAATTAAGATTAGCTGATAAATATTTTTATGAGACTGGTCCTGTGGATATTTTATTAAATGCTCATGTTTTTTCGCAAGCCCTAATTGAAGGCTGTATTAAAGGCGATGAAAATACGCCAACAGCAATTAACACTATTTTTGGGTGGATTTTGATGGGACAAATTAGTAGCAATGTAAGTATAAATCAGAACATAAATTCTCTATTTATCTCCGTTGATTCTACGCTAGATAAAACAGTCAAACGCTTTTGGGAACTTGAGGAAGTACCACATATAGAAACTATCTCTCCCGAGGAGAAACAATGTGAACAAATTTTTAAGGATAATTATTCTCGTTTACAAATCGGCAGATATTCCGTGTCCTTGCCTTTTCGCAATAATATTGAGCCTAATTTTTTTGGAAGCCGTTCGATTGCTTATCGCCGTTTTTTGTCACTCGAGCGTAGACTTAATCATGACTCAAAACTGCACAAAATGTACTGTGAGTTTATGGATGATTATATAATTGCTGGACATATGGAAAAATTAAATCAAAGTAATTTTGATGAATACGATGACTCCACAAGCTGTACCAAACGGGTACAGAGAGAACGATACGTACCTTCGTATACTCCGCACGCGTGTGTATTTTGTCTACAAAAACTACCAATTTGCAGCAATATCGGTGTATGAGAATAGGGGCCCCTAGAGAAGCCATTTTTCCAGTATAAGGTGAGTGGAGTTTCCGGTCCCTTTTTAATTGAACTAAATTTTAATTTTACTAAGAAATAATTATTCAAACCGTATAATATACAGTCCACTTCTAAGGTCTTCAACCAGCCAGTCCGCAACATTTTTGGTCTCTTCGGCACGGATTCTTTTATTTTTTATCTTAATTGTTTGAATATCATAGTAAAGATTAAAATTCTATGTTAAATTTTATTATATTGCTGAAAATTTCGCCATTTTGGATTAATCGCCGTTATAAAAAACGACCTGCTCGTTTTTAAATGTGCTATCATTGTTAAGTCCGCGCAAGGCAATTTACACATCGCAACCCGCAACTCTTTCGACGCTCTCTCTTTATCCTTGTATTAATCACAGTCTGTCGTTCTTCTGTACATTGATTCCCTGCACTACACAGGGCCGCATTTAATATTCTCTTTCATTTCTTTAAGTTAGTTAACCTTCTTCTCCAAATTGTCAAGAATGTCCGCTGAAAAACTAAAAAAGACAAAGGTTTTCCGTCAAATTGAAATTAACCGCATAAAAGAACTTTATTCGTTGGCCGATAAGGCAGTAATTGATAATTCCTGTCATCCCGAGTTTAAACAGAGATGTCGACACCTATCAATTATTTTTGACGAATTCAATAAACACCAAATTGCAATTTTAAATTTAATTGCTACTCAAGACGATCAAATTCCGATTGAGGATCAAGTTCGCACTGATTTTGAAAAGGCCTATTATTTCATAAGAACCGTTTCTGAACACATTTTTGAAAAGGAATCACCGACAGCGACTAATGGCCCTAATGTTAACGTGTCACCGAAGGTTAAGTTACCTGAAATTAAAATCAATAAATTTAACGGAGATATAAAGCAGTTTAAAGCATTTATTGACATATATGATGCCTTAATTCATAATAATTCCTCTTTAAGTAATATTGAAAAATTTAAACATTTACATTCCTATCTAGAAGGTGCACCCAAAGCCTTGATTCAATGTACACCTTTAACCGCCACTAATTATCCGGTAGCATACAACTCTTTAATTGAAAGGTATACTAATGACCGCATCCTTGCAACTGCACATTGGAATGAAATAGAGAATGCCCCGCGAATTAATTCGGAAAACCCGCAACATCTTCGACGATTAGTCGATGTTTTTACTGAAAACGTAGCCGCTTTAACAAACCTAAAATATCCTACTGCTCACTGGGATTTTATATTGGTCAATATGTTATTAAAACGTCTTGACTCTGTTACATTGTCTCGCTTTGAAATGAATCATGGCTCCTCCGCTTTGCCAACATATAAAATTGTTATTGATTTCTTAAACAAACAATGTATAGCTTACGATAGTATGGCCTTGTCTACCAATAATTCTAAAAGGGATTTTAGAAAACCCGCTCAACATCGTCATCAGACATCTGCACTGTTGTCAAGTACCGCCGAATCCTTGCGAAAATGTCCTTTTTGCGCCTTAAATCACAATATTTATCAATGTGCTAATTTCCTCGCCAAAACTCCGCAAGAACGTTTTTCGTTAATTAAACAAAACAAATGGTGTTTCAACTGTTTAAGCACGACTCATATTTCTGGAAAATGTAATTCCACCTATTCATGCCGCTTTTGTAAGGCCCGCCATCATTCTCTTTTACATTTAAATGAACAAAATAATCAATCAAATCCGCGCCCGCAAGGTTCAACACCTCACACATCCCATGGCTCTCAACAGTTTCGACAAAATTCTAATTGTGGTAATCAAAGATCACAAGTTGTTTTATCTACCCCGCGACAGAATATTTTATCTGAAAATATTCTCGAATCCGTCTCTGGTCAAAATCCACTGGTCGATTCTTTAGCGACTTTTTCAAATTCGCAAAAAATAAACAATAATACTTTTCATAAAAATCCAGTCTTACTTGGTACATTGCGGATTGATGTTTTGGATTGTCGCGGAATTTATCAAAAGGTTCGGGCAATCATAGATTGTGGCTCGCAAGCAAATTTTATATCAAAAAAGTGCGTCAATCGACTAGGTTTGTCGTCACACAAATTATCGTTATCGGTGTGTGGACTATCGGATCTGTCTAAAGATGTGAATTCAGGTGGTGTTAATTGTTTTATAAAACCTATCGACGGATCCTGTCAAATACACATCGAGGCCGTCATTTTGGATAAAGTTTGTAATGATCAGCCTTCCATCTGCAATTTACCTAAAAATTTTCCTCATACTATTAATTTAAGATTAGCTGATAAATATTTTTATGAGACTGGTCCTGTGGATATTTTATTAAATGCTCATGTTTTTTCGCAAGCCCTAATTGAAGGCTGTATTAAAGGCGATGAAAATACGCCAACAGCAATTAACACTATTTTTTGGTGGATTTTGATGGGACAAATTAGTAGCAATGTAAGTATAAATCAGAACATAAATTCTCTATTTATCTCCGTTGATTCTACGCTAGATAAAACAGTCAAACGCTTTTGGGAACTTGAGGAAGTACCACATATAGAAACTATCTCTCCCGAGGAGAAACAATGTGAACAAATTTTTAAGGATAATTATTCTCGTTTACAAATCGGCAGATATTCCGTGTCCTTGCCTTTTCGCAATAATATTGAGCCTAATTTTTTTGGAAGCCGTTCGATTGCTTATCGCCGTTTTTTGTCACTCGAGCGTAGACTTAATCATGACTCAAAACTGCACAAAATGTACTGTGAGTTTATGGATGATTATATAATTGCTGGACATATGGAAAAATTAAATCAAAGTAATTTTGATGAATACGATGACTCGTATTATATACCACACCATTCTGTTCTTAAACTAGATAGTATCTCGACTAAATTACGTGTAGTTTTCGACGCCTCCGCAAAAGATATGAAAAATCAATCATTAAACGATTTTTTATTGATCGGGCCTAAACTACAAAATGACTTGTTAAGTATTTTACTGCATTTTAGGCTTCATAAATTTGTTTTTACTGCAGATATACGCCAAATGTATAGGCAAATTTTAATTAATCAGTCACATCGCCGCTTTCAGAAAATTTTGTTTCGATTTTCTCCAGAGGATGACATTCAGGAATATCAATTGAATACCGTTACTTATGGTGTGTCATCTGCCCCATACTTAGCAATACGTACCCTGATGCAACTTGCTGATGACGAAACCTTAAATTTTCCGGTCGCTTCTAAAACTTTAATTTCCGACACTTACGTTGATGATATCGTCACCGGAGCAGACACGTTGGAAAAATGCTTTAGTCTTCAAACGGAACTTATTTCTCTTTTGGAAAAGGGTGGTTTTCATCTCCGAAAATGGTGTAGTAATAGTCCTGAATTATTATCGCATTTACCATCTGATCATCTTTATAACGAATCAATATTTTTTGATAATAAATCCTATTTCCGACCACTTTACGTATTCTGTCGCACCGCTTGATCGTGAGTGCACTAAAAGAAATATGTTATCAGATTTAGCCCGCATTTATGATCCCGCAGGGTATTTAACCCCCTTAAGTTTTGTATGCAAACAAAAAATACAGAGTATGTGGAGCTTAGGCTTAGATTGGGATACAGTTCCGCCAGAAAGTATTGTTAGTTCCGCCAGAAAGTATTGTTAGTTCGTGGAAAGCTATTAAAGAACAATTACCTGAACTTAAAGATTTAAATATTCCGAGATATTTAGACGGTAATTTACATAATTTTTGTGAATTACATGGATTTTGTGATGCCAGCGAAGCTGGATTCTGCGCAGTTGTCTACTTTAGAATAAAAAATAGTGAAAATGATTTTACCTGCTATTTAATTTCTGCAAAGTCTAAAGTCGCACCGCTAAAACGCATTTCAATCCCGCGCCTTGAATTATGCGCTGCCGTATTGTTGGCCAAGTTAATGTCATTTATTTTGCATACTTACAAAGATAAAATATCATTTTCCAATATGGTTGCCTGGTCTGATTCAACGGTCATTTTATCATGGATTAGATCTTCACCGCATAAATGGGACACATTCGTCAGTAATCGAGTAACATTGATTCAAGATAAATTACCTCAGTCTTGTTGGCAATACGTCAATACTAAAGACAATCCCGCTGATCATGGTAGTAGAGGCTTGCTACCTCGTGAGTTGCTTCACTGCGCCAAATGGTGGGTGGGTCCTAAATGGCTTAGTTTACCCCAGTCATTTTGGCCCAAAAGAAGATTTATTGTTGAAGAAACTCATGAAGAATTAAAAAATACCGCTTTATTATCGAACGTTACTCACGACAATTTAGATTCTCTTCTTGTTAAACTTTCTTCCCTCTCAAAAGTTCTAAATATTATTGCTTATGTCCTACGTTTTATTAAGGCAGTGAAAACTAAATCTAAATTGACTAATTCCACTTCGGATGTAGAGTCAAAATCCGCTTTAAATGTTTTTATAAAACGTACACAAATGTTACATTTTTCACAAGATATCGAACTTTTGTCTCAAGGAAAGTTAACCACAAATTCAACTAAAAAACTTAATCCTTTCTTAGATAGTGAAGGGATTTTAAGGGTAGGGGGTAGAATCCGCCATGCCGACACCCCCTATGATTTAAAACACCCTATTTTATTGCCGCGAACATGTCGATTAACAGAATTAATTATTCAAGATGCGCATACAAAATTTTTACATCCCGGAAGTCAACAATTGCAATTTATTTTATCCCAGAACTTGTGGATTTTATCAGCTCGTAGAGCAATTCGTAAAATAACTTCTAAATGCATAAAATGTTGGCGTTTGAACCCTAAGCCATTTCAACCGCCTATGGGCGATTTACCTGTTAATCGAATTTCAAAATTAAAACCATTCTCGCATGTAGGTACCGACTACTGCGGTCCATTTAATATTACAATGAGTAGATTTAGGGGAGCCAAGACAAGAAAATCATGGGTTTGTTTATTTGTTTGTTTTGCCACCAAGGCAATACATATAGAATTGGCTTCGGATCTGACATCTGAGTGTTTTCTTGCTGCTTTTCGACGCTTTATTGCTCGTAGAGGTCGATGTTCAGCAGTTTATAGTGATTGTGGATTGCTTCACCGCATTTTTCTGGTCTTATGGAAGCTGGAGTAAAAAGTTTAAAAACTCATTTATATCGCGTCATCGGGTTACAAATATTATCTTACGAAGAATTTTTAACTGTTCTGACCCAAATAGAAGCTATTTTAAATTCTCGGCCATTATGCCCTCTCAGTAATGATCCGAATGACTTGTCAGTCTTGACGCCAGGACATTTTTTGACTCTTGAACCGCAAGCTGTTCTACCAGATCCCGAGTTCAAAAATATAAATCTTAATAGATTAAGTCGTTGGCAACTTCTTCAGCGATTACACGCTGAATTTTGGTCGCGTTGGAGCAATGAATATCTCCATACTCTTCTTCAAAGAAGCAAATGGAATCATAATGATTCACCCACAACCCCTGGCATATTGTGTCTAATAAAACACGAGAATGTTCCCCCACTAAATTGGCAAATGGCCAGAATTATAAAATTGCATCCAGGTGCCGATGGAGTTGCGAGAGTTGCGACCGTGCAAACAAAACAAGGGCCTTTAAAACGGCCTTTGGTCAAGTTATGTCCGTTACCAATCCAGTAACGTTTATATTATATTATATATTATTAAATTTATGTAGGATTTGTTACTTTATTTTTTATTGTTTTAAATGCTAGCACATTTAAGGTGGGTGGGAATGTTTTGAATTTCATTTTTACGTTTATTACAAATATTGAATAAACTATTTAATAGCTTACACTAAAGGTTTCCGATGCCAAGAGTACGATTTTGTTTTTTTGTTTTCATTTTTGAGTTACCGCGCATGTAAAGAAACTCCACAAGCTGTACCAAACGGGTACAGAGAGAACGATACGTACCTTCGTATACTCCGCACGCGTGTGTATTTTGTCTACAAAAACTACCAATTTGCAGCAATATAGGTGTATGAGAATAGGGGCCCCTAGAGAAGCCATTTTTCCAGTATAAGGTGAGTGGAGTTTCCGGTCCCTTTTTAATTGAACTAAATTTTAATTTTACTAAGAAATAATTATTCAAACCGTATAATATACAGTCCACTTCTAAGGTCTTCAACCAGCCAGTCCGCAACAATGAGTGACAAATAATTATTTTGCAACTAATCTTAAAATCATACCATGACGTGACAATTTAACGAAGCCTTCTGTTACGAAAAAACAGTGTTTTAATTAAAACGGGGGTCGGTATTAACCTGAAGGGATGGTAAGATAAAATGAGACTTTAAAATGTGTTTACCAACCCCTTTTTAATTAACCAAGCTAACTCATCAGGGTGGGTTCACTGGATTTCATATCTGGTTCTGTAAAATACCATGATGCTACCAAAAAGCATTACTACCATACTTACATCCTACAGACCATGGAACATCAAGTTACAATATATAAAGGGCGCCAGACAGTTTTTTCTATAAGCAAAACAGCCAAAAAGAATATAAAATATATAGCCAAAGAACCACAAATAGGCAAATCAAACACAAGATAAGCTTGACTGGTTTATATTTAATTTATAAAAAAAACTACCCTGTAATTGTGTGAAGCCCTTAAATAATAGGGTGTGATTTAGAAGGTAATGAGATTAATAAAGCAAAGTATAAACTAGGAATTCTCAATTCCAGAATGACAGAAAGGATCTATGAGCAATATTTCAAGAAAAGTTTCACTAAATTAGTAAAATAAATAGTTCAACCTGGCATAATCAGCTCAGTGATGTCGACATTACCTTACAAAATGCTGGTACCTTACAGCATTATAAAAGCCTGCTAATTAAGTACAACAGTAAATAGATATAAAAAAGTAACGATTTAGAGATTCAGGTAATAAGTTAAAGAGGTTTCAGCAGTCTAAATTAAGCTTGCCTTCAGCCACAAGAAAGCATAAAAGGTATCTCTACCAAGAGATGTAAAAATTAATATAGTGAAAGGCCTTGGCAAACGCTTAGACTAGACTGTCTGAGACTGCAAAAGTGATGTCATTGGTATTATTTTAAAACTTACCTGTCGATGAAAATTAAAGGTCAATGTACTCGATCAACTGCTACCAGGCCAAGGAAACTGCAGGTTGGATCTGCTAACAAAGCATGATAATGGGTTACATGCTACATTACATGTTACATTACAACCAAACTATATAACGGGTCCAAAAGCCCATAGTTAGGTGACTTCAAAGTGACTTCAAGCCAGAAAATGTACCAAAACTAAAAACCCTCTCAATAACATGGAGGGCCAAAGAAAACGTGTCGCAAAAAAAAGCCGATGTTCAGTAGCCTCTAACGTGAGTAAAATCCGAGAAACTCGCTAATCAATCCATACTAACAAAACCTACATAAAGGCCAAATAGGATTGATTAAAATTGTAGTTCAGCCAACATATCCGCTACACAGCGTGAATTTTCCGAAGAAATTCGTGCGTTGGTCTGACTTCTTTCACGCTTGGACAAAAAGTAAAAATGGAGACCCTAGAAGGGTTTAAGGAAAACGAGGAAGTGTCAAAAATTGGTTGGCAAGGAATTCGCCACAGAATCCAGCCTTAGATGTTCACTAGGTTAGAGTGCAGTTCTACTCTAGGTCAGTAGGCTACTTTAAAGAGAGTTAGAATGAAAAACAGACCTACGCCCACTTAAGGAACCGTATCGACGCATAAAATATGTCGATGCAAACGGCCAAGCGAATAAACGGTCCGAGCGACGTACCAATAAAAACGACCAAACAGCTGACTGGCAAATTCCGCATGTAAACAAATTCAAATCTGGTTTTACAAATGTATTACGATGGATTAAAAAGAAATACGAAGCAAGAGAAATCACGATGGATGTCTGAAATAATTATAAAAGGTATGCTTGCTCAATAATACATTTTTTTTTTTTTTTTTTATGATAAGGCACAGCACTACAGGATAAACCCTTTATGGCGCTCTAGGAGCGGTGCGTGTGCGCAGGAAACGATTCACGTTGGTCTTGAATCTTTGGAGACTATACTCGTTGGGGAAGACGATCTCAGGGAGGTCGTTCCAGGGTGATGACGTTCTCCAGATGAAAGAATTTTGAAACAGTGTCGTTCGAGGGACACTAAGCTGAACCACGTACTGGTGGGCTGCAGTGGCTCGTCGTGTACTTCTACCATGCACCGCTCTGGGTGGTATTAAGCGGGCAACCTCAGTTGAACACTTGCCATGAAAATATTTGTAAAATAGGCTCAAGTCGCCAACCTGCCTTCGATGTTCAAGGCTTTCCAGGTTGTTTGTCAGACTATGGTCACCGATCAAGCGAATGGCTCTTCTTTGAATGGAATCTAGCAATCTCAGGGTATGTTTAGGAGCAGAGCCCCAAATATGCGAACAGTACTCCAGTAATGGTCGAATTTGGGCTTTATAGAGCATCAAAAGTTGTTGGGGTGTATAGAGGTTCTTTGTTCGGAAAAGTACTCCAAGCTTCTGCGAGGCTGCCTTAGCAATGGCCGCAACGTGGCCATGCCAAGACATATGACTATCCAGATTAACGCCCAATAAATGAATTGATGAAGCCAAGGGAATTGAGTGTCCCGCCATAACTATATCCGGTTCTTCAACATTAACTTTTTTAGAAAAAACTGCCGCCTGGGTCTTTTTAGCGTTAAATTCTACTTGGTTACTGTCACTCCAAGACAAAATTTATTCCAGGTCTTTGTTGAGATGTGAGACCTCTTGCTGCCTATAGAGATGTGCATTAGCAGCCGATGTCCGAGCATCCAAAGTAAAAGTTGAAACAAGTGTGCTGTCATCAGCGAAGCTATATATAGGATTTTTAGTTTTTTCCAAAAGATCGTTAATGTATAGTAAGAAAAACCTAACCTTGAGGGACTCCGGCGTTGATGTTAAATGTGTCTGAAAGAAATCCGTCCATCGCCACTCGCAGAGAACGGTCTTTAAGAAAGCTCGACAGCCATGAACAAAATTGAACCGGCAGTCCGTATGCTCTCACTTTAGTTAGGAGCCCCTCATGCCATACTCGGTCAAAAGCCTTGGAAATGTCCAGTGCTACCGCCCGGGACTCCCCATGGTGTTCTATTGCGTTGTTCCAAACATGAGTAACATAAGCGAGAAGGTCTCCTGTTGATCTAGACTTACGGAATCCATACTGGCGGTCACTAATAATGTTGAAGCCTTCCAGGTATTTTAGTAATTTTTCGTTGATAGCCTTCTCCATAACTTTTGATATAACCGAGAGCAATGCGACTGGACGATAGTTGTTTGGCATATTGACTCTCGCAGTTTTCCAGCAAGAAGGAAATATTCCTTTTTTGTAGGATAAGTTAAAAAGCCTACAAAATACCGGTGTCAGTTCGTCAGCGCATTTTTTAATTACAATGACTGGAATATCGTCAGGACCAGAAGCCTTTTTAGTGTCGAGACTCCCCAAGATTCGCTTAACATGGCGGTGGCGAAAGACAATCTCGGGCATTCTCGATCCTACAGGGGTAATGTTCGGTGGAGTACTTCCCTGAAAATTTACCGTTAAATGTGAAGAGAATAGTTCCGCCAGTAAGTTTGCTTTTTCCTGTGCTTTGGTCGCAATGGTGCCATCAGAACGTGTTAGAGGTGGAATGGTTGACTTGGTAAAGTTCTGACTGACGGCCTTAGCTACCGACCAAAATGATTTTGAGCCGCTAGGACATTCAAGAAGTTTGTCTCTGATCCTCTGGTTGTGTGCTTCTTTGCTTTGGTTTATCGTTTGCTTGCATTGGTTTCGAGCGTTAACAAAGATGGTACGATTTTCGGCGGTAGGATTTTTACGCCATTGTCGGTAGAAATAATTTTTTGATTTAACAGCTCGTTCGCAATTTTTGGTAAACCAAGGCTTGCCGTTAGAAGGGCACTTTTTTGAGAAAGGGATGAAGGCTTCCATACCAGTAAGGATAACCTCCGATATTTCTGTTGCACAGATGGATGGATCATCAGAGGT
Organism: Polydrusus tereticollis; assembly: GCA_963920685.1. Lineage (NCBI taxonomy): Eukaryota > Metazoa > Arthropoda > Insecta > Coleoptera > Curculionidae > Polydrusus > Polydrusus tereticollis. Next base: position 91,664,122 of record OY987333.1, read on the forward strand.
AAAACAAACGTCCCGCCAAGGAAAGGTTCGAAAATGGTCCCTTAGGTCCTCCCACTTAGCTGATGTATAATGCCATATCTTGCGTGGTTTAGGAGGCTCTTCAGCACTAATTGGTAGTTTGTTCAGTGCCGAAATAAGGTTGTGGTCAGACGTTCCTAACGGCGGCTTCACGGTGACCGTGTACAAGTCGGGGTTTGAAGTTAAGAAAAGATCCAACAAACTAGCAAAATCACCATCTCGGTCTGGAATCCGAGTTGGTTCACCCACCAGCTGGGTGAGGCCAGAGCTGATGGCAAAGGATTCGGCTTCACGACCTTGTTCGTCAGTCATGTTTGAGTATTTGAGCCAGTTGACATTATGAATGTTGAAGTCGCCAAGGATGACAACTTCGGAATTGGGATGGTGGGTTTGCAAAAAGTCGATAGTATTAGCAAGAGAGGAGAACAAGTCTCTATAATGGGTATCGCTTGGCGGCCGGTAAAGGCAGCAGATGAATTTAGTAATTCTCTGCGTTGATATTTTAAACCACATTACATCAAAGTCGTTAGGCTCGAGTGTCTCCTCTCGTTGACAAGAAATATCACTCCGGACAAAGAGACAAAGGCCAGAATTCCGCCTAAATCGGTGATGAAAGTCGTACCCAGGATATAAATAGCTGACCGTACTAATCGATGATCTGACTTTGGTTTCGGTTAGTGCAAGTACATGAGGTTTGGTAGATTGTAGATGTTGATGAACTGCATTGATGTTGGAGTTCAGTCCTCTTATATTGCAGAAGTCAATTTGGAAGTTGCTAATCTCGGGTCTTTTAACAACTCCAGTTTTCATACCATTTCCATTTAGAATATTGTTCGAAGGACCCGCATGGCTACTGGACATGGTGGATGATTGGATAATCTCGCTTGATAAGGCGCCAGGACCCGCCCCCACCCGGAGATCCGATCGGGGGGCGTTTTTAACTCCGGAATTTATTGATCTTGGAACCATCATCACAGCATTTTTTGTATATTTCCCACCCTGGAAACCGGAGACATCGGCACAGTGACGAAACGTTAGCTCAAAGAGCAACTTCACGCCACCTAAGCCGATGCGATGGTATTTCACCGGGCGATGTCGGGTGAGCCAACATCTACCATCTGTTAATACATGTTAACAAATCCAGACCATTACAACAGGAAACAGGTTCGGGTAGGATTAAACGTTTTAAAGCAGACTAATGATTAAGTGGATTTTTCTCGAGAACGGTTCAACTTATCAAAATCTACGAAGAGTATCTATTTTGCGTTAAAATACGTAAGCTATCCAAAAATAATATCAAAATCCCGATAGCGTGACACCTGTCAAAAATGTAAGATTATTTATGCCCGAGCTAGTCCATCCCTGACCCACAGAATGAACTATACCTTTTATTGTTAGGCTTATTTAATGAATCTCTCCTTAGTATAGAACATAGTTAGCCAAACAAATTTATACTTACTACAAAAAGATGGGACCTCTACAAATACTACATCATCCGAAATAAATCATTTTTTTGGCATTCAGATATTATCCGGTATTGTAAGAATGTCTAGTTATATTATGTTTTTGAAAACTATTCATGTGGTTGGTAACTAAATAAAATAATAAAAAACAAAAAAATTTCTTTTTTGATTTCTCCACATCAACAATAATATATTTTTAAAACTATTCATATGGGTATCATCATTCTTAACACTTATAACTAATTTTTCCTGCTTTAATAAATATAAAAATTAAAATAATTTATTTAACCCTTTCCAGCCCAATGATGCGATATGGCGTACCCGAAACTAATTCTCATTTTACATATTTCTGTTAAATCGGTGATGAAGAGCATTCGTGTAATTACCAAGTATGGTTTATAGATGGCAATAACGGTTCCAAATCAAATATTATTCTTTCAAATTTAGTGAGACGACAGTTTTTGTTAACGGTGGAACTGATTTGCGTTGTTCAAGAAAGCGTGATTTTTTTTTAGGTAAGTAATGTTTTTATCTTACACAAAGAAATTATTTTTACGTTATTTGTACACTGAGGTTTGTATTTTTTTGTGTGAACTAAATCTAGTAATTTATTTTAACATAATAATAATAATAATAATAATAATAAATAGCCTTTATTTATAAATGTCACAAAATAAACTGAAATAAAAGTAGACAAGGGTGGCGAGATCTAGCACAGCTACTCATCTAACCACCCAAATAAGAATAAGTCATATAAGTATTGCTTCAATTCGTACCAATTTTATAATATATTATATAAAATATAAGTATATATATGTAATAGAATGTAGCTTACTAATAGGGCCTCAGAACTTTTTGACTCCAAATGGCGTCAGTGGGCGACGCGGTAAAATTATTTATGTGTTTTCTCCGAAGGAAAATATGCTTTTATAAATAAAAGAAAACTGTTTTTTAATTAATGTATAGAATAAAAAGAACTTTAGCTAACTTTTTTTTCTGTTATAGATGACCCGACCAGGTTTGTCTGAGCACGAAGAAAAACAACTACTCTTGCTACTAGAAGGAGATATATCAGATATAGAAATAGAAGATGATGATTCTGAAGAAGATATTGAAGAAGCAGAAGAGGTCCGGCTTCGAAACTTGTTTGATCCTGAACCAGGAAGTGAAGAAGAGCAGCAGGTATTGTCCAACCTTCAAGTAGAATTAGCAGCAAACCGGCATACAGACGAGTTTGAAGAAGATGATAACATACTGTCACGTGTCTGGGTATTGGGGTAGTAGACACAGGAAAACGATTGGAGTACTTTACATAGAGCTTCTTTATTTAACTTCCATAATTATAATTCCTTATAGGCAGTCGACCAGCATACTGTGGGGCGTTACGTAGAAGTCAGGCGGCACGCAGCACCCTAAGGTCAATTGCGAGTACCTGGGATAAGAGGGAGGTTTGTAGGGAATCAGGCGGCACGCAGCACCTCAAGGGTCATTTGCGAGTACCTGGGATAAGTGTGTTAGGAGGTGACCAGGCTATGAACACCGGTGCCTGATCATCTTGAGATCCGCGTATTTATACTCTAAAACGTGCTGAGGTTTGCATACACTTGACCTAGATTCGGTGTACAGTGGAACAGAACCTCAGCGCGTGGTTAAAAATTCTAGCTATACAGTGGTTTAGTTGACATGCCCCTCCTCCGATAAGCATTGGACCCCAATGCTCGAAGTATGCTGATCACCTTATACATTGTTACAATTATATTACAATACCATCTTTAAACCAAATATTTCTTCAAAGTTTTTCTTTTGCCTCTTTACTTCTTTCTTTGTTTTTTCATCCCGTTCCACCAGTTCGCTTGACTTCGAGCCGGCCCTGTCTGTTTTTACTAACATCGTCTCTGGTAACTAGCATTGTTTTTTGGTTCCGATTTGTATGCTCAGTGCCTGTTGCTTGACCCGTTGCCGGCTCCTCCGTTGTCTGTCCTGCCAACTGGTGGAGACGTGGGTGTTACATGGAACAAAGAGAAAAACATCATGCAGTATCTCATCTTAATCGTTTATGGTCTAATAACTATATATTCGCAATCATTTATGTTACAAACTTCTACTATAATAATAAAATAAAAAAAAAATATATAAAATTCAATGTAAAAATATCATGGATGGCCATACTGCAACACACGGTAAAATCAAATAAAGAAATGTTCCTGAAATTCTGTCTGAAAATTAAATATTATTTACATCATTAATTTTAAACAAATATCAATCTTTCAACGAAAAAAGAGACATTTATCACATACATTCTCAACTTTTTTCATTTGGAAAACTTCTTTCTTTGACGCCTGCTTGCGTCAGTACCTAAATTACTTCGACTCTACTGAAGACCACTTCCTCAGCTAACAGCATGGCTCCTCTACCCTTGGATTGCCTTTATGCTGTTCTGCCTCTACGGGGCTGTACCTAAAAAACTCTTAAAACCCATATCTCCAACCGCACCTAATGGTTGGGAACAACTTCTTCTACGCCTTGACTCACATTGGTTCTGCGCGTAGGTTTACCTCTGCCTCAACGGGGCTGTACCTAAAAACCTCTTAAAAAAAACATATATCCAAATGCACCATATGGTTGAGAACTACTGCTTCATCGTCTTTATCATTTAAACACAACTATATTCATAAACTTTCTATCGTACTTTCAAAAACATTAAACAAACTGGGAAATCTCTTCTACTGGGATGCAAGACTGCGGTGGCCAACCTAAAAACCACAAAAAGTTTGCTGTCCTGAGCGTCGCAAACCAGGACACAAAATTTGACGCTCTGAGCAGTTATGCTCCGAACAAGTACTGTTTTACCCTGCCTGTCACTATTTTCCATTCATCAAATCGCTTCCACTCCATACACGTTTCATCCTATACGCACAGCTAAAAAAAACGTAAAAATTTAAGTAACTTGCAGTATGACCAAACCTAGAAAAAACTTTGCAACTATTATGTACAGTCCTGAAAAATAACGCCTTTAATATTAAAATTCAAATTACACAAAATACTCTCAAGGATTAAGCACTCCGTAGCTATAAACACCTTTAAATTGTTTACTAATAGTATGTTACCTAAAATAAAAGTTATAAACAATCATCAGCATTTTTGTTATTAAAATAAATCAAACACCTTGCTACAATTTTAAAACAATGATTAGTTAACCTTTTGTAAACAAGACCAAATTAGGTTAAATGTTATAATACGAAAAAAAACACTCTTCAAGGGCCTAAAATCCGATATCATAAAAATGAATAAACTAATATTTCCATACCCTTCTAAATTATCCGTGGCTCTCTGCGACCGGCGAATGGATGGTTTCTGCGTTTAATGCCCATTGGTCCAATTCTGATCGCTTACTTGGCGGGGATAGATACTTGGCCATATCTGGTAGTGCCCGTTTAGCACCACCTTATTGGCTGCTGTTTGAAAATCCATTAGTGCCCTTTCTTCTTCTTCAGTGATGTTTCTGGCTGATGATTGTTGACCGGCGTCCTCCTGGCCATCCCTTGGTCCTGCCTCTATGAATGTAGATGGCTTCCTCGCGGTGTGATGTTCATTGTTCGGGGTGGTTGGTCCTTTGGCCTCGCTGCTAATTGACCGTGTCTCGCATGTTGATAGGGCGGCTTCCAGGATGAGGTGGCTCCGTCCTGTTCAAATTGATCTTTGACTTTTCTTTTCTTCGTAACCAAATTGTCAGCTTCTACTTCTGTTAGGGGTGGTTGGGGGTAACTGGACTCCTCGTCGTGATTGCTTCTATACATATTGCAGGTGTGTCGTCTAATAGGCCGATTAGACGGCTCGGGAAGAGAGAGGCGCTTCCACCATGTCACGTGTCTGGGTATTGGGGTAGTAGACACAGGAAAACGATTGGAGTACTTTACATAGAGCTTCTTTATTTAACTTCCATAATTATAATTCCTTATAGGCAGTCGACCAGCATACTGTGGGGCGTTACGTAGAAGTCAGGCGGCACGCAGCACCCTAAGGTCAATTGCGAGTACCTGGGATAAGAGGGAGGTTTGTAGGGAATCAGGCGGCACGCAGCACCTCAAGGGTCATTTGCGAGTACCTGGGATAAGTGTGTTAGGAGGTGACCAGGCTATGAACACCGGTGCCTGATCATCTTGAGATCCGCGTATTTATACTCTAAAACGTGCTGAGGTTTGCATACACTTGACCTAGATTCGGTGTACAGTGGAACAGAACCTCAGCGCGTGGTTAAAAATTCTAGCTATACAGTGGTTTAGTTCGCCTACCATCTGTTAAAAAAAACAAAATAAAACTGCTTGGGTAAGGAGTGACTTACAAAATATCGAAACACAATGCGACATGTTATATGCATATCCCGAAACTATACAAACACCACTAAATTATTTTTTGACGATAAAATAATTGACAACATAGTTAGCCAAACAAATTTATACTCACTACAAAAAAATGGGACCTCTACAAATACTACATCATCCGAAATAAATCATTTTTTTGGCATTTAGATATTATCCGGTATTATAAGAATGTCTAGTTATGGATGTACTGGGCCAAGGAGACCCGTTTTGCACCAATAGCTGATGTTATGTCCAGAAACAGATTTGACAAACTTAGAAATTATTTACATGTTAATAACAATTGTAACGGTTTATTTTTAGTACTAGGGGTTAAAGCCTATTTTTGTTAAGGTGTGAGAAATAATCATTAAGGTAGTACAATGTGCTCTATGAAAAACCATTAGTATGTGGTGAATTGAAACAAACCAAAATTTTATTTAAAGTTTATTATTATCTTGCCTTCACCTTTTTGTCAAGAACCTTTTAATATATTTGTTTCGGTGATTGTTCAATATACGTAGTTATTTATAACACATTTTACTAGTAAAACTAAGGCTATACATATATATATATTACTCGTAACAATGTACTGTTACATATCTCTCTCTCTCGGTGTGTAGAAGTGGCTTTCCTTTCTTATGACATTTGTTGATTACCTGGTTCCTCCTTTATTTTTTTGCAATGCCGTTACCTCGAGTGGCTGATCCAGCTTGTGTTGTACCTAAAATAAAGATAACTATTTGAATTCTATGACTGCAGACTGAGATCTTAGGTAATTTTGCCTTCGACGGTACGTAAGGTTATATAGGTATGTAAGAGTTGTTAAAACGGTCTCTGGCTGCGAATGCCTGGTTAATAAAGCAGATCCTTACCTTATCTTTCATCTTGATTCCATATCTCCCTTGGCTTAGGGGTTGAAAGTCGATTTTTCTCCCTTGTTAAATGGCAGACCGTGTCCTAAGTTAGTAGCCTAAAAACAGTCAGCTACAGACGGTGTAAATAGAGTAAGTTATAGGACTTACCGCTATGGTTGTGTCAAATACATTTTCGTGGGAAATACAGTGGATTTTCCGTATTATATTTTCCTTTGTTTGGTTCTAGAATGGTGTGACAATCTGATCGTTAGGGACATTTCACTGTGTTGGTTATAAATAAACCCTGTTCCTTTAATTTATATAAATAGAAGTGGGCGTCACTATCGATTTTAATCTCTTCGATCGACCTAACTTATTGATATTATATTGACCGCTATCGGATGATTTTTACCAGCCAATTGCATTGTATTGAAATCTGTTTATCGTTATGTAATGTAGGAGCCACTTGGGTGTTTATTTAAAGCTGGTAATTGGTGTAAAGTCATTTAGTTTCTAGGTTGACATCTATCGACCTTTGCGAGATCGATTATATCGCTTATTCCTTAGATGTGGGAAATATTTATCTGATGTACCGTTGGTTGTATACGGGTGACCGTGTTTGGTAATAATTTATATTGCCCATGTATTAGTTAATTAAAAACAAATTTCTTTAGTTTCACCGTCGCGCAGGAGGGGGTACAAGGGTAACCCAGGATTCTATTGTCTCCGCTCTTTGGTTATTTTATTATTTGTACGGGTTCGCTTCGGCTAGGTTAGTTCATTAGGTTTTTGTGTAGGTACGAGGTTTTGAATTCTAGCGCCCTTTTTATTGACAGGAAGCTTTCTATTTTGTTGGTAGGATTGCAGCTCTTCCGGGAGGTCGTGCGCGATTGTTACGGCCTTCCTTAGTTACTTACTGACTTGTCTCCGTCGTGAAAGCGTGTGTCCAGCCAATTTTTTTTACACGTGAGTGGATTTTGGGCACCGTTTTCTTATTAAAGCTTTTAAATTGCTTTGGTTTAGTATAGTGTTGGATTGAAAGCTTTTTTACGGCATAGCCGGATTTTAAAGCGACGGAGTGCAAGTCAGGAAACGTAAAAACGTGTGAGACCCCATCGTCATCGGGTAAGTTTAATCATTTTATGTTTGAAATCAATTGCAGTCACTTTAATTTTGCTTTTATCCGTAAATAAAATATAATATTATCTTACGTTAATATTTAAAACCGTAAATTCTTGGTCAAAACTCATGTATTTTTTTTTCTGCTTTCTGTTATCGATATCTATTTATGTCGCTAGAATTTTTCGATACCTTAGTGCCCATTGTACTTACAAAATGCACGTTTTTCAAGCCTATCTTTTTTTATTCTATTGTCATTGTTATTTTATTGTCAAAAAAAAAGGAACTCATCCGAACCGAACCGCGTGGCCTTAAGCCTGCATGTTGTAAGTTAATGCCTAGTTTTTATTTCTTTGTGTCGCTATTAATTTAATCTAATTTCAATAATTTATATTGTGCTTAATTAGCCGAATATAATTTTGTACTTTTTCTGGTTAATTGCTAAGTTTTACATGTGTTTACTGCAATTGTTGGATATGGTTTAATTAATTTTTATTTGATTGATAATTATGTATTATTTGCTTTAATTGATTTAAATGGCCGACATTGTGCAGCTGTTTTTTTTTTTGGTATTGCTGAATTGAAGTAAATAACTGTAGTTTTCGGGTTTTTCGGGATTACGTCGTGTTAATATTTTTCTGGGGAATTTATTCAGGGTTGTAAAATTGTAAAATTATTGTCGAATAGGTTTGATAATTAAATAACATTATTTTCTGGGATTTTTGTAATTATGTGGGAATAATATTTTTATGGGTCGCTTATTCAGGGTTTGAAAGGGGATTTTATTTGGAGTCATTAGCACCCCATATCGGCGTGTGGGCGGCGCATGCGCAGTTACTATATTGCGATTCAGCATATATATCTCTAAGTTCAAGTAGGAAATTACTTTGCAATTATTTTTTTTTATTAATCTAAAAGTTGGGATTTCAATTTTGATCATGCGCGTGGCGCATGCGCACTAACTACTTTTTCTAGAAACATGCGGTTTCAATTTAGTGAGTTTCCTGCTTGGCTTTGATGAAGTTCTTTTAATTTTATTCGTCATCCTGAGCATGCGCAGTGCCCTCACGTCGATATTTTTGTTAATTCATGTCTGCAGAGGGGTTATTGGACACCCTGTGAGGTGCGCAGATAATTTTAGACGCATGCGCGTGGCGCATGCGCAGTAATAATTTTTCTAAATTTTGGGTTTTTCTGTATTATTAGGGTGGTTGCACAGTGTTGGTCCATTTATGTAATCATTTGGGCCTTCAGGCATTCATTAAATTCGAATTTTATGCAAATATTGCCGTTGTGCTGATGCGCCTGTTTTACTTCTTAGGGTCCTTATACCGGGGCGCTTCTACCTAGCTCCTTCTACCTGAGCGCTTCGACCTAGCTCTTATACTTGGGCGCTACTGCTCTAATCTGGGGTGTACCCAGAGGTGCCTACCGCTAGAGCCGACCACTAGCTTGCCGTCCTGGGGTGTACCCATGGTCGCCCGACAGGCATAGAACCTAAGGATTGGTAACGTACCGGCAGAGGCGTTAAGTGTAAATTGGCCGTAGGGTTTTTAAAGTTTTTTTTTTTTTTGGTCATTGACCCATTTATAAAGATACAATAATTGTTGTCACCGCCGCAGGGCTTATGTACATATTTGTGGGTTTTGATATGAACTGTAAATTTATCTGAATTAATTTTTCCTGGGCGTCAAACCCCAACATTGCTCTCTTCGAAAAATAAATGTAACTAGTGTGTTTGTAAAATTTTCTAGTTTTATTTGAGACGTCCCACAACACCCCTTCGTAATTTGCTTTTCTTTTGTTATAATTTTTTTTTATTATTAAGTTCAGTGGAGAGTGAGGTCCCACCGAGATCGCGGAGGCTTCCGTTTTGGCCTGGCTACAAAACGGTGGCGCCCCTTATTACCCCCCCTACTCTTCGGCATTTGAGCTAGGGCATTTGCTCGCTCTCTCAAGGCCTCTCACCCTCGGCTGAACTTTGTTGCTGTTAATTCCTTTTTTTTTAATTAAAATTAAATTCTTATTTTTTTTTTTATTTTTATAATTTGGCAGTAATTACCTTTTCCTTTCTTGCTAATATTTACTAAAATTAAATTCTTTTTTTTTTAATCTTTGGGCAAATAAAAGCGTAGCAAATTTTGGCGCCCAACGTGGGGCCATGTTTTGGTAAATCTTTTTTTAAAAAAGTGTTGTTGGGCGTTCTCAGGTAGAGCAATTTACTTAAGTATATATTTTGATTATTAATTTCATTGTATTGCGCCTACCCTTAAGGACTGTAGTAACTGTATTGAATTTTGAATTGATTTTGCATACCTTGTTACATATTTATATTGGTTGACCTTAAATTTACAGTATTATACCTTGCCCTGATTTTACCTGCAATTGCTTTGAATCAATCGTGGCCTTCGGTGGTTATACTTTTTTTTTATTTTCGTGCTCGCACAGAGCGTATTGATTTGGTACTGATTTCTTTTTTTTTTTTTTGGCTTACTTTGTTTTGTGATATTGGTGACCTTTTAGTATTACCTAATTGATTGGTTTACTACGTTAATTACTTGACTTTCATTAAAATTGTCTATTTAAAATACTACCACTGCTACTCACTTGATATTTTGAATTTGAATTTGTTATTGCTTACGTAAGTGAAGTGAAATCTAGTGATTTTATTTGCATAGTATTACTGTAAGTGAGTGAGTTTGTGTTGCTTTACAGTGAATAGTGTTATTATTACTTTATTCTGTCATTGTCTGACTTGAAGAGAAAAAAAAAATGGATTACAATATGAGGATCAACTACCTGAAGAAGGACATGCTAATACATGAACTGACTGTCCGTGGAATTCCCGCTGACGATTCCAAAACCGTCGATTCGCTGAGAGCGACACTGCGTCCGTTACTCCAACTGGAGAAGAGGAACAAATCTTTGAGTCATCCACCCTATTCCCTCGACTTCGACGACGAGAAAGTTCTCGTGCATGATGCGCTGCAGAGAATTAAATCTGCACTGAAATCAGTGACTGGAGAAAATGCTAGGGCCAGATTTGAGCGCTATCAATCTCGTCTAGTACACCTACTCAATCGCGTAGATCGCGCACCACCTAGTAGCTTGACTGCTGAGAATGTAGATACGAGAGCGAAGCTTATGGTCGATATTTTGGCCACTCTGGACCATTTAGAAACCGTGTCAAAGCAAGATCCCAACCTTAGTGCTATGTTAGCTGCTGCTCAGACTGAAGATTCGGATTCCGATGATTCGTCCGGCGTTCAAGGTGCCTCGCTACCTGTTTCTACCCCAAATAGACAACCTTCATATTTCAAGGGTCCTAAAATGGATAAATGGGGAATTAAATTCACTGGAGACACCAAGAGTATGTCAGTTCACGGCTTTTTAGAGCGAGTTTCAGAACTTAGAGTAGCCCGTCACGTGACTGAACGAGAAGTATTTGAGTCCGCCATAGACCTGTTTGAGGGAAAGGCTCTTAATTGGTTTAGATCGAACCGATCCAGATTTACTGACTGGAGAGAACTATCAGACCTACTTCGCCGACATTTCGAACCGCCAGATTACAGAGCTCGACTCTTTAGGGAGATTTTAGATAGAACGCAAGATCCGTCCGAAAGCATTGTAGATTACCTATCAAGTATGCATGCTTTATGTAGACGTTACGGTGGAATGTCCGATGATGTGAAGCTGGACATTATTTCCCGAAACTTAGCTCCCTTTTACACAACTCAACTTCCACTAGTCAATACATTGGAAGAATTGGAGGAGTGCTGCTTATCTTTGGAAGCCAAGAAATACCGTGCAGAGCACTACGTGCCACCTTCTAGAAGAAGGCAAGGATTTGTCGAGCCTGATTTCGCCTTTGTGTCAGACATGCAAGAAGCCCTTCCTAGCAATCATTCGGACGAGTACGTACAGGAAATTCGTCACTTTAACCCTACTACGAACGATAGACGTCCCAGGGAAATGCCTATGAACGATAGACGCTCTAGAGAAATGCCTATAAATGATAGACGTCCTAGAGAAATGCCTACGAACGATCGACGTCCCAGAGAAGTGGTCTGTTTTAACTGTCAAAAGGCCGGGCATTATAACCGAGATTGCACTAGTCCTCGGAAAATGCACTGCTATCGTTGCGGAACACCTGACGTTACTACCAGAAATTGCCCCAAATGCACGAATTCGGGAAACGCTTCCCGGGGGAATCAATAGGTCGTGAGATGTCTCCCAAAATCGATACCACTTCGACCAACAACGATACTGGCTTTCCTGCAAAATTTCTCTTAGACTACATTATTAGTCACGCTCATGGTGATCAACGTCCATATTTAGAAGTTACTATCTTAGGCACTCCAATTCGAGGATTATTAGATTCCGGCGCTACAAGAACCATCGTCGGTCTTCCTGGATATGAACTATTACAACGGTTAGGATTAAAACTTTTTGCGAAAGAAACAAAATGCACAGTCGCCAATGGACAGAGCTGTTCCAGCATCGGTTGTATGCAGGTTCCATTCTGTTTAATGGGCAAAACCAGAATCATTGATGTGCTCGTCTTACCAGAACTTACTCATACCCTTATCTTAGGAATAGATTTTTGGAAAAATATGGAAATAGTCCCCGATCTGAGACAAGATATTTGGCATTTTGCAGATAGCACCGATCCGATGTTCATTAATAGCATTCAAGACGAAAGCACGCTCACAAGAGATCAGCGAATGCAACTTGACAATTTAATAAAAATAAAGCTTTCAACTATGAGTTCTGGATTGGGATGTTGTAACGTAGCAGAACATACTATTGAAGTTAAACCAGGTACAAAACCCGTCAAACAACGATACTACCCCGTGTCTCCTTTTAAACAAAAGATCATAGATGAGGAGTTAAAGACAATGTTAAAAGACGGTGTGATAGAACCTTCCAAAAGTGCTTGGTCTAGCCCAATATGTCTAGTTCGTAAAAAGGATAATTCCTATCGCTTCTGCGTCGATTATAGGCTGCTGAACGAGGTAACCAACAAGGATGCGTACCCCATTCCATATATCTCTTCAATCCTGGACCGCTTAAGAGATGCTAAATACCTCAGCTCCATCGATATTAAGTCTGCTTTTTGGACCGTCCCTTTGTCAGAGTCTTCGCGTGAATACACCGCTTTTACTGTTCCTGGAAGAGGATTATTTCAGTTCCGCCGAATGCCGTTCGGATTGACCAATTCTCCGGCCACGTGGCAGCGAATTGTCGATACCGTGCTTGGAGCTGACCTTCAGCCTTCAGTAATGGTTTACCTAGACGACATTATCCTCATCTCTCAGGACTTTGATGAACATTTGCGACTTCTAGACTTAGTGTTCGACCGCCTTCTCGAAGCAGGATTAGTTGTTTCATTGGAAAAGTGTCAATTTTGCCGACCAGAATTAAAATATCTAGGCTATGTAGTGGACCGTCAAGGACTTCGGCCAGATCCATCGAAAGTAGAGGCTATTGTAAATATACCACCGCCGAAAAATGTGACAGAGATTCGTCGATTTATAGGAACAGCGTCTTGGTACCGACGATTTGTACCGAATTTCTCCTCCAAAATATCTCCGCTAACCAACCTGACCAAGAAAAACGTTAAGTGGTCATGGACATTCGATTGCGACGCTGCTTTTAGAACCATCAAAGAAGCCCTGATTACAGCACCCATTCTTACTTGCCCCGATTTCAGTCGTCCATTCGTTCTTCAAACTGATGCGAGTGCCTTTGGCCTTGGAGCCGTCTTGTCTCAAACCTTTGATGAAGGTGAGAAAGTAATATGTTTCCTATCGCGCTCACTATCTAGGCAGGAAATGAAATTGACTGTGACTGAGAAAGAATGTTTGGCAGTGATTTGGAGCGTTGAGAAATTGCGTCATTACCTGGAAGGAGTTCACTTCACCGTGATAACTGATCATTACTCGTTGCTGTGGCTACATCGATTAAAAGATCCACAAGGGAGACTAGCACGATGGGCACTTCGTCTTCAACCGTACGACTTTACTTTAATTCATCGACCTGGAAAAGACCACGTAGTTCCCGATTTTCTCTCGAGATCGGTTCCTGTTTCTGTTGACACTATAGATGCCGAAGTCAAAGAAGACGCATTCTCATCCACCACCGACAAATGGTATAAAAACATGTTCTCCAGACTCGAAGAGCATCCTCACAAATTTCCCACGTGGCGTGTAGAGAATAAAATGCTGTACAAATATGTAAAATCCAGTCCTTCTGAATTAGCAATTCCATCCAGCTGCTGGAAACTCGTCGTTCCTAAAGATAAGAGGCGCGAAGTACTTTTCCGTTGCCATGATATACCAGCTGCAGGTCATGTAGGCATATTTAAAACTTATTGGAAAGTATGTCAACGTTACTATTGGCCTAAAATGAGGAGTGACGTAACCATATACGTGAAAGCATGTAGGATTTGTGCCCAGAACAAAGTGGAACAAAGAGCACCGGCAGGTCTAATGGGAGATCGACCAAATATTAATCAACCTTGGCAATGTATCAGCTTGGATTTTATCGGCCCGTTTCCTCGCTCAAGATCAGGAAATCAGTATGTTCTTGTGGTTAATGATTATTTCACCAAGTTCACCGTCATGTTCCCATCGCGTTCTGCGACAGCCAAATCGCTTACTAAGCAAGTAGAAGAAGGTATTTTCCTGATGTTTGGATCTCCGCAATTTTTAATGTGCGATCAAGGAGCTCAAATGAAATCTAAAGAGTTCCAAGGACTTTGTCACCGTTATAAAAGCAAAATTTTCTATACAGCTTCTTACCATCCTCAGGCTGATCCTACTGAACGTGCAAACCGAGTGGCAAAAACTATGATTCGTTCATACATTCAGAACAATAATCACCGTACATGGGACGAAAATTTAGCCGCTATTGGTTGTGCTATGAGAACTTCACGACACGAAACAACTGGATTTAGTCCTTACTATCTGAATTTTGGAAGAGAGCATAAACTTTATGGACAAGACTTCGTCGAAGATATTCCCAAGATCGATTTGGATCCTCAAGATTATGTCAAGAAGAGACAAGCCGCATTTTTAAAACTCTATGTGGAAGTTCAGGAAAAGATCAAGGCTTCTCGCCTTATCAGCCAACGACGTTACAATTTACGTAGGCGACCAGTCGAATATACACCTGGACAGAGAGTTTGGCGTAAAAATAAAAGTCTCTCGGATGCCACGAAATACTACAGTGCCAAATTAGCACCAACATACTTAGGGCCTTTTATTATTAAAAGGAAGACTGGTACTTGCACATATGAGCTTCAAGATCAGACCGGTCAAAATAAAGGTGTTTGGCATGTACAGGACCTCAAGTTGTACAATCCGTCGATTGCAAGTGAGAGTTCGGACAATGAATAAATTGAGTTATTTATCTTAACTTCTCTTTTCTTTTACTTCATTACTTTAAACTTTAATAATTTCTTTTGTGTGAGTAACGAATAAAGGTTCGCTTTTTTCTTTTTTTTTGTTCCAAATATTTTTATATCACCTCCAGCGGATGTGGAGTTCTAATGAAGTTCGGTTTCTGTCTCGGCGTGAAACTTGACAGGCCGAATGTAGTTGGTTAGAAATACTCCGCACGGCGTACCCGTGATAGTAGAAATCATATCAAGAGTACGGAGACAGACCAATCGCCTTCAGCCGGTTTGTGTCGTTAGTAGTGAATCAGGCCCTCAGCGGTTTACTACAATGGGTATCTGAGTTGTTAACCTTCAGTTGGCTTCTCACTTCACTTGTAAATGTTGTGGCAAACCTGTTATATGAATCTTCGCCTTCAGTACCTTCGGTGTATTATTAGCTTTTTCGTAGATTTTTTTTTTTTGGTACAATAGTTTCTTGCTTATCGATTATGTCTTTAGGTTGCCACTCCAGCATTTAACATTTTATAGTATTAGCTTTATGACGTTCATTTAGTAGAACCTTTATTCTTGCTTGTTTCTTCCCTAATGTTTTTATTTACTTTATTACTTAATTGAAGGTCACTCAATTCAGGCTTTGGTCGTGTATGCTGTTGTCTTGGCGTGAAACAAGACAGGAGTGGGTACGACTTTATTTTTCTCTAGGAGTTGACTTTCTTTTCGTCTTTTAGGTTTTACTTTTCGTTATTTTTCTTCCTTTCATTCTATCTTTACTTACGATTTCAGTACCTACCGATTTTGACTTGATTCCTTGGAAATTTGGCTTTGCCGGATTTTCTTTAGTGATTACCCTGATTTGGACTTAGTATTTTACTTTTACCTTGATTTGTCTTTTAGTTATTTGGTTAGCTTGGATGGATTGGCTAACGCCGGTTGATCCTTGCTGTCGCTCGTCTTGGAGACGTTATTTATTTATGATGACCTTTTTTTTTGGTGCTTCGTTCTTCCTTTTAGTTTTAGTGGTAGGTTTTCGTTGTAATTTTTTTTTGTAAACCGTGTTGAGTACGGGATATTTGCAACGAGAACGTAATTTCTCTCTCTGTTTTTGCTTGATTTGCGTTGTTGTTATATTTGCTTGATTTACTTTGTTGGACTTTGAGTTATTTTTGATTGACTTACGTTGCTTTATAGATAGAGTGAGATAACCCATTTGGGGATTTAAGCCGCTGTTGGAACTGAATTGCAAGTAACGGAGTAATTTCGTTATTGATGTCGCTCAGATGCGATTTATTGATTATTGATTGATTTTGACTTCGTCTTTTAGACGCTTTATACTTACCGATTTTGTCCTGGTTCGGGTATAGCCCGACTTTATATTTACCGATTTTGTCCTATTTATATACAGCCTTCTTTTTTTTTTGCTATAGAAAAGGCTGAGGGGCCGTTGGTGCCCCTGGATGACGCTTTGCCGTCTTTTGTGGAATGTTCGTTCTGCTGAAGGCAGATTTGCGGGCAGAGTTGTATTGTGGGGGGTGGCTGTCTGACCCCTGATTCAGTCTGTACATCGCTGCAGCACAGGGGAGGGCGAAACTACTGCGTATGACCTCGTCCGCAGGTCTCGTGTGATACGCCAGGCCAGGAGCAGAGCCGCCTTTCGGAACACCCTAATTAAATTTTCCGTTGAAGGCTGTGGTACATTTAGTTGTCATCGACACGTTTGTATCTTTTAGTTTAGTGTGTACTAAAACATACTCCCTTTGATTGGTGGAACATCTGGGTTACAACTGTTATTTTTTTTTTTGTTGATATTGATTATCTTTAGTTTTCCACCTTTCAAGTACTGCTGTGTATTTGCTTTCCTTGGGTCTTTCTTGTGGGTGCGAGGTTGTGCCGCGAGTTTGTTTGCATGAGGTTAGTACACGAGGTTCGCCAAGTCACATTTGGTTGCAACGCAATGCTAACTTAAGTCCGATATTCATCAAGTTCGCTTTTTTGACCTCTATACCATACAAACAGCTCGGGGTTGCATCCTTTCCTCTCTCGGAGTCTCCGTGGGTCGTCAGCTGCGCAACAGTGCTTGAAATGATTTTTGGTTTGTATTATTTTTATTGTATTGCTTTTAGTGATTGATTGCGATATTTTAGTGGCTACGTCAGTAGCGTCAATTTTTTTTTTTTTTGGTCTAGGAGTTGATTGATAACTCGTGTGATTATTTTGTACATATAACTGATATATGATTCCGTATTTAGAGTTAGCTTACCTATCTGAATATTTCTGTTACCTTCATCGGATTATACATAACTGGGTACCTTGTGTTCTCTTGTGCTGGCGCGAGTATTAATTTTTTTTTTGTTTGGTTATTACTTAGTTGAATTATCGTCGTAAAACTTCTTAGTGGAAGTTTTTCTCCTGCCGAAGAAGAGGGGAGTTGTAACGGTTTATTTTTAGTACTAGGGGTTAAAGCCTATTTTTGTTAAGGTGTGAGAAATAATCATTAAGGTAGTACAATGTGCTCTATGAAAAACCATTAGTATGTGGTGAATTGAAACAAACCAAAATTTTATTTAAAGTTTATTATTATCTTGCCTTCACCTTTTTGTCAAGAACCTTTTAATATATTTGTTTCGGTGATTGTTCAATATACGTAGTTATTTATAACACATTTTACTAGTAAAACTAAGGCTATACATATATATATATATTACTCGTAACAATGTACTGTTACATATCTCTCTCTCTCGGTGTGTAGAAGTGGCTTTCCTTTCTTATGACATTTGTTGATTACCTGGTTCCTCCTTTATTTTTTTGCAATGCCGTTACCTCGAGTGGCTGATCCAGCTTGTGTTGTACCTAAAATAAAGATAACTATTTGAATTCTATGACTGCAGACTGAGATCTTAGGTAATTTTGCCTTCGACGGTACGTAAGGTTATATAGGTATGTAAGAGTTGTTAAAACGGTCTCTGGCTGCGAATGCCTGGTTAATAAAGCAGATCCTTACCTTATCTTTCATCTTGATTCCATATCTCCCTTGGCTTAGGGGTTGAAAGTCGATTTTTCTCCCTTGTTAAATGGCAGACCGTGTCCTAAGTTAGTAGCCTAAAAACAGTCAGCTACAGACGGTGTAAATAGAGTAAGTTATAGGACTTACCGCTATGGTTGTGTCAAATACATTTTCGTGGGAAATACAGTGGATTTTCCGTATTATATTTTCCTTTGTTTGGTTCTAGAATGGTGTGACAATCTGATCGTTAGGGACATTTCACTGTGTTGGTTATAAATAAACCCTGTTCCTTTAATTTATATAAATAGAAGTGGGCGTCACTATCGATTTTAATCTCTTCGATCGACCTAACTTATTGATATTATATTGACCGCTATCGGATGATTTTTACCAGCCAATTGCATTGTATTGAAATCTGTTTATCGTTATGTAATGTAGGAGCCACTTGGGTGTTTATTTAAAGCTGGTAATTGGTGTAAAGTCATTTAGTTTCTAGGTTGACATCTATCGACCTTTGCGAGATCGATTATATCGCTTATTCCTTAGATGTGGGAAATATTTATCTGATGTACCGTTGGTTGTATACGGGTGACCGTGTTTGGTAATAATTTATATTGCCCATGTATTAGTTAATTAAAAACAAATTTCTTTAGTTTCACCGTCGCGCAGGAGGGGGTACAAGGGTAACCCAGGATTCTATTGTCTCCGCTCTTTGGTTATTTTATTATTTGTACGGGTTCGCTTCGGCTAGGTTAGTTCATTAGGTTTTTGTGTAGGTACGAGGTTTTGAATTCTAGCGCCCTTTTTATTGACAGGAAGCTTTCTATTTTGTTGGTAGGATTGCAGCTCTTCCGGGAGGTCGTGCGCGATTGTTACGGCCTTCCTTAGTTACTTACTGACTTGTCTCCGTCGTGAAAGCGTGTGCCAGCCAATTTTTTTTACACGTGAGTGTATTTTGGACACCGTTTTCTTATTAAAGCTTTTAAATTGCTTTGGTTTAGTATAGTGTTGGATTGAAAGCTTTTTTACGGCATAGCCGGATTTTAAAGCGACGGAGTGCAAGTCAGGAAACGTAAAAACGTGTGAGACCCCATCGTCATCGGGTAAGTTTAATCATTTTATGTTTGAAATCAATTGCAGTCACTTTAATTTTGCTTTTATCCGTAAATAAAATATAATATTATCTTACGTTAATATTTAAAACCGTAAATTCTTGGTCAAAACTCATGTATTTTTTTTTCTGCTTTCTGTTATCGATATCTATTTATGTCGCTAGAATTTTTCGATACCTTAGTGCCCATTGTACTTACAAAATGCACGTTTTTCAAGCCTATCTTTTTTTATTCTATTGTCATTGTTATTTTATTGTAAAAAAAAAGGAACTCATCCGAACCGAACCGCGTGGCCTTAAGCCTGCATGTTGTAAGTTAATGCCTAGTTTTTATTTCTTTGTGTCGCTATTAATTTAATCTAATTTCAATAATTTATATTGTGCTTAATTAGCCGAATATAATTTTGTACTTTTTCTGGTTAATTGCTAAGTTTTACATGTGTTTACTGCAATTGTTGGATATGGTTTAATTAATTTTTATTTGATTGATAATTATGTATTATTTGCTTTAATTGATTTAAATGGCCGACATTGTGCAGCTGTTTTTTTTTTTGGTATTGCTGAATTGAAGTAAATAACTGTAGTTTTCGGGTTTTTCGGGATTACGTCGTGTTAATATTGTTCTGGGGAATTTATTCAGGGTTGTAAAATTGTAAAATTATTGTCGAATAGGTTTGATAATTAAATAACATTATTTTCTGGGATTTTTGTAATTATGTGGGAATAATATTTTTATGGGTCGCTTATTCAGGGTTTGAAAGGGGATTTTATTTGGAGTCATTAGCACCCCATATCGGCGTGTGGGCGGCGCATGCGCAGTTACTATATTGCGATTCAGCATATATATCTCTAATTTCAAGTAGGAAATTACTTTGCAATTATTTTTTTTTATTAATCTAAAAGTTGGGATTTCAATTTTGATCATGCGCGTGGCGCATGCGCACTAACTACTTTTTCTAGAAACATGCGGTTTCAATTTAGTGAGTTTCCTGCTTGGCTTTGATGAAGTTCTTTTAATTTTATTCGTCATCCTGAGCATGCGCAGTGCCCTCACGTCGATATTTTTGTTAATTCATGTCTGCAGAGGGGTTATTGGACACCCTGTGAGGTGCGCAGATAATTTTAGACGCATGCGCGTGGCGCATGCGCAGTAATAATTTTTCTAAATTTTGGGTTTTTCTGTATTATTAGGGTGGTTGCACAGTGTTGGTCCATTTATGTAATCATTTGGGCCTTCAGCCATTCATTAAATTCGAATTTTATGCAAATATTGCCGTTGTGCTGATGCGCCTGTTTTACTTCTTAGGGTCCTTATACCGGGGCGCTTCTACCTAGCTCCTTCTACCTGAGCGCTTCGACCTAGCTCTTATACTTGGGCGCTACTGCTCTAATCTGGGGTGTACCCAGAGGTGCCTACCGCTAGAGCCGACCACTAGCTTGCCGTCCTGGGGTGTACCCATGGTCGCCCGACAGGCATAGAACCTAAGGATTGGTAACGTACCGGCAGAGGCGTTAAGTGTAAATTGGCCGTAGGGTTTTTAAAGTTTTTTTTTTTTTTGGTCATTGACCCATTTATAAAGATACAATAATTGTTGTCACCGCCGCAGGGCTTATGTACATATTTGTGGGTTTTGATATGAACTGTAAATTTATCTGAATTAATTTTTCCTGGGCGTCAAACCCCAACATTGCTCTCTTCGAAAAATAAATGTAACTAGTGTGTTTGTAAAATTTTCTAGTTTTATTTGAGACGTCCCACAACACCCCTTCGTAATTTGCTTTTCTTTTGTTATAATTTTTTTTTATTATTAAGTTCAGTGGAGAGTGAGGTCCCACCGAGATCGCGGAGGCTTCCGTTTTGGCCTGGCTACAAAACGGTGGCGCCCCTTATTACCCCCCCTACTCTTCGGCATTTGAGCTAGGGCATTTGCTCGCTCTCTCAAGGCCTCTCACCCTCGGCTGAACTTTGTTGCTGTTAATTCCTTTTTTTTTAATTAAAATTAAATTCTTATTTTTTTTTTTATTTTTATAATTTGGCAGTAATTACCTTTTCCTTTCTTGCTAATATTTACTAAAATTAAATTCTTTTTTTTTTAATCTTTGGGCAAATAAAAGCGTAGCACAATACACTTATAAAAGCCAGAAATGAAGAAAATCGTGACAAGCTATTTAAAATACGGCCACTTATAGACAGTTTAAAAGAGAAGTTTTCAAAAATTGGGCCCGAGGTTAATAATTCCGTAGACGAAATAATGATTCCGTTCAAAGGTCATCATTCATTGAAACAATTTGTTAAAAATTATCCTCATAAATGGGGTATCAAAATGTTTGCCCGAGCAGGAGTAAGTGGCATTGTGTATGACTTTGAAGTTTATATTGGCAAAGGAACAATAAAAAATGCATCGTGTCTTGGAATAAGCGGCGATATCGTCATACGACTTACAGAAAACTTACCACGAAATCAAAATTTTAAAGTATTTTTTGACAACTGGTTTACCCCTTACGATCTTTTATGTCATCTGAAAGAAATTGGCCTATTAGCTACAGGCACTGTAAGGATTGCCAGAATGCATGGATGCAAACTAAAATCGGATGACAATTTGAAAAAAGAAGGCCGCGGGTCATATGATTTCTGCATCGAAAAAAATCAAAATATTATAGCTGTAAAATGGTTTGATAATAAACCCGTCCATGTCGCGTCAACCTATCAAGGTGTTGCGCCTGTTGAAAATGTGAAGAGGTGATCTCTAGTCACCAAAAATTATATAGAAATTCCAAGACCAGCTATCATCAAAGAATATAATTTGAACATGGGTGGTGTTGATCTCAATGACATGTTGGTTGCCTTATATCGAATAAAGTTGGGAATTAGAAGATACTATCTAAGGATAGTATATCATTTGCTTGATATATGTATAGTAAATGCATGGCTATGGTATCGTCGCCACTGCAGTCAACAACAACTAAAATTTAAAAAACTGATCGCGTTTAGATCTGAAATTGCTCATGCGCTTACAAATGACTGTGGAAATTTTATTAAAAAGAAAGTTGGTAGACCTTTGTCACGTGAATCGCCCTCAACTTCAGAGCCGCCACAAAAAAGGAGAGTTGTTTTGAATCCTATAGACGACTTTAGATATGACAATATTTCGCACTGGCCCGAACATATAGGAACAAAAAAAAGATGCAGAAACTGCATAAAAGCATATGCAAGGACTGGATGTATGAAATGTAAGATTCCCTTTTGCTTAACGAAGGACAAGAACTGTTTTGTTGATTTCCATACTCGATAAATTATTAGTATATATATTTTTATTTCTGTATTTTAGTTTCTTACAAATAAATAGTTTCTTCTTACATCTGATATGTCATTCATTAGTTTAGCCCACTGACTCCAAATGGCGTCGTAGTTTTATTTAAAAAAAAAGCATATTTATTTTCATTTAAAGATAATAATATCTTTATAATAATAATAATAAATGTATAATATTATATATCACAACTATATACAACTCACTAATAAAAAAAGGCAATAAATAGTTTTTTCACAACTTTTTTTTAATTTGGGCTAAAAAGGGTTAAAAATGTGATTTTCTACAAATCCACAACGTTGAGTACACTCAAGTTAGTCTTCAACAAAAAAATTTCACTTGTTATTATCTTAAAAGTTGTACTCATTAATTTGAGGCAACTACTTTAACTTAAACTACACTCGATTTAGTTCCCCTAAGGATGACTGTATACCGGGTGTTGCATCGTCGAGCGGGACATAGGAAATCCCATGTAATTTTAAATGGGGTCAATTATTGGCTTCCCTAATTATTTTAGAGAAAAATTCTATTTAGGTTTATTAAAGAGCACTAAAACCCACATTCAAAAGAATAGCTTTAGATATTTTTGATGAGCCCGTTTACGGGTTATCGCCGATTTCTTTTTAACTATTTCTCCTTTTTATGGCCCCGTATTTGCGGGCACCAGTCAAGGTAAAAGATGACTGTCAAATAAAGTTGTCATTTTGAAATGTGTGCTTTATTGTTATAAAAACTCGTACATCGAAAATATTAGCCATGAATTACACTTCTGAAGAAAAAATATTGATGATTAAATGGTATTATCAAGGAAATAGTTATCAAAATGTGTCAGACATGTTTGCTGCTCTGTATCCAAATAGACCGATACCTGCAAAATCTACAGTCGAAAGGACTATCAAGAAATTTGAGACAAAAGGCACTGTAATAAATAACTGCAGATGTGAAGAAAGGCAGAAACAAAGAAGAGATGCAAGAAATGATAGGGACTTGCAAGTTTTATTGTGCGTGGAAGAAAATGATGGGAAGATCAGCACAAGGAAACTTGAGGATGACATAGGATTAGATCACACCACAGCGTTACGAGCTTTGAAACGACATAAATATTATTCATACAAATATGAAAAGCACCAAGAGCTAAGAGATAGGGACGAAATACGACGACAGGAGTTTTGTTTTGGTATGATGGAAAGAGCAAACATGGATAGGGAATTTTTAAAAAACATTTGTTTCACTGACAAATGCACATTTACCTTAAACAATTAACCCAATGTTCAAAATTATCGATATTGGAGCAAAGAAAACCAACACAGGTTTGTGGAAACAAGGACGCAATATCCACAAAAAGTTAATGTATGGGCTGGGATTTTCGGAGAAAATATTATCGGGCCATTATTTCTTACACGAAATTTAAATGCAGAATATTTTTTGGAACTACTTGAAGATCATATTTTACCTACTTTACATGATGCCGCCAGGGAAAATCAGGAAGTTTGGTACCAAATGGATGGCTGCCCGGCACATAGTACCCTGGCTGTCCGGGAATATTTAAACCGTGCTTTTAATGGAAATGTTATTGGCTTAAATCATACAGTAAATTGGCCAGCCAGGTCTCCTGATTTATCGCCAAATGATTTCTTTCTCTGGGGCCATTTAAAAAACAGGATATACAAAGATAAAAAATACCCAAATCTAGACGAGT
Source organism: Polydrusus tereticollis (assembly GCA_963920685.1). Classification (NCBI taxonomy): domain Eukaryota; kingdom Metazoa; phylum Arthropoda; class Insecta; order Coleoptera; family Curculionidae; genus Polydrusus; species Polydrusus tereticollis. The sequence goes on from OY987333.1 coordinate 91,688,461, forward strand.
TAAAAAATGCTATTTCTGCCGAATGCAATAGAATTTCAGTTTACCAACTAGCGAATGTAAGAAGAGAATTTTATGATCGCCTCAGTTATTGTCTAGCAGTCAATGGAGGAATATTTGAACATCTTCTTAAATCCTAAAGTTCTAACAATTTAATAGTACCTACCTATTAATTAGTAAAATATTGAAACATGTAAAATGTCATAATTAACCTTGTAATTGGATACTTTATTTTAGTTTTATTCAGATTAATTTGTACTCATAAATACACCTTTAATATTTTCGATGTACGAGTTTTTATAACAATAAAGCACACATTTCAAAATGACAACTTTATTTGACAGTCATCTTTTACCTTGACTGGTGCCCGCAAATACGGGGCAATAAAAAGGAGAAATAGTTAAAAAGAAATCGTCGATAACCCGTAAACGGGCTCATCAAAAATATCTAAAGTTATTCTTTTGAATGTGGGTTTTAGTGCTCTTTAATAAACCTAAATAGAATTTTTCTCTAAAATAATTAGGGAAGCCAATAATTGACCCCATTTAAAATTACATGGGATTTCCTATGACCCGCTTGACGATGCAACACCCGGTATGAAGTCGAAACATTTAGGGAAAATCGCTAAATATATTGTTTAGAAAATATATCATTTGTGGAGGAAGACAGAAGTGTTGTTTTAAATTACTTTAATTTTATATTTTTTAACAACATTTTACATTTCCCTAAAACATGTAGTAAAATAGTACCTATAAAATAAAACCTCCTAATTAAATTAGCAACTTTGTTCTCTAGTAAATAATACTAATAATTCCTAGCCTTTGGCGCCACTGCCACCAGGCTGGATGATATCTTAACCCTTACACTATAATAAGGAAGGATCAAATCATCAAAGACCAAATGAAAGATTTGATCGAAGAGAAAGGCAAAATCAGCCTTGACCGGAACTCAGGGGAAGTGTAAAACACTCTCCACCTCCCACAGGTTGAATAATCATCAACCGACATGGGTTAAGGAGACCGGAGGATCAATATGATATCGGACATCGAACGAGTCATGATGCGAAGCAAAGCCACAGACGAGCCGCGTAGGAACGGTAGACTCTGGACACGGAATTCAGAAGAGGGGCTATTTCATTCTAAAGCCTCCGAAGAGGTGAAGATCGCCAGTTAGCGGAAGGATTACTCTGTAGAGCCTCCTGGTTAACAATGATCAGCTACACACACTGGACCCCTCACCTTGTAAGTGGGGAATGGTCGGTTACGGAGGATATTTACTCCCGACTGTCCAAATGTTAAGTGCTGTGATCCGTACGTATCCCGGTGATATGCATCATTACCGGTCCCCTTAAGGGTCGGTAACCGTACGTCTAAACAACAACCCTTAACCTAATCTCAAGACCGTTTCCAAGCCAGCCGTTTCGTCCTACTGGGACTCATCAGAGACGCGCGACACCTGAGGCCGCGACCTAAAAGGTCTGCGCCTATGGCTAGTCAATCGCCTGACAACTGTGTGCATTTGCGTTATCCATCATCGTCGAGGGAAATTCAGTCTCCACAATCACGGACCTCCCTTCAGGATCCGGACTTGGTCGGCTATTGAGTGAGCAGCAGGTGGCAACCCTCCTGTCAGTAAAGCCAATGGTTGATCGAAAGAGATTCGGTGTTCGTTCAGCGGCAGCCTAGCTCGCCTGTCGCAAGGACAGAAAACGTGGAGCCAGGGGTGAGGACCATCACAGCAGTACCCGTTCTTTAAGGTACGTGGGTGCCTGGAGTTCAACCACAAAGATTGTGGTTACTCCGCAGAGGGGTGATTCCCCCCACATGCTGTGCTGGAACGATGATCCTTTGGTAAAGCGACTCAAGTACATGAGCTCTACTTACTACCAGCCATAAACGAACATCAGGGTTCCCAAGTCCCGGACCCCCCCCCCCCCGCCGGGGATGCGTGAGGGTGGGACTGGAACAACCAAGACGACGCGCACATGATTGACGAACGAACGATGCTGAGGGCTTAACCCGCCCTTGGGTCTGGCCAATTTGATCGAAGAGAAAGGCAAAATCAGCCTTGACCGGAACTCAGGGGAAGTGTAAAACACTCTCCACCTCCCACAGGTTGAATAATCATCAACCGACATGGGCTAAGGAGACCGGAGAATCAATATGATATCAGACATCGAACGAGTCATGATGCGAAGCAAAGCCACAGACGAGCCGCGTAGGAACGGTAGACTCTGGACACGGAATTGAGAAGAGGGGCTATTTCATTCTAAAGCCTCCGAGGAATTGAAGATCGCCAGTTAGCGGGAGGATTACTCTGTAGAGCCTCCTGGTTAACAATGATCAGCTACACACACTGGACCCCTCACCTTGTAAGTGGGGAATGGTCGGTTACGGAGGATATTTACTCCCGACTGTCCAAATGTTAAGTGCTGTGATCCGTACGTATCCCGGTGATATGCATCACCACCGGTCCCCTTAAGGGTAGGTAACCGTACGTCTAAACAACAACCTTCAACCTAATCTCAAGACCGTTTCCAAGCCAGCCGTTTCGTCCTACTGGGACTCATCAGAGACCGCAATAGAGCTTAAAATTTGCAGTTTGAAATTCTATAATTCTCGCCAATACAGGGCAAGCATATATGCATGCTTATGTTCTGTTCGGATAAAATATAAACTCCTTAAACCGATGACATTTTTCTTCTAGCAGTTTTAAATCAAAATTTTCTAAAGATATTTGTAAAAAATATAATATAAAACACATTTACTTTACGTACAAACAGAGCCAACATTGTGTTTCAATAAAGCATAATATTCAATAAATATTGCGTATATATTGAAAATACATATCTGCAACACTACAAATAGCTTTAGATATAGAAGATGTACTAAAATATAAAATAAATGTTTTTAAAATATTTATTTTTTATACTGCAATTTGACAGAACCACAATATTTTATAAATATTGCGAGTATGGTGACAATATTGCCACAATTACTAATATTACCACAATTACCAATATTGTCCAAATATTTTAGCAAGATTGGGTGCTACTAGGGGTAACTCTACACGTTAATCTTGTAGTGTGTTATTAGAGCCTAAGGATTATTTTTGTAAGATTACATAATATCTTAAGTAATAATTTACTACACTTAGTTATACCAGCCCTATAAGTAAAAGAAGTGAAGGCAGAATGAGACAACAGCACAAATGTAACTTAATTGACACAATTATTTTTTAATATTTATGTAAAAACACATTTAATTGACGGAATCAATATCGAATTTGATCGAACTAAACGTAAGCTGTGATAATGTAATATTACGTATTTGTCAGAAATAAACTTTTATTTAGACAATTATTCTTTTATTAAGTTTCTCAATAAAATAATTTTATTCGGCGAATAATAGCTCTGTGTGTATTAAGAGTGCCAAGTGATGACACACATGATTTTTTCTACAACCGGTGTTTTTATAAAAATGCTTGTTAAAATGTATTTACTACAAAATAAAAATTACAAATTGCATAAGTACATAATATTTATTTAAATACCGTCTTACCAGTCACAAAATTGTCGACATGTGTCAAACAGGAGGTACACCAGATGTTTTATGATAGTTGTCAAGTTGATCGGCGAGCGAGCGTTTTGGTTACTTTGTCGCTCGGCGAGCGGTAAAGTGAATAAAACGCTAGATCCTCAGAGAAGTGCAACTTTATGTTTTCTTTTGGAAGCGCAACACTGTACTTTGTTCTCGGCTGCAAAAAAACATTTTTATTGAATGAATTCGTTTAAGGATATTCCAATTATATCCTTTTCTCAGTGAATGCATGTTATTATAGGTCTTAAAGTTTGGTGGTTTTAGTCCTTGTCAATTCTAAAGCCGCGAACACATTCTCGACGTACGTCACGTTACGAGCTAGCGTGTGGCGTACCAATAGTGTGGTCTACAATTTTACATGCATTTCTATGGACCTCTATCACAATTGCTACACGGTACGGTGTAGCTGACGCAGACGTCACACAACACGCCTGTTTTATTTTGTGGAAATACGCACTTGTATCACACGGGTGCTGGGTATGAAAGCAAGTTCGTGCAAAGTTGTGTGTGTTTGTTTAGCTGCATTTTGTCATTGAGTCATTATTTAATATTAGAAGCCGAAATAATAGAAATAAACAAACACGTCAAGGATCTTAAGAGAAAGTTGATTGAGATTTAAAAATTTCAGGTTAGTTGAGTATTTAAAATCTACTTATTGCATTCTAAAATACATATGGAATCTGTATGGATCAGATTATAATTCTGGAACAAGATGATAAAATTCACCTAACGATTCTCTATTTTCTTTAATCTCATGTACCTATAATACCCTATGACTTGCTTTATTTTCCAAAATTTGTAAACACACAGCTGCCTCATCTAGTTTTTCTTCCCAATCACCGATTCTAATTAGGCATATTTCATTTTTTAAAACTAAACTTGAGAATATAATTTCTTGTACTATGAAGTACGAAGTACGAAGCGTGTCAAGCATGTTTGATGTGTGTTTCTAAACTCAGATATATATGACACGTCACAGTACGCGCTAGCTCGTGACACAACCTACAGTGTCGAAAGTGTGTTTCCGGCTTTAAGGTGCATCCAGAGTTGTAATAAAAACCCGTGTCGTGACACCGTCGCAGACCTACGCGCGTGTAGTCTGCACGGTACTTCGTAAACACAACGCGTCACATCGGCGCGATTACCGCGTGCCACCAGTCCCTTTCATGTCTCGTCGGTGTGGGATGCCACGCGGCTTGGTTCGCCAGTCTGTACGGGACCGAGTATCATCGGAGCGTTTTCTATAAAAATGCATGTTGACTATTTTTAGTAAAATTAGCGGAACGCATACAGGTTCGCCACGATGATACGCAACGATAACACGAGGATACGTCACGGGGTACTGTTACAAATCTAAACGCATCTTACGGCATTATAATAATGTTAAAAAAATGTTTTTCCTTGTCTCTATTACCGACTTTAGTCGGAAAAAAGTAATCCATTATTTTCATAAAATTATTTTATACAGGATGTTTATTAAACATACGGCAAAAATTAAGTTAAACTTATTCCTTCGACTATCCTAAGAATATTTCATCTCTTGGTAATTTTTGGAATTTGTTTCGAAGATGCAGGGCGAGAAATATTTTCGAAAAAACCAATTTTGTTGGCTGACGGAAATTTATTACAAGTTAGGCGGTTGCACAATGAACGATTTCCTGACCGTAATGTTCCTGATAAAAAAAAAAACCTGCAAAGTATTCACCAACATCTTCGTAAAACCAGCACATTAAACCGAAGTAGGGGATCAGATAGGCCCATGACAGTTAGAACGGTAGAAGTGGAAGAAAATGTGCTAAACACGATACAGGAAGATCCAGATTCTTCTACTCGAAAAATTGCAAATACTTAAAACATAACTAATGGGACGGTGAGGAAAATCCTTAGTGACTATTTGTTGTACCCATGCCACATAAAACGCATTCAAGCACATTGTTCTGCTGCTTTTCCTCTACGTATTGCATTCTGTTAATAGCTTTTGCACGCATTTTTTCAAATCCCTCAACTGCTGATGTTTTTTAACGATGAATCGAATTGCTCAATAAATGCAATAAGGCATTTTGACAACAAGCATTTGTGGGCTAAAGAAAATCCACATGAGGTACTTGAAGATTATTTTAAACATCAGTTCTAGTTGAATATTTAGGTGAGAATTGTGGGTGACTGGCTAATTGGACCGGTATTTCTATCAGGAAGACTCACCGGCGAGGTGTGTGGCAACTTTTTGCAGCAAACGCTACCTCAGTTTCTAGAGGATGTACCATTGGCAACAAGAAATGTAATGTAGTTTATGCACCATGGTGCACCAGCGCATCTTAGTGTAATTGTTTTCATTCTTAACCTTTCGTCGGCGCAACCGTTCTAATAGATACAGAGGATGTTATTTTGTATGTTGTGAACCAGCCTTAACACGGAATTTTCCCCACTTATTAGTACCTTCATGGTTTTGGATGATCTTTCGATACGCCCGCGCCAGTTCGAACGTCTTGTGAGTTAACGGCAGCCATATTAATCTGAGAGATACACTGCGCCCGATTGTGTAACGAATTGAATAATGTTTGTAATACTTGCCATCAAAGACAAAGAAATTTTGGTCCAGCACTAGGTCCACCAGTGAGCAGATGTTATTGATATGTGACTGAGGTAGATCAGTAGTTTCTGTGAGTAAATTGTTAACAAGTAGAGTGCATTCAGTGGTGGGTATACTGGGGAAGAGGTTAGTCACGTCAAATGATACTAAAAAAGCTGAGTTGGGGATGTATGTGTTTTTGAGTTCTTGAGATAATTGTGCTGAATTTTTAATTGAAAAAGGGCTTCTAAAGTTGGTAAGAGCAAGAAGTGTGTGATTGAGCCAAATGCTTAACTTGTTTTTAACAGTACCATACAGAGATCTCTGGATTGGTCGAGATGGACCTCACTTATAGCTCGATTCTCGGATTTAAACTCGTGGATTATGGGATTATCTAAAGTCAAGAAACTTTACAAGTAATAATTGGTAATAAAATGTTGCTACCGCTCCAAACTGCATTGGGTAAAGAAAGAGCTCTTTCAGAGTCAGCGTTTAAACCATATATTGAAAAAACAAATAGTTTACTTTCAAAACATGTATAATTTCGGCATGAGCTGTGAAGATGAATTTTCCATTTTTTAATAACGGATTCCACAGGTAAAGTGCAAATTTTATTTATACATTGTCATATTGATATTCCAAATTAGCAAAAGATGACGCAGAGTTAAATATCTTTTATATATTTTGACTAATATTTGGGAATAATATTTGAGCAGTTATAAAAATCCAGAACATTGGGCGTGTTGGAAGAGGTCTCCACAGGACGCTCTAATTGAGGTCTGAAATCCAAGACATCCTGCGAAATCCAGGACACTTGGCAACTCTACTCCTACCTAGTTAGAACCAACTGAGCAAAAACGTCTTTTTAGCTCATATTGAGGTAGTTTACCTACATATGTTAGTTGGATGATTTACATCAGATAACGTTAAGTATAAGTTAAACCCTGCTTGAAATAATACTTTTGTAATCTTCTAGCTTTTATCACTTCTCAAATAACTGATGAAAATAATGTTGCGGAAGGCGAGCACGCAACGAATGCGTTACTTATGTAGTCAATCGATTAAATCACCAGATTGTTTTTTATACAATATGTAAGCAACAAATAGTTACTACTTACTTAATAAATACTTATCTTTCCTTGGCATTTTTGTTCAGTTTGATAGCAAATTAACAAAATACTTACACTCACTTATATTTGTATTTTATGGCAGCAGGGTATAGGTTCACATCAAGTTTTTTTTTCAAGTTTCTGCAGAACATGTATTTTCTTGCTGCAGGTTAGTTTAATCTTTCATTGATTTGCTTAAATATCATTATTATCATGTCAAAAGAATTGCTCAAAATTGGCAACTGACCACCAAAACCATGTCACATTTTTAATAAGCATTCATTTTATTTCTGTTCAATTTATATACCCCTTTTTAATTTCAGAGGCTGTTTTAATTAATAAATAATTTATTCTGCCATATTTCTTAGTTGCATAGGATAGTGACAATTTAAATACAATATAATTTGGGCACCTCGGAGAAGTTGTAAAAAAAGAATCTACTTTTTTATATTTCCTTCAGTTCAGCATTTATATTTGTTCACTTTTCTGACTAACTGTTTCCACGCAGTTAATTAATAAATATCACTGTGTTCAGTTAGTTGGCCGTGTAAACAGTTTTGTGTCGTTGCTATAAATTTTAATTTGTCAGTGTCACAGTTAACGTGGAAATACTCATCTGTTTAACAATATGCTTACAAAAACGATACAGTTTTGATAAAAGCGCTTTGGCAGGAAAAAAGTTATGGCGCTAGAAAAATAGTTCGTACATTTCTTAGCAAAATTTTAAGTGTTTTAGTACTGCTGGAACTGCTTAGATTCTTAAAAAAACACTGTCATTATGTCGTTATCATTCAACGGATTTTCTTGAACTTGCGCTTGTTAAAAACGAAATTTCTTGGATTTTAAACAATTTTTCTGGTAGAATAGTAGACAAGTTGCATTGAAAGTGCCTCGTTTGATTTGTCTTAAAAGAAATTATTTAGTTTTCACTTACTTATACCCAGTATACTCGCAATAAGCAAGATAACAACTAATTTCATGACCTACTGTGCAGTAAACAACAAAAGGTATAATTAAAGGCCAATGGGCCAAGCAAGCATCAATAACACTGAATAGAATGTAATTGTGAAAGTATGCACAAATCTTAGAACTAGAATTAGTAATTTAGCGAGAAAAAAACAAGAAATGTTCAAAGTGTTTTCCATCATTTTCGGAGATCATTTTCTCAATTATATTTTAATATAATACACCTAATTAACGTTCATTAGTAATTTATTAAGAAGATTAATTGAAAATTGATATTCTTGCATTTTGCATTTAAATTCGCATTTTCACGGGGACAGTAGATAAGTAGTAAGTAACTAAATATTAAGTTACTGCTCTTGAGGCAAGTAGCGTTTATACGTTTTTAAAATAAGTAGCAAGTTCCTATTTACAGAGTCGACGACAAGGACAGGAGGGGTATAGATGCAGAAGCCGACATGTCCAGTTTTTGTCAAAATTTACTTTTTGTACCATGTAATTTCGCACAAAACTTCTCTATAAGTACATATTTGTTCAGAAGCGAGATGCGACTTCAAAGCCTATGCACATGTGGCTAAAGATTGTGGTCAAATTCAAAATGCGACATGCGGTACCAAATTTAAAATTTAAAACGCGACAACTCCATAATGGTCAATTAGAAATGATTTTAATACGAAATAGAACGTTGGATTCGGAACTCTACAAACAGATGTGTGTTCAACCCGTATACCACATAAAGAAAAACGTAAAAGATGCACGGATTCTACTGAAATACAGTTATTTATCACAAACTTCTGAGTTCACAAGCTTTAAGCAAGAAGCTTCTATACTCTTTTAAACAGAATGGTCCAATAATAGCCACGCTTCCTCTTGACTACGAGGAAAATATGCAGTTACCAAAACTACCTGATCAGCAGGCATATTGTTGCTTGCAATGTTATATATAGACAGAAGTTGTAAGGCTTTTGGCGAACGAAATAGCCTCCGCAATCCATCACACACTTAGCAATAATGAATTTAAGTCTGAAACAAAACTGTTCGTCTATTTAGTTTTAATTTTTATTGGAATGCTTTGCCATTGGTTTAGTTGTTCTGCACCTCCGAAAACTGAAAAAGTACAAGTTATTTTTCCATTAGTGGGCCATTCGTTTATTCGTCCCGACAGACTTTTTGGTAACATTAAAAAAGTGATAAAAAAAAGAGTTTATAAAACCAGACGAGTATATAAATTTGTTGAAAGAACGTGCGAAAGTAATAGAAAGGGGCAGAGAGTATAACCAAAGAGGATATAACGTATTTAGTTGGAAGGCGGAGGCCCAAAAAATTTTAGAGCCAACCGCACAATGGCATTTTAGATTTAAACCTACTTAAGGGTTTATCTTCACCAAAAATAAGTCGGCTATGGTTGTAATTAGAGGGAATGATCTCGGAGAATCAAATGGCAATTACATAAAAGAAAAACGCATTACACCAGGGAATCCTAAATAATTAGCTTTTGGAATTGACAAAATAAAAAGTATTGATAATTTAATGAAAGCCCATTATAGAGAGGACTGGAGGTCTAATTAGGCGCTGCAATATTTCAAACGACTTTTTGAAACTAATTATGATAACTTGAAGGGACGAGATGATAATTCTGAAAATGAAGAGGATGACCAAGAACTGGAAATATAATTTTAGTTCCATCCTAATTTAGAAGTGTGTTGTTATTGTTCCTTCTATATTTTCATTAGTAAAACCTCTGTTTGCGGTCGCGTCCATAAAGTGACCACCTGCGTTAAAGGACCGGTTATGAATTCCCCATATTAAGAGTAAAAATCACATTATCTTCTACTTCTCTTTACGGACCCATCTGTTAAACGACCGCGAGCACTCATCATCGGAATTTTTAGTAAACATTTATGCTAATAACACCCTCCAATAGAAAGAAGCAGTAAAACCCGACCCGACAATTCTTAAGAAATATAGGTACATACACTAATTACTTTATTGCATGCGGATCCATTCAATTTGCTTTAAAGGCTGGAAGATCGGTTGTTAACATCAGTTTTGTTTTGAACAGTTTTTGTGTTTTTTTGGACTAACGTGAATATTTGAAGCGGGAAAAAGAAAATGTCTTTCTTTACGCGAAAAAATTTAAATAATCGAAGAAAGTGAAAAAATTGGTTTAAGTACCAGGAAGTTGGCTAAAAAATTTAAAGTGGGTAAGACTTAAGTGACTATGTTGGTTTAAAATAAGCTTTACAATTTTGCTCTGTGCAAATATAAAAGGTAAAAACGATTTATCAACACAAAGTGCAGAATTGACTATCATCGAGTGTATTGGAGAGATCCAAGAAACGGAAAAAACTACGCCCAACTCTGAGACAGGGGAAGGGGAACCTAAACTTGCTCCAGTGTCGAAAGTGTCAAACCTCTCTAAAGCCTGCGCAAGTTAAGAGAACAAGTTAGCAATTTTGACAAGTGTACAAATATTTCTTAATTGTTATTAAAATGTGAAACTGAATTTTATAAAAACAAAATAAAAAATATGAAGCAATTATTAATTTATGATTATTTTAAAAAAATAATAATTCCAAAGAAAACATACAGTACATTGTATAATATCATTAGTATGCACGTGCAGTACCTATATACTGATAAATTTTCTTCATCTCATTTAATTATACCTAGTTCTGATAAATTTAAACAAACATAGTTGAAATTATTTACATATATGTAGATACTTATTAATTAACAAACACTGTAAAGTGCAGACCAGTTGTTTTAATATTTCTCTATTAACCGACCACCTTTATTAACAGACCAACATTTGATTCCTCGAGGGTAGTCGCTATTGAGAGATTTTTCTGTATCTTTGTTTTATTATTATTTTGTAGTAAAAATATTCTGATATTCTAGTTTTTAAAAATGAACCAAGTAGACAACTAAGAAGTCTATAGGAAACAGAACTACATTTTAATGCCAACATGTCCACTAGTTAATAGCAACATGCGACATGTCCCATTACCACATGCAAAACGTGACGTCTCCAAACTTTATATTGGTTTTTTAGGAGATCTGTCTTATATTTCTTTCACAATCAAGGGAAACATATTTTAATCTGCGCTTCTAAACATACAAAGTATTACAAGTTACATTAGTAACTAGCGGCAGTCATATAAAACGTCTTTAAACTTGAAATTGAACTTAACATCTATACCCCTCAGATGCAAATGCATTATCTAGAATCGGAAACCATTTGAGGTTTGGACTATAAATAACATCCAAATCGGAAATGGAAATCTTTTAAGCTTCTTGCAAATATGCTTACCTGACACTTTTTATTTTTACTAATGTTTCTTTTTCATTAAAATCTGGTATATTCATTCATTGTTGTTTTTATATGCGACATAGCTGCATTACAAGCTTTTAATATTCCAGAAGCATTCATAACTCACATTTATCTTGTAACAAATTTTTTTATTGTATCCTCGGTCCATCTTGAGGTCATTTTGAACACAGTAAATAAATAAATAAACGATTAAAACAAACAAAGTCCGACCGGGACACAAACTTATCAACTTGCTTGACGTTACTGTTTATACGAGTCAAGCGGCGAGTAAAACACGTCAAGGGGTAGTGAGGGGTACGGGAAGATCAGCCATTTAAACGAAAAAATAGAATCTTTTCTGTTCGGCTACTAAATTTCTACTTGTACTGTTACTTGTCACTTACTACTTGAACGCACCGTTTACACGCATTCAAGTGACTAAATATTAATTTAAAATTTAGCTTACTGTTCCCGTGTAACCTAGCCTTTAAGACCTAGTAAAAATATTTTTGTATTTTGGGGTGTATTCTTAAATTTACAAAATTATTTTTGGATAAGCTATTTTTATACGGTAAACCTGCAAAAATAGTAACCTTGTTCAAGAATACACCTACCCTGCCCGAACAAGTGCAGTCTGAATCTGAAAAAATTATAGCACTACGATTGGCCGGCTCGAGGCCAAATTTCCATACCGCCGCTGAGTTTTAATAGGTTAACGTTAAAGTTTCGGCTGCAAACGATCGGGTAACGCGCATGACGGTGCTATTTAAGGTTCAATTTGCTGTGTTCTGCAATTACCTCGGAGATGAGATCGGAGAAGAATAGATCTAGAGTCATGTGGTTCGAGATCTGTCAGCGATAACATCAAGCACGGAAATATAAAAGGACGGTCAAGAGCAAATTTCAAAATTTTCGCAGCATTTCGAACATCAACAAACTTTTAGGTTTATATTGTTTTTGGTTTTTGTTATTTTCTGTTCTCATCGTTCTTGTTAATGTCAAGTGGGGTAAGTGCGTTTTCTGGGAAAGTGCAATCAAACACTACCGTTTTTAAATAGACAAACCAAAGGCGAGTTTTTTGGCAGTAAGTACCATAGATATGTATTTGTTTTAGTTTAGCATTAGTTATAGATTATATATTTGTTATTTAACTGTCCAAGATTGTCACAGGTCTAACCTAGCTTACGAACACATGGAAGATCCCGTATATTAATTTGCTAATATTTTTTTCAACTGATTGCATTTACCGCTTCAAAAGTATAAAACTAGGAAAGTGTGATCAGAAGACCTGGAGCAAATGCCATCAGGTGATTTCACTTTCCCGTGTCTTTTTGCTTTATATTTATATTTAACTTTATCATAAGTAAACGTTATACTGAAATGAATGTAAGTACACACATCTGAATTATTCATTTGTTATAAGACTAATGGTGCGTAATTATAAAAAAAGCCTTAGGGGCACAAGCTGTAGTGAAGAAGATCTAAAAGTTGCTTCAGAAAGTGTGAGAGCAAACACATTGAGTATAAGAGAAGCTTCTAAGGTGTATAAGATACGGTATAATACTCTTCACAGTATTGTTACTAGAAAAATACGTAAAAAAAGCAAGACTGGTGGAAGACCTTGCGCCCTTAATACTGATGATGAGAAAAAGTTTATTTATTTACCTTACAAACTCTACAGACACATTTTAGATCTAATTATAGAGTAGGATAGTACACACATACACACACACACACACACAGAAGTTACAAGAGACTTACATAGACTCAATTTCTAACTACAATACCTCGCCTAAAATAGCTCTAATTTGCTTCTGAGTCATGTAAAAAATGTCAAATCTTAATTGATTGATATTAGCTAACCTACACATTACATTAATAAGTGCATTACTACAGTGATTTGTACGAGAATTCTTTAAATAAAATGTTAATGCATTTCTTGTTGTATATGAGGGAACATTAAAGTTTATTTGTTGGAAGAGGTTACATCATCAATTTTATTATGCAATAACTTGTGCAAGTAGATAACAGAGGCAATATTCCTACGTTTTTCCAAACTAAGTAACTTATACCTGGACATTAGTTCTGTCTTGGCTACACTTAAATCATAGGCACCGGTTTCTTTATAATACAGATATCTTAAAAATTTATTTTGTACCCTCTCAATCGCATATTTGTGAATTTCATAACATGGGCTCCATATTATACTAGCATACTCTAGAATACAACGTACGTATGATATAAACAGAAGTCTGATACAATCTAAATTTGTAAACTGTCTACAATTCCTTACAATAAATCCGTACATTCTAGATGCTTTTTTCGTTATATTCAAAATATGAGTTTTAAATGATAGTCGAGAATCAAATGTTACCCCTAGATCCTGGATTTCTTCCACACGTGCTAGAACTACATCATCCATGTTATAATCATAATTTAAAGAATTCTTTTTTCTACTGTAACTAACGATATAACATTTTTGGCAATATTAAATTTAAGATTATTTATTTCGGACCATTGCAGAATCTCATTTATATCTTTTTGAAGGTTTTGACAGTCAGCAACATTTTTTACAACAGAGTACAGTTTTAAATCATCAGCAAACAACAAAATTTTACTTTCCTTAATTTTCTTTGGTAGATCGTTTACGAATAGGAGAAACAGCAATGGTCCAAGATTAGAACCCTGCGGAATTCCTGAGGTAGCTATATACGAATTGGACGTGTAACCTCCTATAACTACTCTTTGTTTTCGACCCTGTAAGTAAGACGAGAAGAACTGAACAAGCGTAGGGTGAAAGCCAAATTCATTATCTAACTTATAAAGCAATACCTGATGTGAGACTTTGTCAAAAGCTTTAGCAAAATCAGTATAGATGACGTCCACTTGGCATTTATTGTCTAGACTTTCTGAAATATATTGAGTTATGTTACTTAAATTACTAACTGTTGACCTGTTTTTCATAAACCCGTGTTGAAAACTAGATATTTTTTGTATAACTGAATTGTAAATAAATTTATAAATATTGGACTCAAAAATTTTAGCAATAGTAGAGAGAATTGCGACTGGTCTATAATTTGTAATATCCGCTTTGTCGCCTTTCTTAAAAATCGGGCATATCTTGACTTTTTTCCATTCGATTGATTATTTAAGAATACTAACCCAATGGAGGTTTGGTTTGAATAGCCTCAAATTACTTACTTGTATAGAAAAATTCGTAACAGAGAATAGTATAAAAAATCCCTTTAAAAACAAACGTCCCGAGGAAGATTGGGTTTTAAATTTTAAAAAGCGGCACTGTCAAAAAGGCGCAGTCGGTGGAATACGCTAGAAAGAAAATGACGGATCCTTTTATTGTCAGCGAATATTTTGATCTTTTGAAAACTCAACTGGAAAAATTAGATCGTTCTGAAAGTCCTGCTCATTTATGGAACTTGGATGAAACTTTAATATGTACGGATCCGTCAAAAACCAAAATTGTAGGTTTTAAAGAAAAACCGTGTTCCAGAACAACTGATGCTTCTGAAAAAGCAAATCTTACATGCTTAGCGGCGGTCAATGCATGGATGTACGGAGGACTTGGGTACCAGATACGGAAAAAGGAGAGTATGAATATCCTCAAATTGCGTATGCTGCTAGTGAAAATGGATGGATCACCAGTGATCTTTTACAATTATATGGAAAAAACTTTACTTTCCTTTATGAATAGAAACTAACCCAAAATTCTCGTTTACGATGGTCATACGACGCATCTTGGATACAAAAAACTAGAACTGACAAAATCAAATAACTTAACGATTTTAAAATTACCACCACATACGAACCATTTACTACAGCCACTTGATCTTGCTGTATTTAAGTCATTGAAATCTGCTTAGGATCAAAAACTCTCTTTTGGCAAAAGACACATCATGGATTGCGTATTACAAAAGAAGAATTTAGTTCTTTACTGACAAGTGTTTGGAGAGGTTTATCATCAGAAAGTATAAAAAGTGGGTTTCGGAAAGCCGGTATAATTCCCTACAACAGAGACGTTATAGCTAAAGAAAATTATAATCCAGAAGCTTTAACCAGGTATGAAAAACACGGAACTGAAAGTCAAGAGATTGGTGCCTCAGAAACTGTGGTATTGCAAAACAAGGAAAATATGCTATCTTTTGAAAAAATTTTACTAGGCATGGTGAAGCAACAAAATACCAACGTGCAGCCTTCACGAAAACGAATTGTTGGAGGAGCTGAAGTGGTGACTTCTAGCAAGGTATTAGGAAAGCTCAACGAGCTGGAAAAGGAAAAAAATGCGAAAACAAAGAAATTGAGAAAAACTTTAATAAAAAAAAAACTCTAAGAAGAACGACGATGAAAGTGATACCAGTGAAGAATTGATGGAGTATGCAGACTTTGATTATGACGAGGAGTCTTTTTCTGACTTGGAAGCAATAGCTAATGAGAATACTAAATATAATACTATGAGAAAAATAATAATTCTGTAAAAAAAACTCTCAGCTACCAAGTCACAATTTTTCATCTCACAATACTAATAAGGAAAACACAGAAAAAGTACAGCCATTAGTATCGGAGATTTCTTGCTCATACAGTTTGTTGATAAAATTGAAGCATCATTTGTTGGCAGAGTAGTTGATATCGTTGATCTGAAGAACAACACGTATTATTGCAGTTTTCTTAAAGAGAGATGTCTGTTGGATGGGACTAGATTATTTGTTTTTCCTCAAGTTAAAGATATGTCAATTGTAACAAATACAGATATTATAAAGTTATTGGAGGTAGCATTCGAAAGAAGAGGCCATTTTACCTTTAAAAAATTGTAATTATTTTTGCTACGAATTCTTCTTTCGACCCTATATGTTCTGTAGTTCTTTTCTTTACTATCTGATAATTATACTTTGATAAACAAATTTAAATATATAAAAATTTATTTAGCTCAAAAATTATACCTCAATTAATAAGTAAATTAAAAAAAATCAATAATTATATGTAAAGACTCTTAACGCAGTTTCCCTGATCAACCTTAAATGAATGTAAATACTATTTCGATGCGATGATTGCACTTTCCCTAGATGACCGAATAAGTGCGATCAAATGCTTAATTGAAAAAAAAAATAAAGAATTTATTAAAACTTTAAATTTAAAATTGTTATCTAAAAAGGTACGGCCCAAAGGGTTAGTTTCCTCATGTACATCATGATTTTTTTTAAAGGCATATATTACTTCTTATCTTATGACTAAGTTGAACTATTAAAAAAGTTGATTGCACTTACCTCACTTGACCTTATATAAATTTTTATGGAAAATGAAATGCTAAAAACAGATTAGGGCAGATTACTTTGGTTAAATCCAGAAAATAAAAAGATATTATACCTACCGAAAACTTTCAGTATCGGCCAAACACCATACTGTTATTAACAGCTGCTTGGTAAAATCAATTTCTGGATGGTCAGAACGTATACAATCTGCAGGTGGTCCCTATTAAAATATTTTCGTCAATACATGTTGAAAGATTGACGGCAACATTTTAAAATATTTTCTAAATTGATGGTCCTTAAAACTATAGACAGTAGGTTAACATTTCTGCTTTCAGTTCTGCATAATTTTAATTTATTTCCAATGTGACCTCTTCGTCGTCATCGGATTCATGGACAATTTTATTCCCTATGTTGCAAATTGCTAAGCAGGAGTAATAATAATCAATATTATCCATTTTAAGATTGTTCCTGATAATAAATTATATGTAAAGAGAAAAAAACTTGTTTTGGCTTAAACTAATTAAAATGTGACGTTATTAAACCATCCTCCACAACAAGAAATTTTAAGTAGATCTGCGAGCTCTCTTCGAGAAATCGGAGTAAAAAGATTCTACTCGACGGCCTCGCACAGGTAGAAAAATAACGAGCTAAGATTTACTCCGCGGTCGCAAGAAGACATAAAAGAACCCTGGAAGAGCAGATCGAGGAAAAAGATCGGATTGCAGAACGTAGTAATAGTATAGGTTGGGATTAACTATAGAAATAATGTATAGATTTACCCTCGAATTAAGCCTAAACCTTTTGTTTCAATTGTATAGGATGGTATTAATCCATAAAACTGCTAACTTCAGAGGGATGAGAATAACAAAATTACTTTCTGTTTTCACATTTTGTTTGTCAATTGTCATGTTCATGTCATTTAAAAGTAAACTAACTTTTCAACTTTCTTCTTATTTAATATTTTTTTGATTTGTAAGTTGCAAAGACATTAATGTCTTTGGTGATTTGGAACCACATTTCTCCTTGCAGGCGTTGGCAAATCACTTGGGTTAGCACTTCTATAGGAGGTTTTTATATTCTAAACCTTACAATGAATTCTAGTATATCCAATAGTCCATATTCTCAATACGAGGCCTAAAAACCTGATATCTTCACATTCTCAACTACGTTAATAATCCTTAAATCTTCTTCGTCATCTGAGAGAAGATATTTTACAACATCAAAAACATCCACATAGAGTTATTATATAATTACGCAGCAGTTGATATTCAATAGGTGCAAATGGTAAATAAAATGGTAAAAATACGCCATGTTTATCCTTTTTATTCCAAGATTCCGAATTAACTTATACCCAATTCACGAGTTAAGGGTTAATCGTAGGGTCGGAGGTAACCTCACACATAAACAATGCATTTTACTACTAACTCCTGGATTAACCTCCACTTTTGCGTTAATCCCAGCTTATACAATTCGGCCTAACCGCGACAACGGGGTGTGCGAGTTAACTTAGCCAATGAGTTCTCACGTACAGAAATATTAAAAACTCATATTATTGTATAATGATAATTTTAAATGTAGAACACTAATTATTTTAGGCAGTGCTACAACTCTTGTTAAAAGATCTCCACTGGTCGTTCAGTTTGTTAATGATTTAGTTATTAAATTAACAGTAAGTAGTACGTGAGATCCTGTTTATTTTTTTTTTCGCGGTTTCTGAAATCTAATAGAACGCCTCGAATTTGTAATACCCTTAATAGCACCACTTGAAGATTCAACTAACATTCACAAGCGCATTAGCATTATCCAGAATTGCTATTTAAAAGCAATTTGATGCCTCAATATCTTAAAAATTGCAGTTTTTCAGAAAATTTAAAATTTTCCTAGAACGACGTGAGGTATCTCAAAAATTGCAAAATGGTTCTGAGACAGTACACTGCTCTTTAGGGCGGCTCACACAGGTAAGTTTCGGCGAAATCGTAGTACATTACTCATTGGGGAAAGGTTCAGTTATCTAGTTGCATAATTTAATAACAAATATCAATCCAAAGTAAAAAAAGTACGGCAACGTTGCTGTCTGCAATCTTTCCGAAAATATACGCCGTCTACAACGCCAAGACTAATTTCCTAGAATATCCGCCAAAGTAAAGCAAACGTACATGACCAAAAGCAGAGTATGAAACAGATATTTATGTCTTGGTTGAGTAGTGCAACCGCGGTAAGCACAGGAGTTTTGTTAGTAGGCAACTAGATATACTTACTTGTTAATTGAAACAGTGTCTCCTTCCGACGTTCTTGAAATCTCTAGACCGGAAAACGGATAGGGGTTCGAGATTATTGAATTCGGCTTCATAGCTACATTTTTAGCCGCCGTGACTGAAAGCAGACGAAGAGAGACGTAGCAGCCTCCGTAGTGAGCACACGGTCTTCAAGCTATTAAATAAGTTGGTAAATTCGCGGAGGTACATCCTGAAGGTGTGGTAATGTGATTGCTACATCCCAACTCGAATTCAGTCTATCTATTGTAAAGAGAAGTCGGAATGTCGTGAAGTTATGCGATAAATTCTTGAAAGTGTAAGAATATAGTATTGTATCCCGATGTTATTGTTTGTAAATAGTGGAATAGAATGTGTAGCTGTTTTAACGAAGTAAGTAATTAACATACTGAGTTGTAGTTGGATAGAAATGGACGCGGTGGCGGTGTGGCATTCTATGTAAGGTCTGATCTTAAATTTGAGATTTTAGCTACTCAACCTGGTGTCAGCGCTTTGGAACAGATGTGGATCAGTTTAAAAGTTTGTGGTAAATCATTTTGCTTTGGCTCGTTGTATAGACCTCCCAATGTTAACTTGATGCCATGCTTGGATGACCTTGAAAATTCTGTAATTAGTTTCTTACCTTCCTATGATTATTTATTGTTTGGTGGCGACTTAAATGTTGATATGTTGAATCTGGGTGATAGCGGGTGCGCACTTCTTAATCGTTTTTTTTCTCAGTATAACTTAGGTCAATTAATAAAGACTCCCACTCGTATAACAGCGCATACCAATTCACTAATTGATGTCTTGGTCACTTCCTGCCCTGAATTGTCCAAGGAGGCCGGAGTAATTGGAATGGATAATATATCCGATCATTCTTTAGTCTATACCCAGTTAAAAATAGAGAAACCACCAAAACCAATAATCTTTCGAACTTACCGGGATTATAAACACTTTATTTTCATAGATTTTATTAACGATTTATTTAATATTAACTGGAATCTGCTATTTGGTCTTCAAAATGTTAACGAAATGGTGGAGTTTTTCAATAATAATTTATTATTGTTATTTGACACTCACGCACCATTAAAAACTTCACGATTTACTAAAGCTCCGGCGCCATGGCTGACTGATAATCTAAGGCTAATGATGAGGTTACGTAATAAGGCTCTTTCTAAATATAAAAAGTTAAAAACTGATGTCACTTGGGCAGAGTACAAAGAACTAAGAAACTTTGTCTCTATGGCTGTAAGAAATGAAAAAAAAGCGTATATCCGTCATAAATTTGGGAGTGATCCGAAGGGATTCTGGAAAACCATTAAATCCCTCAATATAAATGGCGCATCGCCCACACCTTGCGGTAATATTGGTAGCCCTTCAGTTTTTAATAAACATTTTATTGACGGAGTTCCGCAGGTTAATTCTTCGAATAATACATTCATTTCGGACAATTATTATAACAAATATCGCAGTAATTTTAAGGACACGTTTCAATTTGGGGAAGTAAGTGATGGAGCGGTAGAAAAAATAATTTCAAACATTAGGACTAATGCGAAGGGATGTGATGGCATAGATCTCAAAATGTTGTCATACATCACGCCTTATTTAACACCTTTCATAACCTTCATTTTAAATAGTTGTTTAAAATCGTCAACTTTCCCAACAGCATGGAAAAGTGCTAATGTTATTCCTGTGCCCAAGGTTGCGAATCCAGATAACATCTCACAGTACCGTCCAATTAGCATTTTGCCTACAATATCCAAGATTCTGGAAAGGATTATCCATGACCAAGTTAGTCAGTACGTTAACATCAACAAAATTTTGCCCCCGACGCAGTCTGGCTTTCGCCCCCAACATAGCACTTCAACAGAATTATTGCATGTATGTGATGATATCTATCGAGCTTGCGATATTCGAAAGAATACTGCTCTTATACTTTTGGATTACAGCAAGGCCTTCGATACATTGAACCACTCGATTTTATGTACCAAATTGAAGTATTTCGGCTTTAGCAATGAGGCTGTTTTATTCTTTCAGCATTATCTTTCGGGGAGACAGCAGCGGGTGTGTATTGGTTCGGAGGTTTCGGAGTATTTGCCGGTGGATAGAGGGGTGCCTCAGGGTAGTATCCTGGGTCCACTTTTGTTCTCTCTGTACACATCTGATTTTAATAAGTATTTAACAATATGTCAAACTCATCAGTATGCCGATGATTTCCAAATATATCACTCGTTTGAATCCGGAAACATATTGCAATCACTGCGTGATATTAACAGGGACCTTGACATCGTATTTGGGGTGTCCAATGCGCATGCGCTGCTGTTGAACGGTTCCAAATCTAAGCTTTTACTTTTCGGTAAGGATATTCAACAGATGGCTTCTAGGAAT
The DNA here is from genome assembly GCA_963920685.1 of Polydrusus tereticollis. Taxonomy (NCBI): domain Eukaryota; kingdom Metazoa; phylum Arthropoda; class Insecta; order Coleoptera; family Curculionidae; genus Polydrusus; species Polydrusus tereticollis. The sequence goes on from OY987333.1 coordinate 91,709,915, forward strand.
GATGTAGAGGTACGCATTAACAATGTGCCGCTGCTGCCTTCAGAAAATGGTAAAAACTTGGGCCTCGTCATTGATAACAACCTAAGGTTTGAAACCCATGTATCCCAACTGGTACAAAAGTCTTATTATAAACTTAAGATTCTCTATATGCATAAAGATACTTTAACAACGAATATCAAGTTGAGACTTTGCGATTCTCTTATTCTGTCTTTATTGTCATATTGTGATGTTGTGTATTGGCCGGCTTTGACTGTTCGTGAAAAAAATACTTTACAAAAATTACAGAATTCTTGCTTAAAATTCTGCTACAACTTAAGGAAATATGATCATGTTACTCCCTTGTTTGGGGCTTCCAACTGGCTTAATTTAGATGAAAGGTTTTCTTTGCATATGTCCACTCTGGTCCACAAAATTGTCTTAACGAATAATCCGGAATACCTTGCCGGTAAGTTGATTCGAGGTAGCGACAATCATAAGAGGCACACACGCCACCGCCAAAGGTTTACTATTCCAAGGCATAGAACTGTACAATTTCACCGCTCCTTCACGTACAATGCTGTAAAGATCTATAACTCCCTGCAACTAGAAGTCAAGTCTCTCACCAATATTATTACCTTTAAAAAGGCTGTCAAAAGGTCACTTATTGGTTAAAGCTTTCTCATGCTCTTTATCTGTTTAGAGATAATTTTTCTTTCATTTGTTTAATTGTTTTTTTTTTCTTTTTGTTGATTTTTTTGTCTAATTTATATAGTGTAGTACCTACTTATTAGAAAGGTTTTGGTAATAATTTTTATAATTTATATTGTCGTTTTAGCAATTTCTAAAAACAGACGGTTAGATAGAATAGCCTATGCTAGATCTCGCCGTCTTTTTCCGTATAGTTATTGTACACATTTATTGAGAATTAAATAAAGGCTTTATTTATTTATTTATTTTACAGCGTATTTGCTGCTATGCAGCCCAAATGTGAACATGAGTAACTGAATGACAGAAGTAAATAGATATATTTTGTGTGAGAAAAAGCCTTTTATTTCAACTGACTTATTTTGAACCACGCAACCTATGGAAATACAGTAAACAATTTATATTTGGCCAACGCAAAGTAAGGCGGCGTCAACATTACTCTTTGCGATGGAGCATATAGGCGAATTTCGGCGAAATCGTGGCCGAAATTAATATCTTGGTCATATAAGACAGAAAGTAGTTTTACAATAGATAGATAGATTTTTTTTTAACTTCTTGCATTTTTGGCCCAACCCTATAATAAACCACTATGTTTTTTTACAACAGCATTGTCAGAGAAACATATGCTTTATTAATATAACCTTATAATCTCCCACCAGCCCCCTCCCCCTTTAATTAATGGAGGTCTTGGTAAACACACAAAGTTTACCCAGGAAAATTACTTGGGATAGTGCTAATAAAACAAGGAATACAAGAAAATAGTGACATATTTCTTTATTGGTTTTAAAGCGGCAATCTCTTAGCCACTCGATGAAAATTATTTAAAAAATTAATGCTTATGTTTCCGAAAAAACTGACTTCAAATTTTTAGGGATATCAAAGGTAATTAAAGAAAGGGGATTTTAGAGCATCAGGCCTTATAGTCTATTTACTAAAGACGCGAAGTAATGAATGCTCATTAAATATGCAAAACCCTTACAGCGGGATCAACAACAATTCTAGCACCATAATTTAAAATCTATTATATATACATTAAAGGATCAAGCAAGGACCATTCTTTAGCGTAGATCCACCCTGAATTTATTGCCAGCTATTTTCATACTCGAGAGTTTACCATTGTTTGCAGGTGCAATCCCTTATTTAGAAGGGTATTCTTTTTAAATTAAAGGTCTAAAATATATTTTCATAAAATTTAAGAATAAACAGTATAAAAGCTACAGTTTTCTTTCAAAAACGAAAAACATACCGTCGCTGAATCCGCAAAACCTCGTATGAGACAATTTTGACCAAAATGATATTTTTGCACCGTTAAATTCCCCTTATCGTAACACACATAACTGCAAAAACTCCTATTCGTAAAATAAAATAGTTTTAGAGATGCACATCAAAATCTAAACCTCGTATCAGTTAAGAACGTGTCAAAACTCGTATGAGCTTAATTTGTATTTGAAGACTACACGGTTATTTCGGGCTCCCGAACTTCGGCATATTTTGTTGTTAAAATCAAATTCCAGTGTTGCAGTGCAAGTGATTCAAATATTTAGAGGGTAAGTGATTCATTTAAACCAAAGTATATAAATAAAAAACTAATTATTGTTATAATAATCTTAATAACAAAAGTATGGTTTCTGATAAGAGGTTTTGTTCTGTCAAGAAACTTCTCTTACGAGTTTTTGTATGGCATATTTCATAAAAATGATTACGTCTTGTTATAATGAAAATATTTTTGAAAAATTAATGTAATAGGCAAGGCAAATTAGATTTTTGCTGCTAAAAAAATGGGACAAGGCTAGAAATTTGTTTATCTACTTTAGGAATTCCAAATAAATGGTAAATAAGTTTCTGACGATTTCTGAGCTGTGCTAAACTTTTGAGGGGCAAAAAACACGAAATTTTAGCACTTTTTCAGTTTGTCGCTTAAAACTTGTGCATCTTACAGAAAATTTCACTCCTACCAAAATTAAATAAGAGTAGGTATATAAGAGTATAAAATTTCGCATCAAATGACTTACTTACTTTAAACATCGTTTAGCCGTTTAGCCACAATCTACAGTCACAGTCACTAAATATCGTGAAGTCAATTGTCATAATAAAAGTTAATAATGCAATTTGTGTTTTTACAGGTAGAATGGCATCAGCTAGAAGTCTTTTGATGTTAAAATTAGCTAAGGAAAGTAAACCTTCAACAGATATTATAAACTGCCAAGATTTTATGCTTCTAAATAATATTCAGCCACCATGCAATGTCGAAAATATAATATCGTGTGACGTAAACAACTTTATTATAGACGAGAACGTAGAAATAATAGAAGTTGATTATCTAAACAATACAGACACTGGAGTTCAACACAATGAAGGAGAGATGGAAAAAGACTCAGAGAACGCTGTATCTTTATCAAGTAAAAACGACAAAGTTGAAGACAATTTAAACAAAGAATACAGGAAGAGTGAAGATCCCGAGGTTGACATTCAAAATGAAGTTCTACTTGTTTCGCCAAGTAACAATTATGATGACAATGAAAATACCGAGACAGATAATCATGATGATCCTGATTTTAACATCGAGAAAGAAGTACCCTCAGACGAAGAAAGCTCGTCGAACAGCGAACACGAAGAACAAGTACAACGAAACATCCCAAATGAGCTTACTAAAAAAGATCAAAGCCTCCCAGTTGACCATCAAACTGTAGACAACGCCAAAAGAAAAAAAGGTTTAACTAGAGACAAAAGGCAGAAAGAAAAAAGAAAACGTTTATTAGGCAAAGAATATGAAGGTTTGAGAAAAGTTGATGGAAAGTATCAGTATATTAAATCTGGACAATCAAGAGACCTTAGTGCAAGATGTAATTCTGGAAAATGTGCAAAAACCAAACGACTTTGCTCTATATTTTCTGAAGATGAAAGATTCGATATATTTGACACTTTTTGGACAAAAATGACATCTTGGAATAGCAGAAAAGCGTACGTTAGTACTTTAGTTGATGTGAAACATACCCAGAAGCAAAAACAAGGTTCCAGAAGATCTGTATCTTTCTACTATTACTTAAAAAAGGATTCACAAAAGTTTGCTGTCTGTAAGAAAATGTTTTTGTCAACACTAGGGCTCAAAGAATGGTCAGTTAGAAATTGGTGCCTCTCAGCTGAAAGAAATACTGGAATGCATTCTAATGAAAACGAACAACTTAGTTTGTCCCGCGTGAGATTAACTAATCCAATGAAAGAACGAAAACAATTTTTGCAATCGTTTTTAGAGGATATTCCCAAACTTCCTAGCCATTATTGCCGTTCCTCATCCAGCAAATTGTATTTGGAACCAGTATTCCAAAATAAAAAATGATATATACCGGCAATTTGAAAAATATGCAAGAGAACATAATGTTGAGCCTCTATCCAGAAACTACTTTGTGCAGGAAATGGATCGTCAAAATATAGCCTTATTTAGACCAAAAAAAGATCAATGTGATTTGTGTATGGCATACCATCACAATCACATTGAAGAGACTGAGTATCAAGCACACCAACGAAGAAAGGCTGATGCCAGGGATCAAAAACAGAAGGATAAAGAAATGGCAATAAGCAACCCCGAACAAGTTTTAGCCCTTACATTGGATATGCAAGCCGTAAAACTTGCTCCATTTCTAAAATGTACATCAATTTATTTTAAAAAGAAGCTATGTGTTCATAACTATACTTTGTTTGACTTAAGTAGTAGAGATGTATATTGCTTTCTTTGGGATGAAACGCAAGCCTCCCTGGATGCTACAAACATAGCTTCAATCCTATACAAATTTTTGGACAATTATATTGAAGAACATCCTATACTGGAAAAAATAGTATTAATAAGTGATGGATGCGGTTATCAAAACCGCAACACTGTTCTATCTAATGCTTTACTTCATTTGGCCATTACCAGAAAAGTAATGATTGTTCAAAATTTTCTTGAAAAGGGGCACACGCAAATGGAGGTGGATAGTGCCCATAGCTTGATTGAAAGGAGACTGAAAAATAGAGATATTTACCTGCCAACCGATTATATCAGTGTGTGTAGAGAAGCCCGACCTACAAAACCTTTTATTGTACGATATTTAAAATTCGACGACTTTTTAGATCTAACAAGTCTAAAATATTATAGCAATATCAGGCCCGGTTACAAAGTTGGCGACCCGACAGTTGCTAATATCCGCTGTTTACGCTATGATCCAAAAGGAGAGATTGGCTATAAACTGAATTACTCCGACGAATGGAACATGTATACCAAGAGACCAAATCTTACAGGAAATTTTCCTATTCGACAACATTACACCGAAAGACTTAAAATAAAGGCAGACAAATTCGGGCATCTACAACTTCTGAAAAAAGAGATGGACTCAGTATTTTGGTCGTTTTATGATGAAATTCCCCATATTTAATTAATAATTATTTGTAAAAGTTCTTGTACTATTTTTGTTACTCTTTAAACTGTTCATGTTATAAAAATTGTTAATTATTTTTATACTTAAACTAAATAAAAATGCTGTTTAAAGATATTATACTCAGTTTAAATCCTCGTATGTCACTAATTTCTAGCACAAAAAACACTCAAAACCACGTATGAGATATAACAATTGCATTCCTCTTATTTTTTTTCTTTTATACCTTTCCTTCGCTTGAAAAATCCAAATAATGTACAGTTTTCAAAATCTGTTTCAAGATTTTTGAAAATTATGGGTTAAAAATGGTTTTTTCACTCTCTTCAACAATTTTGATTTTTCCTCATACGAGGTTTTGCGGATTCAGCGACTTCAGTGTATTATACACTTTGACAAATCTTAAAATGTAATATTGCAAATGTCAATATTAATTTAGGCCTATTTCTAAATATCCTGCACGCCCATGGAGAAGATGATATTTTTTATTAACTTTTTACTTGACATCTTTTATACCTTAATGTAAAAATTTAATAAAAGTTCCTTAGTAATCCCAGAAAATTGAATTTATGCTTACACACGTAAATGATTATGTATAATAAAACGTATGTCATGACTCTTTTAAAAATCAATGCTTTAGAGAGGTGTTCGCCCTGGCCTCACCTAGACATTGTATCACCCACAGTCTAAGGTTGGTTCGTTTAATTATTGCCAGACCAATTAAATACATCTTATTTTGTTATGTTTGTTATTCTTCCACTTTTCACCACCCTTACAATATTACAATTTTTACATTAATAAACACGAATACATCATCTTAACAACCCTAAGGCAACGCACCGAGATACCGTTAGGATTTCATTGGTTTTTACCGTAGCGAATGCATCAAAACTTGAATTAATCATAGCATCAATGCCGTCTGAATATTACGAGGGTTATTTGAAAGACATGTTCTGTATAGAACGGAATATTTCACGTATTTGCGCGAACTGCAAAACACTGAGGTGCAACCTCGTGCACGTCTTAACCAAACAGAAAGAATGTAGTCTATTTAACTGCGAAATTTACGGTACTTTTACTGTACGTTTAAAAAAATTGTAACCTGTGTTACCGGGCACGCGCCCCCAAAATATCACTCACTTTAACATTAGAAAATCACTTTGCCTGACACACATATCAAAACACGTGCTATTATTATTTTAGTTGAGCATCTGCTTGTTGTGAAGTCTAACAGGACACTGCTTTGTTTATGGAGCTACAGCGCTCTAGTCTGGGAGGTCCACCAATCACATGTGGTTACGTGGACCCTATTGACCAACCAATTAGAAGCGATCGTGGAAGCATTCAAGTGATGCTTGCCCGTTGTCGGTCAAAATATCACAGATCCTACTTTATATATTTTCGAAACCGCAAACCTATTCTAAGGCTACCGGTTAACGGATTTCGTAGACGTAAATTTATTATTATTTAGTTTAGAATATAGCACGTTTTTATGTTTACAGAAGGATTAAAGCAATTTCGGCGTGGAGGTATTGGACTTTTTGATTCTTTACGCATATAATTATTTTTTTTTGTTTGTTTTTCTAACTACACTAATTTAGAAATCGGTATTGATTTTTTTTTATAAAGTATTACATTTCTAGATTCTACTTACCACTACTCATAGGTTCCATAGCAGTTTTCCAATATTTTCCCAAAAATTTGGCAAACAATTAAAAATCACGAGTATTTAGACGCACTATATTCAAATCGACAGAACTTACAGCAAAGGTCAAATTTAAACCAGTATACTTTAAAAACAGACCAAAACATAAATATAGAAAGGGCTAATTTTAATGAACTAATGATCTGGTAATAAAATGGTAATGGCTTTACCCCATAATTCTTAAGTGGATGGATTCGATTTTTGGCCGAAATTCGCCCTTGTGCGGTGGCAAGAAAAAGTTCTAAACATTTTTTTTATCAAATTTTGAGGTACTTAAACAAGATCCACAAAAATTGCACCATCTTCTTATCTTCTATCTTAAACGGAAACCCTACAACAATTATTTCAATAATAATCTTGAATTCTTTAAAAGAAACAATATTGTTGAAGACGACACTATAAATAATATAAACATGTTTGCGTATTTTAAATACAATTTATATTTAAGATTGCTTTTAATAATAATTTAGAGCTACTTTGTTAAATATTTTATTCGAGAGACTTGCAAATATCATTAATTTATTTAGGATTTATTTTACATTATTTATAAAAATTTTAGAAACCCTGTATCCTTTATCATGTTTAATGATTATAACTCTCAATGATAAACAAAACCATATTTCAAAAATGATATTTTCAAAACAGTATAAATAAGAAACTTTACTAAATTACGGAAACCCTGTATATAAATTTACTTACCTTTCGTAGTCCGTTCACTATAAATATCTTTGAACTTATCTAATATTGTCATTTAAAATTTTCAAACACCATTTACTCACTGCCTTTATTTTCCACCGCCAATAAACACAATAAATATCCCCTTCAGTTCCTCTCAAATCTGTTGAAATATTCAATAAAAAGTAATTTTTTTCTTTATCACCGAAAACCCTACTGAAATATTAAATAAAAATATGGCAAAAAAGGGTCTTTCATAAAATCCCGCTTTATCTTTCTACACATTTCTTTTTGAATGATGATTGGTCCTTTCATATTTCCAAGGAATGTATGCTTCCGCATTTGCATAAATATTTCTTTTGACATTTAGAACATCTTCTTTCTTATCACGTTCGTTTGTACTTTTATCGCAATTATATTCTTCTAAAGGTTTTTTTTTCGAAAATTCCTTCTAGGAAATAATCGAGAGTATTAAAAGTATTAGTAAGTATTTGCAGTTAAAAAATTTAAATGTCCTATACGAAATTACATACGGAGTCTTGCAATAGTGCGTCAGGAATCCCATAGCTTCTATATCGATTAAGTTAGGAATTTCGTTCGAACGTAAACCTATACTGTATATATGAGTGTATTTCATGAATATATTTTCGCATATACAGATTGGTCCAAAAAAAAGTATGACGACAAAAAAAAATGTTTGAAGTGGTACCCTGTATTTATTTTACAAATTTTGGTTCTTCTTAATGTTCTTTCTTTTTATTTTATTTTAAAAAACTTATTTAAAAAATGAAATTTTCAAAGGAAGAGCTCATTGACATGATTTTTGTATTGTGGAACAGTGATAAACATTGTTTTCTAGCAAGTAGAATGTATGCGACTCAGTTTCACAAAAGGCGCCTGAAACAATAAGCTTTAGCAGAGTACTCGAGCGTTTTCCTGAAACAGGGAGCGTAAATTACAAAAAAAGAAAAAAGGATAAAAACGGTTACAAATAAGGAAAATCAATTAGCAGTTTTGTTGGCAGTTACAGAAATTCCAAACATTAGTCAAGCACGTGTTGGAGAAGAAGATGAAAAAAGTGAAAGATCAGTTCAGAGAATTTTAAAAATACATCATTTTCATGCATACCACATTCAACTGCACCCGGCTTTGAATGAAAATGACTTTCGGTGTAGGGTTGGGTTTTGTGAGTGGGCTCGATTTCGCCCACAAGAAAATCCATTATTTTTTATGAATGTCTCATTTTTTAATGAAGCCACATTCCACAACAATTCATGCATCAACAAGCATAATTTTCACTACTACGCTACTGAAAATCCAAGAATCATACGACAAATGGACTGCCAACATCGTTGGTCAATAAATGTTTGGGGAGAAATTGTTGGAGAACATGTGGTAGGCCCTTACTTTTTTAACGACCATCTTACCGGTCAAATGTGTTTTGAATTTTTAACAAACAATTTACCAGTATTACTTTTAAGTTTACCACCAAATATGCCGGCACAAAATATGTAGTTACAACAAGTCGAAAATAAAATTTTCACTTGGACACCTTGAGGCTCGGTTATTATCAACTTTTGAACTATGCTAAGTTTGGCCAAATCGCAATATTTTACCCAAGAAATCTTCCGTTTTACTGTGTACAATTAATCGTGGGACACCCCGTATAAATAAAAATAAATTAAATAGAATAGCAGGTTACAGGAAAACGAACGCGTTATAATATTTCGTAGAGAGCGATATGGCAGATTTGGCTTCAGTGTTTTCTGCTTTATACTGTCTAACATAAAATTTCATATCTTTCTGAAGGATGCCTAACTGCAAACAAATATCTTGAAATACTGGACAATATTTCACCAGATATTATGCAGATCTCCTGTTGACAGTTTCTATAATATTATAATAATAAATTCTTTATAACATTCCGCGAGCAGTGCGCGTGCACAGGAGGCGACTCATATTAAATTTGTCTTGAATCATTGGAGGCAATACTCGTTGGGAAACACGATCCCATAATAAATAAAAAAAAATTAACAGTGTCGTTGTAGGGATACTAGGCACAAAAGTAAAAGATGAAATAAGTGTGCTATTATCATCGAAGCTATACATGGTTTCGCACAACGACTTTCCAACCATAAGTACATAAATACAACGCTAATAGTTTAGACTTTCTGCGTAAATTCAGAATTTTATTTTGGTCCTTAATTTTTAGTTACATTTTTAATCAATATTTTTATTTTATTTATACATTTATTTATTTATTAATACTTACAAACGAATCTAATTTTACTACACAATTAAACCCATATGATGCATAAAAAGAGAAAAGAAGATTGATATTTGGAACACTGTAAAGCAACAAAAACACTTACAAAAAACAGAAAATCAAAAAATCTTTTGTCGATAATAGTGCCTCTTGATTACGCTTAACTTGTAGGAAAAAGTGTCATAAGCATTAACATTAGAATTATAGTAGGCGCACATCGAGTAAATATGTGGAAACTTATAAACATTATTACAAAACGGTGGTAGATGAAAAGTATTTGTGCTGCGAGAACTTTAGGTAGGAACCCTAAAATTTACTTTTGCCAATATTTTTTCACAAAGCATACTACTGTTGACAAGCTTACACAAAAAAGACTGAGAAAGGTATTTACGTCTAGTATCTAAACTTATGAGCGAAACTCCTTGCAACATCTAATCATGGGGAAACCCTTGAATAGGATAAATACCATCCGTTCTGAACCACAGAGCCTTAGCAAATTGTCTCTGCACCGACTCCACAGAATTCCTATGAATATTTTAATAAGGGGACCAAACAACTGATGCGTATTCCAGCTTAGATAAGACGAAGGGGAAAAATAAAGTTTTAATAGGCACCGCATTGTAAAAATCCATTGTAGTGCGTATAACAACACCAAGTACTTTATAGGCAGCGAAGACGGTATGTTGAATGTGAGGAAGAAAGGATAGTTCCTTATCAAAGACGACCCCCCAAATCCTTAACTACTTCAGGTCGCGCTAGTGTATTCCCATTAATGATATAATTAAATAAAATAGTGGAATTTTTATTTGTAAATGACATTTAGAGACATTCAAATTCAACCTATTCTGATTACACCAGTCGTTTAAAATATCCAGACTACGTTGTGAGTTTAGGTGGTCGGCTTTATTAGAGGCTACAGAAAACATCTTTAAATCATCAGCATACAGCAGACAATGAACTGAGAGTGTATTAACAATGTCATTAATGAAAAACGTAAAAAATGGAGGAGGGAAGTTCGATTCTTTTTGGTAAATCAATTATTTTGATTCATTTAATTATAAAGATTCGTTGAGAAAGATTCGTTCGCAAATGATTCACTTACCTACTCTTAAATAATTAACGTTTAAAACTCGAAAATGCTGATCGATATGTATGTCTAAATAACAGCCAGTCGTTTTTTATGAAGATTGTTGCCATAAATGGTAACAAAATACTCAAATGTTAAGTGGGCGAAAGCCCACCTCGTACCTCAAAAACAAAAATACTAACGAAACAATAACTGACCCACAAGACAAAGCTGAACTGTTCGCGGAAACATTCTACGAACAGTTCAGTGAATTTCCATCAAAGAACGTATCAAGAAACGCACAGGTCACCAAAACTGTGCAAATTATCAAAGAAATGCCAAGAGTAAATATGGGGGACCAAAATTTACCCAGGGTCACTGTTGAGGAAGTTCGCTCTATCCTGAGGGTCATCAATCCAAAAAAGGCGCCCGATTTCGACGGCATAAAAAACAAAGCAATCAAAAACCTGCTAGAAGACGCAGTAATGGACATTGTAGATATAACCCAAGCCATTATAAAAAAGGGCTGCTTCCCAGACACTTGGAAACGGGCCAAAGTGGTGCTAATCCCTAAGACGGGTAAAGATCTGACGTTGGCAGACAGTTATAGACCAATAAGTCTATTATCTTGTCTTGGCAAAGTCATTGAAAAACTAATACTAAATCGGGTAACCGATTTTGTATTTAACAATGACGTTTTACCACCAGAGCAGTTCGGTTTTAGAGCTGCTCATTGCACGGTGCGCCAAACGACAAGACTGGCGACCAATATACTCAGAGGGTAACCACCACCAGTCAACAGGGGCAGTCTTTTTCGACGTCTCTAAGGCGTTTGATAATGTCTGGCACGACGGACTTGTCTTAAAATTAATTAGATTAGGCATGCAAGACGCTCTAATCAGAGTTGTTATATCGTACCTTGAGGACAGAAAATTCGCGGTGTCAACAGACAATACACTATCACAAACCAGGGTTGCACTAGCTGGGGTCCCGCAAGGGTCACCACTCGCTGCAATCCTATACAACATATACACAGCGGATATCCCGCACAATCAATTTACACAACTATACCTGTTCGCTGATGACACCGCGATTACTGCCACCTTAGGAGTGCCCTGGAGAGTAGTTTTACGCTTGCAGCGCCATATCCTGCTTCTGCATAATTGGCTGGATATATGGAAGATGCGACTTATTGAGGGGAAGACACAGGCCATATTTTTCTCAAAGGCGAGACTAAGACTACCAGAAACAAGGGTCAAAGTAAATAATAAAGCCATAGAGTGGAGCCCTAAAGCGAGCTATCTTGGTCTCGTCTTTGACAAAAAGTTGTCCTGGAACGACAGTCGAGACTAGACTTAAAAAAGCACACAGACAAATGGGTGCAGTGTATCCCCTACTCTGCGCCAAAAGCAAACTTAATTTAAAGACAACAGTTTACAAAACCATAATTAGACCTGTACTGACATACGGTGTACCAACATGGTGCACCGTAAAAAAGACAAGATACCAAAAACTACAGATACTACAAAACAAAATAATGAGGATTATGACTAACGCACAAAGACACGTACCGACAGCTGTATTACACAGGGACCTAAAAATGGAAACAATTGCGGAACACAATACAAAATTAATAACTAAATACTTTGAAAGGACAGACTTATCAACAAATCCAATGATACAAAGCTCACACATACGATCGACAATACACAACAAATTTAAATATCCGAAAGATTGGCTCCCACCCTAAAAACACAAAAACAAAACAAGGATTAACAAAAACAATAGAGAAACAAAAAAAAAAAAAAGAAAAAGCCATGAAAAGTACCAAAACATATAACTGTTACAACACCAAAAAAGCAAAAAAAAAAAAAAACACGGAACAAAATAGCGAAAATAAGCAAGCAAATCAATAAAGAAAACAGAACAATGCAAGAAGATCATCGCAACAAAGAAATTCAAGTATAGTAAAAGAATAAGCACCAACAAATTTAAAAAAAGTAAAAGTGTGACGCTAATTTAGATGATCCAATAAGGAAGGAAAACAAGACACCGAGTGCAGAGGTTTTTGTTGTCAGAGACAAAAGTGGCCGCCAGCTTTTAGACAGTGGAGACGGGCCTGGGTTAAGTTCTAAGGTTATGAGCGCCACGCAGTTAAGTGGTGCACCTTGCCTCTGGAAGAGATGTTCGATAGTTATGAATGATAACTGCGAATCACCCTATAACTGCCCTACACTTAATTTCCTTTACCTTCAAATATTAACCTAGGTTGGGGATAGTAATGTAAAACAACAACGCTCAGTATATTGAATCTATTTGTCATAAGATGTTAGTCGCTTAAATGCAGGTTGACATTTTTGACTATCGCTAACCAAATAGGTATAGACCTCGTATTGAAATAAAATGATGCTTAGTTAGAGTCTAAATTTGTAATGAAAGATTTTAAAATAACAGTGAAATTTTGAATTAATGAACAGAACGTTCACCAGATCATATTCCTATGTTCTTCGACCAATTGACACAATTAGTGATTGTCAAACAATAAAATAACAATAATAATTATGCCATTATAGAAGCACGTACAGTAATTAAAAGTAAGGATGTGGAAATAAGATAAACTCCACAGATAGGATTACTTTTTACTGTAGAAATATAAATGTATGGTCAAGTCTTGAGGTCGAAAGGTACAGGAAGATTTAAGGATATGACCCAGCAACGTTAGAACTATGGAAGCCGGGAGTACTACAGCGATACTTACATTTATGTAGGTAGATTGATACGCGACTACAAGTCAAATAAATAAACCGACTGTGAGTGACACCAAATAATATACAGGGTGCTATCAATATACGCTACTCAGGGATGTAGGCCTACAACACGTGATCACGCCTTGTTTACAGTTACCAGACCGCAGTCCGCTGATGCAGTATCCTAACCGAAATATAAAATAAGCAGCTAAAATGTACGATTACTATTTACTGTACTATGCAAGTCATGACAGACAGCATTATTGCATAACAATGACTCAATGTAGTAGTAAAATCCCAAATAAGTACTAACCCCCGCTCTGTAATATCGAGCCCTTTATTATGTAAGCTATGGCCTCAGCTCTGTTACATAATAGTTCTAATCTTAGATACTAGTAAAAACCCAAACAAAAATGTATTACTCCCTGCTCTTCTATATCGAGCCCCCTTATTATGTAAGCTATGGCCTCAGCTCTGTTACATAATAGTTACAATCCTACATACTAGTAAAATCCAAATATGTACATATCTCAAACAAAAAATAATACCCCAAATATGTCCATATCTCAACCCTCTGAAATGATCCCTTCCCTAGTTAAGAACCATCATAGGAGTTACTAATCCAAGTATAAACAAAAATATTTAATTCAAATAAAATTCTCTCTATGTGATCTCGCTATAAAAAAAAAAGAGTGTACTGGTCAATAAGTCTTAAATGGGTTCATTGAATTGATAGATGAAAATATGTTTAAAAACTTGCGTTGTCAGCTTCAACTCAAGGCCATGCAATGCCTGAGGGATCCCATGGAACTCGAAGTAACCGCCTCTCTAATACACCATCAGTGTAGAGACTCCATGGACTTAATAAGCCAACAAGTGTGCTGAATGAACCTCAACACTCCAAAATCCAAATGAAACCAAAACCAGGACTAAAAACCAGGACTAAAAACCCAGGACTGGAAACCCTAAAATAGAGGAAAAATACCTCTTACTTTATGAAGCTTTACCTCTTAAAATTGACATAAGTATCTACCAAATATACATTACCTCTGCACTTAAGTAGAGGGTCCTTTTAGGCCTGAATGCCCATACTGCAGTCCCAAAACAAAAGATCCCACGCGGTCGTCACCACGAGTGAACTCTACTCCAAATTTATATCGCCCCTGAAATATTATTTCGAGGACTTAGATATCGATTTAATAGTCAAATATATTAATATATGAAGACAACCGTACCTGAAGACATTAAGCGGGGCATAGAACCACAGCATATGGCGGCCATTAAATCTGATCCCATTCCAAAATGGCGTGAAGTACTTCCATCAATATCTAACTACATCAATTCAATCGGAAATCCATAACTTCACAAAGATTTGCGGTGCTAATCCATCTAAGTGGCACTTACAAGCTCACAGGCTCCTCAGCGATACATTACCGAAATCTTAATTTAAAATGGCGGCGCCATGCCGGAAAAAAAAGAGGAGACAAAAGGAGACAACGACTTTAGTCGAAAGATGTGAAATGTCTGCCGGCTGTACCGGTGTACCCTACCCTTCCTCCAAGATCTTCGGGTCAAGTACAGCACTATCCCTTTCTTACCCGCTACGAAGAGCAATTGTTTCTCTCTAGCATCTGGAATAACTCTCCAATACGCAACTCAATGAGAACACGTGATTCGCAATGTCAACAGGGTTGTCAAACGTCAGGATCAGGATATTGCTATGGGGAAACCATCAACGTACTGCCGCAACCAGATATACCTTTATAAAAATCTCATACCCAAGAAGCGACCAATCGAGTGATTTCACCATTACGTCTAAATCCTAGGAGCTGATTATTGCAAGATTACGGCATTCACCATCCAGAGCACCGCCTGGCTGTTTGGCCATGTACAAATCGTTTCGAAACCATGAGGTCCGATTTCATGGGGAATTTGTCCTAAAATAACTGGCAACACCGTAGAGCACGTGCAACAAGGCCAATATACGCAGGGCCCTATCGAAATGGTGACCCCGAAACTCCAACCTGTCAAGATCAGCTGTTCTCAAAAGTCAAACTAAAATTAATTCCATAACATGCTAGCGAATTAACTAACAATCCCGGAAAACCATCATAAAATACGTCAAAGTAAGTACAGGGACACGATCCTGAAGCTAGAGAGGTATATTCCGTTATATATCAAGCCTACAACAAAGGTAAACAACTTGACTGGAACTGTCATAACATTAGGAATTATCGTAGGTAACGTACATTAAATCCATCTATTCACGGAGAACTTACTGGAACACAGGACACAGGACAACGTATAAGCTATTTCTGATAGCCGAATAGCTGGAATCCCTCGAAACTCAGTATCAAGTGACCAACTCCTAGAATAACCTCTCAGTAAGCCTCTGCAGTGAACGTAAGATAAACCAGGACAAATTAGGAATGTCACTGAAAGCACTAATGATTTTGCTGGCATACACACAAGATTTTAACGTTTACACTACATGTGGAATAAGGTAAATTATTATTATAAATTTGTGTTTATTTATACTATTTAAATCGTAAAATGAAATTTGTACGTTACAAAAGCTCAAGGGAGCTGACTTAAGAGAAATACCAATACCAGCTACAACTCAAATGTTAAGCCCAATCTTTACGTTCTTGAAATGTTTTGAATAAATAATGAATAGATTCCTATCCAAAAATAATATTCTTCTATTGTCTATTAAAATTTGTACAGTAACACTATAAAAAAATAATCAAATTAATACCGGACAAATCAAATCTTTCATCCCATACATTTGTCTCTTTTCCTTCTACTGTACTTTGCGTACCTAATTAAACTGTTGTCTTCGTCTACATCGTAAAATTCGAAGACGGCATCACGCATCGCCGAGCGACTGCCGTCATGCCAACTCTCGAACTCGAGCGTTCGAACTGCGCACCTGCGAACTGGTGAATTGCCTTTTCGAGTTTCGGGTTAGTGAACTAAATGCGACTTTGATTAATCAATTATTTAAATTATTCCTGAATTGGTGAATCAAAAAAGAATCGAATATTTTATGAACGATGATTTAATTCTTTCGATTCAATGAAGTGATTTATTTACTTTGAACGAATCATTCGTGAACGACACACCCCTAGTAAAAAATAGTGATCCCAGGATAGAGCTTTGTGGTACTCCAGATGTTTCAATATAATCAATAGATCTAACCCATCATAAGCCACAAACTGCTTTCAATCCTCCAAGTAGGATTTAAAAATTAACAAGTATCTGAAAATCCAAAAGTTTGAAGTTTCTGCAACTTAATGGTGTGATCAAGCAAATCGAAATCTTCGAACAAATCCGTATATGTAACGTCTGTTTGGCGGCGCTGGTCAATTGCCCCGGCCAAGAACTAAGTAATACACATTAAATTAGTGGTTGTCGATCGACTTTAAACATATCCATTTGTACAGGGCATATAGAATTTTTAACATTTGAGAAAATAATATTATATAACAGTGACTCAAAAAGTTTAGAGAAATTAGAAATTGTTGAGATAGGCCTGTAGTTGGAGATATACATTTTCTCATCTTTCTTGAAGGCTCGACAAACTTTGGAGCATTTTCAGATGTTTGGCATTTTACACAAGTTAAGACACTTCTTAAATATTATTGAGGATGAGCAAAGACTACTGCGCAGTCTCTGACGACAAGCGCACTTATTTTTTCGGGACCAGTGGTTAACTTGGGTTTACCCATCTAATTGCGTTAAAACTGGTAATATTTATACCAGATGTGGATAAATTCGACTTAATATCTATGGAAGAATCAGAGGACACCAGAAGCGAGCGACTAAAGAAATCGGCAAAAGCATTAACAATATTATCACAGTTGGATAACGTGTAGTTGCAAAGATGCATTGTGCGAGTAACTCTCGCAGAGACCCTTCTGGAGTCAACAAACGCCCAGAATTTATTGGGATCCTTATTTAAGCTATTTTCGATTCTTAGCATAAACACCTTATACAATTCGTCAATGTCAGTTTTTATTTGACGCCTTAATAATTTTTCATAGGCTAACCCATCGCCAGTTCGTTTATATTTCCGCTATTCATATTCAGTAGTCTTCAGTCGAACATTGCGTTTAATATTAATCGTAAACCAAGGCGGGTACGACGACGATTTAATAAACCACACTGTGGGACGCACATCTTAAATACGTAATAGATTTTATCATAACAGTTTACAACAATCTTTAAGAGCAGCTGAATGATTACGAAATGACCAATCGATATTTAGTAATAAATCATACATAACCTGATAATTAGCTTTACGGAAATTATACTGGCCTGTCCGGTTCTTAGGAATATGATCGTTTCAATTAATACTCATACTATAGGGAAATGAAATCGATAACGGAGGGTGAGGATCGTCAAATCCAGTGATAATTATGTCGGACTTGTTGACAATAAAATGGCGGTTAAGAATGACAACAAAAGAAATGTGCATAAGTAGTAATATTAAAATCATTTAAAAGAAGTGTATCAAAAATATTTTAAAAGGGATACCCCCTGTATCTTGTTAAACTTTCGAATATATTGTTTTAAGGCAAATTCAACCATACCACTAGTTAGGTCTCTAATGAAAATGATTGAAATATGAGCGATTAAAATAAATGATCAATTATGCTAAACTGTTCGCAGATAATACCTGTTAAAAATCTAATAAAACAAATTAATTTAAATAAGCACCTGACTTTGACGGCACAATAATTAAGCTCTGAAAAATCTACTAGAAATCACGTTACAATAATAGCCCAGACAATAATAATTATTAAGAAAGTCCGTTTTTCACTAGTGTGTTGTGATATATCCCTATTAAAATATTATTTCATATACTATTGATTTCTGCAATAGGTCTCCAACCAAAATAAATAAATTATATTTCTTGTAAGTACCTTGAAACCTTTTAATTTTAGTAATAAATACAGAGTCACTCAGATTAGTGACTGTTCATTGACTTTTGTTAATGAAATTATTGATCAGGGTCCAATGGTATAACATTGGCGACGAGATATCGGCTTGATACTGTTTTCGGTGCACTATTATAAAATAGCGCCGCCAAGCGGAAGCATTTTTCAACTTCAACTTCTGGGCTCGTTTCGGATTTTTCGGTTTTTTAGTGAAAAACTACAGCAATTTTTATTGCTAACTATAGTTTGGGCAATAATCGAAAGTCAGCAATTTTGCTGAATACTCTTTCGGAGGAGTGTTGCGTTCAAATCCGGAATTTGTATGTGCCAGATTTGCCAGAGTCTCAGTGTCACGACGAACTAATTAAATTTGTAAAGGAGCATTGTTCTCCAGTAAAATCAGATTTTGCCCAACGACTCAAATTTTATAATTGTAAAAGGGAGGCAAAGGGGTCAGTAGCCGATTGGGACGTAACAATGAAAAGTCTAGCTTCAAAATGTGGTTTTGGGAATTAGCTTCCGACAGTAGTTATGAAGGACATATTTGTCATAGGAATAAATGACGAAAAAATATTGGATAGATGTTTTGAAGAAGACGCCTCAAAAGTCACTTTCAAGCACTGCGTAAATAGTCTGCCTTACGTGGGCATGAGGTTAGAGATATCGGAGCCACCTGAGCCAGTTTTCCACAGAATCCGGGACGTCAAATACCGCGCAAGCAAAAATTATTTTAATACAAGGGGCCTTGGACTAAAAAACGTAGGGCTTGGTTTAGATCACCATTATAAGGGGATATATAATATCAAACCAAATCTAGGTTAAAATTGTAACAAATTCATATTATGACATGATATGCCAATCTGATGAATATCAAAATATATAAATAAATACAAATTTATTTTTGTTATATACAAAATTAACAACCAATATACAGGGTGTTTCAGAAAACATGTGCCATCGCTCGGGTGGCGATTCCTTACCCAAAAATAAGGCAAATAGTTCCTATTAACATGGGTCTGCGATGTTTTGTTTAATAGATACTGGGTGTTCAAATTTTTAAATATTTTCGGTTTTTTCAAAATGTTTCCGAAACGGTTTTAGTAACTTAAGTTAAGTTTGGGCATTGTGAAAAGTACCTACAATAGCACAAATTTAAGCAATAAAAATGTGTGAACAGATTGTCCAGGGGCGTGCGTGCGATCAGATGCCCTACCAATTTTGAACAAAAAATAGGTACGCAACTGGCTTTTTCACATTTTGATAGCACAATTTGTTAATAATTTAATGACTAAAAAAAAGCGTTTCTTAATGTTTTTTTAAGTCGGCATCGGTAAGATGATAAATGCAATTTTATTAAACTCTGTTAAATATTCAAATATGTATTCAAAAATATTAAAAAAATCTAGTATGCTACATGGCCGATTCTAAAACAAAGCAAATGAATAATCTGTCATTTTTATTGACTCGTGGTCTTACATATTATTATTAATGATTGAGTTTTCCAAATTTCCCTCTGTAATTGGTGTTTACTAATACATTTAAAATTTTAGTAAGTTAAGCAAGTAGTTTAATGTTTTCGTTAAAATTTTTAAAGATTAGATAGTATTAAAATCGTAAATTATTTTGTACCATCAAAATGCTCTTTGTACATTATACATTGGCTGAACTAACTGATATCATATTACTTTATTGTGAAGCGAGATAAAATGGAAAGGACGCAGACGTTTGTAGACGTCTAGGAGAATCCGGCACCTTAAAACCATTTAAATCTAATTCTGGCCGAAAAAGATACCGACGAACTGTTCAGGTTGAGGAGGCGCTTCTCAATATAGTGGATCGTAACCCTTCTACAAGTACTAGACTCGTGTCTAACGAAATAGGAAATATTTCTGCATCATCTGTACATAGAATTTGGAAAGAGCAACAGTTAAAACTATATCACTTTACAAGAGTACAAGAACTTTTACCTAGAGATTATGAACATAGACAAGAATTTTGTCACTGGGTTTTAAATAAGTTGGTGAACGATCGACCTCCGCCGTATCCTTTTTACAGACGAGGCGTCATTCACAAGAAAAGAAATTATAAATTTTCATAATTTGCATACATGGGCTGAAAAAAATACCAACTTAATTAGAGATCAAACTCGCAGTATCAGTTTTCAATCAACATTTGCGCTGGAATAAATGGAAATGTTATAATTGGTCCTATTATGCTGCTAAATAGACTAGACCACTGTGTCTTATTTAAATTTTCTTAGAAATAATTTACCGGAGCTGCTGTTGCCTATATTAGCAAGAAATAGAATGTGGTTTCAATACGATGGAGCACCGGCACATTTTGCAGCACCTGTTCGGGAATACCTTATGGAAACACATTGTCATCGTTGGATTGGTCGCGGTGGTCCAATAGCATGGCCACCTCGGTCCCCTGACCTAAATCCAGTGGATTTTTATCTGTGGGGTCTTATAAAAGAGCTCGTCTATAAAATGCCAGTACAAAGTAGAGAAGAACTTTTAGAACGAATTGAAATGGCGTTTGTCCAAGTTCGGCAAAATCCTCGTATTTGTGTCAGAGTGGGAATATCTTTACGTATAAGGTTAAATGCTTGTAATGAAGCTGGTGGTGTGGCTATTTGCAACATTTACTGTAATTATAAGGTAGATAATAAATAATTTTTTTCATAAAACAATAAATAGGTACCTTATTTGCTAAAATCGTGTTACGCTACCTAATAAAATTGCGTTTATCTTCTAATCGATGCCGACTTAAAAAAAACATTAAGTAATGCTCTTTTTTAGTCACTAAAATTATTAACAAATTGTGCTATCAAAATGTGGAAAAGCCAGTGGCGTACCTATTTTTTGTTCAAAATTAGTAAAGCATCTGATCGCACGCACGCCCCTGGTTAAAAATTTTGTTCTTAATATGAGGAAAACTGAAGTAATCCATAACCGTCAAATAAGGTGACCTGGGCGGAAATTCAATGTCTGTTCGAAAGCTGAACAATCTAAGTAAGTTATAGTTAATAGTTTCGGTGGCGGATATATGGGTGGTTGCACCGTCGTGTTAAAAATGCCAAACACGTAGTTCATCGTCAAGTAATTGCTCCACAAACTAGGTAATTGAAACTATTGCCCAAATACCGCTGTGCTGTAGCTGTGTCATGGAAGGAAATATAGGCCCAACATTTCTTCTTCGGGAAACAGCCAACCATACACCAATCTTTTGAGGGTGCAACGTGGACTCTGGTGGAAAAATGGGGATTTTCACTACTCTACGTGCGCGTATTCTAAAAATTCACATAACCGCTGAGAAAGAACCAGGCTTATTTCACGAACGCTCGCAACAAGATTTTCTGTTCTTGCAGATGAGCTTGCAGTTACTTTCATATGTTGTATAGAACCTTTTTCCCTAACCAGAGCCATGGTTCTTCTTAGACAATGATAAAAATTCCCAGCAGTAAAAGCGACGTTTAGAAAATTTTCGCGAAAATTGTCCATGCACAAACGCTGATTGTATTGCCACTCACCAGTTACTCTAACCCCGCTTCGAAAATACACTTCAACCATGAATTTTTGTGCTGTTCCGTAAAACCCATTGCGTGAAGTATTCAAGAAATTGGATAAATTAGCGATGAATCAAATTACTTGTAACGACTGTTAAAGATGACGGAAAAACTGATTGATTGATAATGATTTTTTACTGACACCCAACGGGTATTAAGCTCACCAGGCAGTACGTCCTTAGATGCAAAGCACACTTTGATGGTAATCATTTTTACTCCCACGGTATATCAAAGTACCAGAAGGGGTATTTAGATCCAACGGCCATCGCCATTGACAGCAATAGGCCGCAGGAGAAGTTCCAGAATGAAGCAGCAGGTGGTACTTTGACCTCGAAGTAAGTACAGTAAGCTGCTAAAAGCACTATTTGTCACAAGTGTGGCATCAAAGGACATTATTTAGCGCCTCAGTGTAGACGTAACCAGCAAAATTATTTGCAGAAATCAGTAGTAATTGAAATAATATTTTAATGGGGTATGGGTAGAAAGTAGTACTAGTATCGAAATCCTCGTAGGACATTAGCGGTCAGCATTAGTTTGCTATCAAGTCTAGCTAGGGTTATTGAAAAAATAATACTCGCACGCCTAAATATTTTTTTAATTGAATTTCATTATATCATATACTTTATGGAACAGAAATTTTATTCTCGCTATGTTGGCAACATAACAACAAGTAGCATTTGAATTTCAGGGCTAACTTAGATTTAAAATAAATTTTCTGAGGCCATATAGACTTGACAGAAATTTTGTATAGAACATGTTAAAATACCTATACATTGCAAATAGAACATTATTGCTACATGATATTATTAGAAATATAAAACATGCTCACTGTGTCCGTCGAACCGATCTTCATGATGGCATATTATTAATTAATATATGTACCATTGTATAAAATTGTAAACGTCACGGCTGGCGACTAATAAGTATTCTAAATGCTTTTAACGGCTGCTTCCACGCCGGGATCGATCATATTCGACGTCTCTAAAGATTTTAATACCATCTAATAATAAAGCTAATAAGACTAGGTATGTAAAAATACTTAATTAAACCCACTATTTCTTTCCCCGAAGACAGAAAGTTCACAGCGTCGCGTCGTTTGAAAATGCTATTTTAATAGTGAGAAATATTAGGACTGGGATAGGGATAGGCAAGAATGCGTTGCTTCTGTACAATGTTTACGCAAGCGACATACCCAATATTTGCTGGTTTGCTTGCTTGTTCGTTATACTAGGCCTTCGACTTGTCAAGTATGTACTCCTGGAAGCTTCAAATTTTTTTTTTGTGTTATCTCTTAAGACAGGTGCCCATCCAGCTACAGCAAATCACTTGCTATCCAGCCTCTAACCGGCGTAGATAACTGTTCTGATGGGCGACATAATTTCACTTAAAGGAACAGTTAGCAGGTGCACGACTAGGTGGGTTCTCTAGCTCAAATGTAACCGGTCTCTGTCAGAAATTCGGTTTTCGTGACAGGAAATGAACCTTCTTGCCGCTTTTTAACACTACTTTCCACATGCAAATCCTCTTATTTTAGTGTTCTTCTTTTTGAGTGTAAAGCGGTTCCCGGCTTGCTCCTTCCAACTGGCGTGAGTTCCCAATCCGTTTAGAGATAAACTACATACACTTTACGTCCCTTTAACACTGCTACATGCGTGAAACAGAGCCCCGAAGACACAGTTCCAAATGACTTGTACATTGATGGTAAGACAGAAACGGAACTGATATTAGTAATCTAACCTGAGAAAGCCCAACCCCTAATCTGAATAACCTAACCCGACACAAGCAGATCTAACCTAAGTTGATTTTAGCTTAAACAGCCCGAGTAATTTAATCTGAGCAGACCCTACCTCTAACCTGAGTAAGAATATTTATATGAAAATTTAGATCTACCCAGCTATATCTGCTTGCCAACTACTGCGATAATAATTATTTAAACATTTAAACACAGAAGTTAGTAGATAAATCCATTTTATAATCATATATTTTTACTTAACGAATTCGACTGCTGCGTAATTATATAGTAAACCTATATGGATATTTTCGATGTTGCAAATTGTCTTCTTTCAGATGACCAAAAAGATTTGAAGATTATTAACGTACACTGACAAAAATGGATTTACCGATGTCGTGGGTTGCAGAGTTAGAGCTTCTTTAACGCACGTTTCTATGTTGTTCAAACTGAGCCTACAAATTATCACAAATTATTTAAAAACGCTACAATAACTCAGCTTCTTTTGGTTCGCCTCAACACAGAAAGAGATTTTTTATCAACGTTTTAGACACATTTGGGATGACCACAATCCTTCATTTTGTACCAATTTTATGAGTTACCTGAACTCAGTTTTTGGATTGGGAAAACTTACTAATTGATTTTAAAGTGCCGTTTTGACCCGGACGTGTATTATTTTAGCTCATTACTATGTGTAAATTATTTTGAGTTGGAATAAGTCGTAAAGAGTGCTCTAAAAACCCATGTCGAGGATAAATCACCGATCGACGGAAAGTTCCGAATTCGCGCTCGTGCCAATATGGCATGGTAACTTCACCCAATTGTTATTAGTACCTAATGCACGTCGCGTCGTCATGGACCACATAATTGGACTTGCTATCCACGTAATCGTTGATCGTAGGGATCTTTTTTTTATCTCTGTTCAGGGTTTGCTCTCCTCATACAGGTGCGTGAACATGAGGATACTCCAACTTTAGGACAGATTAAATCTATAGACGTTAAGTTAATCAACGTAAGCTAGAACAACTGAAAGGTCAAGTTTTGATAGCTTGAATCATGAATTAATCTAGTCCGAGTAGTAACGCATCAAAATTTCCATATTGGTCTCTGACAGCTTAAACAATGAATTGCTGCAGCCCACGTCGCATGTGCTCGTCAAGCCCAGTTACGATTAGCTACCAAAAATTTAAGTCGGGTCCAGTGCATAAAATAACCCATCTTCAGGGCTATTATAACTTATGAACAGTGATTTGATGCAATTTCTTCGATTTACTTGCCGTAATTCACAGGTCTGAGCTGTCCCCTATTAGCAACACGCGTAGATCTAGGACAACTCATAGTTGAGTTATATCAACTCGATGTATTGCTCAGTGTAGTTGAGATGTGCGAACACCTCGGGTTTTTAGACCTCGTATTAAGAATATGGGTATTGGATAGACCCAGAATCCATTGCAATAGAATATGAAAACCTTCTGTAGCTAGTAGACTAGCCAACGCCTGCAATGAAAAAAGTGGTACCAAATCACCTAAGACACGAATGTCCTTGCAACGCACAATTCAAAAAATATTAGGCAATCCAAACCAAGTAAGTTTGACGTGCTCATTAGTGTTAACAGCGATTTTGGTTTTGAGTGTTTTAGTAAGTTATTGTTGTTTAATATTATGCGTTTTTTTTCTGTTAAGCAACACTTAAAGTTGGTGATGTTAACAATGGACGTATATAGGTACACAATTTATTGAGGGAAAGCTGTGAAGTTGGTAAAAGGTAATTTGAAGGTGTTTATGGTATTTGTTTTAAAGTCCTCAGTGTATTAACTGACTGAAATGTGACTTGTGTGTTTCTATTGGATGCTAGTTAGGTGTTTCGTGATTTAAGGTACCTACGGAAGGTAAGCTTTATTGGGAACAGCCATCCTTTTACTCTTGAGGGCAGTGAATTGGATTTTCCCATCAAGGGAGTACCATCAGTGTATAATATGGATATTGTTTCGTATTTAGTGATGAGCCACAATTATTACACCAAGAATGAAATGATAGCTTTTTAGAGTTTGCAATCCAATAAATACTTTAAGGTAGGATTTATTATTAAACTGGGCACAAAGTTAGATCAGATTTTCTTTATTTTGGTTGGAAAGGTTTGCTACATTATTTTCTGGCTTTTTGACTGCCTGTTTAATAAAGGTTTTGTTCT
The DNA here is from genome assembly GCA_963920685.1 of Polydrusus tereticollis. Lineage (NCBI taxonomy): Eukaryota > Metazoa > Arthropoda > Insecta > Coleoptera > Curculionidae > Polydrusus > Polydrusus tereticollis. The sequence continues at coordinate 91,735,895 of OY987333.1, forward strand.
AGGTAAAACATTTCCAAAGAGCTAATTTATAACCCAGATTTGTGGACAATAAAATTATTTCAAGTGATGGAAGCATTTGTACTGCTCACTGTTCATGCATGGCAGGAAACAGTGAAGTTTGTAGTTATATTGGAGCTATACTGTTTGCTGCAGAGTATGCCCACATACTTAGGTAGGTTACAACTTGTAGAGACATAAAGTCTGCCTGGCCAAGACCATCCCCGGTGAATGTTTTTATTGTTCCAGTTAGTGATATGGACTTTGGAAAGACCACTGACAAGAGGTAAAAGAAATTCCAGGGATGTCTAGTATAGAAATTGGCAGTATGTTAAAGAAAATTAAAGAGCTTGGTTGCAGCTCTGCACTAATAAAAATTGTGAAGCCTTTTGCTTCCAATATATCAGCCTCAACTGTTAAAAATTTACCTTGTGTTAGACAAATATCAAGAGATATCAAACTTTCTCCTAAAGAAGAGTTTTTTAAGAAGAATTGTGAAATTGCCTTAAAATTTCATTCTGTAGTAATAATGCCAGAACTGTTCTTAAGATACTTTACTAGAAATGCTGGGACTGCGTAATTGTAAAAACATTATTGGTGCACTTGTAAAGGTGTTAACGGTGGAAGGCCTGTGCTAAAATGTGATCGGGATGAGTGTGAAATCGAATGGTTTCATACTACATGTGTTGGGTTAGAAGACACTCGTAGGGAATGACAATGTAATAATTTTGTATAAAAATGTTATTAATTTATCAATATTTATGTCAAAGCAGATTTACATACTCTAAAGACCTCATAACAAACGTAACAGTTACAAAAATTGAACAAAACAAATAAAAGGTATTATCAGTGTATTTGCTAGAGAAGCGGGGCTATTTTGTAGTTCAAATTATAAGGCTTTAGTAAATAATAACTGTAAACTTTATTTTTATTAATTTAGTTGAAGTTACTCAATCAACACAGTAATAGCTATACTACGTTTTAAGTAGTGTCTTGAAGGCATGCATAGAACTCATTTACTAAATTGTTTTTTTTTATTATAAGTTTAGTTCGTATTTAAAGAAAAATACAGAATTAGGTATATGAAAATTAAATCAACTTTCATAGTACTAGCCTCATGGCGCCTTCATCAACCTTTATCTGTAGTAATTCCTCCTAACTGGATATACATGTATATTTCATAATTTGTGGAGGAACATAATCGGGTTGATTTTCTTCCTCTAAGCTAGCAGGATTTTCTAAAGTTACAAACATTGCATTATTATAAATTAAAATTATTGGTGTTAAATGCTATTACCTGTTATGAAATGCTTGCTGCAAACTCTGATTTTTCAATATGGTGTCTCTTTGGATAAATCATTCAGGCGTGTTGAAAGTTATAGTTTAAGACGGTATAGGTACACGATAAAGCTTATGAGTATCCCTGCTGGAGCGACTTTTACAGCCGAGAATTAGACAAGTCGTAGACAAATTGTTGCAAAATTAAACACTCAGACTACTCGGTAAAAAACCAACAATCTCCGATAAAAATAGTTTTAAACAGACACATAAAAACCGCTATATAAGGGAGATGCGCTGACGGGCCATTAAAAAGCGGACCAAATGGTTTAACAAACAATTTGATCAATTTGGCGACGTATAATCGATTCTTAGGATTTTGAAGCGCACAGGCCTCGACTGTAAACTAAGCATTGAATCCGTGTATATTTGACACATATTTGCCTTTCACGGCCATATCGAATGGTTCGTTGAATGTTTTTGAGTTCTGTGGAACGCATTCAATATGGCCGTGGGGGGCAAATAAGAATTTGACGCATCGTTGGATTGCCTAATAAAAAAAAGAAGTTGCAAAGTTAGGTTAGTTTTAAATGGCATGGACATGACAAATGAAATGTGAAAACAGAAAATAATTTTGATATTCCCATTCCTATAAAGTTAGCAGCTTTATGGATTAACTCCATCCTATACAATTGCAACAAAAACCTTTAATAATTAACTTTAGGTTTAATTGGAGGGTAAATCTTTATATTAATTCTCACCTATACAATTGAGCCTTGAAGTCGAAGTTGAGTGTCGGAGGCTTCAGTTGAATTGATAGTTCAATTTAGTAAGGTTAGAATAATTTACACCTTAGAAATAAATTTTGATAACAACTTATGTAAAACTGAAGTTAGCAGCTAGCTAAAAAACAAACTTCGCCCCTGACCTATACAACTGGCAATATATTGTACCTTGGGTTAACTCACGGATTAACTTAAAGGTAAAACTTAGGTTTAACTCTGAGGTTAATTTATACCAGTACACTTGACCCTTAATGGTCTGGTCTACCAGTCACGTGGGATAGCCATTTGTGTTAAGGTCCCTATTGACTTTGTTGACTTCTTGTAAAAGAGCTTCCTAGGAGTGAATGCCCTGTCGACAAGTGTTTTTACTATTTCATGTTTGGTCCCATTTGAATGTGTTCAGGTGCAATCAAGGTATTGACCTGTGTGGGTTTGCTTCCTGTATACCGATGTTTGGATGGTATCGCTTTTCATGTGTACCATGATGCCTAGAAACGGCAGTTTGTTGTTTTCGTCTTTCTCCATGGTAAACTTGACTGTTGCTGCCAAGTTATTCATATGATAAAGAAAAGCTTGGAGTTCGTCATCGCCACCATTCCAAATAATAAATGTGTCGTCTACGTAACGCTGCCATAGTTTCGATTTTATTTTAAGTGAGGAATGAAACACAAAGTCTGCTCCACTAATTTAATAAATAGGTTCAGATTAACATCCCATACATGTTTCAAAGGTATAAACCTTCATCTTCAGTGGGTAATTATTAAGATGTTGTTATTTATGAAGAGACCAATGACATTGTTACATATTTTTTTTTTTTTTTTTAACTGAAAAGGGAAGGAAAAAAACACAAAATTAGACAATGTAAAAACCGCAAAGGCGTCATCAATAAAAGTTTAATGTGATTAGGAAAAGATATTTTGTAAAATATGGTGATTAATATAAAACCGCGAACACAGTAAAATAAAGTCAAGTTAGAGACTTACCTAATGTTGCAGAAAATTTTTTTACGAAAACATATGTAACTTTAATTAGGTAAATAATACATATTAAAATTAAAGTAAAATTAACTGAATAAAATGAATTTAAAATGTATTTAGTTTTATTTTAAACTTATTGAAGAACCCAAATTTTACTGGGAAATTGTAATAGGGTACGACCATCATGGTGGAGTCGTACCAAATGGTAGGTAAAAATTTTTATTTAGTTGAAGTATGAATGGATCTATTTAATTTTTTTTTTATATATTATTAAAAAAAAACAGTTAAAATCGACGCACTGCGACAATGTCAAAGGTTATCTGTTTAGACAAATGGAGTAACAACTAAATAAAGAAGGAAGATGTACACTGTATGTTAGAGAAGGTATGATGTGAACTAATATAAAAACTAAAAAATCTTAAAAAACATAGACATCTGTTAAAGCATTATAATATCATAATGGATGAGCAAGGCAAAGTTAGGACGCCAGTCACAAGAGAGCGTAAAATGTTAATAATATAGTAACCTAAAAATGTTTATGAAGGTAAATCATGACAGGGAACTAGGATGTATGGAATACGAGGTACCATTAACGGAACAAAGATGGAGCCATATAACAGGGTAGTTATGAAAACCGTGATGCCATGAGATGAAATGATAGTTAAAAAATAAGGTTATGTTTTAATTATTTAAGAATTTTAGAGCATTGAAAAACGTTAGACAAGTAAAGTTTATCTGATCATTAATGCAGTGTAAAGAGGGATTGTTAAGAGCTTTCTGGATTTCAAGGATCTCTAACAGATTCATCGTAGTCCCCTTGTCACAAACATGAAGCACCTTAGTACTAGTATGGAGATCAAAAGAATGGTTGGCATTGAAAACATGATTGGCAAAAGTCGATTTAGAGTTTATGATTGGCAAAAGTCGATTTAGAGTTTAGAGAAGGTTTATACCTTCGAAACATGTATGGGATGTTAATCTGAACCTATTTATTAAATTAGTGGAGCAGACTTTGTGTTTCATTCCTCACTTAAAATATTACTCCACTGTGAGATGGACTACTTCCATAAGATTTTATTTAAGTCAGAATCACAAGAATAGACAGAAGGATGATCGAAGCTGGATCTACCATAAGTGAGCCATATGTCAAAAGAATCTCCGAAAAAACTCGAAGATTAGGGCAACAATACAATATTCGAACAGTATTTAGTTCCAAAGATTTCTCAAGAAGCCACCTGACGAAGACAAAGCCTACAAGTTAAAAGAATATAAAGAATACCTTACGAGTGCGGACAATCCTATGTTGGTGAAACCTTACGACCAACTAAAACAAGGATCATAGAACATCGAAACCACACACTAAAGAGAGTAACAAAATAAACAGATTCGGTACAGCAGATCACGCTTGGGCCACGGCCACCACTTGCAATGGTCAGGAGCAAAAAGTATACTCAAGGAAGAGCATCGGCGAAAGCGAAAATTCAAAGAAGCGGCTGTCATCTAGGTAGTGTAAATACTCTTGTAGCTTCGTAGCTTGTTCAATATTCACCTAAAGACGACTGGAGATGTTTACCAGTTGAAACGTTGTGAGAAAAATAAATAATGACAATGGAAGGCCAAAACACGTTTATCATTCTTATTACTGCGATAACTACTACTTCAAAACGGCTAAGGATAGTAATCTCACAACTGTAACGCTATATTATAAAAGTGCTATGAATTGAAAACACAAGCCATCATATTTTCAAAATATAAGAAGCCCTAAAGAAGAATTAAAGTAAATAGCACAGCGATAAATAGGTGCCAAAATACTAAATAGATTAGATTGTATTTGAAAAACGAATAGGCAGAATACAACCGCGCAACACGGGCTATCACAAGCCAACAAACTCACAAATAACACAATCACATACACGCTGGTCGTGAAACAGTAAGTACAGGGATATTGATTATAAATGGACCGCTCATCTCTATGAGTAATTTGATGAGTTACATGAAAAATGCAAACATAAAAGTTTTAGTTTCTTTTATAAATTGTGGTGTTAGACAAAAAATAATCGAGCATCGCCATCAAACGAGATATACTTGAAATATATTTGATTTATATTAGTAACATTAACTTTACAATACAAAACTTAATTAGCGTTATAACTAACTATTATAGTAAATGCTCAACGTGTGCAGCATTTTCTTCAATACATTTTGTGTACATTCTTTTTTGTCTTACTATAGCAGCTAAAACAATGATTTGACCATAGTTATTTGAAAATTCAATTTCTTCAATAAGTGTTTATTTTATTGCATTAACAGCTGAATTTATTTCATTATTTAATATGCCTTTTAAATAGCCCCATAAAAGTATCTAATAATGTTAAATCTGGGCTATTTGATGGCCACCTCAATGTGCCATATCTACCAATTCATAAAGCAAAATTTTCATTGACAATGTTGTGTGGTGGAGCACCGTCCTGCTGCCAAATTGTTTGCGAATAATTTTGTATCCAATTTTCCATTACCGCCCTGATTGTTATCAAGTATAGTTCACCATTTAGGCTTGGATCAAAAAATATTGTTTCTATAAGTCTACTGTTCAAAATTCCAAATTCATACTACACGATTCAAAATACTTTGCATAAATATTATAATATAAAATATTACCCATACAATAATTAGTCAAAGAAAACAAAGAGTCTCGTTCACATTTTTGTGGAGAGATAATGGAACATCTCGACGAAATCGCCCAATTATTTAATAAAGTTTGTTGGATTGATGAGTAATTATTTTCGATAGTCAAAGTTTTTAATGGAAGAAATGTTTAATTTCGGAACAACGAGAATCCTCGCATAATTCCAGAAATCAAACATTGTAGCCGTCATACGGCAGTCCGTAAAGGCTTAGTGTAGAATTTTACACAGTAGGGGCAGACCAATATATTTTGATTGAAACCTTAATGTAGAACTATACTTGGTAACAATATAGGCGGTAATCGAAAATTGAATACAAAATCATAGGGAAATTATTTGCCAGCTGGATGCTGCTCCACCACACAACACTCTAGCAGCAAGGGCCTTTCTCAATGATATGACATATTTAGGTAGCTTATATTAACATTATTAGATACTTCTTTTATAGGCCCATTTAAAGGACAAATGATACAATGATGGATAAGGCATTACTTTAGCTGCCAAAAAAAGAGAAAAATGAATATAGAGAAAATGTATGAAACAAAATGGTTGAGAAAGTTTTATATTGTAAAATTAACATTAGGTACTAAATTAAGTTAAACGTAATAATTTATGTATTCAAGAACGCGGTGAACATTTCGAACATTTGTTATAAGAATTAAACTAGTTGGCAGTTATTAGAATTAAGACTTGTTTAATGTTTTTTCGTTCCGAATAAACAACAATGATGAATTACAAGGTATTGTAAATAACTTGTTGGAAGAGGAACTGTATATCTGGCAAAAATTTTACAAGAGACAAAAAAGTTTCAAAATGAAGTCAGCTAGTGTCGGAAAAACAATTGAAGAACAATTGAAGAACAGAAGGTTACAAAAATACAAACTATCATTTACGAATCACGCGCCAGTTTTAAGGCATTAAAAAAAGATAGCGTTTACGTCAAAATACGCCAACAATAGTAGTAATTCTTAGTTCTAAAATTAGTGCAAATCGATAAAGGTGTTTAGAAATTATTCCAAAAAAACCAAGAAATTTAGCACCCTGTAGCGGCAAAACGATGCAACATTGCATATAAGTAAGTTTGCCTACATTGTCTTTTTTTTGGTTAAGGAATTTGTGGTTAAGCGTTGTACGGTCACTTCAAGGACACCCTGTTTATGAAGATACTCATACCTCTGTTATCCACTAGAAACTTTATTTTTTCGTGAAAAATTCTATACTTAATAGTATGATCAGAGATAAGACCCCTCGAGGTAAAGCAATCGGGGACATATCAGATCACAAATGAATATACTATTTCGTAGAAATTTTCGAAAAATCGCTTTCTTGTGAATAACAGAGGCATTATCGATAAGACTTCTATCGGTATATTAATCTTACTGTTAATAAGATAGGCTGTAAAATTGTATCCACGTTCAATAATGAATCGATGATCGTTAAAAATTTAGTCAATATCTTTGCTCTGGGATTGAGTTTCTTTTTATTTATGTACTTTTAACATTGCTATTTAGGGTTCAATCACATTAGTGTTTAAGTTTTTGCTTCTAATATGGTTCGAAAAACAAACAATGCAGTTCCAGACTAAAGTTTGATAGTGGACTGGAAAGTTTGTACATAAGTGAACATTTTGTGTAATGCTTAGGTACAGTGGTTTATTTGACTTTTTACAGCTTATGTAGTACGTATTGTTATTTCGTAATAATAGCATTTTTAACACATCTGGAAACCTCATACGACAATATTTTCCCGTTAAACAATTTTTGAATAACATCTTTAACAATAAAGAAAGTGTATAAGGGCCTTTAGAATTTCAAAACCTCAAGTCTCCCTTAAAATATTAATATCCGCAGATGATATTTTCCGGAGGGATTTATTTCTTTTGATTTACTATTGAAAACATTGTGTATTCAGCTGTGGGAACCAGATACAAGATATTATTTGTATTTCCAATGTAACAAAGGTTTGAATCCTTTAATAAAAAAAACCGCTTCAAGGTTTTGCGGGTATGATTTACGAGTATAGGATTTTTAAATAAAAGAGCAGTTCCAATGAACAAAAAAGAAATTGGGTTGCAGCGGAGTTTTTTGTACGATATCTGATATTGGATTTATACGGGCTGATTCAAGTTAAATGTACATCATTGAAATAAACATTTTAACAACATTTATTTTATTAATTCCAATAAAATTCGTATATAAAAAATAACACTAAAGTTCGAGTATAATAAAAATGTAACTAACTTATTAAATCAAGAACGCCGCAATCGCAATTCAACTTAACACACTTAAAAGGTTCATAATGCTCGTCTTTATCTTGATCAAGACGATCGTATTTAGGTATGATTGGTTCAGTTGGTTTGATAAGCTCCTTGTCTATTAATTCCTCTAAGGCTGCTTCTCTGGCCATGGCGTCGAGGCTTGTTAAGCTACTGTGGCTATAAATAAAATAATTGAAATGTACTAATAGATGGCACCACTAAATTTGGTAAATTGCCTCCGCGCAGGTAGTACGAAAAAGGCGGACTTAATGGCCTCCCAAACAGGTAAACTGCCTCCAAAACCTTCGGGAAATTCTAATAATTTTATGACACCTACCTGTACCATATTGCAAATAACACAGGCCTACGAAGAATTTGTGATTTGACAATTTTTCTTTTTTTTAGTTAGTTTTGACGTACTAATAACCAAACCAAACGTCGGTTTTTTCTATCACATACAGTTTTTTTTTTTATAAAATTGTCACATCTGCTTATTGTACAGGGTGTTTCAGAACATGTGGGCAATCTCTCGGATTCATATAGATCTGGTGAAAATAACATCGTAAGTTCATATACTTTTTTTCCTAAGAGCCCCCCACGAGGAGATATATGCCCCAAAAGGGCGGTCCTGACAACTAGTTATTAATTGATTGCCTTTGAATCGCCCTGTATATTTTAATTAAAATTTAGTATGATCTACACTAAAGAGAGATTTATTAAATAAGCCTAACAGTAAAAGGTATAGTTCATTCTGTGGGCCGGGGATGGACTAGCTCGGGCATAAATAATCTTACATTTTTGACAGGTGTCACGCTATCGGGATTTTGATATTATTTTTGGATAGCTTACGTATTTTAACGCAAAATAGATACTCTTCGTAGATTTTGATAACCGTTCTCGAGAAAAAGACAATAACGATAATAACAATTATTATAATAAAAGGAAAATGATTGGATTTAATTAATTAAATAATTTATAACAAGGCTCAACGTGGGCTCCCTGAACTCTAACACACTCCCGGGTACGATGTACTGAAGACTGCTGCACCTTCCACAATACCCCGGCATTGTGTCTTATTTGGCGGGAGTGAAAAGCTATTCTATCTAGTAGTTCTTCTCGAGTCGCTACTGGAGTTGAATAAACTAAGTTTTTAAGATGTCCCCAAAGATAAAAATCTAAGGGGTTTAAGTCAGGTGACCAAGGTGCCCAAGCAACGGGTCCTCCTCGACCTATCCACTGATTTGGATACACATTATTTAAGTGCTCTCGAACAATAAGGCTAAAATGAGGAGGAGCCCCGTCATGAATAAACCATAAGTCTCTTTTTGTTTCGAGTGGAACATCTTCTAGGAGATTTGGTAAATTATTTTGAAGGAACTCTAAATAAAGAGCTCCGTTTAATCTAGCAGGTAACCCAAAGGGACCGACTAAATGAGTGCCTATTATGCCCGCCCAGACATTGATTGATGCAAATTGATGCTGATGTCTCGCCACTATCGTAGAATGGAGATTTTCGTCGGCCCAATGATGGAGATTGTGCGAATTGATTATGCCGTTTTTCGTGAACCCTGCTTCATCTGTGAAAAGTATTTTTCCAACGAAATTATGGTTATTCCTGTTTTGTTCTAATAACCAGGTCACAAATTGCATTCTTCGTGGAAGATCTTCAGGTATAAGTGCATGTACTTTTTGTAACTGAAAAGGATGTAGTAATTGTTCTTTAAGAATTCTAAATATGGTAGTTATAGAGCCACCTAATTGAACATGAAGTTTTCTTATACTGGTTGAAGGATCTTCAGAAATTGAATTTAAAACATTTTCCTCTAAGCCAACCGTTTGGGCCGTTCTTTGGACCCCACCGTCAGCAGAAGTTTTTGCAAGTGTGCCTACAATAATAGGGACAATGTTCTAAGTTTACGAGTATCATAGTTAGTTTGCAATTATTACCTGTCTCTCTGAGACGTTGATCGATCCCCTCAAAAGTTTTTCGATCCGGGACTCTCCGGTTTGAAAACTTTTCCGCATACAATCTCTTAGCTTCCAAAGCATTACAGCGAGCAAGCCTGTACATTAAGTGCTTATCCGCATACTCATTAAATGTGTATCCCATTTTAACCTCGGGTATTTTAAAGTTCACAGATTAAGTTTACAGTAAATATGAGTGACAAATAATTATTTGATAACTAATCTTAAAATCATATCATGACGTGACAATTTAACGAAGCCTTCTGTTACGAAAAAACAGGAAACAGGTTCGGGTAGGATTAAACGTTTTAAAGCAGACTAATGATTAAGTGGATTTTTCTCAAGAACGGTTCAACTTATCAAAATCTACGAAGAGTATCTATTTTGCGTTAAAATACGTAAGCTATCCAAAAATATTATCAAAATCCCGATAGCGTGACACCTATCAAAAATGTAAGATTATTTATGCCCGAGCTAGTCCATCCCTGGCCCACCGAATGAACTATACCTTTTATTGTTAGGCTTATTTAATAAATTTCTCCTTAGTGTAGATCATACTAAATTTTATTTAAAATATACAGGGCGATTCAAAGGCCATCAATAAAAAACTAGTTTTCAGGACCGGCCTTTAGGGGCATATATCTCCTCGAGGGGGGTTTTTAGGAAAAAAAAGTATATGAACTTACGATGTTATTTTCACCAGATTTATATGAACCCGAGATATTGCCCACATGTTCTGAAACACCCTGTATAAAAGGAATAATTTGCTGAATATTGTTTTTATTTAGGAAGCACCGCTAGTACAACAGTATTAATTGATGAACTTTTTTTAGGGAATCCCTTTATCCGAATAATCGATAAACCAGACGGAGAAAAAGCCGACGAGTTACAGGAAATCCCTGAATTTTAAGAAATACTTATATAAATAAGGTATTTTTTAGTTTCAGCGTAGCACCTGAATGATAACTTTAGTTTTTGTTTCTGTAAAGTAATTTGTTGCAAAAATGTTCCGTCGAAATTGCAAAAATAAGCCTGACGATTTTAATTATATTTGCGGTAACTTCATTGTGAAAAAGTACAAGAGAAGTATTACTGACTTTGTTATAAACCGGTATTTTGCATATTTTAAAGTAAAACTCTGAGATCAGGATAAATCTTGGCCACCGCATGTTATTTGTAAGGATTGCGAAGAAGTTGTAAAGCACTGGATTAAAGGAACAAGAAAAGTACTATCCTTGGAAATACCGATGGTGTGGAGAGAGCCCAATTACCATACAGGCGATTGCTATTTTTGCCCTTGCGACATTAAAGGTCATAATACCAGAACTTTAAAACACAGTGTGTATCCAAATATTATATCGGCAATCAGACCAGTGCCCCATAGTGTTGATATTTCCTATACCTGTATCACCAGACATTTTACAAAGTGCTAGTGATAATGATGAATTTGACGAACCCTTAGCTATTGCGGAGACTGATGTGTTTCAACCTTCTTTTTCAAGTAAAAATGTACCTCAGCTGTTTTTGCAAGAAAAGCTCAATGATCTAGTCCGAAATATAGGACTTCCCAAATACTAGAATATAGATTAAAAGATCAACACCTGCTTGCTCCATGGACTACGTTTAATTGGTATCGCAATCGCGAGAGTAAATTTGTCGAATATTTTTTAGAGCATGGACCACTTGTATATTGTACAAATGTAGCTGGCCTAGTTAGTGCGCTTGGTGCTTCCGAATATAGACCATCTGACTGGAGACTTTTTATCGACTTGTCAAAAGGGAGCCTTAAGTCAGTTCTTTTACATAATGATAATTTTTATGCTTCTGTTCCCGTGGGCCATTCGATCCAGTTAGAAGAAACCTACGAAAATCTTACAGTATTTCTTATGAGAATAGACTGCAAAAATCACAACTGGCTACTATGCGGCGACTTAAAAATGTTAGGCCTTCAGGATTTACGAAATATTCATGTTTTTTATGTGAGTGGGATAGTGGAGCTAGAAACCAACACTGGGTAAAGAGAAATTGGGAAAGTAGAGAGCATTTCGTCTCCTGAATGTAACAACGCGGTAATTTTTTATTTGTACTTTCGAGAAAATCGCTAATGTATTATTTCTTAGATTTTAGAAATTGCTTGAGGGCTACAAATTTAAATAAAATAACCCAGTTTTGTTTTATTCAACTTTATTTTTATCTAAATATTACACCAAAAGAGAAGAATAAAATAAAAAGAAGAACAAACAATTACTTTTCTAATAAAAAACAATAGTAACCCATTTTGTGCACTAACTTTTTTTACTAAATGCAAATGACAAATATGATTTAAAACATAAAGTAACAAGAAAATCGAGTCGGAAAAACTTAAATTAAACCACTTGGGGTAGAAAAAGACATCCAAAAATTTAATCTTCCTCATCCTCCATTCTACCGTGTGATACGTTAGAGTAAAAATTAAAATAGTCATGACTTAATGCCGCTGGTTTCATTGTAAACAATGACATTAGGTCTTTGTATTCGGCCTCAGTTATAGGATGACCTTAAGGATAACAGGGCAGTAAGCTAATCGATTGTCGGGGTAGAATTTTTTTTGCACAGTCAACTCGTCTAAAATTCTCTGCTTTAAAAGAATCTTTACAGCCGTATTAATAAGCATTTTTCTTCCGAAACTGGAACCAACAGAGCTTTTGAAACAATACAGGCTTATTGTTTATGTCTATTTTTTTCATGGTTAGGTGGGTATCAGCAAATGCTTTCCAATTAGAGAAATCATGAATCTGAATATCATGCACTTTATAGGGTTTCTCTCCCTTTTTCTTTCACTTCTTGCAAGAACTTTCCAGTCACCTGGCCAAAGTGCTTTGCCAACTCTTTCAAACTCAGTACCAATAGCGCAGTGCATGGAATCCCACTCTATCTCACCGCGACTAGGCGTTAAGAACTGCATACATGCACATTGCCACCACATACTTGTTTAAGTTTTGTCCTCCACAGCGATCACTAAAACACCTAACTTCTTCTATGGAATTTGAAAGGGATTAAAAGCAACGAAACAAAATGCCAGCTATTTCAGAACTTCCTCTACCCCCCCGGCATTCATTCCAAATGAAACAATCGCCTTCTTTCGAAATAACATCGTAAACTGTGAAATTGTAAGTAGCTAATCGCCGTTTATAAAACAACGTATTATTGGTGGGGTCACTAAGACAAAGCAAAACTAGTTGCAAGTCAAAATTGCAACTGACAATTTTATTGTTAGTAGCAGCAGCTTTCTTGTCCAGATTTGCTCCTCTACATCCATCTGATGTTCTTCATAATCTTTCTTCATCTCTTTTGTTGGCTTAGTTGCGCTATTGACAGCCATGCGGACTCGACACTAGTCTTTTCTTTGGCCTGTGGAACCCCAGATAAATTTATCTCTAAAAATATCCCTGAAGGTGGATAATTTCGCCGTTGCTTTTCCATGTTCTCGACACCACTGGACAAACATTCTGTACATAGTTGCTAAGTTCAATAAGTCTGAATTAGCACGAATAAAATCTCTTTGGCGTGAGTAGTTTTCCAGTTCGTAATAGGCTTCAAAATTTTTTAATCTCTTAGACTCGGGGATTGTAAAACGTTATTACTATAACGAATATTAATAAGCAATTGAAATTACAAAAAGAAAACGAAAGAACTTGCTATTTAGGGTAGTAATGGGCTGATTTCGCCCTCACTAGATTAAAATTTTTAAGTCCAGTGGCATTCCGGAAAGCATCTTAACTTAGATTTTTGACAAATATGTGCGCAATTTATTTTTTTGCAATTTTTGTATTTTTTTCTCATTGGGTAAATAAAACTAGAACTTTTTTATTTTTAACATTTTTTTTTTGCATTTGAGAAAAAAACATAAAAATCACTTGCAGTTGCAATCAATAAAAATAATTTTGTGTTTTATAAATAAGTAAAAAATGTTTTTCTTGTTGTCCATGGACATGGAATAAAGTAATTTTTATTTATGATTAGGCAATTAAAATTAAACGAAATTCATTTTGAATTTTTTTGCACAGATTAACTGTTTTCAATAAAACAAATAACGTTGTAACCGTGTTTTGAAAGTAACAAAAAAGTAAGAGTGCCATGGAAGGAAAAACAATTGTTCAAACAAATTTGACTTTAATATAACTGACATGACTTTAAACAGGACATACGTAACTAATATTTAAAGTGTTTTTAAAGAGTTTTAAGCTATAATTGATTCAAGACCAACGTGAATCGTTTCCTGCGTACACGCACCGCTCCTAGAGCGCCATAAAGGATTTATCCTGTAGTGCTGTGCCTTATCATAAAAAAAAAAAAATAAATAAAAAAAATAAAATAAAATATATATATATATATAAAATTCGTTACCGATATTACAACAAAATGGTTCAGTTTACAAACTCAGAAATGGCCGATATATATTTTATCTATGGAATAGCCGAAGGCTAGATGCATTTATCAAGAGAGATATCCTCATCGCATTGTACCAAATAGACAAACATTTGTAAGAAAACATGAAAGGCTGTGCGAATCAGGCACATTCCAAAGGTCGGCTGCTCTTATTGGGAGACCTGCAACAGTAAGAACAGTGGATGTGGAGGAGGCAGTTTTACATGAAGTTAAGCGTAGCCCCGATACAAGTGCACGCAAAATTGCACAACAATTAAACATTTCTTGCTTCACTATATGGCAAGTTTTAAGGGAATATCAACTCTATCCTTACCACATACCTACAACGTGTTCAAGCGTTATTACCTGCGGATTTTCCCCAACGAATTGCTTATTGTACTTGGCTTTTGCAACAACAGGTAGCATCTCCGAAATTTCTATCCCATATTATGTTTAATGATGAAGCGTATTTTTTTCGAAATTCAATTATGAACTTTCATAAAATCATATCTGGGCTGAAGAGAATCCCCATACGGTTTTAGAAAATAATTATGAACAACAGTTTTACGTGAATGTTTGGGTTGATATTGTGGGTGATTATCTCATTGGACCTTATTTTTTATCACCGAGAGTCAAGGGTATAGTCATTTTTTAGAATTTGTGTTACCTGAACTATTGGAAAAGGTCCCACTGCCAGTAAGAGGAGCAATGTGGCTCATGTACGATGTGCCCCCACCTCACTTTAGCATAATAGCACGTCTATTTCTGGATGCAACTTATGGAGAAAAGTGGATCGGTCGCACAGTCATTGCCATCCAGGTCACCGGATTTAAGTCCCTTAGATTTTTTCCTTTGGGGGCATTTAAAGTGCCTCGTTAATGAAACTCCAGTCAACACTGAAGAAGAATTAATCCAGTAGATACGGGTTTCATGTGATCAGATAAGACATACGCCAGGGATACTTCAACGTGTTCGGTAATCAATGTTAAGACGAGGTAATGCTTGCATTGAAGTTGAAGGAGGACATTGTGACCAATTGTTGTAAGTGCAAGATACGAAATGCTAAAAATAAAAAAAGTTGCACTTTTAGTTGACCAATGCGGAAAAAAATACAAAAATTGCAAAAAAATCAGTGTCGCACATATTTTTTGTCAAACATTTTAGTTAAGATGCCTTCCAGAACACCACTGGACTTTCAAATTTTAATCCAGAGAAGTCTAAATCAGCCCCTTATTACCCTAAATAACGCTGACAAATTTCAACAATATCGGCCTAGGGATTATTAAGATATTTACTAGGAAACGATTTTTCTTATGAAGTTTGACACCCTGTATCTGAAAAACGAAGCATTAACGGACCTATGTTTATATAAAATTTTCGTCTAAGAATCACTTAAAGAATCACCCCTTGAAGTTTGACTACGTACAACACCCTGTATTCTTAAAAACTTTAAAACTATAAAATACTTAGGTGCTATATTTCAGATTAATTTCATATTTAAAAAATTTTTGAACACCTTGTATGCTTTATTAAAACCTTGATTCAGCCAACGATTTCGTTTTTCAAAGCGCTTGTAAGTGGGTAATATTTTTATTTTCATATTTGAAAATTGTTGATTTCCGTCATACCTAAAGCTGGATTTATAAACTTTGTCGCTGCGTTCAGTTCAGTTCCGCTCGGTTCACTTCAGTTTCGCAGATTTAAATAAACGAAAACATACCAATCTATTAATAAACTTCGTTCATTCTCGCTGTTTGTTATTCGCGTATATTCACGTATTTATTTTATAATAGTTTCTAAACAAATTCAATTAGAAGTCCAAAAACACACAAACCAAGTAAAACCACAAAAAAAAAACAAGGGATAACCAAATTTAATGTCAAAATAAATTAAATAAGCTGGGTTGAAAATGCGTGAGGTTACCGCAAGTTGATCAAGTTCATAAATTAGAAAATCTAGTGCAGCGAACTCTGGCGAAGTACCCATCAGCGAAACTGAACTGACCGAAACTGAACTGAGCGCAGCGACAAAGTTTATAAATCCTACTTAATGAATGTTCACTATAATCTAAATGCCAAGGTTCTAACTTAACGAAAGTAACCTAATAGTTTTGATGAGTATTTGTTACGCGTGATTTTTGAAAGACCGTATATTTTTATGGCTTGAAGTTAAAAGCTTATATTTTTTAATAAAGTATGGGGTTGTAGATCTTAGTATTTATTATTAGTTTTAACTAAATTCCATTCTTGAAAAAAGATCTTCATGCATAAACAGGCAGACAACAAGGTAATCCTACAAGGCTGTAGTATTATCCTTTTGATCTACAGAACTCCAAGAATACCTTTTTAACATATCATTTTGTAGATCCGTAAAAAATATGGCTTGCCTACTTCGTATACAAACACATTTTTAAATAAATTTAAAATAAATAAATTAAAGCTCACCCCCAGAATACGCTCATTAACAAGCCAATAACTCCTCCACCCAACACAGTTACCGCACTTATTGCTAATTTGATATACAAGATAATTGACAGTTTTTTTCTTTCTTTATACGACAGCTGATTTACCTTTCTCTTAGAATTACTATTCATTTTGACAAAAATGTCCTGTTTTCGTTTTAAATGTCAATGTCCTTGGACTGTCAAAGAGCAATTATAGGCCGCGTTTATATTCAAAATCAAATTCAAATCCTTTATTGCACCACATATCTTCCAGAGTGATGACGTTCTCCAGATGAAAGAATTTTTAAATATTGTCGTCCGAGGGACACTAACTTGAATCACATACGGGTAGGCTGTAGTGGCTCGTCGTGTATTTCTACCATGCACCGCTCTGGGTGGAATCAAGCAGGCAACCTCTGTTGAGGACTTGCCATGAAATTATTTGTAAAATAGACTCAAGTCGCCAACCTGCTTTCGATGTTCAAGGCTTTCCAGGTTGTCTGCAGATCATGGTCACCGATCAAGCGAATAGCTCTTCTTTGAATGGAATCTAGCAATTTCAAGGTATGTTTAGGAGCAGAGCCCCAAATATGCGACCAGTACTCCAGCGATGGTCGAGTTTGGGCTTTGTAGAGCATCAAAAGTTGTTGGGGTGTATAGAGGTTCTTAGTTCGGAAAGGTACTCCAAGCTTCTGCGATGCTGCCTTAGCAATGGCCGCAACGTGACTATGCCAAGATATATGACAATACAAACGGACCGAACAATTGCGCCCGCTACTCGGAACAGTGCCAACCATTTCAAGGTAATGGGTGTTCATATTCTTTGAAATCAAATAAGCCGTTGAAATTGCTAAAAGCAAGAACGCATCATTTTAATGATTAGTTAAATCTTTATATGTATAGCATCCACCCTGGGTCTTGATTGAGTTTTTACGTCAGGATATTCCTTTGACATCTATTGTTTCATCGAAGACTTTTTAGGTCTTGTCGCTTAGTTTTGAATTTTGATTCGGCTATTGCTTTATTTATTTGTGTTGTGTACCGTTTATGAAGGATGGAAAGCTGCATAGTTCTTGGCGCTTGTTACCTGCCTATTAGACGATCATGGTAGAGCATCTCTACTGTATACTCATAGTGCTTCTCTACTGTTAGAGATTTATGCCAACGGGGAGCCAATCTTTCGTCAGTTTGTATATAGAGTTTGGTCTGACCGTCGTATGTGAGTCTGTTAATAGTATATTGGTCGATCCGTCGGTACGTCTGTAATAGTCTTTGATTTAAAAAGAATTCGTTGATTATGGGTATTCGAAAGTCCTGATGCAAAACACGGTTCATTGTATATCTTGGAGCTTGCGATGAGTTTCAGCGCTCTATTTTAAATCACCTGGAACTTATTCAGCTCGTAGTTACTTATATTGCACCATAAGTAAGTACCGGCCTGACCAAGACCTTGTAGGGGTTAACTTTGGTTCGATTACTAAGTCTACTCCGCCTGTGAAGAAGGAAGTAGATTGAGCTTAATTGACGCAATGCTGACATGATTATTTTAATTGAATTTAACCTCCAGTTCTTTGATCGAAGATAAGTCCCAGGTTCTTCACTTCCTGGCATCAATTTATTTGAACTCTACCGACTCTGAGCCTCCTTTCGGGCCGTCTAACCCGACTTTTGGAGGAAAATATGACTTTTGTCTTGAAGGATTGAAACGAATTTTTCAATTAGTAAGCCGTTCTTCCAATTGGTTTACATGGCGCTGCATACGTGTGACGACTAGCCACGGTTGTTTAGAAGTTAAAGTTATTGCAGTGTCTTCAGCGAAAAGATAAAGCTGCGCTTGCGTATCCCTCGGAATATCATGCGTATAAATGTTATACAGCTTCGGGGAGAGAGGTGACCCTTGCTGCACTCCCGCCCTGATGTGATTATTCAAAGAAAGTGCGTTCTCCGACGAGACTGCAAGACTTCTGATCTCCAGAAACGAGCCTACTACCTTGATAAGGTAGTTCGGAGCTCCGTGTTTTGTTAATTTCAGTAAAATACCATTATTCCAGCCTTGTCAAATGCATTGCTAACATCAAGGAAGACCGCCCCCGCCCCCGTGTGATCACTTCCAAGGGCGTACCAGTCAATGGATCAAAGGGGGGCAAGATCCGAGAGCGGATGGGAGAAATATGACTTGTAGGGACACATAAATACAATGATTAAAATGTTTGTTAAAGAAAAGGTTTTATTTTAAGAAAAATTTATAAAAAAAAATGAAAGGAAACTAAAACATTAAGAGAAAATTAATTAAAACATAATATTCTCTGGTTTTGGCCAAAATTTGTTTTTTTCCTAAATGAACTATCCACAATTCAAGAAATGATGAAGTTTTCAAACAAGAGAAGTTTAGGCATATTAAACGAATTGGAAAAAGCCTACTAATTGAAAACAATTGAATAATTGAAGCGTTCGGACGAATAACGGTCTATGTTACATTTTGAAAGTTAGGAGGAAAACGATTTTTAGAATCTATTGTTTTTCATAAATTTTAATAAGCGGAAATGTAACATAGACCGTTATTCCACAATTAAAAAGACAACTAGCTTTTTGAAATAATTTTAATAATATTAAGTTTTAATAGTAATTATGTAGAAAAAAACCAATTACTTAAATATTTTTGGAATAAACAAAGTGATATAAACGAAACTAATATTAAAAACAAACTTAAAATACTTAAAAAATCATTGCTGTGGTAGTGATCTATAAAAATGAGCATATTCGCTTTTCATATATGGAATCATTTTTAATAAATCTTTTTTCTTATTTTGTGTAATGGGCAGTAGTTCATTATAAAGTGATTTTAAATCTTCCGGCTTTTTTTTGACTTCCTGCTCCTATATTCTTGACCTGAATCTCTAAGATTTTTGCGCGAGACATCCTTCCAAGTTCTTAGGTTTATATGCCTGGTTTTTCTTTTTGATTTATTCAGCCTACTAATATCACTAGGAAACAACCGCACAGGTCTGTTTTCGACCATATTGTTGTCTTCGTTCATATTTAATACAAATTACAACGTAAATAAACAATAAACAGATGTTAACACAACGGCGTTCTACACAACAATGAGTAACGCAAAAATAATCCGCACACTGCGCCGACTGTAACATAGACCGTTATTCCAACTCGATATCATGTGTTGAGAGTCGCCAAAAGTGGCATACTAGCTACATCTAATGGTATATCAACAAACCAAACAATTTCGTCGATAATAAAGACTACATAGACCATTATTCCAATTAAAACTAGATTTTAGAAAAATTCGAGCATAGACCGTTATTCGTCCGAACGCTTCAATTGTATGCGAGCGAAAATATTTGGAATAAATACGGTAGTTTCGGGAAAAAAAGAAAAAAATGTATTACATATACCGACAAAATATAGCTCAATAAAGGACACACAGTTGAGAAGGTATGGCAAAATCTTATGGATGGATTTTCGCAAGGACTAAGAAATCCTGATGAAAAAGGTCGTCGTCTTATAGGATCAGGTTTTAAGAGATATTGAAATAAATTTAATTTAAAAAAAATTATGTGACGTTCCGACGAAATTTCATAATTTAATATTTTTTTCAATGCACACACCACTGGAATTCATTTTCCTGACGACGCCGACGCACAACTTAGCCGGTGTTGTGCACTCCAAAAAAATATAAATATTTTCCTTACAAGTATAAACAACATTAAGAGCTACGGCAAGGTGATGAAGAACGGAGAATGGTATTCTGTTTTGAGGTAATGGAAAGAGCAAATAATAATAGGGATATTTTAAGAAATATTTGTTTTAACGATGAATATCATTCACCCTCAACAA
Organism: Polydrusus tereticollis; assembly: GCA_963920685.1. Taxonomy (NCBI): domain Eukaryota; kingdom Metazoa; phylum Arthropoda; class Insecta; order Coleoptera; family Curculionidae; genus Polydrusus; species Polydrusus tereticollis. The sequence goes on from OY987333.1 coordinate 91,756,540, forward strand.
CGAACCAAATGTTCAAAATTGCCGGTATTGGAGCCAAGAAAACGAACATGTTCTTGTTCATACTTGAACGCAGTATCCACAAAATATAAATGTTTGGACGGGAATTGTAGGACAGCACATTATCGGACCATTTTTAATGGTAGGCAACCTTACAGCAGTAACCTATTTGGACTTACTACAAAATCGAATTGAACCCGCACTAGAAGAAGTTGTACGCGAAAATTAGGAGATCTGGTATCAAATGGATGGTTGTCCTGCCCATAATTCTCTCATGGTTAGGGAATACTTGCAAAATATTTTTAACGGAAATATTATTGACCCACGTCATCTAATCCTTTGGCCAGCCAGGTCTCCTGACCTTTCGCTAAACGACTTCATTCTGTGGGGTCGCTTAAAAAATTTTATTTATAAAGATGCAAAATTTGAAAATCTAGACCAGCTAAAAAACTTATTTCGTTAGAATGTGACAGAATTTCTCAATATCAACTCAGTAATGTTAGAAATGAATTTTATGATCGGTTAGGATATTGTTTAGCTGTTAATGGAGGGTTGTTTGAACATCTAATTAATGTTTTTGTGAAAATCTGTAGTCTTAGGTATGTTATGTTAAATTAGAGGCATGGTAAGAAAAACATAATGGTGTCTCTTATTTTGGATGTGTCATTACCGGATTGGTAAAACGAAAATGTGTTCTTAATATTTGACAATAGCGTCATAGAAATTATTTGCTGCTGTTTGCTGTATTACCTAAACTATTAATTGAATAAGATAGGATTGGCTTATTAAAATTTATTCAAACTTGGCACATGGGTTTACTATATCGGCCTCTTCAAAAAATTTTAATACAAATTTTTTCTAAAATGTAAAGGGGAGCCAATATTTAGCCACCTCAATATGCTAGTGATGAATCACTGACAGAAATTTTGAACTTGGAGTACTATAGGTGTCAATGTATCTCTAATCTCTATCTACGTTTCATATTTCTTAAATCTCTAGGGGGGGGGGGCTGCTGCCCCCCCCCCCTTCCCTTCCTTGGCGACACCCTTGCTCCGTTCTATTGATCCCTCCATTATGTTGGACGTGAGTCTCGTTGTCTGCCTAACTGTGCAATATTCGCTTCTAAAACCGAAGCATTCGTTAGGTAAAACGCTATGCTCGAACACAAAATTGTTTATTTGAGCTAAAATCAGCTTTTCTGCAATTTTTTCCAGGCTTGATAACAGGCTTGTAGCTTGAGGGCAAAAATATTATAGCATGTAGACGAACCAAACTTTAGATGTGCGTTTAATATATACAGGGTGTCCGATGCGTATATGGCATAATCTCAGAAGCGTATAGGGGAGGTCAAAAAAACCCTAATTTGTCGTAGAAAGAAAAATCCTAAAGTGCCTCTTAACGAAGTTAGAGCGCCCCAAAAGGGTACCCAACGACTTACCTTTCCAGCTCTAACTTTGGAGCCGACATTTATTTTTAATGAGTTTTATCAGGGAAGTCAGAAATGGACTTGTCACCGCACTCGTTGGGCCAAAATTTAGAGAGCTATATGTTAAAACTTTTTACAATGTTAGATGTACGCGTCGTTTGCCTAACTGTGCAATTTTCGGCTCAAAAAGCGAAGTGCTCGTTAGGCAAAACATTGCGTGCAAACACAAAGTCATTTAGACGACTTGAAATGATTTTCTCGGCTGTTTTCCCTATATAGGCTGGATAATAGACTAATCGGTCTGTAACTCGATAACGCCGTCGGATTCTCACCATTTTCTTGTATCAAGATTAGTTTGGCGTATTTCCACGGTACGGGAAATGGCCTTCTTCGATTATAGACTGGGATATGTTTGCTACATTCTGCAAAACTCTTCGCTTTTTTAGTATTCAAGACACTTACTAGGGAATTTACTTCATTTGCAGTGACTCAAGGTAAGTCCTGCAGCGGATGATTTATCGTCCCATAAAATTGTATTGTTCTGGTGACCCTCTCATCACGTGGCGCATCGTTGGTTAGATTTTCGCTGAATTGCTCAAAGAGTTTATCTGCGAGCAATTCAGCTTTATCAATAGCATCAATCAGAACTTTGCCTGTGTTCTGGTTCTTCAGGTACGACATGGGAGCGCGTGAGCCACTAATCAAAGTACTTGTCATTTTGTAGGGATAATTGTCTTCCATAGACAGAGTTTCGATTTTGTCGTCCCACAGGTTCGACTGTTTTTCTACCAGCGTTAGTTTTATTAAATTCGCTTCTCTGTTAGCTTCCGCCTTGATGCGAGGATCTCCAGTACGATACGCCCTATTTTTCAATCTATTTTTAACTCTAATTCGATTTCCAATATCGTCTGTTTAAGCTCCCTATTTTGAATACCCGAACGCTTTTGGAACAGATGATTGTGCCAACTCCACGTTCATCTCGATTGTAATCTTGTTCACGCCAATATTAATATCTATTGAGCCACGCAATGATTGTGCAGCTGCTCGATATTTTTCATAATGTTGTTATACCGTAACCAGTTTGTTGTGGTGTGGGTAACAAAACCTCGGCCTCTCTCAACCTCTGTTGGACTATCGCCGGTATATGGCCAGAACTTAGATCACAAATGACTGCTGGCTGTGACATCTGCAGTGCATTCTTTGTTACAAAAATTCTCGAGATATCTGAAAGACCACGACCGAAGCAGTGAGTGTCGTCCTCCGGTGGTAGAATATAATAATCTAGATGGTCTGAAAAATTGTATAAGGTGCGGCCACTTAGATTAGTATACCTACAACTCCAAACCGTATGTTTGGCGTTGAGGTCGCTCCCCATATATAGTCGTTGTATTATTATTATTCAAATCTTTTGCAAACAGTTGCCAGTGAGACCTACCGATGGGCTAGAGTGTGTCCATACAACTGACAACGATGCATGGGACTGGAAAAAAAACGGGTAGCGCGAGCACGTTGCAATTCGACTCTAATAAACATTTGGTCTAAATATCTTACTTTAAAAATTGATTTTTCCGATCCCGGTAAGAAAGGCAACACCAGCCAGAGGCAGTGGAGCGCCGCTGCGACTGTGCCAGCGTATCACCCTTCTGGAATTAAAACCTAATTATTTTAAGGCATCCCTTATTTTATCTTTTGTCCTGGTTTCCAGGACGCAGTACAACATGTAACTCTTTTTCGTCCTGGAATCTAAACGAGTAATGATAGAGATCAGGGCCGGCGTTACACTGTTATCTCCAGTGGGTAGTAAGGGTATACAGAGAACCACGTGCTCGCCGAACGTATGTACATAGCGGCCAACTTCCTTTCCTTTCCAACGTCCACTTGGTATTACTCGCGGTGTGTGTGTGTAGGATAGGACCGATCGGATCGATGTATATTGAGGATTGTACGCGTGCGCGTCATGCGCGCGTGACAGTTCGCAGCAGTTTTCAAATTTTACGTTTTTTCGAAAGTTTCGAGGGTAATTACCCACACGAATATTTTCGAGGGGGTAGTACTACCCATACTACCCACGTCAACCGCCGGCCCTGTTTACAGATCTTTCAATGTTAAGTAATTAATAATTTTGTGGTAATCCACGGTCATGGGCGGATGTATTTTTACACCCTCTGGTACAGTGACAGCGCGACCGTAGTCAATTTTCAATTGCATGCGCAGTTTCATCTCCCTATATGGGATTTTCGTGGAAATTTAAATCCGGCCACATCAGTGAAAAATATTTTACTTAGGTATACCATTGGGGTCTAGATGCCATTTTTGTCATAGCCATTGTTATAATTGCATCATTGGTCTAAAATCTTTGAATTATAGGGCCTGAACTCTTTGAATGTGGAATGAGTAAAGACACTGTAAATGAAAAAATTCTAAAACCGAGCTCCTTGGAATACCCTCATGCACAGCGAGCCTTCGGATTCTTAATACGGGGTCTACCAGTAGAGTCATTTGGGACTACTTAAAATTCTTAGTAATCAGAGGTGCCAGTTCGCAGCGTTGAAGAATTAGACAAGCGGGTGTTTCCTGGTTGTGAAGTTATAAGAATTAAACCTGATATTTTTAGAAAAGTTAAAAGATCTATGACAAAACGAGTTTGAGGATGCATCGATATGATATTCATTTTAAACACTTATTATAAAACTTGTGATAAAAAAAAAAGGATCTACAAATTTAGGCCCATCGTTATTTATTACTTTCATATTAATCAATAAAAAAATTGTTATTCAGAAAAACCGGTTAAATGGGGGCAAAGTTGTGCAATTCGGTGCTGATTAAAATGCCGCTTTAAAAGCTTTAAAATTCCGGATACTTGCCAGGACCGGACTGACAAATGTAAAATGAATTTTAAAAAAATAAGCAAAGGGAATTCATTATTATAAGAAAGTCATACTGTCATTACATTTTGAGGGTAGGGGAGTTTAAAAATCGGTACAAAAAATCCAGGTCCGTATTTAAAAAAATAAAGTTGATCCTGGCCGCTCGGAGACGAAACGTCGGATCTTTAGTTTAACAACGTCATATTGTAGAGGAGAAAAGTTGCAATGACAAGGTGTCACTTATTTTTAAATAGTAATTCAAATGAGCTCAGCAAAAAATAAGAACGATTTTGCAAAATTTCGTTTTTTTTCGAATAATATCGGCAGTATTCGGAATTTTAAAACTTTTAAGGCGGCATTTTAATCAGCACCGAATTGCACATTTTTGCCCCCATTTAACCTTTTCCCTAACTCCTATGGTTTCCGAGATTCCAATGCTCGTATGTCGAATTTGTAACACCTTGTATTCAGGGTGATCCTTAAGTACATGAAGAAAATATAGGATATAATTCCATATGCCCTAAAATGCTTACTCTCTAAGATACAGGGTGTTAAAATAATTTTAAAAAAGAATTGTCTTTTTTTTTAACTTTAAAAGTCCTTGAAGATACGGTAATGTTGTATTAAACTGCACGTTTTCATTAGAAAAGGTTTTGCTTACTTCCACCAGTGGCGTGCATGAAGATACCATCAATATTTTTTTCGTGAAAATATTTGATACGACACTGATTTTTTTAACTAATTTTTATGCATTACTGATACAAGCTGAACAAAAGTCGTATCTGCTATGTTTTTGAAAAAAACAGTAACAAAGAATGGAAAAAATTATAAAATTGTAAAAAAAAACTATGTTAAGACATCGCTGATTCAACTTTTTTTCAAATTAGGCCTTTCAAAAGTTTCTCTAAATCCAATTTGTTTCGTGTTTAAATTTAGATTAATTAAGTTGATTATTATTGTAAAAAAAATTTTGAGTAAATTACTTGTAGTATAAATAATTAATAACATATTTTGTACTTATTTAATTACTAAACTAATTTTGTTTAGTTTATATTCGTACTGCATCAGAGTTCTCTTTAAAACTACTTTTTTTTCACAAAAAAATATTCACGCCGCTGGTGGATGATTAAAATGATGTCAGGAATCATCTCCTAGATTTTCTTTATGTACTTAAGGATCACCCTGTATAATATTAACAATTCCTACTTTTTAAAAATGAAAACTTTCCACCTTAGTAAATGTCGACATTCATTGAATAACCAAGATGTATGTTTCAATATTATTGCGGCTTCTCTCAATTGAGAAGGAGTACAAATGATTTCTTCTGAATCGTTGATTGTCTTCATAAACACTTTTTTGATGACAATATATCAGAAATGTAACGAATTTAAGTTTGTATGCTTGGCTTGTTTAGTACCATTGTAACCATAGTCAAAATATCAACTTGACGTTTTTTCTAATTTGTGGATGGTGGTGAAGCTGTGGTTATACTTATATTGTTAATTTCTCACATAATTATTTATATTCATCACAAAGAAAACATCATTGGCTTTCATTTTTAGTAAATAAAATAGTATACATACCTCAGTGAGAAGTTTCATTTCGCGCTACGCGCCTCCGTTAACCATCCTTTTCTCTCCACAAGAATGAAACACTTTCCACCTCGGTATGTAATATTCTATTGTTCTAGTAAAGATTGAAATAACACTGTATTTACTAGATTATGATTTTGGAACGTCCTTCGCTGGTGATTTTTTGCCTTGGCAATTTCAAAATTTTGTAATTAAAAAGAAATAAAAGACAAGTAGTTTCTTAGTACTAGTTGCTAAAAATGGGAAAGCAGTAGTAGCAAGTGCGCCGTGAGCTGAATAATTTAATCCCAGATTTTATTTGAATGACTAACCTTAATTAACGAATAAATATTAATGCCGTGATGAGCACTGCTTAATAAGCGAAACCGCAAAGGAACCAAAAATAAACTATTGGAAGTAAAAAAGATGAATTAAATTAAGTAAATGATTTGACTAATAAAATATAAGTAGCCCAGCTATAGGCACCTAAAGAGAGCCATTAACCTTAAGTGGAGAACCAAGGTAAAGTCGCTTAAGTTAGGTAGGTAGTTTCATACAGTAACCAAAACATTTTACTTCTCCCCTCTTCTACAGATAAAATTGTAATTAAATATGCGATATAAGTTAGTATTAATAGGCAAAATTTTATGATGTAATATAATAGTAACAATATTGAATTGTCACAGTCTCATGAAACATCGAGAACTACTTGAAAACCACCGTGTAAAAATATCTAAAAGGTTCTTTCTTGCATGTTTGTAATATTTTATATGCTCTAGTAAACATTTTAAATAAAAATTCGGGCCATTTTACTAGCGCTTTCTAATGAAAATAAAGCTGAAATACCGGTCATGTTTTTATGTATGAATTTTATTTCTCTTTGTAGGTATGCACCCGGAACGAAAACCTTGCCCAATATTGATTCTCTGTGTATTCAACTATAAAGTATCTCGGGTGCAACAAAAGAAATTGGTTTTAGTACAAAAATGCTGCTTTCGCCGTTCGGATGGGCAGAAAATATTTTAGGAACCATTGATCTTCACTGACAATAAAATAAAAAGGCCACCCTCAATTAATTATTAGGTAAAATCAAGTAATTCGTATACATGGTGTTTCAGAAAACATGTGCCATCGCTTGTGTGGTAATTTATTACACAAAAATAAGACAAATAGTTCCCATCACCATAGGTCCGCAACCGCTTTAATTTTGAGATACAGGGTCTCAAAATTAAAAAAAAATCTGTTTCTCCTTAATATTGTTGAGACCGCTTTAGATATCATTTTGAATTTTAGTAGGTACTAACTAGGTATAAAAACACATTTATTTCACAAAGAAGATTTGCTCTAGTTTTACCAGTGGCGTCCGCGCTAACTTATATTTTGATATTTAAAAAAAAAAATGATACGCCACTGTTTTTCTTCGAAATAAATATTATTTTCAATATTGCGCTTTATCACTTACCAAAAATGGCCTTAAGACTTTTCTTCGTGAGACCAACGGTTTTCGATTTAACAAATAAGTTATATTTATTTGCATATCGCTATGCCCATATCAGAGTCTGATAAAATTGCATTAATCTCCTAAACAAAGCCCAAATCAAAAAATTATCAAATCGCACTAGACATTAAACTGCCTACAGAACCGCGTTATCAAAAGCGAAACCGGCAGTGGCGTACATATTTTTTGCTCCGTTTAAAAATTGTAACACTCTGAATCTCAAAAATAAAGCGGTTGCGGACCTATGCTGATAGTTATTTTTTGTCTTATTTTTGGGTAAGGGATCACCACACAAGCGATGGCATATGTTTTATGAAATACCCTGTATACAGATCACAAATTGAATGCTCAGCATTTGACTCTCGTGAACTGTAAGATAAACAGCATCGGTTAAATTAGATACTTGCGCATTTTTGTGCTCCCTAACAACGAAAACCTACCCAAAAACTGGAAACTGTTTTTTGATACATTTGAATATTTTGGAGTTATTTATTTATTTTTTTTAATAATTTATAACATTTATACAACAACAATTAACATATATAGTTGCTTTCGAACATATAGTGCGAAAGGTAGCTCTAGCACCAGGTGGTGCTCCGAACAAATACTTACTACCTTCCCTTCGTCTCTGACTTGCCTTGGACGCTACCTGGTTTGATATAAATCCGGAGCAGGAATATATTATATCGAATACCTTTTTTTATTGGAAAACCATACGATAATAAAATTAAGAAAATTTGCCTTCACCTGTTTATTCACCATAGGGTAAGAATGGGGGTTTTAAAGTAAAGTAGCTGTAGTATGTTGCTTAAAGCGAGAGAGTAATAAATCATTATTAAACTATAAAACCCAGTGGTCTTCGCGCTATTCTATAGGTGTAGTTGTTGAAATCATTTCAGTGCAACAATGTTAACGTTGAAGATGTTTGGGTTAAAATAGTTTTCTTTTCTCAAAATATTTATATAAATACCATGTATGTACCCGATAGTATGTCACTACAAACATATGAAGATATTTTTGATAATATAGAAAATAGATTATTAGATTTAGACTCAATTTATATCTTAGAAGGAGATTTTAATATACCAGGTCTAGCTACAATTACGGAAAGAGACAATTTAACTTTAATTAAAAGACGCTATCTAAACTTTATACAGCTTATAAACGCCAAGCAGTGCAATCATGTGCGTAATGGTTTAAATAGATACTTAGATTTGGTGCTTAGCAATGGATGTATTTCTCTGGAGAGGTGTGATACTCCCATGATCAAAGAAAATATAAATCATCCCTCCTTATTTTTTAATCTAGAAATAAATATTAATGCAAATGTTTATAATCCAGAAAAAAATTTTAATCCGAAGTTTAATTATAAAAAAGCAGATTTTTTAAAACTGTATAACTTATTACAAAAAGTTAGCTGGAACGAATTAAAAAATAGTTCGAATGTGGACGTTGTTGTTGATAAATTTTCTGAAATTTTTTATACTATATTACATGAATGTGTTCCTACAGCTAAAAAAACTAACAGATTTTATCCACCATGGTTTACAAAACAAATAATTTTAGACTTGAAAAGAAAAGACGAATATCGCAAAAAATTTAATCGATTTAAAAATGTACTGGACCATCAAAATTCTATTTATCTTTGAGCAAAATCAAAACGCGATATTAACACAGCCCACAAAAATACCTAAGTGAGGTCGAACAGAGTATAACTAGTAATTCACAAAATCTTTGATCCTATGTAGCAAAAACTAGATTAAACACAGATACATCTAATTCTATGACTTACAGGGGATTAACTATCACAGATAATAAGGCCGCGGCGGAAGCCTTTGCCGATTATTTTTTGAGCCTATATTCAACAGAATCTGGGAAATATGGCATTGAGTTTTTCGATGGGGAGATACTTACAAATTCTTGCTTGAACATAAATGTAATTAGCGACAATGACATACTTAATGCATCAAAAAAATTGAAACAAAAAAAAAATCGGGTACCGATATGATCCCCTCCTATATATTTAAAGCCTGTATATACCTTTTATTAGAACCTCTTAATATTATATAACCTAATACTAAAAAATAATACTTACCCTTTACTCTGGAAACGTTCAAAAATATGTCCAGTTTTTAAAAATGGTAATAGGGAAGAAATACAGAATTACCATAGCATTAGTTTGTACACCAAGCAAGCTTTTTGAATCTATTGTTTATGAAAAAATCTTTAATCACATATCACATTGTATAACTGACAAGCAACATGGATTTCTACCAAGCAAATCCACAGTAACCAATTTACTTGGTTTTGTGCAAGAAGCAAACGTTGTGATTGAAAAAAATAGCCAAACAGATGTTATATTTACAGACATTAGCAAAGCATTTGATAAAGTCGACCACGATATTTTGCTTAAAAAATTGCACTGTTACGGACTTTCTAATTAACTCATTAAACTATGCGCATCTTATCTAAGTGGTAGAAAACGATATGTAGTAGGTATTCAAAGGTGGGGAATCGCGCGAATTTTTAACCAGATCGGGTGTGTCTCAGGGATCGAACTTGGGACCTCTATTTTTCTTAATTATTATGATAAATGATTTGCCGGAGAGTATTTGAAACTCGGAGTGCGCACTATTCGCAGATGACTTTGAATTATATAAAGAAATTAAAACACAAGGTGACGTAACCCTTCTTCAAAGTGACATAGATAGAGTTTTTGAGTGGTATCTGGCAAATAACTTATCATTTAATGTGGATAAAAAATGCTTTATTATGTCCTTAACAAGGAAAAATATAAAATTATATCAGAATATACAATAAATAATACCAATTTAAATTGGAAAAAAGAGAACGGGATTTGGGTGTACTGTTGGATGAAGAACTAAGTTTTGAAAAGCATGTAACTAGTATTGTAAATAGGGCTTACAAAATGCTCGGGTTTATTGTTCGAAATTCGTTTAGGTTTAGTAATTTAAAAACATTAATTATTCTTTATAATTCATTCGTTCGGAGTATCCTAGAATATGCTGCAATAGTATGGTCCCCTTATTATGTCATATACAAAAATAAAATAGAAAAAGTCCAGAAAAAGTTTTTAAGGTTTTTATATTATAAAAAACATGGTGATTATATTTTTAATCTAGATTATCACAACTCGCTAACTGAATTTAAATTTACTACAATGAAAACGCGAAGGAACATTGATTCATTGATATTTTTGTACAAATTATTACAAAATAGAATTGAAAGCTCTCAATTGCTAGAAAGAATTAAGTTGAACTGTAGTCCACATTTCAACAATAGAAAAAGATGTATCTTCGTCGTTCCAAGGCCTTGTACAAATTTGGGATTGAAGTCTCCTCTCCACAGAATGTGTTTCCTTGCTAATTTAGTGAGTAATATTGATTTTTTTGCTGAATGCACAATAAAAAGTTTCCGAAAAAGGGTAGCTTAAGAGATGGCTAGTTTGCCAAATTAATCTTGTATATCTTGACAAAATTTTGGACCTGTTTTGTTTTTGTTATTGTTACATTCCTTACTTCTTGTTAACATAAAAATTATGAATTATGTTGTGTAATACATGCTCTTATTTAGGTTTAGTAAATGTAGATTAAGAATAGGTATATTTTGTTACTTTATTGCAAATAATTATTGGAACTTGTGTTCTGTTGATTGCTTAATAAATAAATAAATGTTTAGTTCTTTTCCGGGAGTTGTTGGAAAACCTCGTTCTTGGAAATGACTAGTGTTTCTGAATTTGTTGCTAAGAAACGGATTAGTAAAACTACGCCTTATAAAAATAAGAGAATTATTATTTTCACTGTGTTCAACGCATGTCACCACCAAAATTAAACATTCGGAATTGCAAAAATAGTTGAAATATGCTCAAATATGACTGGAGTCGGCCAGTCAGCAATATACCGACTTGTGTACGAGGATAAACGCGGCCCCATCAGGTCATCAAAGAGAAGCACATGAAGAAAAGAAGCTGTAATTAATGAGGACGAAAAGACTGCCATCAGAAAGATCATACACTGGTTTTACTTAAAAAAAAGAAATACTTACCTTGGAAGAAATAATGTCTAAAATGAAAAAGGATGATTTCATGCCCCCCATGGGTAAGAAGAAAGTATGGAAAACAATAAAGGAAATTAATTTTTGTTATGAAAAAATTCAAACAGAAAGACGAAATCATCTGCTCGCGATGACGATATTCGAGAGCAGTTAGACTGTTTTGAAGGGAAAACAGGAATATCTATTATATGGACGAAACTTGCTTAAATGAAGGATATACCGTTGGTAAAATATGGCAGGATAAACATGTAAAAAGCGCAAGGCACGCTTTCATGAAAGGATGGTCCAATGGAATAAAAGCACCCTCAGCAAAAAATAAAAGATTAATAATTACTCACACTGGTAGCAAAAATGGATTTGTCGATGGCGGCTTACTAGCATTTATTGTTTCCAATTTTTCGTGTACTTAATTCGGGATCCTCCTCGACTGAATTCAAAACCGCTACATGCATTTTTGGAGTTCTTACAGTACGTTGTACTCCTTTTAGATGATTGTCTGGTTCAAAACTTCCCTTTTCGCACAACCTTCTACGAATGTTTGAAAATGTTCGTGCATGCGGAATCTTTCTATTTGGAAAGCGATTTTCGTACAACCGCCTGGCTTCCAGTGCGTTACCATCAGCAAGCCCATACATGTAATGCATAATCTGCAAACTCAGAATTCGTGAAAAGGACCATGTTTCTTTAATAATCCTATTAATTTTAATGACTTAAATACGTCTGCTTTTTACCTACTAGATACGTTTTTAATCATTGATAATCCCCAATTTCATAACAACGTGCAAATGAATGAATTTTACTTTTTTATGCGAAAACCATACGTCAAACGAAACAAGATCAGGAGACCAGATTTACTCAAAAAGGAATGAGGATTGTAAAAATAATTTTTACTTTAAGAAAAAGCAGTGGCGTATTACTTTTCTCTTTAAACTGATTTAGTGCAAATCCCGGACGAAAGCCACTGGCAAGAATAAAAAATCATGTTGTACATCAGAAAATGTCTTTTGATGCATAGAAGATGCGTACCACGTTTCATAAAAATATATATGGTCATACCAAAGTTATCATAAAAAAAAGAATTTTTTCTTAAAACTTTAGCACCCTATAGTTCAACAGTTAAGACTTTTAGGAAATATGTTCATATAAAGTTTTTTTCTCAAAATATAAGTATTTTGTTGCTCTATTCCATCACAAAATAATCAAGAACAACTCAAAAATAAAGTACGAAAGTAAACAAACTCTTACAAAATCCACTAACACAAAAACAACTCTCGTGAACATAATATGTATATATTATTGACTCATTGACAATACCTATTGCCAAAATAATAAGTACCTATTGCGCATATATGTTGCCTTAATATTTTATCAACATTGGGCGTTACTGTGGTAACCACAAAAAAATTAGGAATATGAGATATCTTACAACGGAATAGAGCCATACAAGAGTTTGGGTTTAACCAGAAGATAAATGAACAAACAAAAATAAAGAATATGATTATTTCAAACAAACCCTGTTATATAAAACTGATTAGAGAGATAGGTAGGGGTTCTACAACTTAACGCAAATGTGAACGGAAATATGTGATTTGCATCGCCGGCAAATAAGTTTTGCCGGCGATGCAAATACCCAACAGAAAAGCAGAACTAAAAGTACGGTAAAAAAGCAGTACTACTAACCTAACATAATTTGACAGAGGAAAACTATTTAACAAATCATAGGCAAATAAATATATAAAATTCAGTTTGTGGAAATATGGCCTGAAACATCAAATGTAGGTTTAATATTCCCCACAAAGTCAATAGTGGCTATTTTAAAATTGCTACATCGTATAAAGCGCTCAAGCCACCATGAACAACATACTGAACTAAAACGAGCACGAAAATATAATATTCATCGGTTTCGACTGTTGAAAACAGGTTTTATTCATTAACGGATGTGGAATACAGTAGTGCTAACCAGAAATTAAATAAATAATGTACTTTCTTGCATTTTTGAACCTCATATAGCTTTGAAGAGACAACGTTAGGCGTTATAAAATTGGGTAACTTCAAGAACTATCTTAGAATATCCATGAAGATAACTAAAAAATACGATTATTGATAAAGAGTATGTTTCAATAAACCCTATAATATACGCACCCATCAAGTAGACCAAATAATGTCAATATGAATGCACCAAGTTTCCTGTCGTATTTATAAAAGGGGTAAAAACTAGCTTTCTTGAATTTTTTTACTAGAAAGCACAGTTTGATTGTTATCTATTTATTTATTTATTAATTTATTTTAGTATTTTGTTGCTATAGATGGTGTAGATATAAAGACAGGTCAGATTCTGTATCACTTACACAAAAATAACAATGATTGTAAAAATAAAAGTATAAAAAGAAAGTCTGAAAAAAACAACATTATACAACAAGAAAATTGTATATAAACATTACATTACAACCTACTGAGCATGGTTAGCAAGAGTCAACTGTCCGAGCAAGATCCAGTAAATTTCGCAACAGTATAAAAACAATGTTCCATTAGGAAAGATTGGAGCTTAGATTTAAATTTTTTTACGTTTGTAACTGCTTGAATCTCAGAAGGCAACAGATTATACAGGTATCTTCCTGAAAAATTAGGTGACTTCCTATACTGCACATGCTTAAATTGTTCAATTTAAAAATCATTATTTTTACGAGTTACGTAAGAATGAACTTCACATTTCTTCTTAAAATCGCCATGTTTCGTTTTAATATATGTTAAAAGCTTATACAGATATATACCAGTGATTGTTAATATATTATAATTCTTAATCCATCTCTACAAGTTTGCACATACGTAAGGTTAAAAATGTGGCGGATTAATTGCTTTCGAAGCACAAATGTACGGCGTGAGTCATCTGCTTGGCTCCAGAGTAAAATATGTGCACTAATGTGAGGATATACTAAGGAGCAATATATTATATTTAAAAGATATTTTTGATCAAAATCTTGTTTAAGTGTAAGAAAACAATAAAAGGTCTGTGATAATCTTTTGCATACCCCATCAATATGATCCCAAAAACTAAGTCTTCGATATAGGATGGATCCCAAGAACTTTGCTGATGTTCCAGATTTTATTATAGTATTTTTGTAGGTAATTTTCAAGTTATTTTGTTGGCCGTAATTACCCACAAATTCTATCGCAACCGTTTTATCATTATTAATCATAAGATGATTTTGTGTGCACCATAAATCGAAATCGCGCAGCAAAGAGTTTATTTTAGTTTTTAACTCCTCTATTGAGGCTGCTGTAATAAGGACGATGGTGTCATCGGCATATATAAACAACATGCCATCCCTTATGTGCTGAGGTAAGTCATTTACATAGAGCAGAAAATTAGGGGTCCCAGAACACCCCCTTGTGGTGTTCCGAGTTCACATTCAAAGGAATCCGAATATTCCTCTCCGACTTTCACTATCAGTGATCGTCCAGAAACGTACGACTAGAGCCAACTGCTAATTAGATGGCGAATTCCGAGTGGTTGCAAAAGAAAAGACGGATTTATCGTCTCAAATGCGCGAGACCAGTCAAATAAAATTACGACCGCAGATTGATTTTTTTCGATTTGGTCATAGACATAGTTTTAGCGAAAACCGTGCTGAGAAATTGTTAATATGTTATATTTACCTAGATAATCAACTATTCTGTTGTAGCCTGCTTTTTCTTTTGAGACGCAACTCAGAATACAGAATGACCTATAATTTTTATAGTCTGACAGGTCACCCTTCTTCGGGATAGGCACAACGTTAGCTATTTTTAATGCGTCCGGAAAATTTCCTAAAGTAAAAGATTTATTTACCAAGTATGATAAATGACGCGCTAAAAGTGAGTGACATTCTATGATAAGTTTCGCGGGGACATCATCGATTCCTGTGGATAATTTTTTTTTTCTAATATTATTTTTGATATCTCTTCATTGGATATTGATGTAAAAAACACAGAGGAAACATTAGGACTATTTTGAGTAGTACAGGTATTATTATTTAAACCCAGTGCATCAACTGATTCCTTTATTGAATTTGAAAAGTATTTGCCGAACACATTAGCAGCTTCCATATCAGAATTTCATTATTTATATGTTTATTTACTTTACCTTTCATTCGTCATTTGTCATAGAGTCTTTGTTTTGTTATTTGATTTGTTTATACGTACGAAGTTAAAATATTTTTTTTCATTTTGAATATTTTTTATGATACTTTTTTTGAACGATTTGTACATGTTCTCTAGGTTTTTATTTGTCTTTGTTTTTTTAAACCAGTTTAATGCTCTTAAATTTTCAAGCTCAGTCAGAACTTTGCCAGCGCCATGTTAAACGAATCTTGAGGAGTCTTGACACCAAAACGGTTTCTGGTCCTCACAAAATTCCAGTCATCGTGACTGAGACATGCGCTGATGACTTGACATCGGTATTTTATAAGATTTTTAACTTATCTCACTAAAAAGGAATATTTGCTTCTTGCTGGAAAACTGCGCGAGTCCAGCCCATTCCCAGAAAAAGCAAGAAGACCTAGCCAAACAATAATCATCCAGTTGCATGGCTTTCGGTTATACCATACCAAAAGGTATGGAGAAGGCTATCAAAGAAAAATTATTAAAGTGCCTGGAAGGCTTATTAGCGGCCGCCAGTATGGATTATGAAATTGAATCATAGATATCTCCGGGGTGAAGATTACTCATATTAAACAGGAAAGAAAAATCCAAAATTCTTCACAAATATTTAATAATTCGCTCTACGCGTTTCGGTTTCTTAAACCATTTTCAAGAGCTATCTAAAAAGTTTATTCATGTAATAATCTCAGGTATAAATCAAAATAATTTGGTGTTACTTACATAATATAGACAAAACTTTACATTAAGGACACAAACAAGCTCACAATGGCGAGCACAGGTTTACTAACTATATAAAACGGGATAAACCCAAAAAACATTTAAAAATAAAATACTTAAAAAATAAAACAAAATACACCGAACCATAGCGACATCTAGATTGTACAAAGAGAGGTTCCATTATTTAAACAATCATTCACTACTTAAATTCGTTTATAATTCTCGCCGCTTCCCTATAGTGGGCGTTGACAGGATCGTTCAAACACTCAATTTGATTATTTATCTCTAATTTCGCTATTTCAATATTTTCTAAAAAATTCAACTTTAGGCCTTTATTCGCATTATGTAGCATTTTAAAGTTGTCTTTAGTATTAAAACTATGTAAATTTTCTCTTAAATGTAGGCCAAAAGCTGATCTCTTGTCATTAGGCGATTTCTGAGAGTTTAAATGTTCTTTTATTCTAACATTAAAACTACGTCCTGTCTGACCAGCATATTTAGCCGTGCAAGAGTTACAGGACAACAAATACACCCCACTCTTGTCAAGCACGTTAATTGAATCCTTTACTCTCGAGAATAAGCTACGTAAATTGTTTACCGATTTGTAAGCTATTTTAAAATTGTTGTTTAAAGACTTCAATACATTACCCACTCTCAGAGAAACAGTGCCCAAAAAAGTAAGCCTTATATACCTAGGAGGTTGAAAAGATGTTATGGTCTTATCCAAGGGGTCAGTCAACACCCTCTTAAGCATGCCATTAAATTTTTTTCTTATTAAATTATTGATTAGTGATATCTTGTATCCGTTGTTATAAGCAATTTGAAAGATGATGTTCTTTTCCTTCTCAAATTCTAAAGGTAAGAGTGGGATAGTGAACAAACGATGGATCAAAGAGTTAAAAGCTGCCATTTTATGAGCTAAACAATGATTTGAGTCAGCAGGTATAACATTGTCTGTATGTATGTTAGAATTTAAAAACTTGAGAAAAATTTCCAACTCATTCCCTGTTCCTGTCCAAACAATAAAAGTATCATCAACATATCTGCGCCATAATAAAATTTTATCTAGAAGGTAAAAATTTGAATTAAACAATTTATTTTCAAAATCACCCATAAAAATTTCAGCTAAAAAGGGGGAAAGACCTGAACCCATGGGTAAACCATCCGTCATTTTAAAGAACTTGTCATTAAATCTAAAAAAATCTAAACCTAGACATTTATTCAAAAGGGACGTTATACCCCTCCGTACATTATCAGACAGAGATAAGTTCTCTCCAAGCAAACGTTCCACGATATTCACCACCTGTTGTCGGGGGATACTTGGAAACAGATTGACCACATCAAAAGAAACCAAAAGGCAATCATTTGGCAAGTTAATACTTTTTAAATCTTGAATTAATTCATTGGTGTTCTTAATACTGTATTTATTTTGAAAGTCCAAGAGGCTTCTCAAACATTTGTCTAGCCATTTTGCTAAAAAATATGCCGATGAAGATACAAAACTAACCACAGGTCTAATTGGCATATCAATTTTGTGAATTTTGACCATACCGTATAATAAAGGGGTACTAGAATTCATAGGAATTACAGGTTTATTCATCTTAAGTTCATCATAAAAATTTTGGCCATTAATTAATCTTTTAAGTTCTGTAGTGTAAGACGCATTCGGATCTTTCTTAAGCTCGATAATCATATTATTATTATCCAAAAAGTTTTGAACCTTATTGAAATATTGTTGTTTTTCCATAATTACCAAACAATTGCCCTTGTCTGCCTTTCCCAATACTAAGTCATTTAATTTTATTTTTTGTCTCAAAGTTCGGCAAATATTCTTTTGTACATGAATTTTATTATTATATCGTTGATTACCAAAATTATCCTTCTGTTTCCTAATAATGTGTCTACAAAACCCTCTAACAGAATTCATCACATCAACATCACAAAACTTTAGGGCCATTTCTATATCAGCCAACAAAGAAGTCACATCCTTCTCCCCTATGCCCAAATTAGGGCAATATTTTAATCCCTTTTCTAAAAATGAGAGTTCAACATCTGAAAAGGCGCAATTTGTCATATTCAAAATTTTTGGGTGAAAAACATGATCAGAATATTTACGATGTTCTAAACACTCAGATTCGTATTTCTGTTTTGATAAGTTCTGTAATTTCTTATCTAATTTACTATAATGCCTATTTCTAAAGAAACTTAACCTGTCCGACAAATTGTTGTGAAAAGCATTAACTTCATTGTTAGAATAGTGAACATTCAACAGTGAAAAGATAAAATTAAGCTTAACAATACACAATGCTTTCTTAGAAAACCATATACGATTTTCTTCTCTAATCATGGAACGTTTTAATTTCATTAAGTTGACCTGTGACCTATAGGGTATATTTATATTGTTCTTGAATCTATGTTGTATGTAATTCGGAATAAGTTGCTTCTTAGTGCATTTTAAGTTAAACCATATGTGACCTTCAATTTTGCATCTCTTAAATGAAAGATTTGTGATGTTGATGTGATGAATTCTGTTAGAGGGTTTTGTAGACATATTATTAGGAAACAGAAGGATAATTTTGGTAATCAACGATATAATAATAAAATTCATGTACAAAAGAATATTTGCCGAACTTTGAGACAAAAAATAAAATTAAATGACTTAGTATTGGGAAAGGCAGACAATTTTCATATATTTTCATTAATTCAATAAGGTTCAAAACTTTTTGGATAATAATAATATGATTATCGAGCTTAAGAAAGATCCGAATGCGTCTTACACTACAGAACTTAAAAGATTAATTAATGGCCAAAATTTTTATGATGAACTTAAGATGAATAAACCTGTAATTCCTATGAATTCTAGTACCCCTTTATTATACGGTATGGTCAAAATTCACAAAATTGATATGCCAATTAGACCTGTGGTTAGTTTTGTATCTTCATCGGCATATTTTTTAGCAAAATGGCTAGACAAATGTTTGAGAAGCCTCTTGGACTTTCAAAATAAATACAGTATTAAGAACACCAATGAATTAATTCAAGATTTAAAAAGTATTAACTTGCCAAATGATTGCCTTTTGGTTTCTTTTGATGTGGTCAATCTGTTTCCAAGTATCCCCCGACAACAGGTGGTGAATATCGTGGAACGTTTGCTTGGAGAGAACTTATCTCTGTCTGATAATGTACGGAGGGGTATAACGTCCCTTTTGAATAAATGTCTAGGTTTAGATTTTTTTAGATTTAATGACAAGTTCTTTAAAATGACGGATGGTTTACCCATGGGTTCAGGTCTTTCCCCCTTTTTAGCTGAAATTTTTATGGGTGATTTTGAAAATAAATTGTTTAATTCAAATTTTTACCTTCTAGATAAAATTTTATTATGGCGCAGATATGTTGATGATACTTTTATTGTTTGGACAGGAACAGGGAATGAGTTGGAAATTTTTTTCAAGTTTTTAAATTCTAACATACATACAGACAATGTTATACCTGCTGACTCAAATCATTGTTTAGCTCATAAAATGGCAGCTTTTAACTCTTTGATCCATCGTTTGTTCACTATCCCACTCTTACCTTTAGAATTTGAGAAGGAAAAGAACATCATCTTTCAAATTGCTTATAACAACGGATACAAGATATCACTAATCAATAATTTAATAAGAAAAAAATTTAATGGCATGCTTAAGAGGGTGTTGACTGACCCCTTGGATAAGACCATAACATCTTTTCAACCTCCTAGGTATATAAGGCTTACTTTTTTGGGCACTGTTTCTCTGAGAGTGGGTAATGTATTGAAGTCTTTAAACAACAATTTTAAAATAGCTTACAAATCGGTAAACAATTTACGTAGCTTATTCTCGAGAGTAAAGGATTCAATTAACGTGCTTGACAAGAGTGGGGTGTATTTGTTGTCCTGTAACTCTTGCACGGCTAAATATGCTGGTCAGACAGGACGTAGTTTTAATGTTAGAATAAAAGAACATTTAAACTCTCAGAAATCGCCTAATGACAAGAGATCAGCTTTTGGCCTACATTTAAGAAAAAATTTACATAGTTTTAATACTAAAGACAACTTTAAAATGCTACATAATGCGAATAAAGGCCTAAAGTTGAATTTTTTAGAAAATATTGAAATAGCGAAATTAGAGATAAATAATCAAATTGAGTGTTTAAACGATCCTGTCAACGCCCACTATAGGGAAGCGGCGAGAATTATAAACGAATTTAAGTCGTGAATGATTGTTTAAATAATGGAACCTCTCTTTGTACAATCTAGATGTCGCTATGGTTCGGTGTATTTTGTTTTATTTTTTAAGTATTTTATTTTTAAATGTTTTTTGGGTTTATCCCGTTTTATATAGTTAGTAAACCTGTGCTCGCCATTGTGAGCTTGTTTGTGTCCTTAATGTAAAGTTTTGTCTATATTATGTAAGTAACACCAAATTATTTTGATTTATACCTGAGATTATTATATGAATAAACTTTTTAGATAGCTCTTGAAAATGGTTTAAGAAACCGAAACGCGTAGAGCGAATTATTAAATATTTGTGAAGAATTTTGGATTTTTCTTTCCTGTTTAATATGAGTAATCTTCACCCCGGAGATATCTATGATTCAATTAAAACTGCTAGTCCAAGCAACCTACTCCGGTTATACACAAATCTTTCATTTAAGAGATGCAAAATTGAAGGTCACATATGGTTTAACTTAAAATGCACTAAGAAGCAACTTATTCCGAATTACATACAACATAGATTCAAGAACAATATAAATATACCCTATAGGTCACAGGTCAACTTAATGAAATTAAAACGTTCCATGATTAGAGAAGAAAATCGTATATGGTTTTCTAAGAAAGCATTGTGTATTGTTAAGCTTAATTTTATCTTTTCACTGTTGAATGTTCACTATTCTAACAATGAAGTTAATGCTTTTCACAACAATTTGTCGGACAGGTTAAGTTTCTTTAGAAATAGGCATTATAGTAAATTAGATAAGAAATTACAGAACTTATCAAAACAGAAATACGAATCTGAGTGTTTAGAACATCGTAAATATTCTGATCATGTTTTTCACCCAAAAATTTTGAATATGACAAATTGCGCCTTTTCAGATGTTGAACTCTCATTTTTAGAAAAGGGATTAAAATATTGCCCTAATTTGGGCATAGGGGAGAAGGATGTGACTTCTTTGTTGGCTGATATAGAAATGGCCCTAAAGTTTTGTGATGTTGATGTGATGAATTCTGTTAGAGGGTTTTGTAGACACATTATTAGGAAACAGAAGGATAATTTTGGTAATCAACGATATAATAATAAAATTCATGTACAAAAGAATATTTGCCGAACTTTGAGACAAAAAATAAAATTAAATGACTTAGTATTGGGAAAGGCAGACAAGGGCAATTGTTTGGTAATTATGGAAAAACAACAATATTTCAATAAGGTTCAAAACTTTTTGGATATTAATAATATGATTATCGAGCTTAAGAAAGATCCGAATGCGTCTTACACTACAGAACTTAAAAGATTAATTAATGGCCAAAATTTTTATGATGAACTTAAGATGAATAAACCTGTAATTCCTATGAATTCTAGTACCCCTTTATTATACGGTATGGTCAAAATTCACAAAATTGATATGCCAATTAGACCTGTGGTTAGTTTTGTATCTTCATCGGCATATTTTTTAGCAAAATGGCTAGACAAATGTTTGAGAAGCCTCTTGGACTTTCAAAATAAATACAGTATTAAGAACACCAATGAATTAATTCAAGATTTAAAAAGTATTAACTTGCCAAATGATTGCCTTTTGGTTTCTTTTGATGTGGTCAATCTGTTTCCAAGTATCCCCCGACAACAGGTGGTGAATATCGTGGAACGTTTGCTTGGAGAGAACTTATCTCTGTCTGATAATGTACGGAGGGGTATAACGTCCCTTTTGAATAAATGTCTAGGTTTAGATTTTTTTAGATTTAATGACAAGTTCTTTAAAATGACGGATGGTTTACCCATGGGTTCAGGTCTTTCCCCCTTTTTAGCTGAAATTTTTATGGGTGATTTTGAAAATAAATTGTTTAATTCAAATTTTTACCTTCTAGATAAAATTTTATTATGGCGCAGATATGTTGATGATACTTTTATTGTTTGGACAGGAACAGGGAATGAGTTGGAAATTTTTTTCAAGTTTTTAAATTCTTTAAACAACCACATCAAATTTACAAAAGAAATAGAATCTGATTGTTGTCTGAATTTTTTAGATTTGACAATAAAGAGGGTGAATAACGTTTTTGAGTATGCTATTTATCGGAAAAACACACATACAGACAATGTTATACCTGCTGACTCAAATCATTGTTTAGCTCATAAAATGGCAGCTTTTAACTCTTTGATCCATCGTTTGTTCACTATCCCACTCTTACCTTTAGAATTTGAGAAGGAAAAGAACATCATCTTTCAAATTGCTTATAACAACGGATACAAGATATCACTAATCAATAATTTAATAAGAAAAAAATTTAATGGCATGCTTAAGAGGGTGTTGACTGACCCCTTGGATAAGACCATAACATCTTTTCAACCTCCTAGGTATATAAGGCTTACTTTTTTGGGCACTGTTTCTCTGAGAGTGGGTAATGTATTGAAGTCTTTAAACAACAATTTTAAAATAGCTTACAAATCGGTAAACAATTTACGTAGCTTATTCTCGAGAGTAAAGGATTCAATTAACGTGCTTGACAAGAGTGGGGTGTATTTGTTGTCCTGTAACTCTTGCACGGCTAAATATGCTGGTCAGACAGGACGTAGTTTTAATGTTAGAATAAAAGAACATTTAAACTCTCAGAAATCGCCTAATGACAAGAGATCAGCTTTTGGCCTACATTTAAGAGAAAATTTACATAGTTTTAATACTAAAGACAACTTTAAAATGCTACATAATGCGAATAAAGGCCTAAAGTTGAATTTTTTAGAAAATATTGAAATAGCGAAATTAGAGATAAATAATCAAATTGAGTGTTTGAACGATCCTGTCAACGCCCACTATAGGGAAGCGACGAGAATTATAAACGAATTTAAGTAGTGAATGATTGTTTAAATAATGGAACCTCTCTTTGTACAATCTAGATGTCGCTATGGTTCGGTGTATTTTGTTTTATTTTTTAAGTATTTTATTTTTAAATGTTTTTTGGGTTTATCCCGTTTTATATAGTTAGTAAACCTGTGCTCGCCATTGTGAGCTTGTTTGTGTCCTTAATGTAAAGTTTTGTCTATATTATGTAAGTAACACCAAATTATTTTGATTTATACCTGAGATTATTATATGAATAAACTTTTTAGATAGCTCTTGAAAATGGTTTAAGAAACCGAAACGCGTAGAGCGAATTATTAAATATTTGTGAAGAATTTTGGATTTTTCTTTCCTGTTTAATTTGGATTATGAAATTTAGTCTAGATCAACGGGATACCTTCTTGCTTATGGTACTCATGTTTGGAAGAACACAGTAAAACATCGTGGAGAGTCCTGGGCAGTAGCACTGGATATTTTCAAGGCCTTTCATTGAGTATGGTATGAGAGACTCCTAACTAAAGTGAGAGTATACGAGATGCCGGTTCAGTTTTGTTCATGGCTGTCAAGCTTTCCTAAAGACCGTTCTCTGCGAGTGGCGATGAACGGGTGGGTGACAATATAGAATCCTGAGTTCCTCAAAGTTCTTTATTGTCACCCACCCTGTTTTTATTATATATTAACGATCTTTTGGAAAAACCTAAAAATCCTATACATAGTTTCGCGGACGACAGCACATTTGTTTCATCTTTTACTTTAGATGCTCGAACATCAAGTGCTAATGCACATCTCTGTAAGCGTCTCAAAACTCAAAAAATAACTTCTGAGAGAAGAGTAACCAACCTCGCAGAAGCTTGGAATATTTGTCCAAACTAAGAACTCCTATACACTCCAACAGCTTACAGCAATACTGTTCACATATTTGGGACTCTGCTCCTAAACATACTGTGAGATTGTTGGATTTCGTTAAAAAAAGCCATTCGCTTGATCGGTGACCATGATCTGACAAACAACTTAGAAATCGATGGCAGGCTGGCGACTTGAGCCTCTTTTACAAATATTTTCACGGCAAGTGCTCAACTGAGGTTGTACGCTCGATTCCACCCGTAGCAGGGTATGGTAGAAATTCACGACGAACCGCTGCAGCCCACCCGCACGTGGTTCGGCTTAGAGACCATCAAACGACACTGTTAAAAAAAAAATTCATGTGGAGAATGTCATAACTCTGGAACGACCTCCCTGGGGCAGTGTCCCTAACGAATATATTCCTCAAAAATTCAATACCAACTTGAATCGTTTCCTACGAACATACATCTCCCGCAGAGTGCCATAAGCCATAAAGGATTGATCCTGCGGTGATTTGCCCTTATTGTGAGAACATACAATACATTCAGTGTTTGCTGAAACTGCTATATTTTGCTTTGGTCGAAACTAGACTATCAGGATTAGAAGCGGCAAGTTATCGTCCACTTTTCGTGCCGATATTCTTTGGCTGCAGGTTAAGGCCATCTGAATATACTTTTTATAAGGTTAATCGATATTTTGAAGAAATTTTAGAGAGTTTTAATGCACTAGTTTACAATTTTTTTCGTAAAAATAACTGTTCCTGCTCTCACGTGAACAGCCAAAGGTTACGAAGTGAACAAAAATTACAACTTTTTTTATCCGCGACATAGATTTTAAAGTTAGTTTTGTTTTACAGAGATAAACATTCCCTAAACGCGAAACCCTAAATTTTACCTGTTCCAAGTTTTAGCTGCATTTTTCCACTAGAACGAGCTCTAAAATGGGGTTGGAAGTTTAATCCGTAGAATCCTATGACCCGCAAAGCCATCTTTTATACTGGGGGGCCCATTCTCAACGCAGGATTCCACAGCATTTAAACTACTCAACTTATTAATATTTTTCAAAAAAAGAGCTTCAAGTAGACATTAGGTCTACAATTAAAAATTATCTGTAATTATACAGAGTGCACCAAATAAATTTGATTAATAAACTATTAACAACGATTTATTAACCAATAAACCATTCTCGTTTAAAAAAAATGTTTAATAAAACATATTTTTGTTTTAAATGGAAAATATTTATGGCTCTTTCGACTTCTTGACCAATGCTAAGAAAAGTTTGTATAATATCGTACGACTAAATGAAATAGTTTTTGAGTTATTAAAAATGTTTCAATAATTTGGTGTTTTGCAGCACATAAAAAGCATGCACCTATCGGTAGTACATACCACCAAAATAAGTGAAATTCGGGTTATGGAATATGATTATTTAGAAGCGACTAAAGCATAATTTAGAAAAAAAAAACATAAATACTTAGCTGAGCGTTTTTATTTCATTTTATAATTCTAATACACTACGGAATAATAACATTTTCAAATGGTATGCCTAAAGCTAAAAAGAAACTGGTGTTGCAAAGTACAATGTATATTTAAAACAAAATAACAAATTAAGATAATTTAAATTGAGGAGTGTTCAGCTAAATAAGTTTAACACTGATCAGTGCTAATAAAAACATACAAATACAAAAACAAATAAAAATTCTAAATTAAAAATTAAATTTAAAAAAAAAATTATTTTAAAAGGGTTTCTTCCTTGACTTTTCTTCGGCAAAATCGTTAATAACTTCATCATAACTTATATTTTTTGTGATATCGGATTCCAAAGACAAAATAGAGAGGACATTTAAACGTTCTTGTTTCATGGTCGATCTAAAATTGATTTTAATCCTTGACAGTTTCGAAAATGATCCTTCAGATGAAGTATTAGCAACCGGAATTGATAAGTAAATTCGACACGCGATGTCGAAATTGGGAAATGTTTCTTTTAATCCATTTTCTCTTAAATACTTGGAAATTTCCAATGGAGATTAATTGTCGTTTTCTAAATGTGCTTTTAAATGAATGGATTTTTGAATAAACGGAGCATCTAAATCATTTTCGTAAATGTATATTAATTTTCTCCTTCTTGAACTATTGTTTCATTTTCCACGTTTTTAGGACATAAAATCGCTCATAAATACGTTGGTAAGCAACTAAGCGTCTTTTTAGATCTGTCGGTAGTACATCGATGATATCGTAAAATGTTTCGATATTTATTTTATCTCTGGCTGAAAACGATGCTTCTTCAACAACACTGTCATCAAACTGAACCTTTCTTCGTTTTTTTCTGCCCTCTATATATCTTTTTGACTCATCTTGTAAAATATTTTTGGCTTCTTGTTCGTAAATTGCAAAATCGTTTCTTATTGAGTTTAAATATTTTATAAGTTCTTCCAGTTCTCGAGCAACAGAACCCAGGGCAATGGCAGAATTTTGCGCATATTTATTAAATGCGTTCATTCTTTCTAAAAGTTGATGCCAAATGACAGCAAAAAAAACAGTTTCAAACTCGTTCATTTTTTCACAGAGTGCTCGCGCTTCATGTTTTACAGCCCCGGTTTGACTCTCATCAGTGGTCAGTTGGGAAAGGGACAATTTAATTTCATTATGCCCATTATGCCCATCATATAGACTTACCACCTAGTGGCTGATAGGAATTTTACAACAGGCGACTTTATATTTTTTGTTAAAATTTCCCATTGATATGCTGCTGCTGCTGTTACGGGACTTTGGCCAGTTAAGTGGGTTGGCTGGTTTATCTTATACAAAAACACAAGGTTGGGAGTACTTATCGACCTTTATTATCCTCTCTTCTGGTATCTTCACCATAAAACTACGTGTAGAGATTCTGCAAAAAATAGAAAAACAAGGCAGCGTTTTCACATGACTCTGCTGCAAGAGAGCCTGATAAGTTGAGCGAATGTGCTCAACAAGGTACATACTCTACAACAGCCATGTCAAACATGCGGCCCACTGAGCATTTTCCTGCGGCCCCGAATCAATTTTGAAAACAGCCATGTAATGCGGCCCGCGAGCCTGTTAAAAACCGAAAATAAAGTACTGTTACGATTGGTAAAAAATGGCCCAAATAGTGCCATCTATGTTTAGGAGCATGAACTAAGATGCGCGCTCAACCTAAAAGCCTGGCTTGTTCCGGAAAGTTCTATCGCGCGAGAATACAGATGACGCTACCTGAACATTCTGGAAAGAACTGTCGAGAAATCACAATCCGTATATAAGCCAATACCGCTCGATTGAGTTCAGTTGTTCAGTTAGTTATGAGTCAGTTGCGATAGAATTGCGAGTTTAGTTGCGTACTTATTGTTACAACACGTAACAGTACTTATTGTTATTTATTTCGGATAAAGTTTTTAACATGTCTGTTTCAAAACCAAGTGGAAGTAAGAGGAAACTTGGAGATGAGCATCGTATCTTTCAAGAAAAGTGGGAATTAGAGTTTTTTTGCTGTGAAGTGAAAGACAAAATTATTTGCTTGATTTGTAACAGTACAGTCGGTGTCCCAAAATTATATAATATAAAACGTCACTATGATAGTCATAAAACTAAGTTTTACAAGTATACAGGCATGATTAGAAACGAAAAGTTAAAAGAGTTAAAATCACGGTTAAAAGATCAACAGCTTATGTTTACACGTCCAAAGCAAGAAAATGAATCTGCCGTTCAAGCGAGCTACGTACTGTCGGAGTTGATCGCAAAACACTCAAAACCATTTGTTGAAGGTGAATTTATAAAAGAGTGCCTTGTAAAGGCCGCGGAAATTGTAAGTCCCGGGAGCGTGAAGGCTTTTAAAAATATATCCTTGTCCCGGAATACTGTCGCTAAAAGAGTTACCGAGTTGGCTGCCAATATAAGCGAACAGATAAAAACAAAATCAGACTCTTTCATTGCATTTTCTATTGCCTGTGACGAAAGTACAGATGTGTGTGGTGTGGCGCAACTCGCTATTTTTCTTCGTGCTGTTGATAGAGATATCAACGTTTATGAAGAATTACTGGAATTAGTACCATTGCATGATACAACAACTGGGGAGGATATTTTCAATGCTGTTTATGGACTTCTGCAAAAGTACAATTTAGATTTGTCAAAACTGTGTTCCGTTGCAACAGACGGAGCTCCTTCAATGACTGGAGTAAATAATGGCTTCATTAAAATATTACAAACAAAGATCAGAGAAACGGGCAGTGACAAACCAGATTTTCATCATGTTCATTGCATAATCCACCAAGAAGTTTTATGCTCAAAAGTGATCAAGTTGGAAAGCGTTTTAAAGTCAGTGAAAAAAATGATAAACTTCATAAGGTCACGTGGCTTGAATCAGCGACAGTTTTCTGCGTTTTTACGTGATTTAGAAAGTGAGTACACTGGTTTACCTTATTATGCAGAAGTGCGATGGCTTTCGTGTTCTATGGTTCTCGATCGGTTTTGGAAACTCAAAGAAGAAATACGCCTTTTCATGGAAGTGAAAGAACAAGATGTCAGCTTATTATCCGACGTACCTTTTTTACAAGATCTTTCATTTATGGTAGACATCACAAAACACTTGTCGGACTTAAATACGAAATTGCAAGGACCACGTCAAGTTATAACAGATATGCATGATCATGTTAAAGCTTTCAAGTGTAAGATGATGCTGTGGAAAAACCAGTTAGCGGTGGATAATCTGTCACATTTTCCGACTTGCAAGGCGTATCAGGAAAGTACAAGTGGCCCAATATCATACAAAATGTATACAGAGAAAATGGGAAGCCTTCTGTCAGAATTTGAAAAGCGTTTTCAGGATTTTAAGTCCCAAGAAAACAATTTTTCTTTATTTACTGGTCTTTTCACTATCGATATTGATAAAGTTCCCCCTCACTTGCAGATGGAAGTGATTGAGATTCAGTGTCAAACCCATTTAAAAGAAAAATTTGATAGTGTTGGTACATTCGAATTTTATAAGTACTTGCCTTTTCAATACCAAGAAATGAGAAAATTTGCCTGTAAAATCCTGTCAATGTTTGGAAGTACCTATAAGTGTGAACAATTATTTTCTTTGATGAAAGGAAACAAATCTCCCGCAAGATCGCGATTGACGGACGCACACTTGGACGCAGTTTTAAAAGTTATTTCCGCCGATAAATTCATGCCACAAATAGACAACTTAATTAAAGACAAAAGATGTCAAATATCTGGCAAAAGAAGTTAATGTTTGTAAGTTTTTGTAATGTCCTTTTTATTGGAAATTTAATTAATATACTTCTAATCTAACATAATAGTACTTTTTTTCGTTAAGATTTTCAGTAGTTTGTCTTCTTTAAGATTAGGTTTTGCGGCCCACCTAGTCTATGGTCTTCATGCTTTTGGCCAACCAGTGATTTTGAGTTTGACATGGCTGCTCTACAAGTTTGTTGTGACTTTTAATCCTGGCTTGGAGCCCTGAATATGCACCGGACATATTTGATGCATTGTCATAAGACTGACCGCGACAATCCATAATGTCTATATTATATTTTGCTAATGCTGAAGCAACCGCTGTTTCCAAATTAATAGATTTGGGGCCAGTCGATTATATTTAAGAAACCTTTCAATAGGTATACCTTAATATTTTGAGCTTTTTAATTCATCAATAATTGTTTTTGATACCTTTTTCCCCATTAAAGCCACTAATTATTCACATATAGTATTTGATAAATAATTGCAATTGCCCTGGCCCACATTTCCAAATTTAGCAAGATGTTCACGTAAAAAGGGATCAAGTTCAGCAATGAGTTCCAAACATCCCAAAAAATTTCCATTTTGAACTGATCCAATTTTAGAATTTTCCCCTCGAAGTGCAAGTCTTCTGGTTTTTAATGTAACTATAGTTGCAACGACACGCTTTAAAATATCACGCTAATATTGTACTTCATTTCGGATAGTATTTTCATTAAAAATTTTGCCGCCCCCCATCAGCCTGCTGCCCTAGGCAGCTTTCTTTCTTGCCCAATGGATAAATTGGCCCTGGTTCAGCTCGTGTTATATTCTTTATGGAATAAATTCGTAGCCTAAATACCTATATCACAGTCTGAGAAGTAACTGTTATAATTCGGAAACAATCTAGAAATAAAAGCGTTGTGTCCGAAGTAAGTTTGATGAGTTCTCTTGAAAAATAGTTGCTTCTGCCTGGTGCGCCTCATCGGAACCTAAAATAAAACAGGCCTAAGCAAGACATTACAACAAATGATACCACTAATTAGTTTATACAGGAAGATAAGCAACGACTTTCTGCGTCGGTATTCTAAGCTCTCCATTCCACAAATTAGAAGTCTTGTTTCGTACGGCACGTTTTGATAAGGAAACCTTGGTTTAAACACAAGATATCAAATTTATTTTGAACACGTTCGACTGACATGTCATTGATAATCAGGCCTCCACACAATAGAACAATATTCAAGTATCGATCGAACTAGACCATCATATAGAGCCATAAGTGCCATTGCGTTGTAAATTTGTCCAGTATGTCGCTTTGTGATCTAATCTAAAACTCTTCAAAATGATGTTGTCTAGATTCAGGATGAAGAAAAATCCTTGTCGGATATGACGCCGAGATCATTGACGTGTAAGACAATATCTTGATTGGGGTTCTTTACCTTGTAGGTATAATTTGTCGGAAAATTGCTTTTGTAAATTTTTGCAAAGGATTTGTACCAGACAACCAACCTGTCCGACTACAGATAGTTCTTATAGGAGACTCGGGAGAAAAACTTCAGGTCATGAGGGTACACTTAGACCCATTAAAACAAGATATGACGTTATTTATAATTATCAAGAATAAGATAGGTTCGATATATGAGCCTTGACAAAAACCAAAAGTCAGCGGAAACTCTTTGAACTGATGAAATGAATGACTGATCCGAATACTAACTACCGTATGCGTTGGCGGTGATTGACACTTGAGGTACGCCTCAGCGATTCGAATATCAGACAGCTTCTCTAGGACCAGTTGATGACAGACACTGTCAAAAACCTATGATGGGTCATAAAATATGGCATATATGACGTCAACTTGATGACCTGCTTCAACCGAGGAAAGCTTCCATAATTATTGTCTATATAATTATTTTCCTTCTTCCAGTTTTCATACAAAGACAAAACATAACTATCCAGGTACTGAAATTGTCCATTCATGTGTAAAATGTCGCCTCCAGGTGTAAAATATTGTAGCCAAGTGCAAAATGTTGCATCAATATTTAAATTTCACACAGTACTTGGGCTTTATAAGGAGTCTATGCAATAGACAGAAAATTTAATGATAGTACCGAAATGACCAATAGACTGAACTAAAGATCATTTTTAAATTAAATGCGGGAGAAACTTAAACAGTAAAAAAATGTGATAAAATATACAAGCATACAATGGCAAGACGAGACTGATCTTGAAACATGGTTTGTTTAGTCCTTTTTACTAACTATATATTTACTTAAAAACCTGGGCCCCAAACAAGAAGAAAATAATATTTTCCAGACTGATTATGACTGGCTACTTCAGTACTTGATTAAACAAATTCTGGAATATCGGGATAAGCTGTGTCAAAGTATCGAAGAGGTACACAAGAACTGATTAAATTGCGTTCGTCCCCAACTTGGTACGATGTGGACGATATACTTGTATCAAAGTTAGAATAGGGGGCTGAATGAAATATTTTGCAGTGCTGGTAAAAAAATAAAATTTGTTAGGTTGTACAATATGTAGAAGTGACCTTAAAATATCAGGAGGCAAAAGCTCATGAACCGGTTTCGGAACAGCATTCCAATTAAGCATTTTTAAAACCGAGTTCTTAAACTGACATTTATCGAAATATTCGTCGCAAATTACTCTTTCATACTGTTAGCCCTTTAACATCAGAAAGGATAAATGCATAGAAACACTTATTGACAAATTAAGAGACAGATGGTAATACATATCCATTCTTGTATATCAGGATATTGACAGGAAAACTTATTGAATTAGTTAAATGCGTCACATAGGCTATCTTGGATACTAATAGCGGCAAGTAAAGAGCATACACTTGAACATAACACTTATGGTATTAAATCGCAAAGAATAAAAATGAAAAACTTATGAGTCTAAGCATATACTCTGAAACTCCTTCTGCATGGCCTATGACACGGTTCTAATTGCATCCGCTTGGGCTGTGATTATGTACCACTTCTATTAATTATACTTGCTAGATCTTTTTGGAGAGTTAATTGTAAAAGTATTATAAAAATATCAGAAAAGATGCAATTTGAATTCAAAAATTCAGCATTACTTACCTGTGATATAAAGTCGCTTAACAATTATAAAATTCTTCAAAACTTGTAAAAACAGTAAGGATAAAATAAGGATTAAAACAGCAAATTCTGACTTAAAAGTTTAAAAATTTTGTTTTGCGTCGTTACCAAGTCCTTGCCATCAACAGTTCGTTCGGGGTTCAGGATACACAGAACTTTCCTTCTTCTTCTCTTTTACCCGTAGAACGGATCAAAAATACTCTTGAGTGAGTTGGCATTATCTATATTGGGGTTTTAACAACGTCTGTCTTTTCTATACATAAATAACACAGGAGAGAGAGAGTCTACAATCTAATATGGTAGTCTGATGTGTCAGAAAAGAACACATAGTAGTGTCCGTTAGTGGTCCTTCGGTGGACTGGTAATTCAAAGTATTTAAACTAGGTTTTGTAATATATCTTGTTGCGAGATCACCCATATGAGTTTCTCCCGTGTGGAAGCGACCAAACTTTTTCTCCCAAATGGACAGCTGACCTGTCAAAGCAATAGTTGTTGCCAACTTAAACGAAATAACCCAAAATAGGAAGAACAATGAGACATCATACGATGGATTAGGATACTACTAGTCTGGGCTTAGCCAGGATTTACAATAAATAAAAGAATATAATTATTTTGAACAAACTTTGTGACATGTAACTGATAAGAGTAACTTGTGTGCCACACCCAAACACCGCGGTGCAAATACCCAGCAAAAAAGCAACAACTAAAAATATGGTAAAGGAGAAGTTAAGAACCAGTACCACTAACTTCACTTATTTTCTATGTGTAATTTTCTGAAAACAAAGAAACTAATAGAATGAAAACTACAGTAAATAGATAATGGGAAATAAATATACCTCGAAATATACAAAATGCGCTTTGCGGGAGTATGACCTAAAAAAAGCAGGATAAGTTTAATATTTCCCCTAAGAACAGTATTGTAGCAATTTTTGAACTTGTTACAATGGAGTCATGCTCAGTTAAAGTGGGCTACCCTATATAATTGGAGTCCAAGGACCAAAGGGAATGAGGAGCCCCTTCTAAAAATGAACCGCATGAAACATGTGCAGAAATATATCTAAGCAGAATGAAATAAACCGTTAAACTGACGATTGTAGATTTTTTGCTAAATCTTGCGATTGGATATTTTAACGCGGCAAATAGCTCGATCCTAAAGTTGAATTCAATTTCGGGTTTTGGCCGTCTTCAAGCGGGTAAACCTAGGATTGTGAAATTATGAAACAACGCAAGCTTGACAGACATTTGTAGTAAATCTATATAAATTAATTTAAAAAGTGTGTTTCACCGCATTGAAAATAGTAAAGAACGCAACTGGGTGGAATTATTCCTGTCTGGTGGTTCACAGGAGGACTGGGACACTGTCTTCCAGGGCCAAGACGACTGGCTCATCAGTCGGTGAGTGGTGTGGGTAAAAACAAATAAAGTTCCACCTATTTATAATATTATATTACCACCTATTTATATTATTACTAATATTATGATAATTGGATAAATGTGTTGTTCTTGTTTTGGTTATTTAATCAAGCTTACTGGCATTACTCAAAGTTTGTGTTCTAAATAGTCTAGATACCGAGCGTAAACAGGCCTATGTATTTTCAGTTTACAATGTTGACTGTACAAGTTATAATTTTGTATTCTAGAATGTAAAAAGCCGGTAAAAATAAATTGAATAAGGCACGATAACTATAATATCTAAATCTTAGAAAGTACAAGAATGTTAATATCAGACAGATCAAACCTGATTCTGCTGTTACAATTGTGTAGGTTGATTTTATGTATAGGGGCCTGCATCAAAGCTCGAACTTGTGACTTGTTGAAGCTCCTGAAGGTCTAACTGAACGTCTTTCTTCGGAGCGAGAATTACTACTTTGAGAATACACTCCAATAGAAGGCGGACATGATATCCACACTGGACATGAAACGAAAAATTGAACAAGACGAAGATAAAGGAACTAATAATAGGAGAAGGAAAAGAGAAAGACGTGTAACAAAATTAAGTGTTAGTTTGAATGGGCTATAATAAGGTACCAATACTTTAGATTTAGTACAAATAGGACCAATGGACTTACCGAAGGTGGTATGTGGTCTATTAGAAGTGATAAAAAATAACTGGAACGTAGAATTCACACTAATTAGCAGAAAGTCAGCACCATATGGGCTTCTTATGCTCACAAAGCTTTGTGACGACCTTAGTGCTAATTAAAATGCCGAAAAATGGAAATATTTTATGCCGGAAGAGGACTACCTCCCCCCCCCCGCAAATTTCGAGGATGCTGAACACGATGGCGGCGTTCGAATTTTTCTTTGGGGTTGCGCAACCCCCCAAAACGGCCAATAACCACCCCCAAGAGGGGTTAAACGCGCTTCAAGAGGTTTCCCTGCCGGAAAAAATACTTTCCCCCCATTCTCGAGGATGCTGAGCACGATGCTGATGTTAGTTATCGGCTCGAACCCCTTCAACGGCCAATTCTGGCCCCAGAAAGGGGTGAATTTTTTTTTCTTATCAGCGGTAAAATGGATTTTCCTTCCGTTTTCGAAGATGCTGAGCATGGTGCTGGTGTTAGATAATAAGGCCGACCCCCCCACCGGCCAACACTCGCCCCCGGAAGGGGTAAATTTTTTTTTCTCCTTATGAGCGGCAGAATGGATTTCCCTTCCCTTTTCGAGGATGCTGAGCACGGTGCTGGTGTTAGATATCGGGGCCGACCCCTTCCAATGCCTCCATCGGCCAATACTGGCCCCCGGAAGAGGTAAAATTTTTTTTCCTAGATGCTGAGCACGGTGCTGGTGTAAGATATCGAGGCCAACCCCTTTCAACCCCTCCACTGGCCAATACTCGCCCCCGGAAGGAGTGAAATTTTTTTTTGCTTATCCCCGGCAAATATTTTTTTTTCCCCGATTTCGGAGATTCTGTGTATGGGAAAAATAATCGTATTTCTTTTCTTGGTTGTTATGGTCTTTCTTTTCCGTCCAGCTGAAAATATATCATCATATACCGACAGTAGGTGTACTGAATAATAATTGAAACATACCTTTTATTTTAATATATAAATAATTGAGAACATTTATTACGATGCATGCAATTCCGCTTAAACAAATTGTTACAGTCCTTTTTTCATAAATTACAATAACTAATACCTAAAGATACGATTATACTTAAAACTAAAGTCGGCTTACAATAAAATGTTCTTCTCATTTATACCTTACCTTCATTCTCAACGCGCGTAATTTAAAATGTGTAGGACCCGTAAATTAAAAAAGGGGGAAAATTATTGTTGGGAATTACAGAGATGGCGGGGCTTAAAAGAATTTATCCACTGCCACCATTCTCAGCAAACTCGAAACCGGGAAAAAAAAATTTCACCCCTTCCGGGGGAGAGTATTGGCCGGTGGAGGGGTCGGCCCCGATATCCAACACCAGCACCGTGCTTAGCATCCTCGAAAACGGAAAGGAAATCCATTTCACCGCTGATAAGAAAAAAAAAATTCACCCCTTTCGGGGGCTAGTATTGGCCGGTGAAGGGGTTGGAGGGGGTTGGAACCGATAACTAACGTCTGCACCGTGCTCAGCGTCCTTGAAAACGGGGGAAATTATTTTTTTCGGCAGGGAAACCTCTTGAAGCGCGTTTAACCCCTGAGGGTGGTTTTTGGCCGTTTTGGGCGGTTGCGCAACCCCAAAGAAAAATTCGAACGCCGCCATCATGTTCAGCATCCTCGAAATTTGGGGGGGGGGGAGGTAGTCCTCTTCCGGCTTAAAATATTTCCATTTTTCGGCATTTTTCCGACTCACACACGCCACTATAATTTGACAGAGTAGTAAAGCTTCATAGTTTAAATAAATTACGATGGATATGTATAAACATAATTTACTTTTGTTTTCAAATAAAAAAAGCTACAGAAAAGAAAATTGGTTCATCGGAGAAAAATTTTGAAAGAAAATTTTTCTTCGTTCCTACACTAAGAACTGTACAACGGTAACGAAATAATAATATATACTACTAACTAATTAATATCTGTAAATAAAACAATGCAGTCTTCCTCCACAATTTAATGATAAAGGTAAATAAAAAACTCCCTACATGTTTCAAGTGCTTAAGAACTCATCATCAGGGGATACTAAAAAGGATAGTACGAAGTTAAAGACGACCAATAAATATAAAACAAAGTTTAAGAAGAACTTACCTAACATCGACTTTAGTAGAAATGTCCGTTACAAAATAATTAAAAATCCAAACATAGATTTTGTTATCGACCAAATCATTCATAGCAGCACTAATTTTTTCAATGCTTTGGATCTTGACAGATTATAATCACAATAATAGTCTCTCTTATATAATACATACCACTTCCTATCTCTACTCATGACTTTTTAGCTCCCCCCTCAAACATTTGATTGTATCCAACCATCGTTTAAAATTTGAGACCTTTTCATCATTTTTTATTAATCTTTGAAAATAATTTAAAATCCAGATTTTCTCTATTTACTGTGTCAGTTAAGTTTAGTGTCGTCACCAGCCCTGGCAAGTGTATTTTTCTAGTGCAGTGTTTCATCTCCCTCCGATAAACATTTATAACCCCCTTGTAACATAACCATATACTTAATGTGTCCACTCGTTGACATATGTCTGTTTACTGCCAATTCTTAAGTATTTTATACGTCCAGTTATGACAACTACTAGAGATTAATCGATTCTGTATGGATTTTATAAACCTAATATCGAGTCATTTAAATCCTCTCATTTCATTTCGACGATCACTCTTGATTTTAATGTTTCTAATAGTTGAACTTGGTTATTGCCTTTTTTGAAAGTACAGGATATCGGTTTTTCGTGGATTGCTCCGTCAGTTTTGATCCTACCGAAAAAATTGTTCTTTCTAAAAAGCAAGAGCTTGGTAGAACACGTAAGCTCGTGCAAATCCAAAGTCGATTGGGCAACTTGTTCGCGAAATATAGCGAATTTTCTGTGCGGAAAAAAGAATATTTCAATTAGTTTGTTCTTGGCCGGTCGTGCATGTAGGGGGGTCAGTTAAGGTTTTTTAGAAGGGTGTTTTCATGTTTTTTAAGGGCCTGCTGGAGAGGGATGGTGAGACAATTAGGAGGGGAGGGAGAGCGAATGTTCAAAATTTCTTAAAACCCCGATAACTCGACTCCGAAGAGGCGTAGCGCAAAGAATCAAACCGCGTTTTTTTCGTCTTTTTGCCCGGAATACAATGAACCCTTTTCGTAGCAACGTTCGCGAAAAATCCGCCGCTGGCACGCGAAACAAAAATCTGCAATTTTTTCAAAATGTTTTATTGACATGAAGGGAAGGGATCGGGGGAACAATTTTTATTTGAAAAGATGCCCCTATCTTTTAGCTTTAATTTTCGCCCTTCAAAATCCCGCTGCGATAATTTTCAAGGGAGATATGGGTGTTCTAACTTTCGACTCTGTAACGGGGAAGCGGAGAGGAGTGGGGGGTTCTTAAGGGGCTAAAAATGAAGCTGAAACATTTGGCTATTTACTTAAAAACTAAATTTATTTCATTCGGTCCATATTTCGCCCGTCCGCGCGAGTTAAAAGCATGAAAACGAGCCCAAGCGGGCGCGTTTGTCAGCCGGGGCGGCGGCGAGCGGGAAGGGGCCACTTTTGAAAATTGCACTTTTTTCGTTTTTTTTCATTTTCTCAGAAACGGTACACGCTGGAACGATAAACCTTTTAGATTTTTTTTTTGAAGGACAAATGCTATCTAAATATCGACGAATTAAATCTACCGGGTGTTTGGCGAAAATAGGGCGACCGTTTTAATTGCCTAATTTATGTGGATTGTGATTGGGAGACTCGTTTGACGTTAATGGTGGACTGATTGAAATTATATTTTTGGATTTATATAGAGGACGATGGTCTTTCGAACAATCTGGAGAGTTTTTTTTGAAAAAGGATTAAGAAATATTTTTTTTTAACACTTTTAAGTCGAAAAAATGCACTCGCGCGGGTAAGTTCGGAGGCTAATAGATCGAATTACGTCAATCTGATCGAAATGCGGTTTGAAGGTTTGGATTGACCAACTCAAATATTTTAATCTATCTAACCTCTCATTTTGTCTTAAAATCACTAAAAATGGGAGAATTTTAGAAAAATCGAAAATGGTTGTTTTTGACCCTATGACAGTTTCTAACTTTTTAAAACTCTTTAGGTCTTATATGATGAAGGGATAATAGAGCTTGAAAAAAACGCTAAATGGTACTTCCCAACCGATATTTAAGTATTTAAAACAATTTATTTACGATTTTTTTTTTCAAAAATTTTATTCAACAGGTTTTAAAAAATATCAAAATAAAATTTAGGGGGTAGTTTTATGGCTTATTTTCTTGCCCCATGTTTTCCCTACACGAATAACCCAATAAAGTTGGAAGTTTTATCATTCAAGTTGGAGATAAATGGTAATTTATGTCGGAAAATATGCCAAAAATTTAACCGAAAAACACCAGCAAATGTTGAATAGACGGCTTTGAAATTGAACCAGAATTAATTATATTTTCGATCTGTCAAAATGTCCCATTTTTGTAACGAGATTATGAAGTGAATTTAGCGATTTGAGATTTGAAATTGGGTGGAATAGGTTGTGTGACCCTTCTAGATTATACTCAGGTACAGAGTGTTTGTAAATTCGGTCGATTTTGGTAATTTTTTTGTAATTTCGAAAGACGTGTTTTTACATAATAGCATGGCATTTTATCATGGTGAAGATAGGGATTTCAAATAAAATTTGTTTTGAAAACGATATTGTGAGACTAATAGATCGAATTTTTTCTTAAAGTTGGCCGAAAAAGATAGCTTGAAATATATATAAGAGAGCCACTTGGAGTATAGAGTAAATAGATAGCTTCTTAGGTGTATTTTTCTTAGCCCTTTCAGCGTGTACGCCAATAAATTTGTACGGTATTTCGTACGGTGCTTTTATACCCATTAGTGATGACACACTCACGCGCCGCTTGAGCTCGTTTTCATGATTTTAACTCGCGCGGACGGGCGAAATATGGACCGATAGGAATAAATTTCTTTTTTAGATGAATAGCCAAATGTTTCAGCTTCATTTTTAGCTCCTCAAGAACCCCCCACTCCTCTCCGTTTCCCCGTTACAGAGTCGAAAGCTAGAACACCCATATCTCCCTTGAAAATCATCGCAGCGGGATTTTGAAGGGCGAAAATTAAAGCTGAAAGATTGGGGCATCTTTGCAAATAAAAATTGTTCCCCCCACTTCTTCCCTTCATGCCAATAAAACATTTTGAAAAAATTGCAGATTTTTGTTTCGCGTGCCGGCGGCGGATTTTTCGCGAACGTTGCTACGGAAAGGGTTCACTGTATTTCGGGCAAAAAGACGAAAAAAACGCAGTTTCATTTTTTGCGCTACGCCTCTTCGAAGTCGAGTTATCGGGATTTTAAAAAATTTTGAACTTTCGCTCTCCCTCCCCTCCTAATTGTCCCACCATCCCTTCTCAACGGGCCCTTAAAAAACATAAAAGCACCCTTCTAAAAAACTTTAACTGAACCCCCTACATGCACGACCGGCCAAGAACAAACTAATTGACATATTTTTTTTTTCGCACCGAAAATTCGCTATATTTCGCGAACAAGTTGCTCAATCGACTTCGGATTTGCACGAGCTTACGTGTTCTGCCAAGCTCTTGCTTTTTAGAAAGAACAATTTTTTCGGTAGGATCAAAACTGACGGAGCAATCCACGAAAAACCGATATCCCGTACTTTTCAATGTCCCCTACCCCCCTTCCCCCCCTCGGGTCGGTTGAACGTGAGTGGGGAAATCAAGCTGGGACCTCACTTAGTCGATTGGGAAAAAAAAATTTTGATATAGGAGGTCTGCACTTCGAAATACCCGATATACCCTGCTACTAGCTCATACACCAAGTCTTCAACCTTTACAAGTATTATCCTATGAGTTATACTCATTAATTTGAGACAACGGACATTTCTACTAAACTCGATGTTAGGTAAGCCCTTCTTAAACTTTGTTTTATATTCATTGGTCGTTTTTAACTTCGTGCTATCCTTTTTAGTATCTTCTGATGATGAGTGCTTAAGCACTTGAAACATGTAGGGAGCTTTTTATTTACCTTAATCATTAAAATGTGGAGAAAGACTGCATTGTTTTATTTACATTACATTAACTCCACTGAAAGTATGGACTATTTTTTCAATCTTAATTATTATCTACAACAAAGACTAAAAAAAATTAAACACACGATAAGTATTTACAAGAAATCATCCGGAGAATGCGCTTTAAGATCCTTAGCGTGCCAGACATCAAAACTGTCGCCTTGGTTTTATGAACTCTCTGACCAGAATTGTCGTTGTCTTGAAGTCTGGCACACTAAGGATCTTAAAGCGCATCATCGGGATGATTTCTTGTAAATACTTACCGCGTGTTTCATTTTTCTTTAGTCTTTTTTTTTATAGATATTAATTAGCTTGTAGTATATATTTCGTTACCGTTGTACAACTCATAGTGTAGGACAGA
Organism: Polydrusus tereticollis; assembly: GCA_963920685.1. Taxonomy (NCBI): domain Eukaryota; kingdom Metazoa; phylum Arthropoda; class Insecta; order Coleoptera; family Curculionidae; genus Polydrusus; species Polydrusus tereticollis. The sequence continues at coordinate 91,797,609 of OY987333.1, forward strand.
AGAACAATTTTAAACTGTAGCATGAAAACCAAATGATATTTAAATTTTTAGTAAGTTTATTAATCACAATATATAAATAAAGTAAAACATCAAAATGTTAATAGCTATAAAAGGTTATTGCTACAAATGCACTTATATAGTTATTTTCCTAACAAGTGCGCAAAGTGATACTTTTCTGCACGCAAGTATAGTTGGACGAACGACGCGTAGCGGAGTTCGGATAAATTCTTGCGTGCGGAAAAGCACTTTGCGCACGTGTTAGGAACAACATTTTTCCTACGAGCTTCATATCAGATAACAACAACAATAAAAATATGATAATTTATTCAATAATTTTTAATTTAACTTTAAAAAAAGAACTAGGTATAGTACAACTAAAAATTACATAACAAAAAAAATAATAATAGAAAATTCAAAAATTACATAACAATAAAAAATAATAATAGGAAACTAAATTATTTGTTTATAACATTTATAACAAAAGAGCAATTGCTGACATTATGCAAATTGATAGCCGATGCAGTAAGTTTATTCAGTGGGTGGTTTATGGTATGGCTTGATGAGCACTGACTTGGCGTGGAAGGACAGTTGTTCAAATAGGTCGATAAAGGTGTTAACTCTGTGTACTAAAGGATTTATGTAGCTTGATGAAGAAGGGCAGTTGTTCGTGGCCAATATTTTATTCGACATGTCCTTTTTTTGATTTGTCGAATCTTCAATGTAGCTCTCGGCGACAGTCGTCGGCGTTGATTTCCAGCCTCTAAGTCGCTTGACATTAGTGATTTCTGCTCCAGAATCGGCCAACATGGTAGCCGATGAACTACGGAAACTATGTCCTGTATAATGCTTTGGATTTTTCAAATGTAGATATGCAGCTATTTCCGAAGGCATCTTACCAAATGAATTTATTCCAATACATTGAGTACCGCATGTTCCTTGTCGATACTGCACAAAAAAGCGCTTGTGCGGAGTGGATGGTTTTCGCAAATTTGCATATTTATGATAGAGTTGTAAATAATATCCCTTATTTGTTTCATTAGATACTACAAAGATTCTTGAAGTATTGTTTTTACTGTCAGGAATTTTCACGACTATCAAATTTCCTTTATCCTCTATGTGATCAACCATTATCTTGCAAAGCTCATCGCGCCTGCAAGCACCGGCCAACCCAAAAATGGTGGCGACTTTTATTAGAAGGTAAATTTGATCAGGTGCTTCTTCCATAAATCTGGAAACTTCAATTTTGTCAAAAATTTTGGCCTTTTTCGGACGATATCCCACATTTTGCTTTTTTAGAAACAATGTTAGCTTGAAATATTGACTTAAATCCAAGTTTATTTTGATTTTAAGGACACTTTTTAACATAGAGTACTTACTCCATAAAGTATTTGGCTGAACTGATTTTCGTAAATCTGCAAAATACGCTAAGAAGACCTCCTCCTTAAAACTATTTGTCCTTTTGTTGCGGCACCAGTATTCAAATTGCTTATATTGCTTCTCGTATTTTTCTTGGGATTAGCGGGAAATAAATTTAAATTTGCAGAGTTTGCGGCCTCTAGAATGGAATCTGGTAGCTCCTCGTCAGAGCTGCTCATTTTAACAGCGTTTATACTTTTTGAGGATTTGATGGAAAGAAAAGTGTCGGTGTTTGTAGATTCTTGTTGACATAGAGACGGACGAAAAATCTGACACCATATGCCAAAATCAACATGTACATTTATTGTTGCTTGGCAATATTATAATCATTTATCACTACACGAGGTACTTAAAAAATAGAATTGTTTTTCGTTTTAGGCTGAATTACGAATATCGTGAATTACAATTAAAAGGTAAAAGAGAATACACTTGCAACGGCTTCGCACATTGCATAAAATTGTCTAGAGCTACTAAAATAAATATAAATATTCCCTGCCAAGGAGATTTTTCAATAGTGCTAATTTTCCGCACCCGGTGCGGATAAAAATCTTATCCGCTCGAAGTGCGGAAAAGTGTAACTTTGCACACGGAAATGCGTGCGCAAAGTACTACTTTGCGCACGCTCGTAGGAAAAAGGGTTTTTTGGTGTGGGCAAAATCTTCTATAATGCAAAATAATTAATTTAAGATTAACATGATATCACTTTATTATCTATCTATTTTGTAGCATAGTATACCGAAACTGATTTTTTTATTAAATATAACTTAGAGAATGAACGCTCTCCACTACAATTAGTGATCATCGATGTTAGAAAAAGTCTATATGATATTGCAATACTAGGGAGATGTTAAGCAAGCCAAGTGTTGTTATTTAACTTGCGTCAACAGTTTTTATGTTTCTCGATTGTAGGTTAATTTCACTGATTCTTTCATTTACTGAGTGAAGAAATTAAACGAGCTTTTCACTGTGGTAATTTGGCGTTTATTTCTCCAAATCACACAAAACTTTTTTAGTACATGATTTTACAATAACGTAATATAACATAACTATTCACTCTTGATTTTACAATCAAACTTGTAACGTAAATAAAAGTTATTTCGTTACATTGGATTTTAAAGTATAATCTATCTTTAGGTATTGGCGCTGCCATCTATGGATAACTCTGCATACTGCAGTTAATATCGATTCTTTAAGTTTGTATATATGAAGAGACCAACTGTAAATTTGCCGTTCTATAACATAGATTGGTAGGGTTTCTTTAATATAGATTATCGATTTCTTACGTTTAATTTAGTTTATATTGCCTCCGTGAATAGAAAAAGGCTCCAGTCAGGGAGGTTGATTTTTTGGAGAGTTACTTTTGGTTTTGTCCTGATACAAGTATGTCACGCTAACTTTGAGTTTCACTAAATTTATATTTTGTTTAATAATAAGTATGTAATTGAACCATAAATATTCCTTACTAATAAGCCATGACCTTTTAATCCATTTTTACACGAATTAAATTCCACATTTTTATGTTCTAACAAAATAAAGACGTGCCGGCCATAATGGCGTCATAAATTAGTAATCTTCATTCATCTCATTTATCCTTGTAAATTATAATGTTTTTGATGATCTAAAAGCATCATCTTGACAAACATCAAGCGGTAATTATAATATTTTTTGGAGAAATGTGTATTTCAATCAATATTTTTATAATTTTGCAGTCAATTTAAAAACACCTCTTTTTCATTATCAGGTCATGCTTTTGTTCGTTTTTCATCGTCAAATAATGTCCAAATTCTTAATTTAACTTTGTTTTTCGGGTCTGTGTCGTTTCTTTTACGTTTTAGCAAATATCGTTGGCCAGTTGGTAGTTTATTTAAGTTTTTGACGAACATTGGTGAGAACCAGATATAGAGTAAACCTAACTGGACCATTCTCAAGAAAACCGACAGATCCAGGCTCTATAGAACTGATTCCTGACAGAATGTCACAGGAAACTGATTTCGAGGAAAGCAGGCGAGTTTTTCTTTTGTTTCTAAATTTTAAAACCTAAATTGAATTTGTTGAAGAACTCACCTCATTGCCCTCAATGATATCCACCAGGAATCAATTCTGATTTAATGTTTATTTTCTCTTAAACTTCTAACTCAGTTGGCGCGACATACTTGTACTGGATGGATAATATCTTAAGTCACACTCTATATACAATTTCTCTTGTTCCATATCTTGAATTTATCTTGTACATATCTTACCTTGGGTGCCATAAGACATTAGTCTGGTACACCAATATCGTGTGGTGACGAATGCCTGTAGCTCGTTAAACCACATTTATCTATCCTGCAAACGATTGCCTTTTGCTCGTTATGCCTATCGTACCTGCACAAAAGTTATAGATACTTTTGAATGCAGTATTTTTCACTAGTTATACCTGTACTGAGTGGATAATATCATAAGTCACACTGTATATACAATTTCTCTTGTACCATATCTTGAATTTATCTTGTACATAACTTACCTTGGGTGCCATAAGACATTAGTCTGGTACACCAATATCGTGTAGTGACGAATGCCTGTAGCTCGTTAAACCACATTTATCTATCCTGCAAACGATTGCCTTTTTGCTCGTTATGCCTACCGTACCTGCACAAAAGTTATAGATACTTTTGAATGCATCATTTTCTATTAGTTTTAAGCAGCAATATAGTATATTTGTACATAATATAGTATATGAATTACTTAATTTTTATCTTGTTGGCACAAGATACTTCTCTTGGCCTAATTTAAAACTTAAATATCTCATAAGTCAATCGAATCATTTATTTTTCTTACATACACGAAAGAAATTTAGTTTTTGACCTTATGTAATTAAACATGGTTATTTCATTTCTAAATTTAAAACTTTATTTATATTCACTTGAGTAACAGGGAGTTAAAACATCCTGTAACTATATTATAGAAGTTTAGGTTACCACTGGTACTGTTTAACATAAGTAGTCATTTTGAAACCCTTCATTGCATTATTATTCGCTGGTCTAACTCCACCTTTCTAACATTACATGTAAGCAAGCAAACCTGAGGCTAACAAGCTCATCTGATGTCGTTGTTCCAACCAATCGCTGTCACAAGCATTCAAGTCTAATCAAGTCCTGACGACTTCCTCACCTACTCATCTTCTGCGGTGCTGAAGTTCCATGCATGGAACGCCTCGTCGAGACAACTTCCAGGTGAAGAGGACTGAATCTTGGACACACTTCACGGATGACAATGCAGAGCTAAGTATTTGTCCGTCAGAAGGATAACTTTGTAAAGACCAGCAGACCATTTCTTTATTTTCATTTTAATTTTCACGTTAATTTTCACCTTTTAATATTATAAACAGTTTCTTCCGAAACCAATCTCAATAATCATTGTTATACAAGTATAATTTAATAAACTACCAAGTGTTTGTAAGATTTAGTATTATTTCTGGTAGAATGGCGCTCTAAAATATTTGTCAGATAATAGGACAAACCCACACCTATTAAAAAAATATATAGTCTTCTTGGCCGAGGCAACTCAACACCATTTGAATGATTATCTAAATCATTACAAACTAATCACTATATTTGTTTAATACATTTGCTGGGTGCCTTTTTTTAGGCAATGCTATTTGTTTCACTCCGACGGAGAGAAAACCACGTGCGTTTTTGACATACGACTTTGCTTTATCTTAGCCCAAAGTGTAGTGTCTTAGAAGAAGGAAAATTATATCATCTGACAGCAAGGTTACGCCCCCGCTGTCACGACGACTAACCAATAATGCATTCTGATAGGCCACACAACCGCCATGTTTTCTCCCAACCAATCGGACGGCAATAAACAAACTGTACCATGCCGTGTCACCCTCCTAGAGCGTCAAAACGCCGTCAAAGGGTTTTCGAATATACAAGATTCTAAAAATATACTTTTAACATCTAAACGTGGAACATTGCTTTTTCCTGGAATAACGGTCGACTAGCCGTTTATTATTTAGGACATGCAAGTTTTATGCCTATCCCGGCGATAACACTCTATTCGTTTAGCAAGCATTGATACATTTTGCTTCTTTATTAAAATAATATTGAAATCAGATATTTAACAGTAGTATTGATTCTGAAAACATTTGTTGCATTTAATTATATTATTTTTAATACATTTGGATGATCGTTTCCCCAACAGGAGTGTTTCCTTTAATTTATCTTTTCAAAATATCGCAACAGTAAAATATCTATATTTTTAGATTTATTTAAATCGGTTCCTAAATAAATACTTCGCTAAACAAATGCAATCTGTTTCTAATTCTCCATTTATATCCAGGTGATAATCTTCGGCATACCAACGGGTTAAAAAAATGCACTCTTTATTATTTGCCAATGAACATCTCGTAATAAATTTGTTTCCAAATGCTGCGTAAATTATGCAGGCCACCGTGTATCAAACAAATGAATGTTATATGCTCGACAGTTTATATAACTTACCTACTAAACTTAGGTATATCCATCAAAATGTGGATCAATGGCAGGTAATTAATTTAAAAAGTTTGATTAGAAACGCAGAGCACGGTCTCTATAAATAAAAAACTTTGATAATAAAAGTTTACCTGTTCCGAGTGACATATTTTATAAAAGTTTTAGAAGTAGCTATTAAATCGTTTAGAACTTTTATGTAGGTATATAATTTTTTACAGCTTTAGTACCTACCGAATTGAAATTTTAAAAATATTCATAAACTTGGCGAATTATATTAACTTATATCGCACAGTTGACTCGTATTTTAGCTTTAACAGTTGGGAAAGTACTATATTTTTGGTTACTCTGTACTACCTACCTAACTTTAGCGATTTTACCTTGGTTTTGCAAATAAGGGTCATGACGATCCTTGTCAGTGTCTTTGACTAACGCTTGGGATTACACTTTGCTCATATCTTAATCACCCAATTTTCCTTCATATCAACTACCATATCATTTGATCTCTATAACAGTGTTTTTCGTGGAAATTTTCGATAATTTGTCTTCGTTTTGCTTTTGAGTATTAATTCTTAGTTTTCGTTTAAAACTTAAGATTTAACTCTTCTTATTTGACAAGTATATTAATCAAGTACCTAGTGCTTTTGTGGATTCCGCGAACCCTTGTCGTAAATTCGAACGTCACCGTATGCCTAATGTCACTTTTTGTTTATTGCGTGGGGAAAAATATAGCGAGGTTACGCTTTTGGTTTTATTGTTCACCAATAAAAATAATTTAGGTACCTCTGCTTTAATTTACTTACTTTAAATAACTGCAACCGAGCTGTCAGAACCCATTTGATTTATTTCAACATCAAGGAAACGGTACCGCTGGTTTGTGACCCAGTCTTACTTCTTCCTTTTGTATTTCGGTTCATGCAATATCCTTGTCCATGGTTATAGTTGTGCTCTACAAATGATTTATCTACTTTTTAAGGTTGCGCTAGTTCAGGCTACGAGTGACACTTTAGCTTCCGGTTTTTGGTCCTCACTTTATTTCCAGCAGTAGAACAAGCAGGAGGTCTTTTTAAATCCAAGACTATAGCAGCCATCTTTGCAGGATATTGGATTTTAAGGCCGGATTCTATGTCGCCCCACTTGGCTTTGCTTGGCTGCGATTATATTTGGCGTATCTGTTTGCTGCCGTTTCGTGGGAGACAGAGAAACTACCTAGATGGAATTTTTTTATAGGATTTATTCGCTGTTAGAGTTAAGTCAAAGGTTACTGAGACCTAGGGGCCAAAATCCTTAAAGTTCCTAATAGAGTCTTTTGAAGCCTTATCCTTTTTTTAGCAGTCTCTTGAACTGCCTTTCGAAGTTTCTTCTTAAGTCTCTTGTACTGCGGATATTTTCAGGTTTTTCCAAGAATCTTCAATAATTTTTTTTTTTTATGATAAGGCACAGCACTGCAGGATAAATCCTTTATGGCGCTCTGAGAGCGGTGCGTGTGCGCAGGAAACGATTCACGTTGGTTTTAAATCTTTGAAGGTTATAGTCGTTGGGGAACACGATCTCAGGGAGGTCGTTCCAGAGTGATGACGTTCTCCAGATGAAAGAATTTTGAAACAGTGTCGTTCGAGGGACACTAAGCTGAACCACGTACTGGTGGGCTGCAGTGGCTCGTCGTGTATTTCTACCATGCACCGCTCTGGGTGGTGTCAAGCAAGCAACTTCAGTTGAACACTTGCCATGAAAATAAAATATCAGCTAAGTTTAGGTTAAGAGCTAACACCCTTTTTTTTTAAGTGAATAAAGCCTTTAATATTTTAATATTACCGTGTTTAATTTGTACAGCTCCCCCTTTTTCTGATTACTTTTTTTTACTTCTCTTTTTACAGTCGGGTTTTCACCCCGATTGTTTAACGGTCTTTCACGTACACATTGCGTTCTCTCCACTTTCAACAAGTATGTTCTTGTCGTTTCACATACAAACGTTTGTCTGGTGTGGTTCGCCATGTCATATCAACAATTTTTCGATTTTTTAAATTTTTTCATAAACGATTAATAGTGGAATAATTTAATTTTCCCGACAAATCGACAACTATTTAAAGTATCTGGTGCAATAAAATTCGATGATACAGGGTGTTTCGGGAAAAAAAAATAATAAAACCTCAGTCAAAAAAAAAATTCACACGGCTAACTAATTCTAACGGTCGAACTACTTCTTCTTCTTCTTTCAGCAACCCTTCACAGTCCACTCCTGGATATAGGTCTCCCCTATATTTCATGTTTCCTTGTCCTGTGCAAGTTGTTGCCATCTGTTCCCCACCTTGTTTTTAATATCGTCGAGCCAACGTAACTGTGGTCTGCCAACGTTGCGTTTGTGTAAGCGAGGCCTCCATTGAATGATGCGTCTTGACCATCTCAAGTCGTCCTGTCGGGCAACGTGCCCTACCCAGCTCCATTTCAAGTGGGCTATGCGTGTTATGACGTCTTCGACTTTAGTTCTTTGTCTGATATTCTCGTTTGTGATGTGGTCTCTAAGACCTATTCCTAACATGATCCGTTCTATGGCTCTTTTAGTGGTCCTAAGTTTGTTAGCCTACTTAACAGTGAGTGTCATGGTTTCCATTCCGTATGTCATCACGGGCAATAAGCAGGCATTGAAGGCCTTTCTTTTCAAATTAATTGGAATAGTTCGATTTCTCAAAACATGTGATAGTTTACCCGTGGCTGCCCATGTCAATCGGCCGCGTCTGTTTATTTCGGCGGTTTGATTTTCTTTGCCTAATTTAATGCAATGTCCCAAATATACATATTCTTCGACGTTATCAACGATTTGATCTCCTATATGCACTTGTATATTGTCAGGTGTCATGACCTTTGTTTTATTCGAATTCATGGTTAATCCTATTTTTGCGGATTCTTCCAACATTTCTTGTAATTCCATTAAATTCTGGCTAAAAAGCACTATATCATCCGCAAAACGCAGATGGCTCAGATGCTTGCTGTCAATTTTGATGCCTTTCTTATTCCAGTTTAGAGTTTTAAAAACGTCTTCTAATGCAAGTGTGAACAGCTTTGGGGATATGGTATATGGTGCCCCCTTGTCTTACTCCTCTTTTTATCTGAATTTGGTTTGTTTCTATTTCTTCCGTGATTTTAACGGCGGTTGTCGCATTTCATATATGTGTTTAAGAAGCTGTCTATAACGAGAGTCGATTCTTGCATTGTCCATTGCCTTAAAAATAGCCCACAATTCCACGGAGTCAAACGCTTTGTTATAGTCAACAAATGCGAGGTATAGTGGTTCGTTGTACTCGTTGCACTTTTCTTTTAGCGTGCGGACGGATTGTATGTGTTCTATTGTGCTATGACCTTGACGGAAGCCAGCCTGTTTCGGGGGCTGATAGGCATCTAATCTGGTTGTAAGTCTATTTGTTACAATTTTTGTCAGAAGTTTGTACGGGTGGGGGAGTAAGCTAATAGGCCGATAGTTATCAATTCTTAACTTATCACCCTTTTTGTACAGCAAAATCACCTGGGCATTTTGCCATGTTTGGGGTATTACGCCTTCTGTCAATTTATTAAGAAGAGTTTTCATCGATTCTATAGTAGTGCTTCCGCCTAGTTTTATCCTTTTCGATGTAATTCCATCTTTCCCTGGTGCTTTACCCTTTTTCATTTGAGACAATGCTAGTTCTACTTTTTGTATGGTGATGTCAGGTAGATCCTCGGAACCCACATTTAGAATCGTTTCATCAGTTGCGATCATTTGTTCTGGATTGCTTTCTGTGTATAGTGTACTACTACCAAAAAGATATGTACCACTTCCAAGAAAAATAATTCAAAAATAAAAAAGGAGACGAGAGAACTCATGGCGAAGAGAAAAAACTTGGAAAGAGGGGCTCCTGAATATAACGAAATGAACAAATCTATAAAAAAGAAAACAAGAGAAGATTTAAGACAGTACAACACAAAAATGATAACAGCGACTATCGAAAACAACAAAAACATGAAAATAATTAAAACACTTTACAATAATGGTCGCCTTTAAATACATCAACTAAAGGACGCAAACAGAAACATCAAAGAAGATAGAAGAGATTTGATGGATATTGTGGAAAATTTCTATAGTACACTATACACAGAAAGCAATCCAGAACAAATGATCGCAACTGATGAAACGATTCTAAATGTGGGTTCCGAGGATCTACCTGACATCACCATACAAAAAGTAGAACTAGCATTGTCTCAAATGAAAAAGGGTAAAGCACCAGGGAAAGATGGAATTACATCGAAAAGGATAAAACTAGGCGGAAGCACTACTATAGAATCGATGAAAACTCTTCTTAATAAATTGACAGAAGGCGTAATACCCCAAACATGGCAAAATGCCCAGGTGATTTTGCTGTACAAAAAGGGTGATAAGTTAAGAATTGATAACTATCGGCCTATTAGCTTACTCCCCCACCCGTACAAACTTCTGACAAAAATTGTAACAAATAGACTTACAACCAGATTAGATGCCTATCAGCCCCCGAAACAGGCTGGCTTCCGTCAAGGTCATAGCACAATAGAACACATACAATCCGTCCGCACGCTAAAAGAAAAGTGCAACGAGTACAACGAACCACTATACCTCGCATTTGTTGACTATAACAAAGCGTTTGACTCCGTGGAATTGTGGGCTATTTTTAAGGCAATGGACAATGCAAGAATCGACTCTCGTTATAGACAGCTTCTTAAACACATATATGAAATGCGACAACCGCCGTTAAAATCACGGAAGAAATAGAAACAAACCAAATTCAGATAAAAAGAGGAGTAAGACAAGGGGGCACCATATACCATATCCCCAAAGCTGTTCACACTTGCATTAGAAGACGTTTTTAAAACTCTAAACTGGAATAAGAAAGGCATCAAAATTGACAGCAAGCATCTGAGCCATCTGCGTTTTGCGGATGATATAGTGCTTTTTAGTCAGAATTTAATGGAATTACAAGAAATGTTGGAAGAATCCGCAAAAATAGGATTAACCATGAATTCGAATAAAACAAAGGTCATGACACCTGACAATATACAAGTGCATATAGGAGATCAAATCGTTGATAACGTCGAAGAATATGTATATTTGGGACATTGCATTAAATTAGGCAAAGAAAATCAAACCGCCGAAATAAACAGACGTGGCCGATTGACATGGGCAGCCACGGGTAAACTATCACATGTTTTGAGAAATCGAACTATTCCAATTAATTTGAAAAGAAAGGCCTTCAATGCCTGCTTATTGCCCGTGATGACATACGGAATGGAAACCATGACACTCACTGTTAAGTAGGCTAACAAACTTAGGACCACTAAAAGAGCCATAGAACGGATCATGTTAGGAATAGGTCTTAGAGACCACATCACAAACGAGAATATCAGACAAAGAACTAAAGTCGAAGACGTCATAACACGCATAGCCCACTTGAAATGGAGCTGGGTAGGGCACGTTGCCCGACAGGACGACTTGAGATGGTCAAGACGCATCATTCAATGGAGGCCTCGCTTACACAAACGCAACGTTGGCAGACCACAGTTACGTTGGCTCGACGATATTAAAAACAAGGTGGGGAACAGATGGCAACAACTTGCACAGGACAAGGAAACATGAAAAAATATAGGGGAGACCTATATCCAGGAGTGGACTGTGAAGGGTTGCTGAAAGAAGAAGAAGAAGTAGTTCGACCGTTAGAATTAGTTAGCCGTGTGAATTTTTTTTTTGACTGAGGTTTTATTATTTTTTTTTCCCGAAACACCCTGTATCATCGAATTTTATTGCACCAGATACTTTAAATAGTTGTCGATTTGTCGGGAAAGTTAAATTATTCCACTATTAATCGTTTATGAAAAATTTTAAAAAATCGAAAAATTGTTGATATGACATGGCGAACCACACCAGACAAACGTTTGTATGTGAAACGACAAGAACATACTTGTTGAAAGTGGAGAGAACGCAATGTGTACGTGAAAGACCGTTAAACAATCGGGGTGAAAACCCGACTGTAAAAAGAGAAGTAAAAAAAAGTAATCAGAAAAAGGGGGAGCTGTACAAATTAAACACGGTAATATTAAAATATTGAAGGCTTTATTCACTAAAAAAAAAAGGGTGTTAGCTCTTAACCTAAACTTAGCTGATATTTTATTTTCATGGCAAGTGTTCAACTGAAGTTGCTTGCTTGACACCACCCAGAGCGGTGCATGGTAGAAATACACGACGAGCCACTGCAGCCCACCAGTACGTGGTTCAGCTTAGTGTCCCTCGAACGACACTGTTTCAAAATTCTTTCATCTGGAGAACGTCATCACTCTGGAACGACCTCCCTGAGATCGTGTTCCCCAACGACTATAACCTTCAAAGATTTAAGACCAACGTGAATCGTTTCCTGCGCACACGCACCGCTCTCAGAGCGCCATAAAGGATTTATCCTGCAGTGCTGTGCCTTATCATAAAAAAAAAAATTATTGAAGATTCTTGGAAAAACCTGAAAATATCCGCAGTACAAGAGACTTAAGAAGAAACTTCGAAAGGCAGTTCAAGAGACTGCTAAAAAAAGGATAAGGCTTCAAAAGACTCTATTAGGAACTTTAAGGACCCTGTACTTTGATTTGGGGCTCAACAATGGACGAGGGGTGCTCCAAAATATTTTGGCCCCTAGGTCTCAGTAACCTTTGACTTAACTCTAACAGCGAATAAATCCTATAAAAAAATTCCATCTAGGTAGTTTCTCTGTCTCCCACGAAACGGCAGCAAACAGATACGCCAAATATAATCGCAGCCAAGCAAAGCCAAGTGGGGCGACATAGAATCCGGCCTTAAAATCCAATATCCTGCAAAGATGGCTGCTATAGTCTTGGATTTAAAAAGACCTCCTGCTTGTTCTACTGCTGGAAATAAAGTGAGGACCAAAAACCGGAAGCTAAAGTGTCACTCGTAGCCTGAACTAGCGCAACCTTAAAAAGTAGATAAATCATTTGTAGAGCACAACTATAACCATGGACAAGGATATTGCATGAACCGAAATACAAAAGGAAGAAGTAAGACTGGGTCACAAACCAGCGGTACCGTTTCCTTGATGTTGAAATAAATCAAATGGGTTCTGACAGCTCGGTTGCAGTTATTTAAAGTAAGTAAATTAAAGCAGAGGTACCTAAATTATTTTTATTGGTGAACAATAAAACCAAAAGCGTAACCTCGCTATATTTTTCCCCACGCAATAAACAAAAAGTGACATTAGGCATACGGTGACGTTCGAATTTACGACAAGGGTTCGCGGAATCCACAAAAGCACTAGGTACTTGATTAATATACTTGTCAAATAAGAAGAGTTAAATCTTAAGTTTTAAACGAAAACTAAGAATTAATACTCAAAAGCAAAACGAAGACAAATTATCGAAAATTTCCACGAAAAACACTGTTATAGAGATCAAATGATATGGTAGTTGATATGAAGGAAAATTGGGTGATTAAGATATGAGCAAAGTGTAATCCCAAGCGTTAGTCAAAGACACTGACAAGGATCATCATGCCCCTTATTTGCAAAACCAAGGTAAAATCGCTAAAGTTAGGTAGGTAGTACAGAGTAACCAAAAATATAGTACTTTCCCAACTGTTAAAGCTAAAATACGAGTCAACTGTGCGATATAAGTTAATACAATTCGCCAAGTTTATGAATATTTTTAAAATTTCAATTCGGTAGGTACTAAAGCTGTAAAAAATTATATACCTACATAAAAGTTCTAAACGATTTAATAGCTACTTCTAAAACTTTTATAAAATATGTCACTCGGAACAGGTAAACTTTTATTATCAAAGTTTTTTATTTATAGAGACCGTGCTCTGCGTTTCTAATCAAACTTTTTAAATTAATTACCTGCCATTGATCCACATTTTGATGGATATATCTAAGTTTAGTAGGTAAGTTATATAAACTGTCGAGCATATAACATTCATTTGTTTGATACACGGTGGCCTGCATAATTTACGCAGCATTTGGAAACAAATTTATTACGAGATGTTCATTGGCAAATAATAAAGAGTGCATTTTTTTAACCCGTTGGTATGCCGAAGATTATCACCTGGATATAAATGGAGAATTAGAAACAGATTGCATTTGTTTAGCGAAGTATTTATTTAGGAACCGATTTAAATAAATCTAAAAATATAGATATTTTACTGTTGCGATATTTTGAAAAGATAAATTAAAGGAAACACTCCTGTTGGGGAAACGATCATCCAAATGTATTAAAAATAATATAATTAAATGCAACAAATGTTTTCAGAATCAATACTACTGTTAAATATCTGATTTCAATATTATTTTAATAAAGAAGCAAAATGTATCAATGCTTGCTAAACGAATAGAGTGTTATCGCCGGGATAGGCATAAAACTTGCATGTCCTAAATAATAAACGGCTAGTCGACCGTTATTCCAGGAAAAAGCAATGTTCCACGTTTAGATGTTAAAAGTATATTTTTAGAATCTTGTATATTCGAAAACCCTTTGACGGCGTTTTGACGCTCTAGGAGGGTGACACGGCATGGTACAGTTTGTTTATTGCCGTCCGATTGGTTGAGAGAAAACATGGCGGTTGTGTGGCCTATCAGAATGCATTATTGGTTAGTCGTCGTGACAGCGGGGGCGTAACCTTGCTGTCAGATGATATAGTTTTCCTTCTTCTAAGACACTACACTTTGGGCTAAGATAAAGCAAAGTCGTATGTCAAAAACGCACGTGGTTTTCTCTCCGTCGGAGTGAAACAAATAGCATTGCCTAAAAAAAGGCACCCAGCAAATGTATTAAACAAATATAGTGATTAGTTTGTAATGATTTAGATAATCATTCAAATGGTGTTGAGTTGCCTCGGCCAAGAAGACTATATATTTTTTTAATAGGTGTGGGTTTGTCCTATTATCTGACAAATATTTTTAGAGCGCCATTCTACCAGAAATAATACTAAATCTTACAAACACTTGGTAGTTTATTAAATTATACTTGTATAACAATGATTATTGAGATTGGTTTCGGAAGAAACTGTTTATAATAATAAAAGGTGAAAATTAACGTGAAAATTAAAATGAAAATAAAGAAATGGTCTGCTGGTCTTTACAAAGTTATCCTTCTGACGGACAAATACTTAGCTCTGCATTGTCATCCGTGAAGTGTGTCCAAGATTCAGTCCTCTTCACCTGGAAGTTGTCTCGACGAGGCGTTCCATGCATGGAACTTCAGCACCGCAGAAGATGAGTAGGTGAGGAAGTCGTCAGGACTTGATTAGACTTGAATGCTTGTGACAGCGATTGGTTGGAACAATGACATCAGATGAGCTTGTTAGCCTCAGGTTTGCTTGCTTACATGTAATGTTAGAAAGGTGGAGTTAGACCAGCGAATAATAATGCAATGAAGGGTTTCAAAATGACTACTTATGTTAAACAGTACCAGTGGTAACCTAAACTTCTATAATATAGTTACAGGATGTTTTAACTCCCTGTTACTCAAGTGAGTATAAATAAAGTTTTAAATTTAGAAATGAAATAATCATGTTTAATTACATAAGGTCAAAAACTAAATTTCTTTCGTGTATGTAAGAAAAATAAATGATTCGATTGACTTATGAGATATTTAAGTTTTAAATTAGGCCAAGAGAAGTATCTTGTGCCAACAAGATAAAAATTAAGTAATTCATATACTATATTATGTACAAATATACTATATTGCTGCTTAAAACTAATAGAAAATGATGCATTCAAAAGTATCTATAACTTTTGTGCAGGTACGGTAGGCATAACGATCAAAAAGGCAATCTTTTGCAAGATAGATAAATGTGGTTTAACGAGCTACAGGCATTCGTCACTACACGATATTGGTGTACCAGACTAATGTCTTATGGCACCCAAGGTAAGTTATGTACAAGATAAATTCAAGATATGGTACAAGAGAAATTGTATATACAGTGTGACTTATGATATTATCCACTCAGTACAGGTATAACTAGTGAAAAATACTGCATTCAAAAGTATCTATAACTTTTGTGCAGGTACGATAGGCATAACGAGCAATAGGCAATCGTTTGCAGGATAGATAAATGTGGTTTAACGAGCTACAGGCATTCGTCACCACACGATATTTTTTTATGCCACACCAAACATGGATTGAAGTCCTTCCTTGAAATTTAATTGTCTGAAATTTTCTTGGATTTCCAACGGCCCAGTGATGATTATTTGTCTATTGAAAACCCCCGATGTTGTGAATGTGGCTTCATCAGTCCATAAGATATTTCTGAATAAATTAGGGTCTTCGTTTTCTTTCCGAATCACAATTTGGGAAACAAATTGGAAGCGAAGTTCTTTTTGTGCCGGTGTTAGATGTTGAAGTGGAAGGATATGATAAGACTTAAATTTATGATTTCTTAAAGTCCTGTGAACAGTTCCTTGGGTAACTCTTCTGCGTCTTACACCGCCGCCGTATTGAACGTCCGGAACTGCGTCCGAAATTGATTTGGTTGGATTCAGTCGAAAATAATTCACAATGGCACGGTCTCGATTTCTATTCCTTTCTGAATTTCTTTTTCTGTCATGTAATGTTTTATTTTCCTCAAATAGGTTCTTTATCCTTAGAATAGTATTGACGGATATATTTCTGTGAAAATTTGCAATAAATCTTCTCCTTGCTTCTCTTGCATTTTCTTGGCATTTGTAGAACAAGATAACAATCTGCAATCTCTCATCTAATGAATATTTCATTTCGGCAATATTATAATAAATTTGTCAAATTTTTTGACTTTGAAGGATTCAAAGGTGATTATACCTTTATTACCTAGTGTATGTTTCAAACAGGTTAAAGTTAAATTATACTGGATAAAGCATTAAAATTTAATAAAAATAGCTGTCACAATATTAAATATTTTAATCAGAACGGACAAAAAAAAAATCACTCGTTCTAAAAATCGTATAAAAAAAGCTATGTTCCATTTAAAAAACACCTTATCCATAGCGTAACTCTTTTGTTTCTGGTTCAAATAAATTTTTGGTTTTATTTTTGAATTCTGCAGGAAAAAGTACATCGATTGGCTATTTTGGATTTTTCTTTAAATACAAGGAAGCTCAAAAATGAGCCCCTGTTCAGTCCTCGTTGGAAGACCCTGTACCTAATAACTGTAATTATTACAAAATAATGGATTAAATTAATAGTACATTATATACCCAAGTTGAGAAGTGTGCTACTATATAGCGAGCGCTCCTATATCCTCAGGCGCGAAGCAAAGTATATAACAGCTGTCTCAACTGACGTACCAATATATAGATTTTTTTCTACCAATACCACTAAAATATTACATATTTAATTCATTCAGATTTTTATACTAGTCATTCCTGCCTAATTTTAAAAATATTTTGAAAATCAAGTAGCCCGCAAAAATAAAACCATGGAAGTGAGTGAGAATGCTCAAATCGTTTGTAACTCAACTATTTACGTAGGTTATTATTAATTATCGTTATTTCTCTAGGTAGAGAAATATCATGAGTCCTGATCAATCCGTAAGTTATAAATATCATTTGCATAAAGACACAAGCGTAAAATAATTTTTAGAGGACAATGCAACTACCAACACAAACAGACGAAATTTACATTTGTAATCGTAAAGATCGAATAGGAGCGTTGCCAAATAAGTTCAATTAGTAGTGAATGCTAGCTGCATGTTTTGTGTATTGTGTTTATGGTATTAAAAGCCATTTCGATGACAATGCATTGTACAGAATTGTTACACAGGGTAAATAATGCCTGCGTTGCTAATAGTAATATTAAGTCGAAACATATGGTAGGTACATGTTTGTTAATTTCAAAATTATTTGTGCATTTGAACAAAAGATACCTAGATGTAAGCTCAATATGACTTATTGCCTTTTTTTGTTTTGTATTTAGCATATTAGATAAAATTACGAACCTGCGTAAGCACCTTAATGCCAAAAATAATACTAGACAGATACGCATATATTTTTTGGGCAATCGGCCAGTAAAGAAAAATGGGCAGTTTAAATATGTTTAATTATGGTACGACTTATTCCAATTGCTTTCTATTTTTAACGTTAAATGTTAAAAAAAGACACAAACTTGACCAGAGGGTATCGGGGTTCTATCTTACCCAGTTGTACGAAATTTAATCTTGAAAGAGTACCTACTCGCACCCGTTGTTTTTTGTCTTCCGCAAAACCGCAATTTCCACCTGTCCAATCGCTCAGAAAACTAGTATTCTAATTTAATTTTTCTGGTAATATTACACGCCGTTGAACTTGAAAAATGTGATATATGTATATCAATTTTATTTTCCTTTGGTGGGCGCAATAATTTTTCTATAAATAGCCGTATTTGTTTCATGTAATTTAACGTGCAAAAGTCATTGTAAGCCATATTTCTAATAACCATAATATACCTAAAGAGAGATTACGTGGTTTTTGAGCAAATAGGATCCAAGTATGTAATTTGTCAGTGATTTTATATGAGTTTTAAATAACTTATTCCATTTTTAACAATTTTATTAATGATATTATTTATGTGTGATTAGTGATATTTGAAGAAGTAGTCCATACTTGCAGTGGAGTGTAGGTAATAAATTAAAACAACACTTCTGTCTTCCTCCACAAATAATATATATTTTTGAAAATTTAACGATTGTCCCTACATGTTTCGACTATATATAAAGTCATCTTCAGGGGAACTAAAAGGAACGTGTGAGAATACAAAGATAATAACAGGTACCATAAGAGACTTACCTATATCGAGTGTAAAATGGGATCCAATAGTTGTCTCAAATTAATGAGTACAACATTTAATATCATAGCAAGTGAAACTTGTGTAGTTGAAGACTAACTTGAGGTAACTCAGAGTTGTGGATATGTAAGTCAGCACATTTTAGTTATTTAAAAAAAAAAATTTTATGTTTACAAAAGTGAGAAAATTTAGTTATATTTAATGAGCATGGTGTGAAAATAAATTTTAATGATTAATATATTTATATTATAACATGGTTTATGTGGAGAAACCAAAAAAGAAAAGAAAGAAAACATTTTTAAGTTATTTTATAAAATTAAAATATTAAATTTCATGTTCTTAGTGTATTATTATAAATTAAATAAAGTAGAATGGGGGCTAAGCCCCTATGGGTTTAAATAGAACCACATTGTGATATTAAGAAAAATAATTTTTTAAGTTTTCTTTTTATAAAATTTAAAAGAGAAACGAAATTTCGTGCGAACCACTACCACGTTTAATTAAAAATAATTTTTAAGGAAGGTGTGGTTAAAGTATAAAATGAATGACAGAATTGACATATGGCATAACAAATATCAGACTGTAGAAATCCTAAAAATTGAAGTGTTGGTGTAATCTAGAGCAACTCGATAGTAGGTTTACAAAGTCTACAAGATATAGTGTACTTGAAGTTTGAAAGTTATAAATGTTAAACACACAAAGTACCTGAATATGAAAAAGAATGAGACATCTGTGACTGAATGTATGAATTAATAGTTTTCATAAATTAGTAGTTTACAACAATTTTATAAAATTATTCTTAAAAAAGGAAGTTATAAAAGTTCATGGGAGGGCAGATACTACTGCACCGAAGCATATATTTAGAGTAAAGGTTCACTGCACTTTACACTAGGTGGTCATTTAAGAATTTAAACTAAAAATTATGATTAACATTATAAGGAAACAGTATAACATAACCAAGATTGAATCTAACAAAACTAGAATGAACATTGGGCAGACTGACGTAGGTATGCTATAATTAACAATTAATTGTCAAGGTTGAGTAATATATAATAGGCTGGAAAGAGTAATGATATATTGATGAAGCAAACACGAATGCTGCAGTACCATTTGTATTAGTGATATGTTTATGTTTTCCTAATAAAACTTAATGAACTTGTTATTCAAATAGATCCCAACTTGGTTGTTTATTAATAATAGAAGCACCAGAAATATATACCGGGTGTTGCATCGTCGAGCGGGACATAGGAAATCCCATGTAATTTTAAATGGGGTCAATTATTGGCTTCCCTAATTATTTTAGAGAAAAATTCTATTTAGGTTTATTAAAGAGCACTAAAACACACATTCAAAAGAATAACTTTAGATATTTTTGATGAGCCCGTTTACGGGTTATCGCCGATTTCTTTTTAACTATATCTCCTTTTTATGGCCCCGTATATGCGGGCACCAGTCAAGGTAAAAGATGACTGTCAAATAAAGTTGTCATTTTGAAATGTGTGCTTTATTGTTATAAAAACTCGTACATCGAAAATATTAAAGGTGTATTTATGAGTACAAATTAATCTGAATAAAACTAAAATAAAGTATCCAATAACAAGGTTAATTATGACATTTTACATGTTTCAATATTTTACTAATTAATAGGTAGGTACTATTAAATTGTTAGAACTTTAGGATTTAAGGCGATCATAAAATTCTCTTCTTACATTTGCTAGTTGGTAAACTGAAATTCTATTGCATTCGGCAGAAATAGCATTTTTTAACTCGTCTAGATTTGGGTATTTTTTATCTTTGTATATCCTGTTTTTTAAATGGCCCCAGAGAAAGAAATCATTTGGCGATAAATCAGGAGACCTGGCTGGCCAATTTACTGTATGATTTAAGCCAATAACATTTCCATTAAAAGCACGGTTTAAATATTCCCGGACAGCCAGGGTACTATGTGCCGGGCAGCCATCCATTTGGTACCAAACTTCCTGATTTTCCCTGGCGGCATCATGTAAAGTAGGTAAAATATGATCTTTAAGTAGTTCCAAAAAATATTCTGCATTTAAATTTCGTGTAAGAAATAATGGCCCGATAATATTTTCTCCGAAAATCCCAGCCCATACTTACATTAACTTTTTGTGGATATTGCGTCCTTGTTTCCACAAACCTGTGTTGGTTTTCTTTGCTCCAATATCGATAATTTTGAACATTGGGTTCATTGTTTAAGGTAAATGTGCATTCGTCAGTGAAACAAATGTTTTTTAAAAATTCCCTATCCATGTTTGCTCTTTCCATCATACCAAAACAAAACTCCTGTCGTCGTATTTCGTCCCTATCTCTTAGCTCTTGGTGCTTTTCATATTTGTATGAATAATATTTATGTCGCTGTGGTGTGATCTAATCCTATGTCATCCTTAAGTTTCCTTGTGCTGATCTTCCCATCATTTTCTTCCACGCACAATAAAACTTGCAAGTCCCTATCATTTCTTGCATCTCTTCTTTGTTCCTGCCTTTCTTCACATCTGCAGTTATTTATTACAGTGCCTTTTGTCTCAAATTTCTTGATAGTCCTTTCGACTGTAGATTTTGCAGGTATCGGTCTATTCGGATACAGAGCATCAAACATGTCTGACACATTTTGATAACTATTTCCTTGATAATACCATTTAATCATCAATATTTTTCCTTCAGAAGTGTAATTGATGGCTAATATTTTCGATGCACGAGTTTTTATAACAATAAAGCATACATTTCAAAATGACAACTTTATTTGACAGTCATCTTTTACCTTGACTGGCGCCCGCAAATACGGGGCCATAAAAAGGAGAAATAGTTAAAAATAAATCGGCGATAACCCGTAAACGGGCTCATCAAAAATATCTAAAGTTATTCTTTTGAATGTGGGTTTTAGTGCTCTTTAATAAACCTAAATAGAATTTTTCTCTAAAATAATTAGGGAAGCCAATAATTGACCCCATTTAAAATTACATGGGATTTCCTATGTTCCGCTCGACGATGCAACACCCGGTATACAAGCATAACCACCTTTGAGAAAACTAATAAAACTAACTGTCAAATTACAGAAGTCGATCTTTGAGGCTATGTTGTGTTCCTCAGAAATTAGGCTATCCAACGATGTGTCAAATTACGATTTGCCTGCCAAGGCCATATTGAATTCGTTCCACAGAACTCAAAAACATTTAACGAACAATTCAGTATTGCCGCTGAAAGCAAATATACACGGATTCAATGCTTAGTTTACAGTCGAGTCCTGTGCTGTGTGTAGATATACACTTGCCATTGTTAACATCTCCAATAACATCATCAACTTTAAGTGTTATTAAATCTAAATAACAGGAAAAAACACAAATTAAACAACAATAACTTATTAAAACACACAAACCAAAATCGCTGTTTAAACTGACACTGCCGTTCACTCAAAAATAAAGGTTAGTTTTTCTGACGTTTGCCGTCGACGGCCATATTGGACGCACTTTGTGACTCCAATATGACCATGGCAGGCAAACATAACCTGGTTTGGATTGCCTAATAAAGTTAATCTGTCAACGCGTCCGAATAGGTCGACATGATCCTGATATTCTAGCCCCAGCATTGCGTCAATTTGTTCAAGGTAATTTATCTTCTTACCGGAATATGTATTGCCATTGTCATCGTAGCAAATTTATTTAGAACTAACCAGAACTCTTGTGTGCGAATTATTTTTGGATTAAGAGAGTGTAACCATATCGATAGCTTATAATATGCAATAGGGCGTAACCCCACTTTGGCAATTGTTCAGGAAATGAGGAAAACTAAATAAGTATAAAGCTGGATTTATAAACTCCAAAAGTTGGTGAGGTTGAAGTTATGGTCAAGTTGTGAGGTTAGATATTCCGAATTCCGAGCATAAAAATTGATTATCTCGAACTACCCGGGAAGTTTTTGAACCTTACACGAGCTTTACATGAACAACATGAACGAGTGTATAAATAGAACTGAGTGTTCCCTTTAGTTTAAATTGAACTTCTATTTCCAACACCAACTGAACCTCAACTTCGCCAACTTTTCGAGTTTATAAATCCAGCTTTAAACAGAAATAGTAAATTTACAAAATTTTAAAGTGCGAATATACGGTGAGTTGTAATGTTTATATTAAGTTGTTCATTTGATATTTTCAACTTTTAGAAGATAATTATGTGTAATACGACATATCGCTTCATTAAAAATTATATTTTTTGTGGGTTACGTCATTACAACAAATGATACACCAGGTATCAAAAATCAGTCTGATAATATTATTAGCAAATAATAGGTACTTCTAGTAAATACATATTTTATTGTAATGCATTATAATAACGAAAAAGCTAGAACAAATTGAATTAACGAAGAAAAATCACTAATTAGTCAGGTGCGGAAGGAAATCATAAAATCCATGTGTGTCAGCAGTTAAGTAACCTTTTAGTTGCTGTAAGTGAAGTCATTTGGAGTGCTTTATTTTAGTCTTTCTTTATATAATTTTTCATATTTGAATGCTTTCATATTAGCTTGTTTGTTTCTCTGAGGCAATTCTTCGTTGTTACTATCAAAATTAATCTTATAAAGTATTTTACCCTCAGGGGTATACTTTAAAGCTCTAAGTTCAGTAACTGTCGGGTCATTTACACCTCTTCCTGGTCTGACTGAATTGTATATAAATGAATGTTTTTCATCAAAATTAAGAAAATCTTCGTGGGTGAGGTAACAGACATCTAAAGGTGTAGGCTTTTTGCGAGACTCGCGAATCACCGAAATATATTCACTTGGAAGCTGAATAATTCTATCCTTTAATTTTCTCTCAATCAGATCATGGACAGAGTCACACTCCATTTGAGTGTGACCCTTCTCCAAGTACTTTTGCTCAATAACAATATTGTGCTCTACTGATAAATGGAATAAAGCATTGGAAAGTATGGCATTACGATTTTGGTAGGAACAGCCATCAGAAAACAAAAAAATTGGTTTTATATCAGTAAGACAGTGTTCTTGAATGTGCCTTGTTATACAAGTGGTAAACACGGAAGCACTCAAATTCCCCTATGTTTCGTTCCATAGATAGTTTACACATTGATGGGACTCCAGGTTGTAGACAGTAAAATTATGCAATTGCAGTTTTGTTTTATAGTAAAAGGCACCCACATTAAGCACTGGACATAATTTTACTGCTTGTGTATCCATCGTAAACGTGTACACGTTATTCTGCATAGCCTCTTCCTTATTTTTTGTTTTTTCAGCTCTTGCCACGTTTTTTCTTTGCATGTGGTTATTATATAATTCTTCGTTGATTTGTTTGATTTTAAATGAGTAGCACACATCGCATTCGTCTTTTCTTGGCCGAAAAATTGACAAGTTTAGTTCGTCGAACATGCAGCTGAAAGGATAAAGTGTATAGGGGTCTATTTTATCTAACTGCCATTTTTCTTTGTATAGGCCATAAAGCTGAGATTTTGTTTTAAAGGACTGTTCAAGGTACACTTTGGAACTGTTTTTCCGACAATAATGTGATGGTTGCTTTGGCAGTACATCAAAGAAAGATTTTAAATGATTTCTTCGTAGGTTGTTTTTCTGACTGTACTGTCTGCCTGCTATTCTGTCTGCAATTTTAGGTTCATTTTCTACAGTTTCTGGACTACTATTTTTTATCCAAGAATGTGCAATTTTCTCCTTAAGCCCCAAAGTACCTAGAAACATGCGCTTGCACACTTGAAGTTTTATATCATTTAGATTTAACTGGCAAATAAATGTAAAGGATCTTCTAGAAGGACCTGCTGTGTAACCACGTTTTTTTGGAATTTTGTCGACCAGGGACAAAACATAACCTTTTTTTTCTGGCCTAGATAAACTCCAAAATTTTGAAAACAATAATTTTTTCTGAATCCTTTTCAGTTATAGAAGAACAATATCGTTGATTTTTTAAACATTGATCCGATTCACAAATAACCAAATTTCTGGATGGACGTTGTTGGTTATGACTTACTTTTCCATCCTTGTTACGAGTAAATCCCAAATAAGCCTGCCCTTTCACTCTTTTAATTTTATTTTCGTTTCGTTTCCAAGTTTTTGGACGTGCTCTTTTAAATCTCTTATTCCCTGTATCATTTCTAGTACTATCTCTTAGCTCTTCTTGTATAATTTCAGTATCTTCTTGTAAAGAATTATTATGTATTTCTTTATTCTCTTCATCATCGTCCTCAGCCTCTTCATCTTCTTCAATTTCATCAGGGTGTGCAACGTAGTCAGGATCAAAATTATTATATGGGTCATCAGAGTCCAACTGGTTATTATAATTTGGCGCACTTGGTAAACTGACAGGTGTTAGAACTGTTACGGTAGCGCTTGCAGTTCTGTTTTCGGATCTCGTTATCGGACTTAAGTCATGAATATCGGCAACGTCAAAACAATGAAGTTCTGTAATTACATGATGTTGTACGTCATGTTTTTCCAAAACAAAATGTTTGTCGGAATCCTCCGTACTAGAATAAACCGCCTCCTAATTCAAGAACAAATTGGAATCAGCTTGATAAGGCTCATTTTCGACAATTAAACCAGCATCTACTGCTCTATGTCATATTGATTAGGTTTGTTGTTTTCTTTGTCATTCGTATTTTGAGTTTCAGAAAATAATATCAACGAATTGACGGGCTGTTTTGCAATGGCTATTTTAACCATATTTCTGCTTCGGGCAGACATTTTTCTGAAAATAACTATTAATTAACAGAAGATCTTGCAAAGTTGTAGTGCAAAATATCGAAAATCATTACCTACTGAAAAATCACGGAGTAAAGTATACACATAAATCTAAAAATTTCAATAAACAATTCTGAAAGCAGAAGAAATATGGTATAACTGAAAAAGTTATATGCAAAAACGCAATATTTTTTTTGTGTAACAAGCGATTTTATTTCTTATTAATTTTTTTCTAAACTAACTCCTCACAACAAAACACAACACTAATTAGATATATTTTGGCCAATTCTAATAGGACGTCTTACACATCATTTTCTAAAAAGTTGTACTGGTAATAAGACGTATCAATAAAAGAATGTAAAAAATATACCTAGAATTGATAATTAAAGTTAAAACATAATACATATTGATATACTCACTTTACTGAACACCCCGTACCACTTTTATTGTAAAACTAACAAGCCTTTACGATAAAACACCTTAAAACTTAGCAATAAATCGACATGCTCTAACCGGCAAAACAAACCAGTGGGATACGCGAAATTACATGCAAGAATCTAAGGTTTACGATACGATATATTGAAACAAAGCTGAAATGGTAGATTTTAATTGGTCATAGATTTATGAGTCATTACAAATAGGCGCAGAGTAGTATTATTTATTTATTGGCGCGAAAACCTATTATTTTAAAAAAAGTGGGTTACGTCCTATTGCATATAAGCTATCGATATATCTCTGCAATTTAGATCTTTTGGCTTGATATATCGCATAGAAAGCAACTTCATTTCGGAGTTTTTGTCAAGAAGATTATGTTGACCTCATCTCCCCCGTATCTTAGTACATTGCTTGTAACTCGCAATAATATTCATACTGTGAATACGCGTCATAGAGGATTATTGGCTATACTAAGACACGTGACTGCTTTGTTTCGAAGAGGCTTTATCTATCAAGCGGTATATTTTTATAACACGTTGCCGTGGCAATTAAAGGGCAAGGCCTCTTTACAACGGGTTAAAAGAATATATTATAGGCAATTTTTACTACTTAGCAGCAGAGTTAAATCAATATTCTAGATAGGATATGTGATCGCTGGCGGTCTGCTAGTTTCAAGTGTTATTGTTATTAATTATGTATCTCTGATCTGAACCTAGGGACTGGTTCTTAGTTATCAGTTATCATTATGTAACATGTTAGGACTTGGAGTCTATGAAACTGTATAAAGTTCCTAATAGTAGCCATGAAAAAGTTTTATTTTTTATTTTATTTTTAGGTTTTTTACCTACCACTATTGTCTGTTCTGGTGTTGATTTTTACCTTTATGATGTGTCTTTCCTCTTCTCTTTTTTTGTACTAAGAGCACCTAGTTTAAGTAATGTCCCATTGTAAATAATTATTGATATTTTAAACTTATTATTATTTATTATACAAGTTGTTATATGATATATAGCTTAAATCTGTTTCACTCGCTTAGAGGTTAAGTGTAATGATCAATGGCCAAACTTCGCCTTCACTGTCTGTGTTCTGTTTTCCTCATTCTGGAATATGCTGTTACTTATGGTGTGAATTAACAATAAAAGACGTTTATTATTATAATTATTTTTATTATTCCTTATTTGTTGTATTGTTTGATCTGCTAAAGGAGTCTTACTCTTCCTCACAAAATACTTCTGTAAAAATATCGCGTGTCTAACAAATATCTTTTTTATTTAATTTTTTACTAATTTTTAATATTATACCTAATTTAATTATTTATACATCCTTGCATATAATAACACGTTTAAAGTTAGAAACATTAAACTATACAACTACGAACAACTTTGCTGAGCTAGCACGTCTTGATACCGGCAATATACCGGGTAAGGTTGCAAACTTCAAGTCAAGTTTAGATAGTATTATAAATAGGAACATTTCACATTTAATAAAGAGTCAACACATAGAGATGCCCTATTGTACATGGTTCCACTTGAGATCTTGTGCTTTTCGGGAATGGTTGGTTTCGTTCTTTGCTTCCACTTAAGGTCTTGTTCTCTTCGAGAAGGGTTTCATGTAGTTGCTTACATCCTCTTGAGGTCTGAGCTCTTCAGGAGGGATTGGTGGTCTTGCTTCACCATAGGTTGTTTTCAGTTTGCTCAAAGGACCATGTACAATATCAGAGTCTAGAATGAATTGATAATGTAGTAGGTGTTGTGCAATAAGCTTTATTCAAGAAATCCAAGTTCAACTGAACGAGAACGTGTACAAAGCTTGATGAATTTAAGTAGTGGTTTAAGACGCACCTCAGTTTAGCTTAAGTGCGAATTGTACAACCGGACATAACCGCTACTTAAATTCATCGATGTTGGAGAAACGTAATCACAAGTATAATTGAACTTGTCTTTCTTGATTAAAGTTGAGTGCAAAAATTGTTAATGTTGAACTAGAGTACCGAACTACTACATCAAGTAATTCTAGAAACTCGTCGTCGTAAGTAATATTTTCGAAATTATCCAAACCCATTTTAAATTTGAACTTTTTATCATAAATGTCAAAATTAACTTTTTATGTAATTTGTTTCTAAAACTTGGGTTAATCTATAATTGTACAACAGAATAAGAAAGCATAAAGTTACCTTTTCTTTAAATTTAACTTAAACCTTGTTTGTGCAACCAGCAATCAATCGCAAATAAAAAATATCTAAATGTTTTAAGGCCTTAGATATTACTAAGAACGATATGTAGTTATTTCTTTATTCACCATCGAGTGTCTTAATTTTGTGCCTAATTTTAATTCAGTTGTACTAAGGTAAAGTTTAGTAAGCAGCATTTTAAATAAAATAAGACATTTTTACTTGTTTCTATTTTGATTCAATTACATCTAAATCTAATGAAAATAATATATTTTGAAAAATCCACAGGCGAATATTTTCTAAGTTTTTCTGATTATGTATAATTTGTGCTGAAATGTATGTAAATTGGAATTAGAGATATATTATTGTATTTTGTGTAAAATGTGCGACGAAAAAGAAATTTAAAAAATCTAAGTCCTTTTGTAAAAAAGTGAAGTGGGTCATGAGAACTCAGTTATAACAAGCGATATAAAAAAAGGAAGTGATAACGTCATTATATGTGGAAGAAAAAACTACAAAGCGTTTGTTTCAAGAACGTGTTTCTAAAATTAAATCCTTTTGAGTTATTAAAGGAATTTATTTTAGACGTTTTTAACAAGTCATTTCAGGAATCAAGAACAATTAGGCAACTAAGTTAGTGAATCTTGAAAAAGCTTTAATAATGGCACATTTTCTCTAATTTAATCAACTTCGTAGAAGTTACCGTTTACAAAATACCAACAGTGGGCTATTAAATAATAATTGTGACCCTGTATTTTATCAAGGTAAGTCCTGGCGACTATTATATTGGTAGGAGAAAACAGCTCCTTGTCATGGTATTTTGCCAGTCGCCCAAAGAACGCCTCCCAACTTTTTTCTTGTTTAAACTACTGTGAATTTTATACAAATGAAAATCAGCAGTTGTCGTGTGTGTAACTGAAAAACAGTTAAACAAATTTCTATAAATTTACAGTTTTTTCTTAAATAAAGAACGGTATTTGTCACGTCAAAGTAGTTGAGTTTGAACACGGCATTTAGCACAAAAGAAGATATTTGTTACCTCATCTCTGTCTTTCTCTACACGAGACTCCTCTCTTAGCATCTGATGTTGGTGCTGGTAATATAAAATATATACCTGTGATATTTTGTGTGTGATCGTTGACGCAAATATGGCATTCATCCTTCTTTGGTCTAAATATAGCTAACTTCATAGTAACACTTTTCATGGTAGAACTCAATTTTCTAAGAAATCCTTGGATCTCCGGATTGGTTCTAAATATAATTTCTCGCTCGATGAACGATAATAATGTCTTTTCATCTTCGAAATACCCGTTATTTTTGTCTTCAAACCTTTTATATTATCTCACACTTCACAGATATATAGCCATCGTTATCATGTTTCTCATGTTTTGTTCAGTTTACGTCTAGGGCTTAAGTTCAAGGATCCCTGTGACCTCTAACAATTGAACTCCAAAAATTTGAACTCCACTCCTTAGATTATACATCATAGTGATACTTCTTCCAAATTCTGGCTACACTACTTAGTTGTACAAGACCTCGGACGTTTTTTTCGTCCAAAGTCATATTTTCCCGAAATTGTTTAAAAAGTCTCATTTCTTCTGTTAAAAGATCACTTTGTAATACTGATTTGTTTTTTTTTTCTATTCATAGTTGCACGGAGCTAAAATAAAGCGAACGGGTTATTGAACTTCATAATTCCATTAACTTTGTTGCTACTTTCGTTTTCCCTTATCGGTGGGAGAGAAGCAATCAACTAGATTTTATTATTTACATTTGATAAACCATGGGATCTACGCAAATTTCTATAATGACCAGTTAGCACCTTCTTCAGAAGATGGTCTAAAGCTCGATTTCAAGCCAAAGTGGAGTAAGGCCCTTTTGCTGTTAAGGTGACGATATAAAAACTGTCATTTTAATTTTTCGCTATTTGACTCTAGATTTGAGATCAGTAAACTTGAGAACTTCTGCAAAGAGAATTTGACAAAAAACGTAACCATTTTGAAGCCGCCATATTGTTTTTATAAAGTCTGACGCATTCGAATGTTTTTTTTTCGAATATTTCCCATGCTATTTCAACAATAGTTACGAATCGAAAATGGTAATGCTTTGAACTTGTGTTGAGGTTATTTGCAAATTTCATAATTTTCCGTTTTTCTTGTATTAGGTAATGTTCCAAGTGGCCAGGATTTAACCGGTTCCTTAAATCAGTTGTATATTTCTTAAACAACTTACCAATGTAAGCACAAAGTGTACTATGTAACATTCCGCACTCCTAATATCGCATATGAACATTGCCAAATCAGTCCAATTAGTACAGAACATTAAGTAAATGTTGTTGTCCAAATAATTTATGGCAGTCTACAATGACAATGGATTGCATGCAATTTGGCAGGGAATGTGTTGGAAAGTATCTGGTTAATTTTAAATACAAGATATTTATCATTATCATTCAGATTCCTAGATTGCCTTTTTTTATCAATTACATTAATTAAAATAGAAACTATACGCAGTAGAAACAGCATCGCCGCATTCAGCGGATAAGTTGATCAAAATTTTGTTGCATTGATACCCTAATGATTTGAAAAATACATTACGCGAAATCAAAATTAGGTATACAGGGTCGTTGGTATGTATGGAAACGGTCGATTATTTCTTAAAGCAAAAAAGTTAGCAAAAAATATTTAAGACAAAAGTTTCAGGGTTTGTAAAAGTCTATTAGAATAAAAAAAAACTAAGTATACAGGATGAGTTAGAAATCGGTAGAGAAGCAAAGTTACTTTTTTTAATAAGAAGACCCTATATCTTATAATATTTTTGGATTTTACATAAAATAGCAATTATTTTTTAATAAGTGCATTATAAGTCTAAACCTAATAGATTCCGAGATATCGACTTTTGAAAAATTACATTTTAAAATTTTGACAGCTTTTAACTTTTTAACGGTACGTCTTAGAGTAAAACGGCTTACATATCCATTGTCCATATCTTAGTTTCTTATTATCTTCCTGAAAGTGTCAACTTCCGGTTAATCCGGATGTAACTCAATAGCCGGAAATATAGTAACCGGAAGTTGATGTTTTGGAAAGATAATAAAAAGTAAGATAGGGACATGTAAGCCGTTCCACTCTAAGACGTACCGTTAGAAAGCTAGAAGCTGTCAAAGTTCAAAAATGTAATTTTTCAAAAGTCGATATCTCGAAAACTATTAGGTTTAGGCTTATAATGCACTTATTAAAAAATAATTGTTATTTCATGTAAAATCCAAAAATATTCTAAGATATAGGGTCTTCTTATTAAAAAAAGTAACTTTGCTTCTCTACCGATTTCTAACTCATCCTGTATACTTATTTATTAAAAACTCTAATAGACCTTAAAAAACCCTAAAACTTTTGTCTTAAATATTTTTTGCTAACTGTTGCACTTAAGAAATAATCGACCGTTTCCGTACATACCAACGACCATGTATAAAAATTTATTTCTGTATAGCTTCAATTTCGGATAAAAAAGAGCAATGCGTTGTAAAAACAGTGGATAGAAAAATGAAAGTCTGTTTACTATTTACATTTTGTGGAATCGATACGTTTACTGTTGTGTGTGCCACTTCAAAAATATATATTTTCACTAGGATATTTGTTTTTGACTTTGAATTATATTACCTACAGTTTAAATCACAAATGAAATAATATTAAATGTAGAAAATTAAAAAATTATGCATTGCAGCTATGATGGTTAAACAAACCAGTATCTTTGTAAAGGTACTTCTTGGATTACTTACTTTCCTACTTAATCCACAATTTGGGATTAAATTGTTTAAATTAGTTTGAAGGTGGTATAAGAAGTAAAATGGATATATTGTGGGGACTTGTACACTACATGTATATGTCTACTGGATGCTAACAATTTTTTAACTTTTAATCGATAGCTGAGAGTGTACGTACCTATATAATAGATTATAAGAAAAAAATTGTTAGACGGAGCACTTTTTTCGTCACAAGTTGAGAAACAAATTTTAGAAATGACAGTAGTTATTTTAACGCCAAAGCTCTCTGAAAACGTTTAAGAAATAAGGAAAGATTACTTACACTGTTGCCAAACGTGGCTGGTTCTCAATGTTTAAATAAAATATACGAAATAATTAACACAAGCAACACGAGCAAACCACAAACCCAATACAACATGAATTGACATGTTACAATGTAGTATGTAGCACACTATGCAAACAATAACATTAAATTGGCAACAAGGCAACAATGCATTTGCTAATCAACTGCTAAGGAACTTTACCGTCTAACCTTGAATGAAAACGATATGATTTTATAACATGTTTTTATGTATTTTGGAAATAGGAAGGTTTTATTATTAAGGCCGATTTGCTCACAGTCAAGACATGCTCAAGTCACACTCACATGATTTTGTTCAGTGTTCACATATCACGCTCAGATTAAAAACTTTTCAATTACCGAGTTGACGATGATGGCGATAGTATAAGATGAGGAAGAGCAAACTAAAATTAGCCATAAACGGAAAATGTGGTTATATCTGAGTTGTTTATTAAATCGAAAACTTGAAGGAGAATTTTATACCTTGTATAAGAATCTTAATATAGATGATGAATTAAAATTTGATAAGAACTTTTGAATGTCAATACACAAGTTTTACTATTTATTGGACAAAATTAAAAACGACAATAAACAACCAACTGAGCAACTGGTAGTATGCTTGAGGTATGTACTGGACACGTTATATTTATAATGCCAAGTATAAGTTATAAGTAACCCATTAAAAAAAATAATTTATTATGATATTTCACATTGCCGTTATCCTTAAGTAATAAAAGTTTCAAAAACTAAATTTAGTTTCACAAGAGAGTTGTAACATTAAGTAATTATAATGATCAGATTATTGTTGTGCATCATAATTCTATGGTGAACAGTGAACATACTTCATGGTATGAGGCACAAGAAGGGGGAGCAGATGATGACTGTGTGATAATGATTAGGGTGGTTACGAACCATTTCAATTAATATTTCATTCATATATACCTGGCTAATGAACTATAATCCCGCTTTTGTATTCACACTGACCGCTCAAACCACAGACAGGTAAGCTGACGGTCAGCTCAAATATTTGTTTCGAGAATTTCTGCGCCCAAGTAACACTTTTATTGCAATTAACTGAAAAATATTTTCGCAGAACGTGAATTGGACATGACTTGACCCAGAGCGTCCCTATATTGCGAATCGGCCTTTAAAAATAGTAATATGTTATTAAAGTGTGGCTGAAGTTATTCATGTTTTTTTTTTGCATTCGGCTGAAAAACCATACAGCCTCATGTTTGTGTTTTAAACGTTATTAAACAGGCCATGGGGATATACAAATAATTTAGTATAACGTTTCACAACTTATATAAATTTTTCTTTTGGAAAAGTGCTTCATCCAACGATTTTTTGGCTTTAGTGTGTTCCATTTGAGGTAAGCTTTTATAAAAATCTAAAAAAGTTTTCACGAGAATCAAAAAACACTATAACAGTAATATTTTAGATAATTTGAACCTACCGCCTGATGTACAGTTGTACTGATATTAAAAGCCTGCAAGTCTTATCAGTAATTATAGTCATATTTTAGTTATTTAGAACTGATTTTAGCGACATTGCCAATTAGTGTCTTATGAACGCCTATGGTAATGGTCTTTTAAGATCCCTCAATAATTCGTTTTTCTTTGTTTATTTAAAATGTTACATTTAATAGGAGAAATCAATACAATAAATATTGCGGATGAATCTCGCTTTCACAAAAAAAGCCAATTAAAGATCAAAATCTTACCACACTACTAGGATAATAAGCATAATCTTCTAATATTATATAATACAAATTTACAAATTACAATATTCACTTTAACTATAGGGTTCTAAATCTATTAACAATTGCTGAATTTCTTTTTTAAACAATTTGTGGGATTCAGTTTTTTTAATCTATTCGGGGAGGGTATTAAATAGTTTAATGCTCATGAGTGATGACATTCTTCAGTCAGTGTAAGTCTGTGTAGAGTAGTTGGCATCTGTTGTTATAAAAAACATTTCAGTGTAATCAAAAATATTACGCCCTAAACAATAATCGGCTGCCAGTATTCACCTTAGGGTAACCTAAAGTATACTGCGACAAGGCAACCTATCCACCCTTACTCTGGCAACCCTACGCCCTGGAGGATGTACATCAAAGAACAGTCCCTAAAAATGACCTATGTTGTGCTGCCTGAAAGTTCACCCCTTAGCTAGCTCAACTAAGCGTAGGTTCGCTATTTTGTTTCTAGTTTGAGTGGTCTAGCACTCTTATAAGTTAATCATAGTCAAATCCTGAAGGCGCCACCTTAGTTTTATTTTACTTAAAAGCCTTTAAAGGTTCTAGTGTTTGAACTTAGAAAAAAACAAACTAGGAAAAAAAACACTTATGTCACAATCGGTATACATTAGCTTCTTATAAGCTCTCATTCACTCAACTCCCTCAAAGTCATTCTATTTAAAATAAAAGCCAAATTTTCGCAGAGGCCAATACAGATATTTACTCTTAAAGTCGTGTGGACAATAGATACTTAAAGTTAAAAGATAAATAAGTGAAATGAAATATTAAAGTGATAGTACTAGGTTTGGCAATAAAAGTTCTGAAGGTTTAAATTTACAAAGTTATCGATAAAAGAAAACAGAAAGTCAAACCCTCTTTGAAGGGTCTTGCACAAGACGGCAACTGTCAGACCTACACTGTAAAACAAAAACGACTGTTAAGTCTGATCTGGCAGCCACATAGACCTACATCCAGGACATTGCCTCCGACTTGGAATTTCCGCAAGGTCTGTGCAAGAACCTCTCACAACTAACTAAATTTAGCATAAAATCTCTTTTATAGTATAATACAATATCTTACGAGTACCTGTGGTTACTCAATAAGTATTCTAGCCACTCGGGCGTAGATAAGTTAAAATGTCAAAGTTACAAATGTTAAATTTAGAAGAAACAAATGGCCTTTAGCCGGGAAACAAAAATATTTACTCTATAATAATAAATTGTTACTATATTTGCAACAAAACTAGCTGTAACAGACTACCTAACGTTCTGAACTACTAGAGACTCTTGTGACGTCTTAACGCTATGTCGACATACGCTACACGTTTACATTGCACAAGCTCTGTACATAACATGAGCGCAAAACTTTGTCAAAACACTGTATATCAAACAATACGCAAATGCAAAATATTAAGATTCTAGGTTGACTACTTTTTAAAGAGAAATGAACACAGGGTAATGATACTTAGCTGCAACTTTACTTGCTACCCATGGTCTCTCAAACAGCTAACGTGGATACTGCTACGCAGCTAGTCTCCAAGAATTTCAATAGTACACGGCAACTGGCACGTCCCGCGTCCAGGCATCTAGGTCCAACGAAAGAAAACTAGTACTCTAGTTTGTACTCGTACTTTTAGCCCCTACAAAAAAAAAACCCTAAAATCGAATTTAAGATATACAACATGAAAGAGAAATCTTGGCTATCCACTTGGCTATGTCTCACAAGATACAAAACATTCCTGGAATATAAACATCAACAAAGGTTTCAAACTAAACATAATGAAAATTTTAGCTATTCCAGGTAACTTAATTAGTAATTAAAAAACCCCCCTTTTTCGACATAACCATATATTTGGTCATTCGTTGACAGATGTCTGATTTTACCATTCTTAGGTACTTTATATGTTTAGTGATGACAACATTTGAGTTTGTTAGATCTGGTATGGATTTTGTAAACCTAACATCGAGCTGGTTCGAATCTTCTTTTCCTTTTTTTAAAAAATCAATCTTAATTTTGACATCTTTTATGGTAATACTGGATTGCATTACTTGATTTTTAAATTTTAACCTCTTTTCATTTCCCACGTTTTGCGGAAGTACCGCGGTTGTGTTCGCACTAAGGTTATATTGAATCTTTTCCTGAACTTTTAAAGATTTTTTAAAAATTTTTTTCATATTTTTAAAAAAACCCTTCTAAAAATGATCCCGTTTTAGTATTCTTCTAAAATATGGGGCAAAGCCCCTTATTATTACATAAGCTAAATTGTGACATTTAAAAATCTTTCAGTAGTTTCTACAAAATTCTCATAATTTAAAAAAAAAATTTCTTTTAAAATAAAACCTATGATTTAAAAAATTAAAAGAAAACTTCTCTCCTCCAGAGTTCACATTATTTCTTTATTTAACTTAACACATGTGCTACTCCTCTAAACTTAACCATGCGAGCTCTTGATTCTTAATTTTTAAACAAACTTTTCTTTAATTACCTTCAGATGTCATTATCTTCTAGTATCATACTTAAATATGTTCCACTTATCTATATTACAAAACTTATTTTTAACTTTACTTCTCATTCAATCTATTTAACCATTTAATGCACCAAGTCTCCAGCCTTTCTGTTGTACTCATTTATTTGAGACAACTTATTATTTCGAAGTTAAACTCGATGTTGGGTAAGTTCTTCTTTATCTTTTTCTTTTCATTCTCAAATTTATATTATCCTTTCAGTATCCCCTGAAGATGAGTACTTAAGTGCTCGAAACATGTCGGGAATCTAATAACTTTTAAGGTAACAATTAAACTGTGGAGGAAGACTGCATTGTTTTATTTCATATTTTATTTCATAGTAATTAATGTTTAAGGTGAGAGTCTTCATATGTATTTTAACAATTTAAAACCGAAAACTTAACATAGATAATCAAACTTATGAAATGCAATTTTCGAACTGCAACACTGTCCTTCTAGTGTTATACTAATGTCGATAAGTTGCATTAAAATAGCCTTGGTTTTTA
Source organism: Polydrusus tereticollis (assembly GCA_963920685.1). NCBI lineage: Eukaryota > Metazoa > Arthropoda > Insecta > Coleoptera > Curculionidae > Polydrusus > Polydrusus tereticollis. Next base: position 91,834,456 of record OY987333.1, read on the forward strand.
AAGAAAAGCATCTGGCATTCAAAAATGTTCACACCATGAACTTTTATTATATCCAAGCTCTTAAATACGGTTCTACATTCAAATATTTTTTGTTTGCTAGGATTCTAATTAATGTCTTTTGAGCCACAAAAACATTTCGTGTCATATTATTACATCTCCAAAAAATTATGCCATATTTTAAAACAGATTTAAATTTAGCAAAATATATTATTCTAAGTGTCTCTTTGTTAATATATTTACCAACGACCCGAATCCTCAAAAACATAGAATTGAATTTGTTTGCCAAATTAGATATATAAATAGACCAATCTAAATGTTCATTAATATATGCCCATAAATTTTGCGTCTTCCGAAAATTTTAACTCGCTATTCTCTAAAACAATATGCTGTGGTTTAATGGATGTCGATTGTTTTGTTCTGACTAACAAGATGTTTGTTATTTCCCTACTTAAAATCAGTTCGTTCCTTGTAAATGACTCACTCACAATTTGGAAAAAATGTCTTGCTTGTAAAACTATTTCAGACATTTTTCTGTTTCCAACGACTAAGTTTGCGTCATCTGCGTATTTGATAATAATATGTTGTTTTTTTTAGTTTGTCCATGAATCCAACAAAAGGTATAGGTCATCGATAAATATAATGAACAGAATCCCAAAATGCATTCCTGAGCTATTCCAAAGTAACACGTTGCCTTGATTTTGCTCTTTTTCCTTCTTTTGAGACAGTAACAATTTGTTGCTTCTTATTAAGGTAAGATTTAAGCCATTCTTTTACAGTTTCTCTTATACCGTACACTTCCAATTTCTCAAGAAGTAGTTCCCTATCAATACAGTCGTAAGCCTTAGATAGGTCCAGTAGCATCCCAAGTGGTAACTTCACCTTTTCAAGGTGCTCCAGGATAGTCCGAAGAAATTCGAATATGGCCGTTTGTGCTTATTTATCTTTTACTCAATTGGTATTTACTGATTATTTCACAGTTTTTCAAAAAATCCAATATCCTTGTGCTATTAGCCATTTAAAACATCTTCGAAAATCCCGGAAGCAAACCTATTGGTCTATAGTTGTTTAAAACTCCTTTAGATGCTGCAATTAAATTTGTTTCAATTCTAAATTTGTTATCAACAATCAATTTCGCAAACATTAACATTATGTCATATTTCATTTTTGGCATTTCTGATTAAAGGTGCGGGATACTTCGTTGCAAGCTATCGTATTTGGAGTGGTGTATTTTTGCTCTTTCGGCCGAAAGGGATTAGATTCAAGGAGGTGGATTGGATGCGGTTAGCGCCTGTTAACCAATATAAATTTAAACAGTACATATCTTTAAAAAAAGCTGAGCTATAAAATGTTCGAATGTCGCGTACTGTCCTTTTTACTGTCCTTTTTTGTCTTAATTTAGGTTCTTGGTAGTATAGTTACAACTATGGTTCAGTTTAGTTAAAGATTTCTGATATGAAATAATCTATATTTAATGGATTATTTATTAGATTAATTATAGGTAATAACCACAAAATTGCTGTCATTGTCTTTCGGACGCCGAGGTTGTCGGTTAATGGAAGGAAGGCGTTTATACCAATAATTTTCGTTCGGTGCACCACGACATTTTTTCCTTAAAAAAATAAAATCATAAATGGTCACACGCGCACGCTACTGGTAGTGTCAATTTAATGGAATTTTGTATTTCAGGGTTCGCTGTTATTAGTTTGACATAAAATTATCGCTAAGGCCACTCTTATTTAAATTATTTTCTTAATAGTTGCATAAAACTATACGCCATTGAGTTAATTAAAGTTTTAAGCATTGGGAAAGTGTGCCCTTAAGTCATATTATTAAAATGCATCGAAATTCGAAATAATCAGTTCTGTAATAGCGAAAATATAGCTTTTGTCTATTTATAAGTGAGCCAAACTTCCAAATGCAAATAATCCACAAAAATTCAAAACCAACCTTAATCGCTTTCTTCGCACACTCAACGCTTTCAAAGAACCATACAGGATTTTTTCTGCAGTTAAAACTTTTGTTATCCATTCTAGGTTGTTAATAATTGAATAAATAAACTGAACGCATGAATAAATGAATAAAATTTAGGAATTCCTAATTGTGTAGTTCCCAAAGGTTTTTATTGAGATGAACTTTACAGGCTTAGGATTCAGAATTGAGAATGCTAATATAATTGCCTGTTATTTTACGTTTGCTGACCCAGTGGCAGTTTAATGTTAACCTACCTCGAAAAGTTTTTCATTTCAGGTTAATTCCAAACAATAATATACTACTCAAAAAATCAGTAAAACATTTTTTTAATCCATGTAACATTTTAAATAGAAGCAATATACAGATGAGATGTTCAAGTTCCCAAAGGTCCACATTTTTTTTTTTTCAATAAATTAATATATTTAACATATTTAACAATCAAGCCATCATTTATTTTTAAGGCAATGGTTTACAATAATTCAAAAAAATATACAAGAAATAGATTGAATAAACATAGACGGATTTTTTGTGCAAGAAATTGCGGTATTTAATTTAGGTGAGGTCTAATATCGAGTTTCCTCCACTAGCACGAATAACTTTATGGCATGCACTTCCCTGCTTTACGAGTTTTTTTTGGGGTACCGCTTATTTTAGCTGGTGCAGTTTATAGTGTGTAACAAGTAACAAGATGTTTTTGAACAAATCTGTTCAATAAATCAAAGACGTGCTAAATGCGATTTAAATCTGGACTAATTGCAGGTCAATCAATGATTTGCATACCTTGTTCTTGAAGGAAGTTTATAATTATGGCTCCAGTATGTGCTTTACCTTTCTCTTGCATCAGTATGAAATTGGACCTATATTTTCAATTATTGCTAGGGTGGTTAAGTCGCACATTATTTTAAAGTTATTTAAAATCTCTTTATAATCACGGAAATATCGATACATTTTAAGTCAAACTAAATAACAACGAAACATATTTGTCTAGTAAATGTTAATAATTTACAATTTACAACACGCTGCCGTACATTTAAAAGTATTAATTTCCTGAAGTGATGCAATTGAATTATTTACTAATAATACGTTGTATATGTAGATTTTCCAGAAATGTCGATTGTGTAAATTTCACTTTGTTTATAACCTTATAAAAAGAAATCTAATGGAGGTAACTAAATCAATCAGATGGTGTGCCCTGAGAATATCTTTTCGGTGCCCACGTATACTGCAGCATGCGGATACGCATGCGTCGACTCCATCGTTTCAAGACTTATGCTACATAGTCATGGTCTGCGCACTTCAAATTAGCCGCTCGAGTTTCATTGTTTAGTTGTACCCTTTCCACCAGACAGCGCAATCTATCACGCCATTTCAAACGACAACCGACGTGTGACGTGACGCCAACCGCCATTGTTGTTTTTGATAAACTTTTGTTTGATTGTTTGTTAATAGTTTGTGCTTTTTTGTGTATTTGATTTGTGAATTATTATCTAGAAGACATTTGAACGTTATACTGAACTGTTAAAATTGTTAGAATTGTGATAATTTAAACGGTAAGTTTAAAACCGCAGTATTTTAAGACTTGTAGGTCAGTTTGTGATGGCGAAAAAAATGTATACCAATAAAATTAAGAGAAAGAAAACAGTATGTACAGTATAATTATTTAAATAAATAATAAAACGCTATTGTTGCCTAATATTAATTTTAGAAATAATATGAATTGGCGTCATGTAAAGTTTTCAAATGTAATAAAAAATGTTTCTTTGTAAAAATATCAAAATAATTTATATTTCCTTATTTTTATGAGACAAATGTTACAAGTTATAGTTATAATGTATTATTTGAAGTCATAGTTATTTCATAATTATTGAATTCAAACATAGGCTTGACTATGGGTTGTTAATATTAACGTTCGTGTCATAGAAATACGAAAATAATAAATCATTTAAAAAAATTTTTAAAAAATAAAACCGTTTAAAACTTTCGCCGAAAGTCGCCATAGTCCATCTAGTGGCGTAGGTGTAGTTCCAACATCAAACTTCAAATAAAATCTGAACAGTTTTCTTTCAAATGTCACAGTTAAAACTTGTACCCCGCGACATAGGTGGCGCAAGTTATTTCACAGTTTCATTAGTACGGGAGAGTTCATTCTATTCCCCCTATAAACCATTATCTATGTACATAGTGACTGAACCGAAGTCGAACGATTTACATTAATTGCAGCAAGCAGAGATACGGAATGGGTGACGCAGATGCAGGTTTTAGCGTGTGTGCGTTTGAATCGATGTAAGATCAATGTAGTTCAGTTTTCCCCTTTCTATATCCGTTATCTATGGCTCAGTATAAGTTCATTCCTCTTACCAATGATATTACTACGACCCTAGGCAACATAAATTTAACTTTAAACGAAAATCTTGCCAAAAAGAAACGTCTATATGGACTGCAGATTATTTCAATTGTCATGATTCTTGAGAATCAATACATACTTCGTTACATGCTTCTGTGTGTGCAGACAGACCGATGCTGATGCCTACTTTCATCTTTCATCATTCCCAGAGTCAATACAATCGCCGCATGTTTTAGTGTGTATGGCGGTTTCAGACATAGAATAGGTCGTAGCTCCGCTCTTTTTCGTAAATCTGTCAAACTTGAACTACTCACCAACGTCTTGCCAACTTGTTATATCATAATCCTTTTTGGCAAATAAATCTCCATGAATCCCATTAAAATCACCAATAATTCCTATTGACCCCAATAATTGAACACGAGTATACAGAAAAACAGATATCCGATAAGTGAGCGAACTTTCTCACGAAATCTAAGAAGTGTGTACCCTGCAAGTGTAATGGTTTGTGAACGCAGACTTGCACTCTTCGTCGTGAACAGAATGTTCAGAAAACAACAAGACTAATTAATTGTGTTAGAATGATAAGTTATGGAGATCCAGAGACGATTGATTTAGATTCAATATAGATTTTAATTATATGTGAAACGATAAGCTAAGAAGGGATAAATATAACATTAAACTTACCTTGGAATTCGCTATTTGATTTGCATCACAACACCAAAAACAAGGCTAAAATAATATCTGATTCGCTATCTCATTCGCTAGGTCACCACCATACCCCACATACAGGCATGTGGGGTACGGTTACCAAAATATATGATACCCACGCGCGCATGACATAGACCGCTAATTTTAATCCTCAGTAAATTCCCGATAAATCGTCGTAAACGTAAATCATCAATAAGTCATTGTATATCCTTGATAAATCACTATAAATCCTTGTGAATTCTCTTAAATTGTTAATCGCAAATCCTTAATAAACTAACGTAAATCATTGTAATCAGGCTGTACACCAGAAATCATCATACATTTACCCCTCGGCATAACACCATGATCTTTACTCTACAAAGTTAGAAAACTGAATAATTCATTCTTCTTCAGGTGGCAACTTTCTCATTTTTTTCACATCACTCAGTTATGTGGCTCTAGCGTCTTCCTCATCTTATGACGTTATAACATGTTTACAACTTCTTTTGACTAGTACGTCGTTCAGCTATTGATTGACTGTTTTAATGTATTACCACATATATCCTGTGATATTACTTAAAAAATATGTGTCATTATCCTACACTTGTATGCTTGGTGTACGGATTATTATGCTTGGATGTTGTTAGCAAATTAATTTAACCCAATCAGTAAGATTAGCAGGTAAGGACTAAATCTTATCATAAGTTTATTCAAAAGCTGGGATTTGGATTACAAAAAGCTGACCCTTACACCCTTTATTGTTAAATTGTTCTGGGTCTTTAAATTAGTTGTTTAATAATGTTTACTAATTAATGACCTAAATACAAACTACAAGAATACATTTTTTAATATCTGAACTAAAATAAAAATATCATGCAGTATAACATATGTATTTGTATTAAACTATTAATAACCTATGCTAACAGCCAAACACGATAAAAGGATTTATTTACACGAAAGATGTTTATCGTGAGGCACGCAAATTCATGTCACGTGAAATTAAGTGCATAACCCGTTTCCGCTGCGTTAGCCAGCAGACCTATATAACGCAGCTTATGGAAACTCGACAATGGTGAACAGAGTTAGTGATTCAATAAAGCGTCAATGTGCAAATGCGCATACCTATTATTACTCGATAAGTTGATTACTAGGTTGTATTAAGGGCAAAGCTTAATTTCTGTTAGTTAACATTTTTTATGATCAGGCAGACGAGCTGTTCAAAAAATCATTTAGGGCACGTTAAGAGCGCAGCATGTGCGAAGAAAGCTATTCACGTCGGCCTTTCTTTATAGAGTATATTCGTAAAAGAACAAGATTTCAGAAAGGTCATTCCAGAATGGTGACGTTCTCAGAACGACATTTGAGCGGGCAGCAGTGGGTTTCGTGCATTTTATGTAGCACCGATATGCTGCAATGCGATAAAAAAGGAGAAGTATTTAAAGGTTATGTACAGGGCTTAAAGGAGATTGTTATAATTAATTGTTATCTCTGCCTATACAACTATTTCAACAAAAGCATTGCAGGTTAATCAAGGAGAGAAGAGAGGTGTATAATGGAATAGTAGTTAGCACAAAGAAATTAGAGCGGAAATAGTAACAGAAAGAAGGAAATTCAAAATGGCGTCGTATCTGTCACTTTCTGACATCTGTCGGATTTGGATTTGATTATAGCGTAGATCGCTTGCTTACGGGAAATTATGTTACAGTGAAAAAAATTAAAGTGTTCAGCTTAGAAGATCTATTTATTAAAGGGGTGAGACACTTAAAAAACAAAATCGATGGAGACAAATTAGGAACCCCCGTATTTCCGAAACGGCTAAAAATAAATATCAACAACTATATAGTTTTAGAATCAGATCGCCAAATGCAATTGAATCGTCTTATTAGTTATGAGGGTTGCTATTTAAAAAAATTCAAAATGGCGTCGTATCTGCCACTTCTTGACATCTGTCGGATTTGACTATAGCGTAGATCTCTTGCTCACGGGAAGTTATGTCACTGTGAAAAAAATTAAGGTGTTCAGCTTAGAAGGTCTATTTATTAAAGGGGTGAGACACTTAAAAGACAAAATCGATGGAGGCAAATTAGGATCCCCCGTATTTCCGAAACGGCTGAAAATAAATATCAACAACTATATAGTTTTAGAATCAGATCGCCAAATGCAATTGAATCGTCTGATTACTTATGAGGGTTGCCATTTGAAAAAATTTAAAATGGCGTCGTATCTGTCACTTTCTGACATCTGTCGGATTTGACTATAGCGTAGATCGCTTGCTTATGGAAAATTATGTTACTGTGAAAAAAATTAAAATATTTAGCTTAGAGGGTCTATTTATTAAAGGAGTGAGACACTCAAAAGACAAAATCGATGGAGGCAAATTAGAACCCCCGTATTTCCGAAACGGCTGAAAATAAATATCAACAACTATATAGTTTCAGAATCGGATCGCCAAATGCAATTCAATCGTGTGATTATTTATGAGGGTTGCCATTTATAAAAATTCAAAATGGCGTCGCATCTGTAAAATTTGTAAATCTATGTACTTTTTGACATTAAATTCGGCTTCCTTATCGAAAATCAATGAGAAGTATGTAATTTGTTTTTATTATCAGCAGGAAAATCGCAAATCGGGTGAGACACTTAAAAAGATGTCCCTGTACAATGTAGCTGTTCTCAGGTGACTATTCAGCGTTGCTATAACTACTTGTTTTTCTATGAAAATGAAATAAATAATAATATATACAGAAAAAAAAAATAAGAAAAGCATACAAGAACCCACAACAACTAGTTATGGTCAAAATACATTTTACATAACCCAATAATTTACTTAATAGCAAATGAATACTACTTAGCAAGTGGTAATGATAATATGTCATATTATAAATATGTATATATATGTAGGAAACTTTGTTCTTTGGCCACTCGTTGGGGCATATAGCCCAGAGAATAGCTGTTTTAGCATAATTTGGTTAATCCTCATTGAATAAGGTCTCAGCAAGTGGCTAGAGAACAAAGTTTCTCACAAACATATATACTTATATGTCATATTATGTTAATTTACTGCTTACACAATATGCCACATTAATTAATGTTAGGTATAATTTGAATGTAATTATATGAATCCAATACACCACTTATTGTAAAGATGCTTCGTCAGTAAAAAAAATGTGCTTAGCAAAATTCACATCCTGTTGTCTTTGTTCGGTAATGAATCGACAGAAGTCCAATCGTTGATCGAGATCCAGAGCCAAAAGGTTTTGTACCTTTTGGATATGGTATGGATGAAGCTGCTGTTCTTTTAATGTTCTATGAACTACATCCTTGGATACACCTACCTCTAAACCTAAGCGTTTGGTGCTTAATTTTGGATCTTCAGCAATTCTTTCCAAAATTTGTTCCTCAACCTCAGGAGTCTCCCCTAGCATGTACACTTATTACAGGTTTTAAAATGACCAATTGAAGGGTCGAAACGTCAGGGATATTTATTGTTCTTTATCCGCTACAAAACAGGCTAAAAAATATAAATAATGAGAAATAATGACATTTACATGATTTATTTTAGCACCTCTGCATTTTTTGTTTTCGTCTTTATAGAAAATGGATACTGTGGAAATATTCTAACCAAATCATTTACAACATGCCTTACTGAACAACGGATATTGTTCCCAATTTAGGCTGAGAAACTCCCTCGTTTAAGCAGATTTGCTGATTTCAACCAAATTAAATAGGATTAATTAATTGTTGTTAGACGCTAATTGCGCATACAAAGCACGCTCTTGATATGTTACTCCACTGTAAATATTTACCTGATTAGTTTACGATATTAACTAGGAACTTAATTAATTTGCATGATAAAAATTATCATTTTGCCATATTACTTAAACTTGATAACTTTACTATTTAATTACCTTAAAATTAAGTCAAAGAGCTACCGGCATTATTAGAGATCAAAATATGGGCTTCATTATAATATGGTGGTGTTAGTAAAATGCTGATAATTAGAAAGACACAAAGTGTTGAATATGAGAATTGATTCTTGAGAGTTATCAACATTGTTTTTAAATATTTATGGCACGTTTACAATCTGCCACATGGTGCAATAATTGTCGTGGGGTTAACTTATGGAGAAAAACCATCCATTAGCGTTCCTCCTGTAAGCACTATATTATTATGCTTTGTTGCCGTCTTCTTTTAGGTCTGAAGACTACTGAAGTCTAGATCTTACGTTCCGTGAAATATTCATTTCAGCTACTTGTCTGTTTTGAAGTTATTAATAATAATAAATGTCAAGTAAAAAATATTGCTATTTTCTCTATAATGAGTGGAGTTTAATTTTTTGGTTTGAGGTTTGAGGCGTAGCACGATATTTCGATGCCATAAAATGTGCCGTAAAATTACCTTTGTAAAGGTAACTTTACCTACCATGGTGTGAACGGCAGCTCTTATGTCGGAGGCTCAAAGTTCTTGCCTTCAGCAGTTGTACACTTTCTTGATGATACAAAGCATTTTGAAATAGGAAAACCGCTGGCTTCTCAAAATGCTTTTAGTACAGCGAGTAACAATAAAACACAAGGATATATAATAAAATGGATTGTTTACTAAATTACCAAGGTTGTTTAAAAAATAAACCATTAAAAATTATTCGAAAATTTAAGAAAAATAAATTTACCCGCTTGGTGTGATGTTGTTAATAATAAACTACATCATTATTTTTATACTCTTTTAATTATTGTTATTTAACTTTATAACACTAGCCAAAACTCGTAACATACATCTGACAACTTGTCACCTTCCATTGTCAAAGTGAATCGCTAAGCAGTACCACCTGACACTTGGTACCTATATAGTTTAAATTGTAGTTTATTAGACCCAACGTAGAAAAAAAACTAGGTTGTTGAACCTTGCTAATAATGTGGTCATAATACCTAGGACTTCTTAATTAATCTTACTAAAGCGGCATTACAATTTAGAAGTGAAAGTGTTAATGTTGTTTAAGAAGGTTCCACGATAAGTGTTAATTTAAATTAACAGGCATTCTACCTCTAGTCTGGTAGACCCAAACAAAATAAAATAGAACTCAACATATCTATAAGCAGTAGGCTCATATGGTATTTTACGAAAGATTCAAATAAACTAACAGCACGTGTCCAGAAGAAATACGAATATATAAGACGTATTAGGTAAACCAAAATGAGTACCTGCTCAAAAAAAAAGCAATGTTCTCAAAAAGAATAACCTTTATTGGCTGTCCAATGCTACCATTGCAAAAAGAAAAATTAGGTCCTCATAATTTGCAAATCATAAAAGAAATGAAGAAGCACAGTATCATCTTTTTTGAAGCAAAGGGGACCCTTTGAAATGTACCCAACAATTTGATGGGTGTTTTAAATCGACGTAAATAGTCAAATTCCCTCGAAATTTGACAGTTATCCCGGAATAACGTCAAGAATTTTGATAAAATGAGAAAACCATGCAAGCGTGATATGTGGAAAACTACTACCAGAGTTTTCTGCATAATATGCAATTTTAAAAACCAAAACAATGGCAATTAATAGTGCACCATCATTAATGCTCTAGAATAAACAACTCGCAGGAGTACACTATGAGATAAATGAAATACCGAACTGGCAATCGATTAAATCATGAATGAAGGTAACCGCAAATTATGGCAACTTAAACATTTAAATATTCAGATATCGTTTTAGTTAGTTTAAAAGAAAAATAAATTTAACTGAAGAATATACGAAAAATAATATTCATGATAAGACAGAAAATGAACATTCTTACTAAAGAACAAAATTTAAAACCCTCATTTAACATAGAAAGGTTAGTATATAAATATCTTACATAAAGTCATGTAGCATCCTATAGATATACAGTAAGTCCCAGAAGTAATTTAAAATTTTGTTGGAAAAACGCTTGGAACCCCTCGATTTTTATTCCTAATGTGTATTTTTTTTATGATAAGTTCGTGTATGCAGGATATTCCAAAAATAAGTTACGACCATCAACTTCATATATTCAAATAAAAATATCTATTTTTTATTTCATTTTTGAATTTTGCATCGAATTCTAAGTATGTTTCATGTACCATGTCCTATACCTATACTCAACAGTTATCGAAAAAATTACAATTGAACATATCAATAAGGAAGACCGTATTTTTGAGGACTTATTTGTAAATCGAGCAAAACATTCCATTGTGTCTTTATTTTGTTTCTTTTTCTATTCTGGTATTTGTGAATGTTGACTTGTCACTGTTTATCCCAATTGCTCAATTAGGTAATTATCAAGCGTAGTTGCAAAGTTTCGGTTTTCACAATGGTGAAGTTAACGAACGAGAAAAAATTGAAACTCTATGCATGGTTTAGTTTGGCGATAGAACATGTACTCAAATAGAAACATCTCAATTATTTAATGAAATCCATCCTGATCGTCCTCCCATATGTCAAAAGGTTATTAGTATTTCTCTCTCTCTCTCTCTCTCACTTCGTCAGCCTTATCTGGTCCACTCCTGAACATAGGCCTCTCCGAGTCTTTTCCATTCCAGCGACCTCCCTGATATCATCAATCCAACGTCTCTGCGGTCTTCCTCTATTTCTTTTTGTTTCTCTGGGGCGCCAGTGAATGACTCTGTTTGTCCATCTATTATCTTCCTGTCTTGCAACATGTCCCGCCCACCTCCATTTCATCTCGGCCATGTAACGGATCACGTCTTTTACCTTTGTTCGTCTTCTTATTTCTTCGTTTCTGATCCGGTCCCTTATGGAGACTACAAGCATTGCCCGTTCCATTGCCCTTTGTGTTGTCTTCAATCGATCTGCACTACCCTTAGTATCATAAGTATAATAGAGGCTAAATTTAGATAATTAGGTGATGTTAGGGATTTGCCATAATCTGGTCGTCCTGCTCGAGATGCAAATAAACAACTTGACGTTTTGCTTTCCTTAGAAGAAAATTCAAGTTCTCCTCTTTCGCACATTCAAAGTTATTCCAGTGCATGAGTTATTTGAAGATAATTTTGATAGACGAAATGAGTTTTGTGAACGCATGTAAAATATGTTCAATCTAGATATATATTTAATAAGAAATATTATTTTTTCCAATGAAGCTACATTCTGTTTGAATGGTAATATGAACAGACAAAATTGTCGTTATTGAGCAACAGAAACTCCACATTGGATGATGGAGGTTCACAGCCAGTACCCTCAAAAAACAAATGTGTGGGGTGGAATTTCTTTAAACAGTCTTTAACTGGACAAGCATATCTCGAATTTCTCCAACTTGAATTAATTCCAGCATTAGTTGGTTTATTTCCGAATATATTAGACCCAGACTTCCCTGACGAAGAGCTGATATTCCAGCAAGGTGGTGCTCTTTCGCACTATGCTGTCACTCTGCGTACATTTTTGGATGAAACATTTCCCAATCGGTGGATAAAAAGGAGAAGACCTATCGAATAGCCTGCTAGGTCACCAGACCTAACTCCGTTTGACTTCTTTTTGTGAAGTTACCTCAAATTGAAATATTTGTTGATAGACCAAACAATCTGCAGGAGTTAAAAGAGAGAATTCGAAGAGAAGTGCGGTGCCATAACTGAGCAAATGGTTGAAAACCTGCAAAGATCGCATTGGATGTTGTCAAGTCGTAAAGGGGGTACATTTTCAACATTTAATTTTATTTGTTGTTCTCTTCTTTTTAAATAAAGATGCCTTACTTATTGATATGTTCAATCGTAATTTTTTCGATAACTGTTGAGTTTTTTTATAGGACATGGTAAATGAAACATACTCAGAATCCCAAGCAAAATTCAAAAATGAAATAGAAAAAAATAGATCTTTTCATTTGCCATAAAAAAAAGCACATTAAGAAATAAAGATCGACGGGTCCTAGCGTTTTTCCAAAACACACCGTATGAATCTTAAATGAATTTAGACAATATATCAGGGACTCATTGCATAACTACAGAAAAAATGATTGCTACAAGAATAGATGAGAACTTTTGAATTATTTTTGTGAGTTGGGACAGTTGCATTACGAGGCAACACGATAGGGAATCTCGAGAGAATGTAAAAGGTGTATAAAAATATAGGTCTGCAACCGTTTCATTTTTGAGATTCACGGTGCTACAATTTTTAAGCCGAAAAACAAATTTGTACGCCACTACCGTAGGCACTAAATTGCAGGAGTGTTGTTTGAAAGCTTTCAAAAGTGGTGTTAAACAGTATTTTTAACATTGAAAATGTTTATATTATCGCACGGGCACGTTAGTATGGGTACGAAATTCAACGAAATGCTTGTGTTGCATTTGTCCCATACGTCACACAGTCTAACGACACCGAATTAAAATGATCCATAAGCAGAACTACGCGAACTGCCGCACAATGGTCAATTTTGCTGATTTACGAGGACGCTGGGTCATAAAGTCTTATTCCATAAATCAATTATTTATATCCATTTCTTAAGTCTATAAAAGTTGTTTACTTTAAAACCACAACAGTTTTTTGTGTAGTACAAAAAATGACTGATAAGAAGATACCCAGTTATCGGTATTAAAAATATCAATTTAGTGCGAATTTTTCATCGATGTGTGCTTGCTATTTTTGCGGGGTTCGGAAAAGTTTATATTATTGTTATATTTCGGTATTATTTAGACATGGCTGCAGATTCCTTGGGTAAGTTTCATCTTAGTTTTTTTAAAGGGTTAGTTCGAAATAAAAAATTGTTTGTACAGTAATGCAATTTTTACTTTTTTCAAACTTCTGTGGGATGTAAAAAAAGTCCCCTTTCGAACGGGCCTAATTAAATTTTATTTTAAAGTTTCATCAATTTTCTATAAAACAATAGTAGTTCCAATGTTCGGAGATGTGCGAAATATATTTTTTTTTTGTTTTTTGGTTTTGGTGGGTATACCAGGAGTCACCAGAATGGAACTTTTCGAGTTTCTCAGCGCGAACTCGATGATTACAAGCGCAAATACCAAAGAGGTAAGACAGAAAATGGTAGATTACATAAAAAAGCGAAGCTCACATGTTAATGAGTTGGAGGTAATCAACAAAATTTCTTTGTTTTCTTGTAAAATTGTATCGCTTGAGAAATAGTGGAAGAAATATAAAGCAGTTTCTCAAAAAACACGTTATTTGGCTAAAGGATTTTGTGTACAGATTTTAAACTGCAGGAACTTTTAAAATGTATTCGGAAACTCCTAAGCGATTTAAAACTGCAAAGGACTTTGAGAATGTCAGCGAGAAAACCAAAAGAAGGCGGACGAAAACCTTGGTTAAAAATTATAGCCCTCACGAACTTGCGTTTGCTGCGCAATTAAGTTTTACCAAAGAAGGAAAATAGAATGTTGCTTCTGTGATTGAGAAAGCAACATTTTCAACAGCACAAGAAATAAATTAATTAAGGATATTGATTCTTCTGCAAACATTTCTTTACCTTATCACCCAGAAGACGCTTAAGCTTTAATAGTTGATATAAAGCTAAGCAAATCACAATACATTAAACTAAGTGAGGGTGCTAAAAGACGACATTGCGATATTTTCCCTTCATACGATTCAGTTCTTCGAGCCAAAAAAGAGTGCTATCCAACGAATATCACTATCACTGAATCTATGGCCAAAATAAAATTACAAAGTCTCTTAGATCATACAACCAAGCGTTTATGCATGGTGCAAAACAAAGTGTGTTGGAGGATGAAACTACTGATTTTCAAATGATTTACAAATGGGGGTTTGATGGTAGCTCCAACCAATCCACATATTATAAGCAAGTACTATAAAATTACCCTAACTTAACTATTGTACCATTGAGAATGACATGTAAGACAAATTCGGGTGTAAAGGTTATTTGGCAAAATCCCCGATTTTCTTCTACACGTTTTTGTATACCGATCAAGTTTCAGTCCATTAAGGAAACATATGATGTTACTAAAAAAAAAAGTGAGCGCATAGAATGTCAGATTAAGAACTTGGTTCCAACATATTGCACAAATATGGGAAAAGATATCGAGAAGTCATATTCTGTTAAAAACAATGCTGGATGGTAAGATCGCAAATACTCTGGCAGAGAATTCTTCGAGTCAAAGTTGTTATATCTGCAAGGCAACACCCAAACATATGAACGACATAGAAAATATTCTCAATAGACCCTGCAATACGGACACGTTTCAGTGTGGTCTGTCTGTCGTCCATGCGAATATAAGATTTTTTGAGTGTATTTTGCATGGTTCATATCGTCTAAAAAACCAAAAATGGCGTGTTCAAGGGCCTGAGAACAAAAAATTTTTCGATGAAACAAAAAGAAATATTATCTCTAAATTTCGCGCCAAGAGACTAGCATTTTTGTAGACGTTGTTAAGCACGGTTCGGGCAATACTAATGATGGCATCACAGCAAGACGTTTCTTCAAGGATATTAAGAAAACATCTGAAATCACTGGAGTCGATAAGGACCTTATTTTTGGGTTTGCGGTAATCTTACAAGCGATTTCTTGTGGGCACAGACTGGAGTATGAAAAATTTGAAGATTATGCGCTTCAAACAGCCAAACTATTTGTTGAGTTATATAACTGGTATAACATGCCCGCCAGTGTATACAAAATAATGATTCACGGTGCTGATGTTATAGATACTCTTTTGCTACCTATTGGACAACTGAGCGAGGAAGTCTTGGAGGCACGTCATAAAGAGTGGCGTTGTTTCCATCTTAATAGTGCAAGAAAAACTAGCAGAAAAGATAATGTCGAAGACCTCATTCACATTCTGCTAGTCTCTTCAGATATGGTAATTTCATCATTGAGACCACTACCTAAAAAGAAATTGTGTACCTTATTTTCAGAAGTCCGGAATCTACTAGATATTGCCCATACATCATTATTTGTATCATAAACAACTCAAAGTAAAGAATCTCTTGAGGACTCTGAAGATGATTATGACTAATTTTCAAAAATATTTATTGTTAGAAAAATTGTAATCTTTGTAGTTTATTTCTTTCCTAATATATTTCGTTTATAAACAGTTAAAAATAATAGTAATCAATTCATATTATTCCAAATTAAGCATATTTTATGTAGAAAGTGTCAAAATAGCGTAATGCTGCTATTTTTCTAATAGATTTTTAATGTCCCCCTAACTCACCAAAATCGACCACTGTGCGCCGCCGCCGAGCCGGTGGCCCGATGATGACGGGGAAAAGAGAAGGGACGAAGGACGACGGGATCAGACCAAGTCGAGAGTTAGAGGCGCGTTAGAGTTTATACCCTTTATTTTACTATTTTTATATTATGAATCAATAAAACTTATATCAACTACCTAAATATTACATTCAAATCTATGAGTTTTCGCAGATCTCAAATCTCACAATAGTCACAAGCGTTGCACTCTGCTTCGGCATTTTCAATGTCCTCCGCGGTTGCATCTTTGTAAAGGACTGTACATTTTTTTTTTATCAGCGGATATGAAATACATTATATATTTAAAATGCCTAAATAACGTCAAAAATAACTTTTTCTAATTTTGTTTCATAAGAAATCTATTACGATACCGTTCTCAGTATCGAGCACCAACTCAAGTCACATTGGGGGAAAATGCAATGATCGAACCAACACTTTGTGAAATGGCAGAACGGGAGAGGAGATCAACCAATGTTCTAATTTTTGGAGTTGCAGAGAGCACAGCACAGAACGAGACAGATTCTGATCTTAACAAAGCAATTCAGAAGATCCAAAAAGTAAATGCGAGTGTGCAGGCAAGTGAAATTAAAGCTTATCGTCTTGGTGCTCCATCACAAGGTAAAACTAGATGTATGTAGCTCGCGCTATTTTAAAAAACAAAAACAATCTTAATGAAGATGGTATCTACATTAAATCTGACCAAACGCCGCTACAAAGAACCTATCTTCAAACCATACTTAAAGAACTGGAAGAACGTAAACGCAAAGGAGAGGTAAACTTGAAAATCAAATATTTTAATAATATACCTAAAATAATTTTTTCACAAAGACCACAAGAAACCAGTACAAAAAGCTAAACAGGTCATCTCTGGTGGAGGTCTCTTTCTTGTACAGCAACTTATGTTCCATGACTAACAAGATGGATGAACTAAGGATTAGCATACAAAACAACAATGCATCGATAGTTTTGATTACTGAATCATGGCTTACTGATCAAATTCCGGATAGTCTTACTCACATATCTGGCTTTTCTTTGTTCCGTGGGGATCGAGGGACGGATGGTGGAGGAATCTGTGTTTTTGTAAAAAATAACATTGCGGGTCATAGCGTTCAAGCTGAGATTAGCCAACAATTCCCCACAACAGGGCCTGTAGAATCCATATGGCTTGAAATATCGATAGCCAAAGTAAAATTTATAGTTGCATGTGTCTACCGTCCCAAACAAAAAACAACACAAGAAAAAAACATGGAACTAATAAAGGTTATTGAAAATGCAATGTCACTAGGGGAACCAGTCTATATCATGGGAGACTTTAACTATCCGGAGATAAATTGGGACACACTAGAGATCCTGCCAAACAATCAGTGCAGTCTTGACTTTCTGGAAAGCTACAAAGCACACAGAGGCCACCAACTTGTCGTGTTTCCTACGAGAATACGTAACAACCAAATCTCACTGTTAGACTTGCTTATAGCAAGTGAAAAGCGATTGGCCTTTGATGTCCAACAACATGCACCCCTAGGAAAAAGTGATCACGTTGTAATAACAGCAAAAACACAACTGCATATGATTGCACGGCCAACCAATAAAATTTTAAAACGCAAATTTTGGAAGGTCGATTACAGTGATATCAATGAAACTCTGCGCCGTCAGTTAAATCAAATACCTAATCCAACTGTTCACGATAATTTCTTTGAAGCACTTGATTTCACAATAAACAGACACATACCTAATAAGCCACAAAAAATTAACACTAAAAAACCATGGCTCACAAATGAAGTTTTCAAGGAGATACAAAGGAAAAGGGATCTCTGGGACAGATACCGAAAACAAAAAAGTGAGGAAAATTATCGCATGTATCAACATCAAAACAACATAACCAAAACATGTATAGTAAGAGCTAGAATATAATATGAACACAATTTGCTTGACAATACCAAACAATTCTACACTTACATAAGTCGAAGTCTAAATTCTACACATGCAAGCTTCAATATTGTAGATGACGAAACACAAACACCCCTACAAACAGACATACAAATTGCTGAATGTTTTGCACAGAAATTTCAGAATGTTTACACAAAACTTGCACCAGGTGATGTCAGACCGGCTCTTCCCCTGGATTCATATGCTAGAACAGAAATAAAGAACATTAATTTTACACCAGAGAAAGTTGAAAACGCTATAAAGGCACTTAAACCAAATTCCAGTCCTGGACTGGATGGAATTTCCCCAGTTTTTCTCAAAAACTGTGTGCAAACACTGAAGGAGCCACTTGCAGAGATCATGAATCATATTATGAGAACTGGTGAGTTTCCGGAAGCATGGAAAAAGGCCATGGTCACACCTATTTACAAGAAAGGAAATAAACAACTGGCAGAAAATTACAGGCCAATAAGTCTGTCAAGCACTCTTTGCAAGTGTATGGAAAAAATTATTGCAAAAGAACTTACCAATTTCCTTCTAGATACACAAATTATCCCAACTCAACAGCATGGTTTTCTCCCCAGAAGGTCAACTTTTACCAACTTGTTGACCAGACTAAATTAATGGACTGTAGCAGATGACAACCACGAGCCAGTTGATGTCATTTACCTGGATCTTGAAAAGGCTTTTGACAAAATTCCCACTAAGTACATCACTTATAAGATCGAACATTTCGGTGTTAGGGGAAATCTCTTGCAGACGATAGGGGGCTTTCTCACAGATCGTACATTCCAGGTGCGAGTGGGTGCTGCGTTGTCGGAGGAGTACTCAGTACACAGTGGCGTTCCACAGGGGTCAGTCTTAGGACCACTGCTTTTTATCACTTATCTGAGTGATTTATACCGAGGGCTTAGTACAAGAAATGCGTCCTTTGCCGATGATGGTAACATTTACTGCAACCCTCTGCTCCATCATGTAGATCTGCAAAATGACCTAAATAAAATTAAAACGTGGACACAAGATTGGAAAATGCCACTAAATGACACCAAGTGTACTGTTCTGCATATTGGCCAAAATAACCCTAAACTTAATTATCGTTTCCAACAAACACCAATAACACCAGTCACACAACAGAATGATCTAGGTATACCTATCACTTGGAATTTAAAATGGGAGACACAAATATCTAAAATGTGTAAGAAAGGGAACACCATGATCTATTTAATTAAAAAAACGTTCTTAGACCTCTCAAGAGAAATGATAGTCAAGCTTCATAAATCTTATGTGAGACCTAAACTGGAATACGCACAGTCAATATGGAACCCATATTATGTTAAGGACATCGAACAAATTGAAAGAGTACAAAGACGTATCACCAAACTTCCAATGGAACTCAGTGACCTATCTTATGAGATGAGACTGAATCAACTTAATCTTACCACCTTAAAGGAGCGCAGAACGCGGGGAGATCTTATAGAGACATTCAAAATTCTTAACGGTCATTATGCCAGTAATCTAGAAATATATACTATAAATAGTAATGTACATCTGCGAGGTCATGACCAAAAACTATCGAAAGAAAAATGCAATAAACTGCTGAGAAGAAACTTCCTAACGAATAGAGTTTTGTATGACTGGAATAGACTGAGTGACAACACCATAAATTCATCACCGAAAAATCAATTTAAGAACAACTTGGACCGAGAAATGAAGAGCTGGAATAATACTTTCATACATTACTCAGCATAGAACAGTATATCTGTCAAACGCGTAGTACCGTTTTAAAGTAATATAACAAACATTTAATTAGACAGTAAAGTTAGTGTGTGATAACAACCTGGGATACAAAAAGACTCAGTCGTCTCATCGGATCTTGGATCTCGTCTACTACTGAATACTATAATAATAATAATAATAATAATATTACGATACCGTTTTTTTATTTTTTAAAAGTTGGCATTGTTAATATTTAAATGTTTTATTCTGTTGATGTCTGACATTTCCTGTTATTGTGGTCCATAAGAAAAGAAAGTTTTCGGGATTTCTCTGGTAAAAGTTGATTTATCGTTTTAGTAGTAATATCCCTTAACTCAGGGGGAGTTGAACTTAGATTATCATGCTCCATATTTTTTTAATTATAATTATGAACAACTCTATGAAATATTAAAACACAAAATTTCGTGACAATGATACAAAGAAAATATTATTTATTGTCAAGGCTACTATGATAAAAGTAAATTTCTAGTATTACCAACATAGAATTTAGACATACAAATTTACAAAATTTGAAGGGTTGATTTTCTTTTTGAATATGTATTTTCTTATTAAAAAAAATATAAAATAGAAAAAATAGTATAAAGTACGTGTTTTATAAAGCAGTTAGAGCACTTGTCCCGTTAAAAAACTCGCTGCAAGCGGCTCGTTTTTTAACATGGACGCGTGCTATAAGATGATGCTTTACAAAACATGTACTTTAATATACTATTACGATTCCATAAATGAGTATAATTTCTATAGATTCAACACCAGCGATAAGACTTTCCTCGTACACGTACCGCTCGCATAGGGCCATAGAGGATTTCCCTGGAGTGCTGTACCTATTTCTAACAAAATGTTGTGGATTTTATGGAAGAAGTCCATCTCTCAGTGGAGTGATATTTTAACGTAAAGTAAAACACACAATCTGCTCCACTAGTTTAATGTAAAAAATCTTTCTTTAAACCATACATGTTTCGGAGGCATAAACCTCCATCATCAGTGGGATTAAATTAAGTCAAATTAAGGAGAAAAATACCAGAAACATTGTGAGAACTTGTGTCGCAGAAAAAACTTCATCATTTTATATTAAATAAATTAAATTAGAAATTGGAAAAGGTTGTTATTATTTAAAAAACATCCTGTATTAATTTAGTAGTTATAATTAAAAATTAAAAAGCACACATCATTTTGAATTTTTCGCTTTTTGGATAACCCAAAATTTTTGTCCAATGCGGAGGAAATAAAATGATAGATACGAACATCTTGCTAGAGTTGTATCAAAATGTTTTTTCTGCGACACAAGTTCTCACAATGTTTCTGGTATTTTTCTCCTTAATTTAACTTAATTTAATCCCACTGATGATGGAGGTTTATGCCTCCGAAACATGTATGGTTTAAAGAAAGATTTTTTACATTAAACTAGTGGAGCAGATTGTGTGTTTTACTTTACGTTAAAATGTTGTGGGTTGTTCATTGACTACCTACTAACTATTTATTGGCATTTGGTACTTGTTGGTTACCATGTTGTCTTCTTTGTAATAAGTTCTAGAACATATTCTTATCACAGTCTAGCAGCAAATACAATTGTGTCGTTTGTATATATTGTGGTATTTAGCCGTCTTTTGCCCTCATCAGCGTCTTTTAATGACAGTTTGTAAGTTTTTTTATTTTGATTGCTTCTGTTAAATCATTTCCAACTGGTGTTACTGGAATATTGTTTATTTGCTATGGCAGATGTTATTTTTATGGATTAATACTAAACTTATTAATATTATGTTTTTCACAGGATTATTCACATATCCTTCTACTATTCTTGATTATTTCCATACACCCTATCCCTTAAAATCCAGTAGATTACTACCGGCATTAACAAGAGTTGTCGCTGAGGACCCTTGAAAGCAGCAACCATAAACAAATATTGACTATCTGGTATATAACTAGAAAATCATTAATGTTTTTAGCAATCAAAATATTGATTTTTTTGCGCTTCTAAATCCGTCATACTTTTTTTTTTCAATAAGGCGGCCCATAACTTGAAGAAAGTTAAAATGTTAATTATTGCGAATGCCATAGAAAGGGAAAGTTTCATCCTATCTGATAGTAAGTATTCCAGTACTCCATTTGCTGAAAATAATCCAAAATAATTTTTTAATCGCTAACCCCCTAACTCGATAAGTATATCTATAGTTTCATTCCCTACAATTTGTTACGCGGTAGGTAGATTATGTGCTTTTTCCTATTTACAGTAGCGGTCATAGGTAAATTTTTTAAAGAATTTTTTGAGCCACCGCGCCATCTGAAACCTGTGCATAGTTTCTGAATATTTGTAGAATTATTAAAAATTAAAAATTAGTAACAAATTCACACAAACCATTTCATCCGAGTTTATTGTGATTTTAACGAACTTACTCTATAATACACTATACTGCCTGGTATTTTACCTACGTTCGCATTGTAAGTCCTTTATATCATATTAGTATTTATTACCTACTAGGTAGGTAATGCGTAATATTACTGGTTTTGGTACGGTCTATTTATCAAGTGGGCTTTAATCGGATATATTTTATGGACATAGCTTTAACCAAAGTAGGAAACAAATATTGATTTAACAGGAGGGTAAGTAATTAGCAGGTTTCCGTATAATAAAATTACGTGTGCTTGCTTTTGCGCTTCTGGATACTGCCTTTTAAAGGACCTAATTAATTTTCTGATAATGATCAACAGCTTAGATTAAAAAATATAGATAAATGAATCAATAACAACCTTTGTAGTGCCACTTAACTAATTATTTATTTTCTTATTCTCTTTCTTAATTTAAAAGCTGTCTGGCCAATGTGTTAAAGTAAACTTTTATTAAAATGGAAAAGTTTTGAGATAAAGGAATTTTTAAAAATTGTCGATCAAGGAAAACTATGCTAAACCACATAAAAAGGGGGCGGCAGTGGTTCGTCGTGTATTTTAGCTCTGTTGAAGTAGCATCCGAGCAAAAGAGGTCACAACTAAATTGCAACCGATGAATAAATGAGGTAATCATTATTTTGAGAGTAGTGTAAACCGTATAATTATTGGACAGCTAAGATTATTTTTTCTTAATCAGTAATTATTATTGTTAGGTTATAATCTTCGAAAGTAATTTTTTTTTCTGATATGTTATTTAGTACTCTACAGCAATTTATATTTAGATTATATGAAAAACAAATCACAGTAACAATGTAGCAAAATGCACAGCTATTAAACAATTTTGATAATTATTGGACAAGTATAAGTAATTGGACGGACCTTGTTCGTAAATATAATATAAATAAAAAACAAAAAAAAACATTAGTAAGATATTTGTTTACATTGCCTTTCTATGCTTTCTGTGGATTTTAAGTTTAGTGCAAATGTCCATATTTTACAGGCCACTGTCCTATCATGAATATTATTTTTAGTACATTCTTCAGTCAAATTTCCTTTTCTTTTTAATTAACTCGAACGAAGTAGGTATCTGAATATTTAAATGTTTTTGTTGTCAAAATTTGGGATTATGTTCATTTAAGATAATCCGTCAGTAGTTTATTTGTCTTATAGGTTCGTTAAGTTGCTTCATTTGCACCTTGGTTAGTACACTTCAGAACACTGATGATCTTGCACTTGTCACATTCGATAAATTGCCATGCTATTGTTTGTTTTTAAATTGCATATTATGCAGGGAAAACTACTACTAGTTTTACACATGTCAAGTTGGTTTGGTTTTGTTAGTTGATCACTTTCATCATTTATATGAACGTACCTATTTGACATGACAGTTAAGGGACACCTGTCTTTTGTTCTACCTTTTTCAAAGGGATTTTGACTTTAGGTCACTTCACTTGCACCCATTGATGTGGAAGTTGGCGGTTTTTAAAGCGCTCACTTTTATGTGATTTGAAAAGGTCCACCAAACTCTAGTTGGCACATCAGGGATAGAGCGTCCTAATCTCTTTGATGGTATGATTTCTTCAATTATTTTTTTGTCTTCTTAACTTGTTTTTTTTTAATAACCTCCAACATGTGCAATTTGATTTTCAGATTTGCACATGAGACCTCAATTCTTTTTTGTTTATTTGAGATGGTAGCATCGGACAACCAGTGAGGTAGGGTATATTTTCGATTTGATTAAACCAGGATCTAATTCGCTTTTTCGATTTTAGGTTTTTGTTTTAGTTGATGTTTTCTTTCAACTTCTATTTTTGAATATGTTAATAGTCTTATACATTCGTATTCCTTTTAGCCACGTGTTGTGGTTGGAGGTGGATTTTCGTTGGAAGACTACATGGGCCTGTAGCCTGTTGTAGATATATGAGCTGTCTTGTACTGTTCGGGTCCACCAGACTGGAGGCAGGGTGCCTATTAATTTGAAACAATACCACAAGAGATTTGGAATCTGTGGAAAATAAGGCCAGTGTATTGTGATACTTTCCATTTTTTTAGACCCTTAATACCGTAAATAGAAATAAAGGTCTGTCTTTATCACCAAATAACTTTATTTGCCCCTCTAGGGTAGAAAACAAGGGTTATAGAAAATACATGAAATGATGAAGAATTAAAATAAATTTCTTAAAGTTGTTGTAGGTACTAGTTTCGACTTTAGGGAAAGTCATCTTCAGCAACTAATCATTTAAGAAATTATGTAATGAAAAGTAGTTAAAACAGTCGGGAGAACAATGGGTGATTCAACAATAAAATACAATGAAATGCAGATTATGCAACCATTGGAATAGACAGCAGCTTATTATAAGGACGAAGTATCTCTATGTAATGGTAGGAGATGATTAAACGCAAGTAGGATAAAAGACCCTAATCATAATACAGTGATTTGATTTGTGATTTGATCTTAAATCTTAATACCGTAAGTTTCACTTTTGAATTAACCTTTGATTTGTAATACCACCTCGGTGACAATTAGAAAATTATTTATAAACTTTAGGTATGTTAACCTGTTACCAGGTGAGTAAAAACCCTTCAGGTCTACCCATTAGCGTGTAAATTTTTAATTTCAATATTTAATTTACTTGTTAACTTCAATATTTAATTGAGTTGTTGGAATCCAGTTTAATAATCTTAATAAAATAATTTCCATTGTTGTTTTATACCTATGTTCTATTGTTACTCACTGTACTGCAGGACGAATTATTACCATCCTTGGAAGCCAGCGGTTTTCCTATTTTAAAACGCTTTGTAAGCATTCAGTTCGTTGATCATTTAAAATAGGTGACGTCCAAGACATCAAAACAGTGTACAACTGCTCCAGGCAGGGACTCCGAGCCTCCGACACAAGAGCTGCCGTTCGCACCAGGGTACGTAAGGTTGCCTTGTAAAGGAAATTTTACGGCACAATATATTAAATAGTTAATCAATTTCTGAATCTGACGAATCATCACTCTCGGCTTCTTTGTAGCAAATGTAAAGAAATAAATTAGTATTGGGTTTAGTGACCTCAGTAATTTTAGTAGTTGTTTGGTTGGAAAAAAAAATTTACACTGGAGTGATTATTTGGATTGCCCTGAGGATGGCCTAATTTTAGGCCAAAACGTTGGCAAATACAATCAATTCATTCCTACGTTTGTTTTTCATTTGACCTAAATCCAACCAAACAACTACTAAAAGTAAAGAAATAATTCATGAGAATTAAAGGCTGGTGTGTTCTAAGAACGCATAACTTATAAAATTAATTTTTTCAATCATTACACTCTATCCTATCTCTACTGTCTATCTATCTGTGACATACAAAACACTTATTACTATCATTTATTTGTTTTCTATATTTCGTATCTTTTTGGATTTCTAACTGTCTTTTTTTCTAAACTTAGTTTTCATCGCGATTGCGTTTCTTGCTTCTTTTTCCTTTTTCTTTTTTTTTTCGCTTCTTTTTAAACACTGCCTAATATTTATTTGATTTTATTGCGAAAGGATCTCTTTCCATATTACGCTTTCTCCTTTTTTTAGGATTTTTCGGGGTGGTTAGAGACGATCCAAATAATTGTGACTGCACCTCACGCTTGGTAACACTTTGCTTTGGTTTGTCTAGATTCTGACTATTCTGCGAATTTTGGATACGAGCATGAACTGAAGCTTCAACTGTTACATTATTTAAAGGTTGTAATATTGGTGTGGTCAAGTAATAATCTTTTCTAGATTAATTATCTTTGATATTATTTCGGTGCTTAAATCACTACTCGACTGAGTGTTGTCCCTAAAATATTTACAAATTTTAAAAAGACTCATGAAATCTGCTTTGTAAACATGTAAACAGCGGAAAATCCTTGATTTAGATTTTTGAACTCATTGATTCGTTCTTTACCTACAATTTTGACGCAATAATTATTATAGGATATTACAGAATCTTGTAATGAGGGGGGGCATTCGCCAGATTTATCACTGCTTGGTTTTTGATTTCCACAAAGACATTTCATATAATCAATAGACGCGGCTGGTCCATAAAATCATTTGGACAATGGCCCAACTACTAATTTCTCACCTAATTCATTTTTTTAAACCAAAAAATGATAATCCTTAAAAGGGTGGATTCTCATATGAAAACTTTACCCAATAAAGAATCAAGCTAAGCGAGCAACAATAATTATTTCTTCGGGCTGGACCGTATTTTAAACCAACCTCATAGGTTTATGAAAGTAGAAAACTCTACTTATTATTGTATTGAAATCAAGACAGGAACGAACATACGCGCTTTAAGGAAAATAAATAGAGACAAATTTTAGCACGAAATCATCGACTGCCTGCAAATCAAAAGCTCTTGCGGCGCTCTCGTGTTCCGTCCGTCGCCGGTTCTCGGGTTGATCCGTCTTAGGTGTCAGCTCTATGGTAATACATTCGAACCGCTAAAAAAAATTAAACATACAGGTTTTGGACACCAGAATTACGCTCTACGCATAAAGAGCCCAGATATGAGCATCGCTATATTAACACTGCTCAAACATACATTTAGGGCTTTGCTCCTAAACATACTCCGAGACTGCTGGGATTCTATGCAAAGCAAGAAATTCGCTCGATCGGCGACCATGATTTGACAAAGAACCTTGAAATCTTATCATATCGGAGACAGGTTAATGACTTCAGCCTCTTCCTGAGGTAGTGATCCTTATGAGTATAATTTCTGAAGAGTCACGACCAACGAAAATTGCTTGATTGGCACACATTGCTCCTAGAGCACCAGAAGATAATGTCTTTAGTGCTGCGTATCGATATTTTTGAAATACATATTCGTCTGGCTAACATGAAACAAAAAATATAAATGAAATTATGCAAGTTGTTATCACCGTATTTTTATTTAAAACCAACAAACAGGGTTGCCATTTGAAAACGAAACAAAGTCCATTTTGTACACTCCAGGTTATTAAAAAAAGCACGCTCAGACCCGTCGATTTTTGATTATGGGCGGAAACATTTTTTTGTCATTTTCGCCCCCTGAAAGTCAAATACCTAGCGAGGGCGACAGCTACCGCCAAAATTTTAAATGGAATAGGGGGTCAAGTGATACTTTGTTTTAAAGGTATTTCTATGTAGAGTATAACCACAGAGCTTAACATGGCTACGATTTACCTAGCCTGTACAGCAGCTCACTAAAAGTACAAAAACAGGGTGTTTTTAACTTTTTTATTACAAAAAATCACAATGATAAATAGCATTTGCTGGAGTAAAATTTTGCTTTTTTGAAAATTCTAGTTTTATTCCTGTGGCCTTCAATAATTGTTGCAGATCATACTTTTCGGTCGCGGTAAGTAGTAAGGTTTAGTAAATTTCGTTACAGAATCGGCATAAAAGTGAATATAGTTTACTTAATTGCTAAAAGGGTGCAAATCATTTCATTATTTTTGCGAACAATAAATGTGCTAATAGCACTGCCCAACCATTTAGCGACATCAATATCGACAAGTTCATCGAAAGTATATTTTGGAATTGGTGCAAAAATTTCGGGAGGTGGAAAATCCAGTAGTAAATGCAGCTACAGAGGTGGCGATTATGGGGTATGTTATTTAAGATCCCACACTGAGTACAAGAAAGCTGGCGACAGCATATAGTGTTAAAAGAAGCAGCATTTAAACGATATTAAAAAAAAAACAAGCTTCATCCTTACGAAATACATCTGGTACAGAACTTAACGATGACGATTTTGATAGGCGATTGCAATTTTGTGAAATTATAAGTGAACGGCAATAAATGATTAGAACTTTCTTTTCAACGTATGTTTTTCTGACGAATACTCTTTTTTCCTAAACGGTACGGTGAATCCTCACTACTGTCGTTATTGGTCTGATTCAAATCCCAGAATATTTCGTAAGGTGCATACGCAACATCCGGAAAAACTGAATGTTTGGGCTGGCATTTTTGGTGACTCTAAAATAGGCCCCTTTATTTACCTGGCAATTTAATAGGCGGAATGTATCTGGAATTATTACAAAACGCCATTTATTTAGCATTAGTAGAAATGATTGAGAATGACGATCAGTACATGGAAAACCACTTAATATTCCAGCAAGATAGTGCCCCACCTCACTTTGCACTCACTGTTCGTTACTAATTGGACTAAGCGTTTTCAAGACAATGAGGTGGAAGGAGAGGAAGTATTAAGTAGCCCCCACGTTCTCCGGATGTAAGCCCGTTAATTTTTTTTTATGGGGCAACTTAAAACTAAAATTTATGCCACCCAGCCAACATCTTTGGAACAACTACAACAACGGATAATTAATGAATGTCGTCAAATCATCTCACAGATGCTTGTACGAAAGTGTTGGAACAAAATCTCTACTATTGCGTGGAGGCCCAAGAGCAGCATTTATTGGACTGACCTGTAAGAATTTTTCTTGTAATAAAAAAGGTAAAAACAACCTGTTTTTGTACTTTTGGTGAGCCACTGAACAGAGTAGGTAGATAGTACTGTTGTTAACCTATGAGGTTATACTCTACATAAAAATACCTTTAAAACTTTAAACTCCATTTAAAATTTTGGCGGTAGTTGTCGCCCCCGCTATGGATTTGACTTTCAGGGGACCAAAATACCAAAAAAATATTTCCCCCTTAATGAAATATCGACGGGTCCCAGCGTTTTTTTTTCTAAAAACCTGGGGAGCCCAAAATTGGCTTTGTTCGTTTCATATATGAAACATACATCTGAACCAATTAATATTTTTAAAATCCAAATAAATTATTTTATCATTGTCGGTAACTAAGTTTTTGAATTATTGCCCCCCAGTTCGTTCGTGGAGCCATAAAATTTCCCGAACCATTCTCGTAATTTCTTAAATTCATTTAGAACGCAACTGTTTTCTGCATAATTAATTTTCCATTTTAAGCTCCGAACACCTCGGAATTAAACCGTTCTCCTAAAATAAATGGGAGAAACTAACATAATGCACACACGTGGCTCACTTCTCGCATAACCCTAATTCGAAAATGTGAGCTTATTTGGAAAATATATGTTGCAGACAAATTCCATCAATTTTTAGACAATTACAATAAATTATAAGACCTTCTTAATATGAGGAAACGGTAATTTTTTATCTGCGACCGATAACATTTATATTAATCTACATAATTTATACTAATCTGCTTAAATATTTGGAGAACACTACTTTCTACACTAAAACCTTTTAAGTAGGTACAAATGAGGCGTTCAAAATCATAGAGATAGATATAAGAGAGTATAGTAAGATAGTAAAACGATAGAATAATTACTATCCATGATTTTTCCCTATTGGGGTTTCCCCTCTAGTTCACCATCTTAGTGACCTGAAATGTGTTAAATATTTTCTTTATACAGGGTGTCCGGTATGTATAAGGCATACTTGGGGGCGTATATTGGAGGTCAAAATAACCCTAATTTGTCATAGAAAAAAAAATGCTAAAGTGCCCCTTGACGGAGTTACAGAGCCCCAAAGGGTGAACAAGATATTCTACAATTGTTTCAATAAAATTAGCCGCACTCGAAATTTTTTTTCCATAACACGTTTAAGCGTTGACTTTCGAAATTTATTTAATAATCGAGTTTATTAACATAAAATATATAAACACAGTAACTAATCGAATAACAACATAACTAACAATTCGCATTAAAATAATGAAAATTGTCACTATTACATCTCACCAATGCTCATATGCATCTAATTTTCAGACAAGCACTCGACACTTCTCTTTTCTTATGATAAGGCACGGCACTGCAGGATTAATCCTTTATGGCGCTCAGCGACCGGTGCGTGTGCGCAGAAAACGATTCACGTTGGTCTTGAATATTTAGAGATTATACTCGTTGGGGAACACGGCTCCAGGCAGGTCGTTCTCCAGATGAAAGAATTTTTAAACAGTGTCGCTCGCGAGACACTGAGCTAAATGACGTACGGGTGGGCTGCAGTGGCTCGTCGTGTATTTCTACCATGCACCGCTTTGGGTCGAATCAAGCCAGCAACTTCAGTTGAGCACTTGCCATGAAAATATTTGTAAAATATACTCAATTCGCCAACTTGCCTTCGTTGTTCAAGGTTTTCCAGGTTGTTTGTCCGATCATGGTCACCGATCAAGCGAATTGCTCTTCTTTGAATGGAATCTAGCAATCTCAGGATATGTTTAGGAGCAGAGTCCCAAATGTGCGAACAGTACTCCAGCGATGGTCGACTTTGGGTTTTATAGAGAATAAAATGTTGTTGGGGTGTATAGAGGTCCTTAGTCCGGAAAAGTATTCCAAGCTTCTGCGAGGCTGCCTTAGCAATGGCCGTAACGTGACTTTCCCAAGACATATGACTATCCAAATTGATGCCGAATAAATGAATTGATGAAGCCAAGAGAATCGATTGTCCCGCCATGACTATGAACAACTCCCTATAATGGTTACCGCTTGGCGGCCGGTAAAGACAGCAGATGAATTTAGTAATTTCCTGCGTTGATATTTTAAACAGAAATATCACTGCGGACAAAGAGACAAAGACCAAAATTGCGCCTAAATCGGCGATGGAACTCGTGACCAGGATATAAATAGCTGATCATACTAATCGATGATCTGACCTTTGCTTCGGTTAGTGCGAGTACATGAGGTTTGGTAGATTGTAGATGTTGATGAACTGCATCTTTGAGTTCAGTCCTCTTATATTACAGAAATCAATTTGGAAGCTGCAAATCTCGGATATTGTGATCTTGGAACCATCATCATAGCATTTTACATATATTTCCCAAACTGGAAACCGGAGACATCGGTACAGCGACGAAACCTCAGCTCAAAGAGCAAGTTTACTCCACCTAAGCCATGTGGATGTGATGAATGTGTGGATTCAAGAATAATTTATTCTGATATGCACATTTTCTGATATGCTGTTTAAGTTTTGTTGAAATAATTGCAAATCCATAGCATCGCTTAATCTGCCTTCAACAAAAAACGGTTCAATGAGATGATTTCCAATAATCCCCGCCCACATGCTAAATATGAATAATTTGGTGCTTTGTCTGTAGTGTTATACGAGGATTTTCGTCATTCCAGATATGCAAATTATGGCAATTTATTACTCCATCTCAGGTGAAACTGGCTTCGTCCGTAAACAAAACAATACTAGCAAAATTACGATTTTGCCTAAAGCGTTGCAAAATCCAATTTGCGTAGTTGACTCTTGCAGGATAATCAATGGGAGACATGATTTGTACCTTTTGGTAGTGAAAACGATGTAGCAGTTGCTTTTCTTAGAGGCCTTTCTTCACCACGATGCGGCAAAAAAACTTCCTTAAACGAATTAGCAAAAGATTAGGTACTTTTAGCATTTTTATTTTATTTGAATTTTTATCTGTTTTTCTTAAGCTACGATTAACCCATTCAAGAGTTCTTGGGTGCGGTAAACGTTGATTTGGAAATGTATCAGAATAAACTCCTCTTGCCTCCACATAGTTGCCGAGTGCTTATCCATAAATTAGATGCTTGTCAGGATATTATATAGGAATAATTTTCCATTACTTAAGTCTTATGTACTCGATCAATCAGACAATTTAGAAAAGTGATGTCAAACATAAAAATGAGTGATGTTTTATTGCAGTATTCTCATTAATTATTTTATTAAGTGTTATACAAAAAATGTATTTTCTTCGAAAACTGCTGAATTTATCGATATAAATGTACTTTTTTTAAAGAGAGATGGCCAGAGTATTTAAAAAATCACAGGCACATTCCCACTGCAAAGAATAATCCATTCTTGTTCTTCTTCGCACATACCTCTCATAATGTTTTGGGAACCTGTCAAGAATGTTCGATTTACAGGCATATATTATAGGAAATATATTTAGAGTATTCCACAAAATTGCGCGATACACATATGATATTTTAGTCTAACCGTTTTTAGGATAATTAGGAAACGTTCTATTCTTGTGCAAAATGGGGGCGCCAATTTCAGCACACGTAAAAATGACTGATGTTTTGAACTCTGATACTAAGGCACTGAAATTTTATTCGGGGTTAGGCAATACCTAAAGGCTTTTTACATTATTTGCAATATACAAACTGGTATAAAAATGCAGCTATTTTGGCTGCTTAAGTAAATAAAGATGTGTTGTGAATGTTATTATGTTTGTGCAACTTTATGCAGCCCTTCACCGAAAACTAATGTGCCAGAAATAATGGTATAGCGATGGCCACGAAATAATATATTACGTTACAAGACCGGAAAGTACCATTTAACAGGGCGAGCCCTTAATTAATTATAAGTATTATGAAAATATACTGAGTATCGAAATGCATACATTTATGTAGGGTTCATTAAAATTCAAGTAAAGAAAACGTCAGAAATAACTTTTTTGGATACTGATATGTTATGTATCCAAAAAGATTGCAATATACATGCAGGCTTATTTGCTTTTATTCCATTTTTTTCAAAAGGAGTGCATTTGATGAACGTTGGCACTTAAAACAAAACTAGTTATTACGAATTGAAATTTTGTAACTGTAAATGTAAATAGTAACTCTAAATAGTCGCACACATATTGTGAGCAACGAATATCTTTCTATATGATTTTATAAGAAGATATCTGTTGCCTATTAATTATAACTAAAACCAATTTTCTATATAACTATAGGCAAAATTAAACAAGTGGTACGAGTATGACATTTCTTGACTTATTTTCTATAATCCGACGAACAAGTATATAGCTACGAAGGGAATTTAAGGAATGTGGTACAAAACACAACATTGTTGTCGTAATACTCTGTTCAAATTTCCATAAAATCTTAATTTGTATGGAATTCATATACATTTATTATATAAAAAAATCATGTTTTTTGATAAACCTCGTATACGACTGACAAATTTTGATATCTGATGGTTGCATATTAGGTTCTAGACTAGACCATGCAGAATTTTTTATGTAGAATAACATTTTTCCGTAAAATTAATAAT
This sequence comes from Polydrusus tereticollis, assembly GCA_963920685.1. NCBI lineage: Eukaryota > Metazoa > Arthropoda > Insecta > Coleoptera > Curculionidae > Polydrusus > Polydrusus tereticollis. The sequence continues at coordinate 91,867,717 of OY987333.1, forward strand.
AAAAAAGTTTCCTATATGCCGCTAACTTACGTACCACTCTGTATATTACATAAAACAATTAGACATGTATATCCTTGCTATAGATGTATATTTATAGGATGCTACATGGTTCTATGTAAGGCATTTGTTTACATTAAATTTCTATGTTTTCTCTGTGGATTTTAAGTTTAGTGTTTTGGTGCAAATGTTTATATTTTACAGGCCACTGTCCAATCATGAATATTATTTTTAGTACATTCTTCGGTCAAATTTCTTTTTCTTTTTAGTTAACTCGAACGAAGTAGATATCTAAATATTTAAATGTTTTTGTTGTCAAAATTTGGGGTTATGTTCCTTTATGACAACCGGTCAGCAGTTTATTTGTCTCATAGTATGTTCGTTGAGTTATTCTATTTGAACCTGGGTTAGTTCACTCTAGGACCTTGATGATATTGCACTTTTCACCATTCGATAAACTGCCTTGCCATTATTTCTTTTTAAATTGCATATTATGCAGTTGAAACTGCTAGTAGTTTTCTACATGTCAAGTTGGTGTGGCTTTGTCATTTTTATCGAACTAAGATCACTTTCATCATTTGTCGGAACGTACCTATTTTTTTGACATGACAGTTAAGGGACACCTGTCATTTGATCTTTAGATTTTTCAAAGGGGTTTTGACTTTAGATCACTTCACTTAAGATCACCCATGAATGTGGAAGTTGGCGGTTTTTAAAGAGCCCCCTTTATGTGATTCGAAAAGGTCCACCGCCCCCCAACTTTAGTTGGCACATCATGAGGAGTAGAGCGTCCTCACCTCTTTGATGATAAGCACATGAGGCCTCATTTCTTTTTTTGTATTTTCTGATGATAACACCGGACATCCAATGAGGGTTTTTATTTTAGTTGAAATTCGAATATGTAACAACTTTATATATTCATATTTCTTTTGGTCACGTATTGTGGTTGGAGTTGGATCTTTCTTGGAAGACCACAACATGGGCCTGTAACTTGTAGATATATGTGCTGTCTTGTACTGTTCGGGTCCACCATACTGGAGGCAGGGTGCCTATTGATTTGAAATAAAACCACATGGGATGGATTTGGAACATCTGGGAAATAAGGCCAGTATATTGAGATGATTTATTTTTTTGTATAACCTTAACACCGTAAATTTCACTTTTAAATTAACCTTTAATTTGTAATACTACCTCGTTAACTTTTAGAAATAATTTAGGTATTATGACCATCCAGGAATGAAGGTTCTGAAACATTCTTTTTTCCCTTTTTTTAAACTATAGGTATGTTATAACCAGTTACCAGGCGAGTAAAAACCCCTCAGGTCTGCCCATAAGTGTGTAATTTTTTAATTTCAATATTTAATTTACTTGTTGATTTCAATATTTAATTGATTTGGTGAAATCCAGTTTTATAACCTTAATAAACTAATTTCCATTGTTGTTTTATATCAGTAATTTACTGTTATTCACTGTACTGCAGGACGAACTATTACCATCTTTAGAAGCAAGCGGTTTTCCTATTTTAAAACGCTTTGTAAGTATTTAAGTTTTTAACCATTTAAAATAGGTGGCGCCCAAGACATCAAAAAAATATACAACTGCTAAAGGCAAGAACTCTGATCCTCCGACACCTGAGCTACCGTCCGCACCATGGTACGTAAAGTTGACTTGTAAAGGTAATTTTATGGCACAAAATTTGAGAAATATTAATAATTAATCATTTATTTTGGTAAATCTGGCAACCCACTTCTAATAGAGCGCGGATTCCTGGGCCAGAAACTATCACCTGTGCCTTGATATTGGGTTTGTCTTTTTCTGTCGTATATAATATCAAATTTTGTGGGAAGATGCTTGTCATATGACATCTTCAGAAATTTTACAGCCAATGGAGGAGTTTAGAATTATATTATTTAATGTAATCACAGACCTGTACCTATACAGGGTGTTACAAATTCGATGCATTAGCATTGCTATCTCGATAGCTATGTGAGATAGAGAGTTGGTTAAATTGAGGCAAAGTTGAGCATTCTAAAGCTGAATAATTTGATAAAAAGAAAAATTCAAAATTCCAATTACTTCCGGAGATATCCGAGAAAAACCGAAAAAATCGATTTTGGATTTTATTTTTTTGCGTCCCTATTACTGATTATTTTGAGAAACTAAGAACACTTTCTCAAGGCACATACTTATCATCTTCGAGAAAGTAATTTAATTTTTCAGATTCGACGTTTCGTTTTTAAGATACCCACATCAACTTTATTTTTTTAAATACGGACCTGAACCTTTTATTGCATTTTTGAGTAGCTTTCGACCTTCAAAAATCAATGATATATCACACACGTCACTGAGTTGCATGCTGAAGGAGTTATTTCAAGTTCTTTAAAAATTGAAGTGTGGGCCTTGATTTTAAAACATAAGAACGTGTACCTTAACTTTGACAACGGATATTAATAAAAACGTACACCCTTAACAACTTAACCTTTATGTAGGGATCAAATAAAATTATAAAATCTAAGAAAAACCTTTTGTACCTAAGTATACATATTAAATTTTAATAAATTAACTATCTAGTTTTCTAGATGCTCAAAAAGATTACCGTTGACGTGAATACACTTGTCGATTTTTTTTGGTATTTTATTTATTGCCCTTTGAACAGAACGCTTTCGTATGATGCGAAAAGTGTTTCTAACTCGAACTTTTAGTTCTTCTATGCTATTTATTTCCGTTTTGTAAATTACGTTTTTTAGCGCGCCCCACAATTAGAAATCTAGCGGTGATAGGTCGGGCTATCTCGCTAGCCAGGCAATGAAACCATCATGTCCAATCCATCTTTGAAAAAATTATTGATTTAAGAAATTCCTTACAGCCCTTGTACTGTGGGGGGGCGCGCCGTCCTGCTGGAACCAGATTCGGCGTAGCCTGTTTAGTGGAATATCACTTAAATATTCCTGGAACTGAGTATTTAGGAATTCTAAATATCTATCACCATTCAAATTTTCTTCAAACATGAATGGACCAATAATTTTATCATCGTAAATCCCAGCCCACACATTAATACTAAATCGGACTTCCTTTCTTATTTCTCTATTCTCCCTGGGATTTTCAATGCTCCAAACATGCTCATTCTTTCGATTGAAAATGCCACAATTTGTGAATTTACATTCATCGGACCATAAAATATCTTTTAAAAAATCGCCGTTTGTATTGATTTGTCCCCTTAACCACGTGCAGTAATTTAATCTTCTTTTCGCATCACCTGGAAGCAATAATTGTTGTGATACGTGAAGTTTAAAAGGTTTGTATCCAATACTTCTTAATATTCTCCATGCTTTTACATGGTGTATGTTGGGTTTATTGAAATTTACCTCAATTTGCCGCGTAGACACGCAGTTATTATTATTTACCTAAAACAATTTTTGCAATAATTTGAATAGATATCGTATTCTTTAAAACAGTTCTAAAATACCCTACCTGATTTAAAACCAATTCTCTGTCTTCTTCACTAACTTTACTTCCATATTGATTTCGCTTTTTTTGAAATGTACCATCTTCTCTTAACCTCTTATCCAATCTTGAATGATGGGTAAGGTTGCCGGCGTTCGGGATATTGGTGATGATAAATTTCCGCTGCAGTTTTTGTGTTTAAGTGACATAAGTAGTAAACATTTAGCATATCACGTTTTTCTTCGTTAGAAAAGTACATTTTTATAAGAGCAAAAGATGTCGAAGTAAAGTAAAGTAGTAAAGTGTTGTATGTTGTCAAAGGTAAGGTACACTTTCATATTGTGTTGTACTTACTTGTACTAGTTATGCCGTAAGTCCTGTATTACAAAGGGTATCCGATTCGGGGATGAGGGCCCAGGATAACTTTAGATATCACAACAGTTGGGGTCCTCTACACGGGTGCCGATCACGACGACGACTGGTCTCCGTGGTTCCTTTATCACACGTTTCACTACGCGGCGTTGTCACGTCTTTTACAGTTTCCTAGATATGTCACACATATGTTTTAAAGTCAAGGCCCACTCTTTAATTTTTAAAGAACTTCAAATAACTCCTATAGCATGCAACTTAGTGACGTGTGTGATATACCATTAGTTTTGGAAGGTCGAAAATTACTCAAAAACGCAATAAAAAGTGCAGGTCCGTATTTAAAAAAATAAAGTTGATGCGGGTGTCTTAAAAACGAAACGTCGTATTTGAAAAACTGAATTACTTTGTTGAAGATCATAACAATGTGCCTTAAGAAAGTGTTCTTAGTTTCTCAAAATTATTAGTAATAGAGACGTAAAAAAATAAAAACCAAAATGGATCTTTTCGGTTTTTCTCGGATATCTCCGGAAGTAATTGGAATTTTGAAAAAATTTTTTTATTAAATTATTCAGCTTTAGAATGCCCAACTTTGCCTTAATTTGACCAACTCTCTATCTCACATAGCTACCGAGATGGCAATGCTAATGCATCGAATTTGTAACACCCTAGATCGGTGGTATAATTGATAACAACTATATTTAAGTGCTTGTCAAAATGAAATCGCACTACTTGAGACACATTATATAAATCTAGAGACTTTTTTTCTAGCCTTATGTTTTTACGAATTTAAAAACTTATAAAATATTAATATGAAACGAAGCACCCGCCTATGCGGCTATAGTTAAAATTGACTGTCCTTTATCCCTATCTCCTTAGCGTACCCACAGACTTGTAAGGCGGACTATAAGCTATCGCAAAAGTGCAGCAAAAACAATCAATTGATAAAAAATGGTATGTCGGTTTTATACACAGAACAATAGAGCTAAGGTTTTATGTAGTTCAAACACTAATTTACCCATAATCACCATTTGGCAGATTCGCTTTTCCGAAACTACGATACAGGTCTGTTCTTTGCCGATTGACATTAAATATTAAGAAATTATAACCCAAATTTATACTTAGACAAGAACATTTTAGTGGTGCTAAATGTGTTTCTGTCATCACTCTCAATTCCGAATAAACAGAGTATAATTTTTAAGAATTTTAAGATAGGTACAGGGTACCTATTAGCGGAGAATTGTTCGAAGTACTAGAAAATTTGGATACAAGACATGTTCATGACCCCTTAGCTTCGTGTTTCAGCTTCAGAAGAATCATATAGCAGTCAAAGGGATAGAGATTAGGACGTCTGTTATTCTCCAAATTAATTGACGTGAAGGCTCTCTCTTGAAAAGTGACTATTTACTCTTAGTTGAAAGTCTTATAATATGTAGGTATGTTGTTTTATTTAAAATTCGAAAATTGCTGCTAGGCCGAGGTAAAACCGACAAAGTCACATTTCCAAAGGCTAATATTATATCTTATATTAGAAAGCCTAAATAATTACAAAAATAATATTTTATCCGTGTTTTAGATAAATAGGTACTTAGGTGAAATATACCAATGAGTTTTGGAATATCCCGTATTAAAAATAACTTTTTATGTGTAGAAAAAATACTGCAGTCTTATTTCTGTTTACCTGTTGCTGGTTAACCCAATATATTACATCATGTTCCGTTAGTGCATTAAAGTCTAGAAGAGTTTCACAATATATTTCCTTCACCATATATCTATTTTTATCTTAAATTTTATCCTATTTTACTATCAGTTTAGTGTCACCTAAATCGACTGATGTGGGCCTAAACTGACATAATAGCTTTAGAAGTTTGCCCCAAGAAGGACGATAGATGAAAAATAGATACTTTATTTTATTTGGTAAATCCGTTCAATAGAATTATATGGGAATAAATAAAGATAAAATAAATAGGGCTGGGCAAAAAATACGTGATAGTTATTTATGGGGCACCTAAGTGTTAAAAGAGTTTTTTATTTTTTGAAAAGGGTACCTAATTTACTGTTATTATAATTTTTTTCTTCCAACAGTATGACTACTATACCAGCATAAAAAAAAATACAATTTTGAAATTAATACCTGAAAACTAAATAGTAGCTTGACTTACGACGGCACGAAAATCAAATAACACGCCATTGTTAAACGTAATTTATATCTTAATCTGGTGTCTTAGACCTCATTGGTAAATATCCTCAAAACCAAGATCATTTTGATCGGTAGCGAATGTCGATAAAATCATCCTAAGCCAACCATTTAACTTAACAATTTTGATTGCCCTCTTGCGACTAAAATCGTCAAAAAGCAAACTTACTGGCGGAACCATTTTCTCCCAGGGAAAAATTTCACATCACATCTCCGTTGTTGAATCACATATTGCGAGATTACTTTCCTTCAGCGCCAGCCAAACGAGTATTGGAGAATTTTCACCAAAAAAAAAATCTAGTTCCGTCGAAATTCCGGTAATTCGTCAGTTATAGCAAAAGTGATTGAGGAGGCTGTTAATGTACCTGGGCTCAACATTATCAGTAACCACCAGAACGAATTTCGTAAGTCTAGACTCTAGATCATTAGAAGACCTACTCGCTAATGGACCATTTTTTCTCACCATTTTTTCTCACCTTAATATCTGCTGCGTTGCCAAATCATGATTATGTTATTCAAATCGTTATTTTTCTTATTTATTCTTTTAGCTTTTTTTAGCGTTTAGATCTTTTCAATTTTCAAAAACTTTCATTTATTTGTGTACAGGGTGTGCAGTACCCGAAGCCTTTAACCGACTTCTTAAAAAGTTAAGACAACCATGAAACAGTTATCTGCCTTTTAATTTCTTACCTTAAGGGGTGAAAGTTACATGGTGTTCTAAAGAAGGTAGAGCTTAATCATAACCAATAAAAAATATTATAGATTTTGAATAATACAACTTACTTGCTTCGTACATTCCATAAATAGTGTCACGAATAGAACTAATATCCAATCCTGACCCATTTAAAACTCCCTTTGCATGAGAACACTTCTCTTTAGGTAATTCTAATAGTTTGTTTTAATTAACTGACGTTTAAACTGCGCTTACAGTGAAGATATTTAAATTTAGGGCAGTTGCTTCACGATAAATTACTAAAGCAGAAATAAAATATGTAGACCTTAATATACTCTTTAAAGTTACTTTTCAAATTCTAACTGCTGTCAAGAATAAGAATGGGCTTGCTGTTAAATTCTTCCCGAAAACAGCTTACTAGAGAAGTTGCATCGAAACGGCTATTTAAATGCTTCGGTATTTTTCAGATATTGTAAACAACGTAGTCGGGATCTGACGTATACGTTTATTGTTCTTAGAAGAACCGTGGCTAATTTACAAAAAGATCAACAACAATAACACGAAAAACGAAAACAAAAGGTCACAACAGGCAAGCGATCGAGCTGGCGCCAAGGTATTTTGACACATTTTAAATGCTTATAAGTTAAACACGAATAAAATTTAATCCTAAAAATTGTTTTTTCATAGAATCGTACTTTTGTGTTGGCGGTAAGTATTTACATATTTGTTATAATTTATTCAAGTCCGAACGCTAACAATGAAAATTTTAATTTTTATGAACTTAGACTCTTTTCACTTTTTGAATCTCGTAATTTAATTAGATTCCTACGGTTTTAGTCACGTGCAAGTAATGACGCACCGACAAAGATCCACCGTGCCGAATGTAAGTATAAAAAAACCGAAAGAGACTGTTCTAATCGAAGATATGGAATTTGCCATCGCTTTGCCAGTGACGAAGGATCCGTCGAGAGTGTTCAAGTGATGTTACGAACTTACCAACGTGGAGCAAAATAACTTGCACTTACCTAAAACAAAGAGAAAATGGTTAAAAACATTCCAGAAGTTATACTAAAATGTAAAAATAATTTATAGTAATAATAATTATAGCCGGTGCCTTTCCGTACTAAGATGCCATGCTACGTGACCCATTGGTATAGTATACAAAATTAAAGGGTTTTCTCTTGGTTTTACCCAGTTTCCGTCTGATTTTTGTGCCCACCTTAGCATAAACATATCTAAAATCTATTAGAAACCATTGATTTGTGACACCATTTCAGAGGGTTTTTATGGGAATTTCTAGATTTAAAATAAAATTCAACTGATATTATTGATGTATAAAAAACATTGACACGTAAAATAGAATCTTTTGTAAAAAATATGCTAAAACTTTAAGATTAAAATATCTGCAGTGCCATTATTACTTAGTGAAAAAGCAATTTCAGCCATACCATAGCACTTTTTACTATTTATTTTTGTACGGTAAAACTAGGTGGAGGTGGTATATTTATTTTCTTTTATATCCAGGATCTATGCCTTTTGCACCTCTAATGGCCCCTAGCTCGCTTTACCGGTAGGGCAAAAGTGTCCCGACTAGCAGTGACACTGTTAAAGGGGGGGGGGGGGAATTAGTTAGACAAAAGCGCTTTTTTGGGATTCTGTAGGTCGGAAAAACGAGCGCTGGGTGCTGAAAAACAGGAAATATATTATACGAGGTGAAAACAAACAGAAGCGCGAAAGGTGTTTTACAAAGTCAATATCAAAATAAATAGTAAATTTACAAGATATATGTAGAATATTTAAGTAAATGTTAAGTTTATCACAAATGTACCAAACTAATCTAAACCCTAGGAGAAACCTATACTCTTATATCGATCTTGCATAATATACAAACGCATACAAAAAATATAAACATTTAACCTCGCCGTAGTAGGCAAAATAAATTAACTGTAAAGTCAGTACCTAAATTTGTGTAACATATGAAAGAAAACACTAATTGTTTTTTAATTTTCACTTTAATATGTCAACATGACACGTGTTTCACCGTCACAGCGGCTTCTTCAGATGTAAGGTATTAAAAACAGATATCTTAATATATAGGTCTAACTAAAGGTAGCGATGGAAAAACCTAAGGTAAACATTAAGGTATTAATTATTATATTGGCAATAATAACTAGACGTCCTAACGACAAAGCTTTAAATTTAACAAAGGAGAGGTATAAATATCTTGTTTATCGTTTAATAAATATGGGGAATTTTTCAGTTTGTTAATTTCCAAGGATTCAAAGAGATTTAATTTTAATCCTTTTGGTTCCAGATGTAATATGTCATAGTCTTTATCAAAATTATGATTTTCTGTTATTAAATGATCCGCGTACGTGGAATGTTTATTATTTTTGGTAAAAGAATGAAAGTGTTCTTTAATTATAGTTTTAAAAGACCGACCAGTTTGACCAATATATGATTTTTCACAAGAACCACAATTTAGTTTGTAAACTCCACTTTTGTTATCTTTCGCTGTTTAATCCTTATTGTTTTTATTATTTATTAAAATTATTGATTCTTTTACCAAAAATAATAAATATTCCACGTACGCGGATCATTTAATAACAGAAAATCATAATTTTGATAAAGACTATGACATATTACATCTGGAACCAAAAGGATTAAAATTAAATCTCTTTGAATCCTTGGAAATTAACAAACTGAAAAATTCCCCATATTTATTAAACGAAAAACAAGATATTTATACCTCTCCTTTGTTAAATTTAAAGCTTTGTCGTTAGGACGTCTAGTTATTATTGTCAATATAATAATTAATACCTTAATGTTTACCTTAGGTTCTTCCATCGCTACTTTAGTTAGACCTATAGATTAAGATATCTGTTTTTATTACCTTACATCTGAAGAAGCCGCTGTGACGGTGAAACACGTGTCATGTTGACATATTAAAGTGAAAATCAAAAAACAATTAGTGTTTTCTTTCATATGTTAAATATGGATTTTCATCAAGTAACGGTCGAAACTATAAGACCTAAATTTGTGTATATTTTGGGGCCGCAAATGTATGAAAATGAAAATGGTCGACTACCTATATAGAAATTGTATTAACTAAATTAAAATAATGAGTCATTTTTAATAAAACCTCGGGTATACCCAAACATATATTAATTTAGGATTAGTTTTAGTTGTAAATTAGAACTAAGACTAGGTTAAGATTAGTTAAGTTAATATTGTAAAAAGAAATAGGAAAATATGTGGAAGTTTTAAAAGTATACGCTCGGCGCACAATGTAAAAAGTGAAATTTACTTGAACTATAATAATATTGTTTCGGCCAGCAAAATAAAATAATATAAAGGCTAACTTAAAGCAAGTCTATGGTATTGGCCATCAGCCGTAACGAAGGGACCTCGGCGATGATGTGAACATTTGCAGATCCAAGCTTCTACGAGGGGGTTGAATTCGGAAAATAATATTCTTCGGCAACCAAGCCCGATGATCTAAACATTTGCAAATCCAAGCTTCTACGAGGGGGTTGAATCCGAAATATAATATTCTACGGCAACCAAGCCAAAAGCGGACAGAGTTCAAGTACCTGAGTTCAATTAGCAGGTTAAGGAGCAGCAACCGCAATTAAGGGAGCGACCCGAAAACAGGAACGACAAGTCGGAGGGTGAGGCAAAAACAGCAGTTCTGTGGGTGAAGAACAAAATGGCAATTTGGTGGGTGAAGCAAAGCGGCCAGGAGTTGTTGGGTTGGCCGTTAATAAGAGAAAGCACTTAAAAAAGTGTGCTTCTATGGCGATAAAATGGAATCCTGGAATTGTATTCAGAATTCTTAGACGATCCAACATATTTGTTGATTGCGTAATAGTAGGTCATCCTACCGGAATTATAATCAGAAATTTGAGGATTCCAGTTTCACAAAAAAATCCACACAAGTGAAATATTGTTCACTTCAGAATCCGCAGCCAAGAAGTAAGCCTCGTAACAGTAATTTTCTCAAGGAGAATCGAGAATCAAAAAATAAAGGGCGCCAAACACATTTTTGGTGATTTTCATATTAGCGTGAATTGATGTTAAATTGAGTTGGCAACTTTCGGTAGAACCTTTATAGGAAGTTTACTTCATGGAGCTAGTTAATTAAAATATAATCAATAAGAATATCAATTGTCTAATAAGAGGGAATATTCATGAAAGTGCAACAAAGTTGAGCATTAATAATTAGTTATAATTTTAAATAATGTTAAATATAACTAGTGTTGGTTGACGTTCTATAAGAAACTAATTTGTATTCTATTTATTTTAGAGGGACTCGTTGGTAATATTGCATAAGGCAGTCGAGAGGACCACAACCACATGAAATAGCCGGAGCGTCCTTCAAATTAATTTGTATTTAAAGGTAATGTTTTATTTATTCTCAATAAGGATTATTTTGATTATGCAGGCTTGCCTGTTTGACGAGTTTTAAACTTGTGGTTCAAACTGATTCTTTCAATAGAACCCTTTTCTTAACTTCAAATTTATTCGAATTGACCGCCTCAGGACCGAAATTTGCCTCAAGGATCTCCAAGTCTTCCTTGAACGCCTTTTATTCAAAATATATTATGAAATATTAAATAAAGTGTTTTAAAATTAAGATCGTATGTGCTTTAAATTAAATTATATATTTAGGTTTATAAAATGATTTAGGGAAATTACTTCAATGGGAAATTAGATAATTTGATTGGCCATAATAAAAACGTAACACACTATCAACACAACCCATATAATATTGCAAAGGATAAACCAAAGCAAAGAAGCATACAGCCAGAGGATCAAAGGCAAGCTTCTTGAATGTCCTAACGAATCAAGATTATTTTCGTCGGTAGCTAAGGCCGTCAGTCAGAACTTTACCAAGTCAGCCAATCCATATCTAACACATTCTGATGGTACGATTGCGACTAAAGCACAGGAAAAAGAAACCGAATATTTCCCCTGTAGAATCGAGATTGCACGAAATTATTTTCCGGCAGCGCCATGGCAAACGAATCTTCACTTAAATTTGATTATACAATGTTTCAAAGTCGAACTTTCACAAATCGTTAATAGGTTGATACAAGAGATTTTGTATGCCTTTTTTTAATATATTCTTAAATATTAAACCTAAATTCTTTTTAGACATAAGCCACCAAAAAAATGTTTAGTTGATGACCTGGCTGAGCAATATGGACATAAAGTTTTACGGCTTCCTTCAAACTACAGTATATTCAATCCGATTGAACATATTTAGGGGATTATCAAAAATTATTATAATATACATATTGGTCGAGATCGTAGAACAGAACTGACCGTATGAATATATAGAAAGAATCATTGCGTACTACTTCTACTACGTAAATTCAATTCGGCATATAGAAAACGAGATATTAAAATGGTATGAAAGAGAACAAACTGAACATTCAACCTATTATTATTTAAGTAAATGAAACGAATGATTCAAGTGATTTGGAGGATGATTGAAGATCCATCTTTGCATTATTATATTTCTTATTCAAATAGCCAAAGCATATATAAAAAAGTAGGAATAGAATTACATGGTTATTACAATATGATTTAGGTGTATATTGTCATCCTGGAAGATTTTACAAATAAAGTAAATTTTGTGTTTATTTTTATAAATTTATCTTGTTTTTACGAAAAAAACAAAACCACTATTATTGCCTCACTCGGTTAGTTTGATCACAAGCTGGCAACACTGCCGATAACTGACGTCACTCGAAGGGTATGAAGTGCATTGGAAATTGTTTCGCATCAACTATAGTGTTTGTTTAGCTTACATTTTAAAGAAAAGCCTAACATCTTTATTAAGTACCATGCAGTATACAAAATAACTTTCTTTTTCTTATTTGTTTATTTTTTTTTTTTTTGGAAACAGAGTAGGTAGGTAACCAAAAAAACTGAAAAAATCTAGCAATATCCTTAAAGAGGTAGTCACAGAATTGTTTTTTAAAATGTCTTTTGCTTGTTAAGGTTCTGATTTTTTGAGGTATTAAGTTATATAATTTTGGACCATAGTACGTTACAAGATGTTGCATCAATGATGTTCTAGTTCAATAAATGTATACTAGTTCATTTGTATTGCCCCTGGTCTGACGATCGTGTGAGATTCTTAATTTTTTGAAATTTTCATTTCAGTGAAGGAAATTGAATACCGTAATAATATACCATGTAATATTACAAAGTTCTCTAGAATAAAGTTGGCTTTTAGGGAAAATTTTGGTTTAAGACTAATTTTTACAATACAATTTTGAACAACTCGGAGTTGTTCTAGCTTACTATTATACATTCCTTCCCAGACCAGAATACCATATCGTAGTAGAGGTTCGATAAGCGCCCTTTAAACCATAATGATGAGCTTTTTGCTGAGAATTTCTCTCAGAGTGTAAAATTTGTGCATTAAAAATCCAACTTTTTTATATAAACATAAAACGTGTTGGTCCCATTTAAGGTGCTTGTTAACGACTATACCCAAATATTTAATGCGATTGACCTCTAAGAGTTGTTCATTAAATAAGGTCGATTACAGAATTTAGAGAGACGGCAATACAGTCTGACTTTTTGATATTTAAAGTCAGTTTGTGACTATTTAAAAAACTTGTAATTTTTAAGAGACCTTTTTTTATTTTTTTCTGCAATAAAAACCAACTTTTATCAGTGAAAATAACAACCGTATCATCCGCATACGCCACAACCCTTTCACCGACGCGAAGACTGCAAATTTTATCCATGTATAAGTTCAACATGAATGGTCCCATCACAGTACCTTGTGGTACCCCATTCCTAACAGTCCCGGGGGAACCAAGCACTTTCCCAATCCTAACGTGCTGGACACGTATGTTCAAGTAGCTCTCCAGAAGTCTCCACGCGATGCCCCTAATGCCACGACATTCATTCTTGTTATCTGATAACAGTTGGAGCACACCTGTTAATAGGTTTGTATCATCCGCGTAGTTAATTATATTTTGGCAATGTCTGTCAGCCACGGAATGGAGGCCATTTATGAATATGACAAATATAATTGGCCCGAGTATTTCCCTTTGAGTTATTCCATACTCATTAACTAACATTCCTGTTTTGCTATATTCACCATCTTTGTATACCCCTACTATTTCAGTTCTTTCACTAAGACAAGACGTTAGCCACCTTAGTGCATGCACCCTTATCCCATACATTTCCAACTTTTTTAATAGTCTCATATCCAGAGAGTCGTAAGCCTGTGACAAATCAAGAAACATTCCGATTACAGCTTCACTGCTCTCGAAGAGATTTAAAGCCGACTAAATGAACTGATAAATTGTTGTTTGCGTGGATTTTCCTTTTAAAAAACCATGTTGATTATTATTGAGTAACCCAAATTGATCCATAAAATTTACTAGTCGTTTGCTGCGTAGCAATCTCAAATGCGTTGGAAAATCCAGACAAAAGTCTCATGGGCCTATAACTTTATCTAAGCATCTTAAGAGAGTCTCCTGTCTTATATAAGGGTTTATAGTTAATGCTACTTTTAGATTAGTTGGAAAGATACCATGTCTAAACGAAATGTTAATCAAAAAACGTAGTACTTCAACTTTAACTCACAGATAGAGCATCTTATAATACTTGTTGGTATTTCATCTACTCCGCTGCTATGTTTATTTTTAATATCCTTGCTCAATTCACATATCTCTTCATGTGTGACAGGTTTTAAATACGTTGACTGATTGTTAATATGGATATTACATAATGTGTGAGGTGATCTATTAATATTTCTTAGTGGACTTGGTATTATAGATGTAAAACACTTCTAGAAAGTGTTGGTTATAGTTTCAGCATTTCCCTCCATTTGAATTTGATTATTGAAATTCATTTTTTCAGTTATTTCTTTACTTATGGTCTACATACATTTCATTTTGTTGTCAGACCGTGTGACCCTTTTTCATAAGTATTAATCCGAGCGTTTTTTAATAAGTCATCGTATTTTTGTTTTGTTTTTTTATAAGCGTCCTCGTACCTAATGTCATGGTTACCTAATGTTAGTTAAATATTTAGCCTATGTTTACAGTCGGCTAGTTCTGTTTCATTACTTTTATTTTTATGGTTATTGTGAATAATATTTAGAGGGATGTTCTGATTTTAAAGGCGAGTGTATGTATTCATAAAGTTAGTCCATTGAATATTTACATCATTGTTACTCGAGTCATACACATGGTACCAATCTTCATTTGGTAAACAGCCTAAAAAATTATTTATGTTTTCTTCCGAGAAAATTCTTTTATATTCGTATCCGCGTACTTTACTTACTTATGTTTAAAAATTAATTTTTTGCGCTGTGTGATCCGACATAAAGTTCTTAATTTTCATAATGAACAAACTCTGAGTTTGTAAAGGTATTATCTATGCAACTAGCAGAATTTAATTTTATTCTGGTATTTCATTTATAGTGTGAGTTAGATTAAAAGACTTAATATTTGTTACAAATTCGGTTCCTGTTTTGTTCCCTATAATAATTTCTATGTTAAAGTCACCAACTAGAAAAATGGACTTATTCTCATAAAATATTCTTGACATTAGTTGTTCTAATTTATTAAAGAAGATATTAATGTCGCCAGATAGAGGCCTATACACTGAGATAACTGTCACCTTAGTTTCACCAAGATCGCATTCTATCACTGAGCGTTCAATCATCCCGACCTGTGATAGTTTACTTAGCTTTAGTCTAGCTGTGGCTGTCACTTCTTTTCTCACAAATATCGCGGAGCCTCCATGTTGTCTTTTTCACGACAGAACATTGATATTGATCTAAAGTTTTTAATCCCGACTTGTGTCAGTTGGTTTTCTGATTTCCAATGTTCTGATATACAAGGAATTTTACAGTCTATATCAACCAGCAGCATAACTTCGATTTTATCTATTGAGTTTCTAAGGGACTGCATATTTTGGTGTATAATACTTGTTATAGTGTTTACGTTTTTAACTGTGATTGTTTCTCCTTGACTGAGCTTTCGCTGCTTTCCTGATTTTTTTATAAAAGATTATCTGAGTAGTTTCTTTGGTTTTTATAGCTGATTAGTCTTTTTTAGTACACTGGACACTTTATATTCCGTGCTGAATGTTGGCTCTCTTTGGCCGTATGTGTCAATTTAACTCAGTTAGGGCATTTCAATTTGGCAGCATTGCAGAGTTTCCCCTCATGATCATTAGGACTGCATTTGTGAGAGCATAATTGTTCTCCACAATACTTTGCAACATGTCCAGATCCAGCACATTTGAAGCACAGTGCTAGATTTAGATGTTCCTTAACATACACTCTCACAAGATCAAAATTAATTTGACCTTTCTTTAAAAACCATTGAGCTATTTGGGGTGTTGCTTGGAGGATCCAATTTTCTTTCATTGGTTTTCGACATTTTCTTTTTGTAATTACTCGAATTTTATCTCACACACTTATTCCAGGTTCCTCTACAATTTTATAATGTAGCCTTTCAACTTCTGCTAAAAATTCGTCATCAGAATATCCTTTTTCTATTCCTGTCCCCATAATTATCGGGCTTGTATTTTGGGTCTCTTTAAAATATATATTGTCCTTGTCTTTAATCGATGTTTTTTTAATTTCTCCTGTTGGTATTTATTATGACTTTCAATTAATATTGCCCAATTTCTTGTTTGTTTAACATTTTTAATTCCTACTGCTCCTTCTGAATTTATTTATTTTTAAAGGTGTTCCATAGCTTTTTTTGAATCATTTAAATTGTTTACTCTAATAATTGTTTCAAGCTTTCTTACCGTTTGCGGTGTTGTCTATTGTTTATTTTCTATTTATGGATTTATATTAGTGCTTTTGCTTGTTTTGGTAGCATTTACAGTATCCGCATATGTTCGAGAGTTTTTTGTTTATATCTTGGGTATGTAAATTTGTGATATCACAATTTGTGTCCTTATTTCTTTGCTTGTTCCATTGAATCTAATGTTATAATTTAAGATTTTCGTTTTCTAATTTTCCCAACTCGTAAATTAACCTGGTAAATATTTTATGCAAATTATTATGTGCTTCTTTAGTATAGGTTACTTCATCCTTACTACTGATAGTTCGGTGTTCAGAAGATTTATTTATGGCTACATCATATATTTTCTCGTGGGCCCTAAATGTTTGTCTAATAATCTCTTTAGAGAAAATTGTTGCCAGGGTATCACTTACTTGATTTTTTCTATAGGTGGGTCTCGGTCCCACGTTCGTTTACCATTTTCTTCAATTTCCGAATTTGTCTCTGATCTATATCTTTGATTTGATGCCTTATTTTCGTTTCTTTCTTCGTTTAATTCTATGGTATTATTTTCATGTTCCTTTGGTGGGGTCCTAGCTACTAAATTCGTAGGCATCAACAGATTTTCAAAATATTTTCCTTCATTTCTCATACTTTTAAAAAATGCTGTTTCAATTCTTGTGTCCTTCTCTATAGTATCGTATAATTTGGATATATCTTCTTTATTATTATTTGCAGCCTACTGTTTGTCAGATTTTTTTATCATTCTATCAGCTTGTTTTTTTATCTTCAATGCCAATAATGTTGTTTACCTGTGATTTTGATAAGGTTATGATTGAACCAAGTGAGTTACATCCTTGTTTTTGTGCTTTTGTTTAAATTATTGTCTTATTTTGTTTAATCAACACTTTGTTTACTACCACTGTTATCACTTATGTTTTTTTCAGATAATTTTGTGCATTAAAAACCAAAATACTTCTCAAATAAATACAGAGACCAAGAAACACGTCAGCAATCTATGAATCGTTGATTTAAATGCCTTAAACACAATACGTACTTAAAAACACTGTTTGGCATCAAATATTATATTTATTTACTTAATTGAAAATGGTAATTATTTGGTAGAACAATAATTTACAAAAAGTATTTTCCAAATAACACGCACCATTAAAAACACATTTAGGCGTGTTTTTATAGGGGAATGTCAATCAAAAGGTAATTATACTATATAGGCAATACCTAACTGAGTGAGGAAACATTAATTTTTTACGCACAACTGGTTTCTACAGAAAAAAACAAAAGCACGCAAGGCATTAATGAATCTGTAATAAAGATTTAAAAGTTCCTCGTTGAGTTAATTTTCTTTTAGTATGTAAATTTATACCGGCGCTTTCAAAATAGTGTATTAAGCTTTATCAATAAATCACCAACTTTAATGCAAGATACTAATCCAAGCTGTTATTAGCCGATTCACAAAGAAGTTTTAAATTTAGGACGCTTTATTTAAAAAGCACGGAGTTTAAATTGACCAGTCTAAAAATGAAACCACTTATAATGTTGTAAAAACAAGCTTTTTCACAAAACCCTTATGAACAGTTTTAAGCAACTAAGTGAGTTGGTACCGATTTTTCAGGCCATAGTGTACGAAAACTATTACGTCAGGTAGATATCGATGGTACTCGTATGGCATAAGGCTTTGTTTCTAAATTATTAATTCGCAGCTGCTGTCCGGAATGGTTTTGCGTCTCCGCATCTTTATGTTTATTCCTTAATGCATAAATGAGAGATACAGGGTGTCCATTTTTCGATATAATTGCTGGGTATCTCGGTAACTAATAAAGATAGAGACTTGCGGTTTTTCCATTACGCCGCTACTTTTCCGTGAAACAAGAGATGCCATAAATAGAATTGTCATAGCTTTTTTAGTTTTTAAGCTACAGGGTGTTTTCGAAAATGTTTGATTTTTAACCACCCCCTGTATTTCGGTTATCATTTAACTTATTAGAAGATAGAAAACTGTTCCTGAAAGAGTTTTTTAAGTAGAATTCAATGGACTGCATACTTTTTTTGAAAGTCTTACTTTTTGAGATTTAAAGCAAACATATATTTTTTAAATTAGACACCTTGTATATTGTTCTCTTGTTTAATTGGGCTATTTTTAAGCTTCTTATGATTAAATATTGATTGATAGTGTACGAAAACTATTACGTCAGGTAGATATCGATGGTACTCGTATGGCATAAGGCTTTGTTTCTAAATTATTAATTCGCACCTGCTGTCCGGAATGGTTTCGCGTCTCCGCATCTTTATATTTATTCCTTAATGCATAAATGAGAGATACAGGGTGTCCATTTTTCGATATAATTGCTGGGTATCTCGGTAACTAATAAAGATAGAGACTTGCGGTTTTTCCATTACGCCGCTACTTTTCCGTGAAACAAGAGATGCCATAAATAGAATTGTCATAGCTTTTTTAGTTTTTAAGCTACAGGGTGTTTTCGAAAATGTTTGATTTTTAACCACCCCCTGTATTTCGGTTATCATTTAACTTATTAGAAGATAGAAAACTGTTCCTGAAAGAGTTTTTTAAGTAGAATTCAATGGACTGCATACTTTTTTTGAAAGTCTTACTTTTTGAGATTTAAAGCAAACATATATTTTTTAAATTAGACACCTTGTATATTGTTCTCTTGTTTAATTGGGCTGTTTTTAAGCTTCTTATGATTAAATATTGATTGATAGTGTACGAAAACTATTACGTCAGGTAGATATCGATGGTACTCGTATGGCATAAGGCTTTGTTTCTAAATTATTAATTCGCAGCTGCTGTCCGGAATGGTTTCGCGTCTCCGCATCTTTATATTTATTCCTTAATGCATAAATGAAAGATACAGGGTGTCCATTTTTCGATATAATTGCTGGGTATCTCGGTAACTAATAAAGATAGAGACTTGCGGTTTTTCCATTACGCCGCTACTTTTCCGTGAAACAAGAGATGCCATAAATAGAATTGTCATAGCTTTTTTAGTTTTTAAGCTACAGGGTGTTTTCGAAAATGTTTGATTTTTAACCACCCCCTGTATTTCGGTTATCATTTAACTTATTAGAAGATAGAAAACTGTTCCTGAAAGAGTTTTTTAAGTAGAATTCAATGGACTGCATACTTTTTTTGAAAGTCTTACTTTTTGAGATTTAAAGCAAACATATATTTTTTAAATTAGACACCTTGTATATTGTTCTCTTGTTTAATTGGGCTATTTTTAAGCTTCTTAAGAATAAATATTGATTGATAGTTACCATAAACAATAAACGCACGACACGAAAAATTTAGAAAATTAGGGTATTATAGGACATGAATCCATTAAAACTAGCAGAAAAATATCTTTTTCTAATTTGGTTTCATAAAAAAGCTGTTTCGACATTGTTTTCAGTATCGTAATGAACGTTTTATGAAACAGTTTTCTTTATTTTTCTAAGGTTGGTAATAATGTTCACAAATGTTTTATTTTGCTGTCGTGTATGCTTGGTTGCATTAATTCTATGAAATGGGGATGAGTTAAAACTATAGAATCTACCGCAATTCCTCTTAACTTTGGGGAAGTTAGACGAAACTCATCTTGCTCCATGATTTAAAATTATGAAGGTATGTTAGAAAAGTTAGACAACGTCGCGACAAAATGGCTGACACGGAAATAAAACTATTTGTTGATTTCAAGGCTACTATGATAAATAATTTGATTGTATTACCAACATAAAATTTAGGCCTAAAAGTTTTGAGAATTTGTATGTTTAATTCTCTTTTTAAATATAGATTTATTTATTAAACGAAATGCCAAAATAGAAAAAATAGTATAAAGCACACGTTTTATTAAGCTGGTAGCGCACTTGTCCGTTATAAAATTCACCGCAAGCGGCTCGTTTTCTAACATGGACGCGTACGCTAAAATGAGCTTTATAAAACTTGTGCTTTAATATATTAATTTGGCATGTCTGTTTGTCAAAATGTATAGGCCAAAATAACGTTTTGTTAAAATACATATCACCATTTCGGTGAAGTTTAGAAAAATTGCTAAAATGTATTAGTATAAAGATATTGAAAAATACGACCTCTTGGTTCTCTTTATAGAGTGCCATGAAAGTAGGTAAGTTTACACTTTTATAATTTAAATACCTAACTTACAGAGTTCTAAGTTTCATAGATATTCATAGAGAAGGTAGCCCAATTAAGTAACATTTTCAAGTTCAAAATTCATTTCAGGAGTAATAAAATCTTCAAAAAACACAAACTTATAATAAGTTCGTGCATAGAATTGTCCCTTATCCTTTCCGTCAGACCCAATCCTTGGACGCGTTTCGCCGTTTACGGCTCTTCAGCAAGACTGCGGGTCTGACGAAAAGGTACGTGTGGTTGCCACGAGATGTAGCCACGTGCTGCAACTCTCATTTGGTAATAAAATCTTGTTTAATAAATTATTAAATAAATAGGTATCATTTGAGACCCTATGAAGTAAAGATTGCGCACCATTTACGTTCTGGGAATGCGGTGCGACGACTGTAATTGTATCTAAATGAGCTCCGCACAGGCATTATTAATCGACATAATACAAGATATGGGTCCCCAGTTGAAAATTTAATCTTAGTATATTTTTATATAATATTTATTTTAGCATATTGACATATTCCTTTGTTTGTTTCAATGGTTTCATATCCTACTACCCTAATTTTCTAAATTTTTCGATTTGTTCGGGTATTGTTAATAATAACTATCAACTATTATATATTTTTGTAAAGTTTAGAAATAACCCAATCAAATAAAAGAAAACCAAAATGATGTCACAATCTCACTCTATCCTGCAATGGAATATTAATGGCTACTTTTCCCACATTGAAATGCTGCAGTTACTAGTCAACGAAGTAAATCCATCAATAATAGGTCTCCAGGAATCCCACTTTCACCCTGGAAGGGCTGGTTGTCTGAAAGAATTTCAAGGCTTTCATTATATTAGAGCAAATCAGGGAAGAGCAAGCGGGCGAGCTACAATTATGGTAAAAAAAGAAATAACCGCCTACCAAATACCTATTAACACCCAACTAGAAGCAGTTGCGATATCCATTCAACTCTCAAAGAAACTCAATATGTGCAACGTGTACATTCCACCTAACCAAGATTTTAACCTACGTGATATCAATAATTTACTTGACCAGATACCGTCCCCACGTCTTATGATCGGTGACTTTAACAGTCATTATATTTCCTGGAGCACCACACCAACATGCGAGGACAAACAATCTATTATGCTATAGACAGAACAAATCTAGTAATTTTAAACAGTGGTGAAGGCACACGTTTCAATACGAACACTGGGAACACTTCAGTCCTGGATCTAAGTTTCTGCTCACCGTCATTAGCAACCACATTGCAGTGGCAGGTTTTACCATCTCCTTGTGGAAGCGACCACTTTCCAATTTTCACCAAAAATCCCACCGAAGTCTATAAAACATCACCAACACCTAATGGAACCTCAAACATGCTAATTGGGCAGTCTTGCGAAACCTAATTTTAAACAACGTTCACACAACACAAATCACCGAAATGGAAATCGACGTAGCCTTACAAAACTTTATCAACATCTAAGAAAATGTAACCGAACAAGCTATGAAAAACACGACGCACCTTAAAAATCATGTTCCGGTTCCGTGGTGGCAAAACTGCCATCAAGCTGTACAAGCAAGCTTTTAACAGATACACAAGACATAAGACCCAGGAAAGTATGGTAATATTCAAAAAACTAAGAGCAAAAGTCCGGCTTGGTACTAAAAGAAGCAAAAAAGATTCGTAGACCAAATATTTTTCTTCCCTTACCTCAAAAACACCATCTACAGAAGTTTGGAAAAGGATTAAAAAAATCAGCGGGAAAAGTACATACACGCCAATTCGCTTCCTAGGTTATGGTAGCCTGATCCTAACAGAAAACCACACCATTGCTAACGCCCTTGCAGTAACATATGAGAGTTTTTCAAACCACCAATACTTAGACCCCGAATTCATCGCTCTCAAAAAAGGTTACGAACAAAACCATTTCCTGATTATGGAAGACGATGACTCAGCACTTAATTTGCCCATAACAGGAACGGAGCTTGATGAAGTAGTCAATAGCCTAAAGAACACCAGCCCCGGCCCAGATAACATCCCCGCATTATTTTTAGTGAATCTCCCAGATAAGGCTAAAACTCTACTATTAGAAATATATAACTGTATATGGATCCATAAATGTTTTCCTGAATTGTGGACCAAGACTATCATAACTCTGATCCCCCAGCAAAACAAAAATACATCAACACCAGATTCATATAGGCCTATATCATTAACATGTGTTATGTGTAAAGTACTGAAAAAGATATCAATAAACGCCTTTGTTGGTACCTGGAAACACAAAACGTTCTTACACAAGAACAAAGCGGCTTTCGAAAACAACGCTCCACTCATGACAACCTAATAGATCTTGAATCCGAAATCCACGAGGCCTTTTTAAACAAGCAACAATGTATCGCCGTATTCTTTGATATCAAAAGAGCCTTCGACACTGCCTAGAGACACAGAATACTAGCGCAGATTTTGGCTTGACAACTTTCTGAGAGAACGGAGGTTTCAAGTTCAAGTAAACGGAGAAACATCAGCAGAATCAGTCCAAGAAAATGGTACTCCTCAACCATACTACCTCAATGTATGTATAACAACCCTAACCCAATTTAGCGAGGCCGAAACAAACCACAACCTCATTAAATTAAAATTTCAATCAATCCTAAATAGTCTACCAAACTGTGAAAAAATTTCCACCGACGCATCCAAAACAGTGGATGAAACGGCAGCGGCTGTAGTAACTCCCCTCTCAACATTGAAATATAAACTCTCCGAATACTTCAGTAGCTTTACCGCTGAGCTTTATGCTATCCTACAAGCTCTTAACAAAACTCAACAAAATAACTATAAATTCACAGCCATTATTACGGACTCTTTCAGCTCGGTACTTGCTATTCAACAAATATTCTCTTGCCACCCCATTGTCCAACTTACTAAAAAGGTGCTACACAACACATACAATGCCGAAAACGAGGTAGTATTTATATGGGTGCCTTCCCATAACGGAATCGCAGGAAACAAGAAGGCGGACGAAGCAGCACGATCAGCGATTACAGACACCAACTCAGTGATAGTCCAAACAACAGTCAACAACGACTTCAAAGCTCATATTAAAGTAAACGTGTTAAATAAGTGGCAGGCTGTACGGAGTAGCACGCAATGCAAACTTTTTGACGTTAAACCATCTGTGAAACCATGGCAACAGTTTCCCGGAACCCGCAGAACGCAAGTAACAGTAAGTCGGCTTAGAATCGGGCACACAAAAAGAACACACAAACATCTAATCTCAAAAAGAAATCAGCCCACTTGCGACATCTGCACTAATCTGCAGTGTAGTGATAACGGTTAAACACATCCTAATAGATTGTCCAAAATACAGTGTACAAAGAAAAAAATACAGTATGAAGAACACCATGAAAGACATCCTAGGCAGTGACGTAAATATAAATAACTTAACAAGCTTCCTAAATGACTGCAACCTACGAAATCAAATCTAAGAGTTATTGTAATTTAATTGTATAGTGTAAACATTAGGCGTAACGCCAAGTACTGTGTATTTCTGCGCTAATGACCCAAGAGGTCGATGCGCTTTTCCTTTAAATATAATAATAATTCTAATAAATAAAAGAAAAATATACAGGGTGTCCCATTTAAAAAATCACATGTTTGCTTTAAATCTAGAAAAGAAAGACTCCCAGAAAGAAAGTAAGCACACCACTGAATTATGCTTAAAATATTCTTTAAACACAGTTTTAAATTTTTTAATAAGTTAAAGGATGATACAGGGGGTGACCACAAAGCAAAGATTTTCGAAAACATCTTGTAGCAAAAACTAAGAAAGCTATGACAATTTTGTTTGCAGTATCTTTTGTTTCACGAAAAAGTAGCGCCGTAATGTAAAAACCATAAATCTCGATCTTTACTAGTTACCAAGATACCCTGCAATTACATACAAAAATGAACATCCTGTACATACAAATGAAATTTAGGGGTCGCCCATTATAACAACATTTTAGATACTAATTTGAAATATTCAAGACAAAATAAGAAGGTACTAAGCAAGAGAGGCCTTTGATGGAGAAGGAAGTTGTCTTCTCTTTAATTTGCCACCAGGCGAAGAATAAACTGCTTCTGTTCTTCGTTTTTAGTAATACTCTATCATCAAAAAAGGCCGACGCTACCAATTGCTCAGAAAGAAACTAAAGATGCAGCACAAAACCGCTTTAAGCTTTTTCACTAACTGTTGGATTCGGATAGCGTTTCAGATGATGCAGAAGCTGGATATCATTATATGGAGTTCTCATTGCGACAGGAGCTTCATTCCAAAATTTCACCTATACAAGGCTGACAAGCGAAGCCCCGTTTACTGTATTTTTTTTATTCTGCAGGTGTTTCTGGTCATTTCGTTTCAACCAAAGCCATTGACTTAATATACACACACACACACACACACTGCAGATGTCGCCCGAAACTATTTCTGAAGCAGGCAAATGTTTAGAGCGTAAATAGCCTTCGCTATCCAGTTCGCATGCTTGGAATTGTTTCACGGCCACTTTCTCCACCAAGAAATGGAAGAGACAGATGCAATAGTTCTTGACAATCATTCCTAGAATATTGTTTTTAAAGCGCACGTGGTAGATCCTCCAAAATTTCTTCTTGTAGTTGACTTAGTAGAGCTGCGGTATAACCAGCGTGATTAATAGTTGGCCACAGTTTCTTAAAGAGTAGTCTCTGGACCACCAGTAGAGCCAAATATGCATAGAAAACAGGTGAGAGCATAATCATGATGGCGGTATGCAATCCAGACAAGCTCACTTTCCAAGCTTTTTTTCTATTGTAATATAAGCTTCCGTGTGAATCCCATTATTACTGGTTGTTGTATCAAATTCTAGTCCTTTGCTTTGAGTTTTACGGTAATTACTTCAATACAATCTTGTGCCTCAGATTTTCCTGTTGCTGTGTCTATTTTCGGAATTACCGAAAGTTTCTTTTGCCATTTCTACTAATGAGGATAGCAATACGATCATGCCCCATGAGAAAACATCTTCTCTTTGCTTTTCAAGGAATACCTTTTTTAGTTTTATTTTTAATATAACATCTTTAACAGCGATATCAAACAATTCTTTCAGGTTACCTAAAATGATATTTTGGCGCACGCTGTTCCGTGACGTTCACGATCCGTTTTAAGGCCTAAGTGTTGTTCATACAATTTGGAGAGTTTTCTCACATATGAATCACTTCGCTGAGTTGGTATCCTCTCACACTGCCAAACACTTAAGACTGCTTCTCATGTCAAAGTTCTGCTTTCTTCTAAATGATAAAACTGCACCACTCGGAAGACGTCTGGACCACGGGGAAGTCTAGCTGTTGACAACCTGGGGACTAGCTTTCCAAGAAGCCAATTCGTCGCTGCATATCTCAAATTAGCTGTCAATGTTATTTATTTCTGACAAAGAATTATTAAAAATCATACTTCTTGGCGACCTGTAAACTTAAACGTATAATGTTAGGATTTGGCACACAGATTACTACATTATAGTGGACAATACTAGACCATGTGGACGCTTGACTAAAAGAACGAAATTTTTTTTTAATATAACTTGGACCACGCTAATGCGACACGCATTTAATGAAATGAAATCTGGAAACTACACCGCTTTTGTTAAATCGTCTATAGTCTGGGTTACTTCAGGTTAGACCGTCAGTAGATATATGCGCTTTTCCATACTTTAAAGATTCCAATGTCAAAGCCTCTTTCCCTTTTTTGTAACACTGATCACACATTACATTACTAGTTTATCGAATAAACGTATTTAGCACAAAATTTAAGAATAATCTGCCTAAAAATTAGTTATTTTCAAGTATTTAAGCCAATACTGTGTCATGTCAGGTAACTTATTTTATATCACCTCCGTAATAATAATGATGTAACAATATGCATTATGATGAAGTTTTTAGGAAACACGCATGGTGACTGTTTTCGACTATACCCGTAACCGTTCAAAATATAGGATCCATCTCAAATTTAGATATCCTTTATCTTAAATTGTGCAACATTTTTTTGTTCATTGAAATCTTAAAAATTTTAGGATTTTTTTTATGCCAATTTATGTTGCGTATTAAGCATATTTTTAATGAATGAATTCATTTACGGCTATCCTAATTATATACCTTTCTCAGTGTATTTTACTAGTTAAAATCAGTAACGGAATAAAACTCTAATTTTTATTCACACAGTAGGAACACTACTTAAAAATAAGATGCTAATAACTAACTTATTTTACAAAAGCAACAATTCTAAATAATACATAATTAGTAATAAATTCATTTAATCTACATGTGATGTGTAGACGAAGAATCTCACTTTTAATAACTTTATATTAAACTAATCTACTATTTTTATCAATAAAACTAATATGTGTAGGTTTTTTAATGCACAAACCTACGCATTTTCAGTATTTCACGATTTATTTGACATAGTGTGAAATACCCTAATCAACCTTACCGAGAAGGAAATATTCTGTTTTGTAAGATAAGTTAAACAAAATATAAAATACCGGTATCAATTCATCAGCGCATATCTCAATTACGATAACTGGAATTTTGCCAGGACCAGAAGCTTATTTGGTGTCAAGACTTCTTAAGATTCGTTCATGGCGCTGCCGGAGAATAATCTCAGACATTCACGATTTTACAGGGGGAATGTTCAGTGGAATTTGTCCCTGAAAATTAACAGTTATACGTGAAGAGAATAGTTCCGCCAGTAAGTGCTTTTTCCTATGCTTTGATCGCAATGGTACCATCAGAATGTGTTAGAGATGAAACCGTTAACTTGGTAAAGTTCTGACTGCCTTTGATCCTCGGGTTGTGTGCTTCTATGCTTCGGTTTATCGTTTGCATGTACGAGTTTCGAGCGTTAACAAAGATGGCACGATTTTCGACGGTAGGGTTTTGACGCCAACGTCGGTCGGTATAAATCATTTTTTGACTTAACAACTCGTTTTCAGTTTTTGGTAAATAGAGGCTTGCGGTTAGAAGAGCACATTTTAGAAAAGGGAAGAAGACTTCCATGCCAGTAAGGATAACCTCCGATACTTCTCTAGCACAGGTGGATAGATCGTCAGAGGTAAAACAAACGTTCGGCCAAGGAAAGGTTCGAAAATGGTCCTTTGGGTCATTCCACTAAGCTGATGTATAATGCCAGATCTTGCGTGGTTTAGGAGGCTGTTAGGTACTAATTGGTAGTTTGTTCAGTACTGAAATAAGGTTGTGGTCAGACGTTCCTAACGGAGGCTTTACAGTGACAGTGTACAAGTCGGGGTTTGAAATTAAGAAGAGATTCAACAAACAAGCAAAATCACCATCTCAGTGTGGAATCCGAGTTGGTTCACCCACGAGTTGGGTGAGACCAGAGCTGATGGCAAAGGATTCGGCTTCGCGACCTTGCTCGTCGGTTGTATTTCAGTATTTGAGCCAGTTGATAATATAAACGTTAAAGTCGCCAAGGATGACAACTTCGGAATTGGGATGGTGGATTTGCAAAAAGTCGATAGTATTAGCAAGTGAGGAGAATATGTCTCTATAATGGGTATCGCTTGATGGCCGGCAAAGGCAGTAGATGAATTTAGTAATTCTCTGCGTTGATATTTTAAACAACGTTACATCGAAGTCATTAGCCTCGAGTGTCTCCTCTCGTTGACAAGATATATCACTGCGGATAAAGAGATAAGGGCCAAAATTGCGCATAAGTCGGTCATGGAAGTCGTTCCCAGGATATAAATAGCTGACCGTACTAATCGATGATCTGACCTTTGTTTCGGTTAGTGCGAGTACATGAAGTTTGGTAGATTGTAGATGTTAATAGAGCGCTTAATGTTCGAGTTCAGTCCTCTTATATTGCTGAAGTTAATTTGGAAGCTGCTATTTTTGGGTCTTTTTACAACATTTCTATTTTAAATGTTGTTCGAGGGACCCGCCTGGCTGTCGGAAATGGTAGATCTTAGAACAATTTCGCTTGATGAGGTGCCAGGACCAGCCTCCACCCTGAGATCCGATCAGGGGCACAAGTTTAACCGGAGCATTTTGATCTTGGCACCATTATCATAAAATTTTTCATACTTTTCTCACCCTGGAAACTGAAGACATCGACACAGTGACAAAACGTTAGCTCAAAGATCAACTTTACGCCACCAAAGCCGATGCGATGGTATTTGACAGGGCGATGTCGGGTGAGCCAACATCTACCATCTACACACTTAAAATTAAAACTGCATTACTTAGAAGTCATCCCGTATCTAGAAAACAATATCGAATTATAACTTCAGATGTCAAACAAAACATTTAAAATTAGATGACCTTTTCTAAAAAAATTCAAAAATAAGTGCGGTAGCCCATTTAGGGACACTCTGTATTGTTCTTTGGGCCCTCTGATCTGCGTGTTAATGAATTTTAGGCCCTTGTTTTACCTACCTATATTAATATAAGCTATATGGCAATTACGTGAAACGAGTTTTAATGTGTTAATAATGGCCCTTTCATTAGCCAATAACTCTTATAAATTACTTTTTTACGACATAATTATATAAACCAAAATGACCATAATAACTAAAACATGTTACACTAGGTTACGTGGCTTTCATACAAAGTAAAAATCATCCACTTAATCGTGTCATTTTTTTATTATAATGTGATCCGAATTATGTTTTCTTAAATAAAATTAGAAAACCAAAAGCGATTTTTGACGAAATGAAGACTAAAATGACAGTGATGTCGTTCTATATTATTAAATGTTTTGTCTCTACCCTTCTTTTGATGCGACCTTTGTTAAATTCGTATAAAGGACAATCGCGGACCAGAGAAATCTTTAGACAACCTAAATTTTTTTACAGAAAAAATAGTGACGTCAACTTGTTGACCAGGTTTTCCCACTTGCCTATTTGATTAATTTAAATTTCTTTATTTCTTATTGGCCTATTATTGTCATAGGAAATTTAAAACTAATTTATAAATTAAATATTACTTAAGATATGAATAACAATTTAAAATCACTACCTACCTTAAACAGAAATACCATAGAGGCATTTTTTTATGGAAAATTACGGCAATAATAATTGTATACTATCCATAAATTCCTAGTTGAGGCGAGTTTGGATTGGTAGTGCTGGGTAGTTTCGATGTGGTGTAGGGTAATTATGATGTTAATCTAGTGTTTGTGGTGTAGAACCGGGACCATATTTCAATTACCGAACATAAACCGTAATCCAAAAGGACCAAAGCCAAATGTCATCAAAATTTGTTACCAAGCAATATTTTGAATATTTTGATCAAATTGTTTTATTTTTATTCAGCTTACCGTGAGTTCGTAATATTCCTAACGGATTCCTTATTGGACCTCACTTTTACGAAGGCACTTTAAATGTAGATCGCTATTTAAGATTTCTTCAAACTACACTTCCGGAACTGTTAGAAGAAGTGCCCTTTGAGACTAGAATGAATATGTGGCTACAGCAGGATGGAGCGCCTGCACATAATGCCGTAATTGTAACAAGGTATTTAGACAGAGAATACCCCAATATATGGTTTGGTACTAATGGACCGATAAGGTGGCCGGCGAGGTCCCCGGACCTTACACCACCAGATTATTTTCTTTGGGGTCACCTAAAGGACGTTGTCTATGAAGAACCTATCGAAGATATGGCGGATCTTATTAACAAAATTAGTGCAGCGTGTGCCGCTATTACAAGAAGGACGCTCCTACAAGTGACCCAAGCTCATCTGTTGAAAGTTTTTAATAGGTGTATTCGAGCAGATTTTGATACTGATACTGATAATTTTGAACAACATTTTTAATTTATTTTATCATCTAGTTAAGTGCAATAATAATTTTATTCATTAGCTTAACTCAGAATCATGTAAGTAGTTAATTGCCAATAATAATTTTTGTTTATTACTTTTGTAATTGCACTTAAAACAATTGCGATAACAATGGTTGCTATAGTAACTAATATTCATGGCATTCTTCTAAAAATCATCCGTAATTGCATTTTGTCAATCAAGAAATGTTTGCTATAAACCGGTATAACTTAGAAATGAGTAAAATAAATAGTAGAGTAAATAACAAAAAAGTTTATAAATAACATGTACTTTCGCATGCGCGTAATTTCAAAGTCAATGCAATCGATTTATAGTTTCGACGAGTCGCGACACTTAGCTCTTAGTAGGCGTCGAATTTTTTAAGCTTTGAAAAATATCTACTTGACCCCATACACTGGCTACTTTGTACAGAAATTAAATATTCATATTCGTTTTCGAGATATTGGCGTGCGGAGTTTTAAGTAAAAACCCCTGTATACAGGGTGTTGCGTTTTCTTCGTCCAGGCATCAACTTTCTTATTTTAAATGAAACACCCTGTATATTGATAGGTGTTTAGATTCCCTTTAAAATTTTATGTGAATTTTGTATAACCGATAACCTTTAATGTGCATATTTCTTATCGTTTAACCAATATTTAATTTTTTTTAGGTAAAAGGCCAAATTAGGCCAAATTCTATTTTATAAGTTTTTTAGGGTTAAATTTCCGAGTTACCTATTACCGGCCTTACCTGTTGATATGTCTTTTTTGAATATTGTCTTACGTCAGAATATTCCTTCGTTTTCAAAATCAAAATGAACTTTATTGAAGAACAGAGGTTCCAAATGGTTGAGCTTTTTATTGAAAACAATGAAAGTGCCACGGCAACAACTGTTACAGCATATCGACGAAAGTTTCCCAATCAGAGAGTACCTTCTGAAAAGACGTTCAGAAGAAACTATCTAAAATAAATGGAACATAAGTTCCTTGGAAATATAAAAAAAGTCAGGACCAGACTTGTGAGAACCGAGAAACAGGCGGAAATATGTTTGGGATATTTCAACGCATATCCCAATACATCAATAAGAACTTCTATTGATAACATAGGATACTCCTAAGGAACGATTTCGAGAACTCTTCACGATTTTGGGTATAAGCCGTTCAAAATAATGCCGGTTCAAAAATTGCAACAACGACATTTCCCAAGACGTCTTCATTTCTGCAGAGATGTGTTAGGTAAAATCGAAGAAAATCCCCAATTTCTTAATAATATTTTATGGACTGATGAGAGCTGTTTTTCAACGCGTCGCATACACTATAGACAAAATACTTGTTACTGGTCCATAGAAAATCCACATGTGATACGAGAAGTTAGACTCCAAGGATGACACTCTATAAATGTCTGGGGTGGGTTATTTGGTCCTAAAATAATTGGACCGTTATTTTATAGAGGCTCATTAAGTGGCCCTAGATACCTTTATTTTTTTAAAAATGATATAGATAGTTTAATGGAAAATCTTCCTTTAAACGAGGTAGCAGCGATTGTGTGGCACCAGGATGGGGCTCCCCCGAATAATATTTGGGAAATTAGCGATTATTTGAACCAAAATTACCCCAATGGACTACTTTTCTTTGGGTCACATTAAAAACGAGGTATATAAAACTCCATGCAGTGATTTAAATGAGATTATATTTAATGTTAGAAGAGTGGTAAACGATTTACAAGAAATACCTGAAGTATTCGTAAATGTAAAGAATTATTTCTTTAGAGCAATCCATCGTTGTATTCAAAATAATGGAGTTAATTTTTAACAACTTATGTAAATATTTGTAGTTGTAATTGTAATATTTTTGTTCGAATAAATATCTATTAAATTATTAACAACTAAATATTGGCTAAACGATAAGAAATAGGCATATTAAAGGTTATACAAAATTCACATAATATTTTAAAGGGAATGCAAATACCTATCAATATACAGGGCGCTCCAGTAGCAGCTATTGTGTGGCACCAGGATGGGGCTCAACCGCATAATATTTGGGAAATTAGCGATTATTTGAACCAAAATTATATCGAATGGATGGAAGGAATGACACAATCCTGTAGCCTCTAAGCAGTGCTGATATTACCCCAATGGACTACTTTTTTTTGGGTCACATTAAAAACGAGGTATATAAAACTCCATGCAGTGATTTAAATGAGATTATATTTAATATTAGAAGAGTGGTAAACGATTTACGAGAAATACCTGAAGTATTCGTAAATGTAAAGAATTATTTCTTTAGAGCAATCCATCGTTGTATTCAAAATAATGGAGTTAATTTTTAACAACTTATGTAAATATTTGTAGTTGTAATTGTAATATTTTTGTTCGAATAAATATCTATTAAATTATTAACAACTAAATATTGGATAAACGATAAGAAATAGGCATATTAAAGGTTATACAAAATTCACATAATATTTTAAAGGGAATGCAAATACCTATCAATATACAGGGTGCTCCATTTAAAATAAGAAAGTTGATGTCTGGATGGGAAAAACGAAACACCCTGTATACATAAAAAATAAACACATAAAAATTTTACGTCAATGCAAGAAATTTATGTGTTTAACTTTTTTCTTTAACTCTTAAGGCAACGTTTCAAATTTAAATGTGGACACGATAAGTGGATCACACTGTATGTACCTAGTTAAAATCGTTATTCTTATTTAAAGTTGTCCTTATTTAGCTTTCTAGCCACATCAATGCATTATTTGCTTAAATACAAATTTACATCCTTAAATAATAATGGTCTAAATTCCAAGTAAATTTGGAAATCACACAAAATTATAAATCCAACAAAAAGCATATAATATTATCCTACCAGATACGAATCTCTTTATAAATTCCCTATACCACCTTTTCGTGACCTTAAGAACACGGACAGTCCGTTTAATTATTTTGTGATTTGGTGTGAATTGGCGAGTTGCGCCATGGGTTTCAATTCAGAGACATATTCAAAATAAAAATATGATAATGTGGGAATACGTTTAAAATTTCTCATAAACACTTTAATATTGTCACAACTTGGGGGTTGCTCCGTGGAGGTGTGGCACTGTTGATGGAGGCTCTCAAGAGATGTGCCTGAGGGGATTTACGTGGCTCAGCCTTCAGGGGGACAAGACTAGCTCAGGGGCCCGGGAGAGAGGCCTGGAGTCTGTGAGCCACTTGGGCGCTTCAGAAGAAAGATCAGGAGAGTGGCCTGGAGTTTTAAGACACATGGGCGCTCCTGATCTCAGGGAAGGTGACCAGTCGTTGAGACGAAGGTACCATGTCCACCCAATGTTCGAGTATTTATATACCGAAAGCGCTGACTCTTGTTTAATTGAACTTGACATTGGGTAGCACAGTGGTCCGCGACCTCAACGCACAGTGTTCTAGAAGTGTGAAAGTTTATAATTATAATGCAGAGCCTGCCATTTTGTTGACAATATTTTGGTGGTACGATACAATAGGTAAATAAAATACTAATATCTAAAAAAAAAAAATTATTCAGTAGGTACAAGTCGTGTACACAGGCCCGGATTTAGAAATTTGCCGCCCATAGGCAGTTGCGAAAATTGCCGCCCCCCGCCCTACGAAACTTTTTCAATGGTGGAATAAATTCGGTTCGGAAAGTTTTTCAATAAATGAAATGCACCTTTCTGAGAGTAAACTGAATTTTATCTCAAAATTTGCCGCCCTTCAATTCTTGCCGCCCGAGGCAACTGCCTACTGTGCCTGCATGGTAAATCCGGGCCTGCGTCTACATACTTAAAGATGGGCGAGAATAGTAATTTTTTATATGTTTTCAGACTTTTCTTTGAACATTTAAATTCTCTGTTTGTATGCTTCAGCGTATAAAATATTCTTAAACTCATCTTCACAATAATTCACATAATCGAAGTCTAAAAAGTTTTAACAAAAGATATAGCGAAAACTTTTGTCGAACATATTTAAGAAAGGGTTAATACAGCATTTCCAAAAAAGTTTCTTAATAAAATCTTTATTCACTCTTCCAGCTGTGATGTATTTATATCCCACTTCAGAAAACCGTTCCCATAGTTTTTGAATACCCTTGATAGTTAACATCCAAGAAGTTCTAAAATTATTACAATCTGATGTAATATCTTCACCATAATTATATTTTCATATTTTTTTAAAATAACCACATTTCCTAAAAAATTATTTTGTTAAAAAATCCTAGTACTTATATTGTTTATGTACTGAAATTACACTACAACACAATAGAGCCAATTCAACAAAACATGTAATAACATAATATATTTCTTACGTGATGATATACACTATTGGACAAAAGTAGAGCAACAAAGTGCTTTTATTTCTATGAATTTAAAAAATTAATTATATGATTGTGATCCCTAGCTAATTTTAATGAACTATTATCCCCGCAATATTAGTAATATTTCACAATATTTTATTACACTTTAAACAAATGATGGTAGAGACATATTTATAATTATAAAAATCGACGAAATGAAGTGCGACAAAAGTAAAGCAACAAATTGTGTCAACAGTATTTTATTTTACATATTACGATAAAGAAACATTAAACACATTTAATAATTTCAATAGCTAAAAGTATTATGTTAATAGTTAATAGAATATCCATTATTTTTTATTACTTGGCGACAACGTCAGGGCATTGAGGCAATCAGTTTTTGAACAGTATTTTCGGAAAGGTTTGTCCAAACTTCATTGATTTTATTTACCAATGATTGTTTATTTGGAAATAATTGTGTACGAATTCCACGTTCAACTTCTTCCCATAGATTTTCAATGGGGTTTAGGTCTGGGGATTGTGCCGGCCACTGCAAAACCCGAACGTTATTTTCTTGAAACCACTCTTGAACAATTCGTGAAGAGTGTTTTGGATCGTTATCCTGTTGAAAAATAAAACGCAACGGCATTTCCCACGCTGCATAAGGCAACATTACATTTTGCATTATATCTCTATAGACAAATCGATCCATGGTGTCATTAATGAAGTTTAAAGGACCCATCCCATTTCATGAGAAAAAACCCCATATAGAAAAACACTGCCTTTGCCATGCTTAACTGTGGGTGTAACGTATTTAGGATTAAACCTTGTATTGATTGGCCGTCTTACACGCTTCATTCCATCAGAATTGAAAATTTTATAACGCGTTTCATCGCTAAATAAAATTTTTTTCCACTCGTCTACTGTCCAATTTAAATGTCGACGTGCAAATTCAAGCCTAGCCACTCTATTTCTTGCCGAAATAAGGGGCTTTTTAGCCCGGGCGTCTACTAAATAAGTTTGCGTCTACCACCCCTCTTTGAACTGTCCGCGGACTAACCATAATTTCGGGAATTTCAGCAATAATTCTAGGTGCAGATATCCAAGGATCGTTTTGAGAAATCCTTTTATTGCGTCTGTCTGTCCAAATTGTTGTTTTTCTCGGCCTTTCCGATTTCGGTAGATTCTCTAAATGTCCCCTTTGAATGTAACTGAAATTATTTTGGATACGCTGTATCTTGGTAAAACAAACCGTCTTGAAATTGTGGCTTGTATTGTACCTTCCAAGTGTGCATTCACTACTCTCTGCTTCAATTCTTTCGAAATTGGAATACCTCTTGGCATGATTAATACAGCACAGAAATATTAATTAAACATAAAATAAACTCTGCACAAATAAGTTAACCTTTACTTTCACTAAAACCTTTCTTTTTTAGAAAAATACGAGGGGTAAATATCTGCCCAAAATGTTGTACACCATAAATCCTTTTTGGCAATTAAATCCCTAGAAATCCTAATAAATCCCTAGAAATCCTGTTAAATCACCAATAGTTTCCTATAAATCCTAATAAAAGCCCATTAATCCCTATAAATCCCAATAATTCCGAAGAAATCCCTATAAATCCCCATAAATCTGGCAAATGACCTGACGGCTTAGATGCGAGCGAAGGGGCAAATATTAAGATACGTTAAAAGATTTTAAAACATTTTTTTATTAGCATATAGTACCCTTATGGGGAAACAAGGCAAGCAAATAATAAAACAATTGAGATTAACTAATAACATGTCAACAGTTCTGCTTTTTATTTGTGTAAGCGATATTAATCTGACTTAAAACATCTTCGGTAATATTGAAAATATTCGATTCATTTTTCTTTATTGATATAGGTCCGAAAAATATATATTCTGTTTTTACGTTGGACAAATCTTGTTTCCCAGGCCATTTAAATTCACTTTTTTTTCATTTATTTTGTCTTAAAAATGTAATTTCGACTTTCGGATTATCAGCAGTACCATCAATATGTCTTACAAGTTTTCCAACAAACCAGCCTTCGTCATAATACACTGCATAAAACTTATTAATCTTTAAGAAAATTGTCAACGCCGATGAACTGGAATGTTGAGGGGAGTATTGTTTTGGTAAATTTTCCCCTTGATATTCGCCTTCATTAACGTTAATTTCCATACCATTTTCCGAGTCATTTTCAGAGAACGTTTCTGTACTTGGGCTATCGTCATATTTTATGATGGTATCATCTTCTGAACTATCTGAGCTATCTCGAGAGCTGTCTCGTTTACCTCTATTCGAGCTTCTCTTTATATATGTTCCTTTGGATTTTAATAAATTTAACTTTTTGTGACCTACTTTTAGTGTCTTAGTCTTTTGAGTTCTTCCTGTACTTTTTACAACAAAACGTTGTAGTCTGTCTGTGCTAACCCTATTTTTAGTTTCCTCTAGCAACCAACAGAGCGAAGACT
Organism: Polydrusus tereticollis; assembly: GCA_963920685.1. Lineage (NCBI taxonomy): Eukaryota > Metazoa > Arthropoda > Insecta > Coleoptera > Curculionidae > Polydrusus > Polydrusus tereticollis. Next base: position 91,904,948 of record OY987333.1, read on the forward strand.
TTCTGACAATTTTCGAGTTATTACCAACAGCAACTCGGACAAATGGACCATCTTCAATTGTTTGATCCATTAATATCTGATCATAACTTCTCAAAATTAAGTTATCTATAACTCCGACACTGGATATATTGCATAAATCCTTAAACAATTGACTATTTGGATTGTTTAAGTCATCGCCGTTAATTTCTTCATTTTCTATTGGTAGAGAAGTAAAATGTTGAAGCTGATTAGGTGAAACATTTGCTGAACCTCGGGATGAACTATCACTGGTGTCGATCATTTTGTCGTCTATCTGTATATCCTCTTCATCTTCTAGACTTTCATCTTTGCTTTCATCTTTTACAAGGTCTTTTAATTGTGGAATTGCAGCATAATACAAGCTGTTTTCTTCGACAGACATGCCAAGTTCTCGCGTATGCGCTAGAGCATCTTGTCGTGCTCGCTCTACTGCGTCGGCTATCAAAGTATCCGTATAGTGTTTTAAATCTATAACCACCAGCGAATTCGTGTTAATATTCATTTTCTTTTGCCGTTTTTGCTCCCTTGGAAAAGCAATGACATTGTTCAAATCGTGTATAATATTATTTACTGTCTTAATTCTATCTAAACGCCTCAAAATATCTTTAACATCAAAGTTAACCACCGTCGAATATGTGGAGGTCATGGATCTCATAGTCCTAAACGTCTGTTCACATTTCTGGCTTCCAAAAAGTACAGGTAGAAACATGTCGCTTGACAGAGATGGATTTTCACGGATGTTTATGACAATATTAATTAATGAATGTGCATTTAACTCTACGCAAGCATAGTAGTTTGATGAAATGAAATGCTCTCCGATTTTGTATTTATTTGTTGTAAGCCACTGGCGCCAAATTCTAAGAAAGAAAACTCAATACCAAATTAAATAAATTCGATGCGTTACATCTATTTTGGGATCTAAAAACGAATCAATAACTAAACGCATCAATTTCAAATAAGCAACAATGCCTTCATTCTGTGGAGCCTTCTCTAACAAATTAATAACGTCATTTGAACATATTGTCTCTGCGGCTTTAAAATTCATCTTGTCTTCTAATTTTAAATCAGATTTTGTTAACAAGTGTTTTCCTTGGAGTGCTCTGCAATTAGTTGTTCCAATTGTTTAGCAGTTGCTTAAAAATCACCAAACCTTAACTTGATTTTATCATTAAGCAGTCTAGTACGTAACTTGGTGGCTATATGCACCGTATCTTGAACATAAGAAGCGCAATCTTCTGTAGAGTAATTTGCTTGAAACCATCTCCATTCAGGTCGTGATGGATCTTTAGTAGAAGATAATTGAGCGCCTTGTCTCATTGCCTTCAGAAGACGTGTATCTCCATCAGATCCAAAATCCAATACAATAACACCTCGTTCCTTCAAATTCAATTTTATATATTGCCACCTTTTCGTAACATCAGCGGCTGTAAATCTGTTATCTGTGCCGAAGATTGCAAGACAATAACCTGGCGCGGCTGGTGATATAGGCTGGGCCATAATCACATAGGCATAATTTGATCTCATAGCGTTTTTAAAGTGGTCCTGTATTGCTTTTGCAGATGTTTCTAAAAACGTGTCTCTTGCCGGTATTCCATCAAACAATGGCATTGTGAATCCAACTAACTTATTAGTTCTCGAATCATACTCAATTTTACTGGTTACTCTAGTTGCGTCCTCGCTAATCCACAAAACTTTAGGTAAATTCCGTTGCTCCATAAACTGACAAAGGCCATCAAAGGCGAAAAACCCTTCCTCTATGTTAGAAGAATTGTTTGCAATCAATTTATTTAAACAGCTTATGGATGGTAAAGTGCTCTTCATATTTTCGTAGAGCGTTTCGTATAGCAGTCTCCCCCCTACATAAAATAAATGTAATAAAAAGTATTTAATTCTGTCATCATATGTATTCCGATATTTTGACTGGCTGGAGTTTTTGGCAGACAAATCAAACAACCAGCGCAAAAGTTGGCCTGGTGAGTTGGTATCATCTTGATCGCGAGGTTTTTGTAAAGTAGACTCAAAATTGACTAAAACACTTTATAGTTGCATTCCCATGTCATATTCTTAGTAAAATTGGAAACTTCATCGACGACAGAAAAATAGCAAGTGATGCAAGTTTGGTTATTCTCAGGACTAGAAATTTGGCTCAGTCGTTTGCGTGTAGCCCTTTCTAACCTTTGTTACTTGGGAGATGACCATTTAGATAAAGTGTTGGATAAGGTTGACGATGAGGATTGAATGCTCGATTGAACCATATTCAAGTCATTGGAAGACCCCGAAGGGGACCCTTTAGGAGTATATATATTGCTATATAGGTTTCATAACTTTTTCGAATAACTTGGTTGGATACAATGTTGATTTTGGGTGCATTTTCCACTTCATCCGAGACTTTATCTTTAACAGGGTATGTGTCGGAAGAGGTCACTGTTGAAGATTTTTCAGGAGATATAAGAATCATATTATTCGGCTTATTTGGCTTTTCACGCAGCTCTTCATCATCTCTAGTGAGGATATTTACAACTTCCCTATCTTTTGTTTCAGTTGATAGGTTTTGTCTCGGGTTTTGTTGAAGAAAAGTAGTCAAAAGATTTTGTCGAGGTTGATTTCGTTTTTCCTTGCAGTCACGCTTGCAGTATTGGTATTGTATATATGTGACATCAGATTGCTTTAAGTGTGTCATTAGATGCTTGTAGAAGTTTGCGCAGAACATGATTTAAATCCTTGGTAAATCCTCGGTAAATCCTCGGTAAATCCTTGGTAATCCACTATAAATCCTCGTAAATCCCCATAAACCTCATAAATCCCGAGTCAACCACCGTAAATCCCAGCAAATCCCCGTAAATCCCTATAAATCCTTCAGACTGTACACCATAAATCCTCAGATATTTACCCCTCGGGAAAATATTAAAATGTTGCTTTACTTTTGACGCATTACAATACTGTATTTGAAAGTTTAAGTCAATATCAAATCATTTGTTTTGATTGAGACACAATGTATTTAAATACGATATCATGCATTTAATATTATAAAATCGAGATGTCTTTCATTTTTCGAAAATGTTGCTCTATCTTTGTCCGATAGTGTACATTACCCCTTGGTTTTTGGCATGAATTTAATATTTAAACCACTACACTACCACTACCATTCCCAACTCCAATCTCCAATGCTGTCTAAAATGAAAATGCCGCTAAGAAACCACGTCACAAAGCGCAGCCGTCGTGCTATCTAGATTTCGGGAACTACGAACAGTCAAATACGGCGATGCTTAAAAGGAAGAATAGCGTTGTTGAAAGCAGCAACATTTCGCGATCCGTTCTTTGTTAGATAGGTATCCTATATTATTAAAATAAATACCGTCTGGCTTAATCCAAAATACTGTCAACAAAATGGCGGGCCCTACATTTTCAATTACGGTTTTCACACTTCTAGACCACTATGCGTTGAGGTCGCGGACAACTGTGCCATCCAATGTCAAGTTTAATAGAACAAGACTCAGCACTTTCGGGTATCGGGATATCGGTATTCTCGAGCGCCACCCTTTATTATTTGAAGTGGTAAAGGGATCCACTATGCTCACGGGGTAGCCTTTAAACAGTGGAGAAGGGTTCGGTGCATTTAAATTTATTAGAACGGAGTTGTCTTTCTCTTTTGTCGGAAATTCAGTCAGTAAGCTTCGGAGGAATAAAACAATTTGTTTCCTTAAATTAATGACAGGTCGTGTTTATCACAATAAAATATTAATACAAGATAAATGCTTTAATACTACTTGTTACCATCGTGTACTTATTAATTTACAAACTTAAATCTAAAATAGTAATACCCCCAAAACGGATTACGGTTGAAGAAAAAAAGCGGTGCAGGAATATCATCGAAAATAAAGCAAGCAGTGCGAGCGGTGTTTTAAATTGGTAGTATAGCGGACGTGCAGGTGTTGTAAAGCGGAAGCGGTATTTTTATGTCAGCAGGATTTAAAGAATGGTAATGATCGGTTTACAGCTTAATGCAATATTAGGGTGGTGCTAGTCGTATATAAAAAAAAAGGTATAACGGGACTTAGTCCGTGAAATAAATAAAAAAAAAATATAAGGTTACTGTCGGTACTGGTATTCTTCGGATTTTAACTTTTTAAGGGAAGTTTTAAGTCCACTATTTCCCAAACTGGTCCAGAACTCGCAGACTGTCAGGGTTAAAGCAAATACAACTAATTCCCGAACTGTGCCAGGACTTCGTCGTTTGCTTTGAGAAAGAGGGTGCAACTATTTTCCCGAACTGTGCCAGGACTCGTTGACTTCACGGGGGGCTAATTTATAAGGACAACTATTTCCTGAAGTATGCTAGGATTAGTCGTTTGTTTTGAGAGGGAGGGGGTTTGAAGTCCACTATTTCCCGAACTGTGCCAGGACTCGCAGACTATCAGGGTTGAAGCAAATACAACTAATTCCCGAACTGTGCCAGGACTCGTTGCTTGCTTTGAGAAAGAGGGTGTAACTATTTTCCCGAACTGTGCCAGGACTACTTTGTACACAGAAATAAATTAGATATGGAAGAGGTTTGGTCCCCACAGTAACACTTTTAATGATCCACTATATATTTTAAAACGGATTGAAAGTTTTAACGGTTTCCTTTTTTATCACTTTTAAAAACGACACACCCTAATAAAATAAGTTTTCTTACCCACGTGGCGGTTCTGTGACTTGGTTAGGTTTCGTAGCAGGAACTGGCAGGAACTGTCGTTTGAGCGCCGAGCGCTGTCCTGGCACAGTTCGCCTTCACTTCCTTCTTCAAGGGGCATATCCCTGGAAGCACCACGGCTAGCTCTATCCGTTTTCTCAGGGGCGGCGATCTGTGTAGGGCAGTTTGAAGTCGCCCCAGGACCCTTCCTGGGGTCGGCCTCGGTATTCGTGAGCATGTACGGGTTTTCTTCGTCCTCAGCCGTCAGGGCTGGGGGTGTTTCGCTATGTATAATCTTGTTTTCAGACATTTCGCTGTTTGCCACGCTTGGCTTCGTCTTCGCCGACCTGGGGCAGGGTATGCCCAGGTGGTAGGTATTCGTATTCGTCCTCTAGGCTCCGGCACTAGCTGCTGGAGGTCTGGCCTCGTCGTTCAGCTCTCGGCGTCGCCGGGTTTCTATTAATTCAACTCAAAATCTCGTTGCCTCGTGGTTTTTGCTTCTTGCCGACCTGGTGCAGGTTATGCCCAGGTGGTAAACACTCGTACACGCCTCCCTGGCGATGGCGTTCGTCGCAGCAGTTATGGCACAGTTCGTCCAAGGTTGGCAACGTCGGCTATGACCGGTTCTCGTTGTACTTTGTCTTAAAATTCGTTCGCCGCTAGGTTTTCTCTCCTTGCCGACCTGGTGCAGGTTATGCCCAGGTGGTAAACTCTCGTACACGCCTCCCTGGCGATGGCGTTCGTCGCGGCAGTTATGGCACAGTTCGTCCAAGGTTGGCAACGTCGGCTATGACCGGTTCTCGTAATACTTTCTCTTAAAATTCTTTCGCCGCTAGGTTTTCTCTTCTTGCCGACCTGGTGCAGGTTATGCCCAGGTGGTAAACTCTCGTACACGCCTCCCTGGCGATGGCGTTCGTCGCAGCAGTTATGGCACAGTTCGTCCAAGGTTGGCAACGTCGGCTATGACCGGTTCTCGTAATACTTTCTCTTAAAATTCTTTCGCCGCTAGGTACGTGCAAAATTCGCCCGGATTCCAGGTGCAAACTTCTTGGATCGACTAGGAACCACTGCCTCCTCACAGTATCGGGCTCGACTACGGCGTCCTCCACCGGTGCTTCTTCAGCACGCCTTGCTTTTAACTTTAGGTTCACGTATGCCGCCTTGGCACACCCAGGTCTCGGAATCTCCAAGATCAACTGGCAATTCGCTTGGTGACGGTCGTCCAAAGAAAAGACTTATGCAGATTTTAAAGCCGGAACAAATGCTCAACACTATATGATACTTGCTTCTTTATGGTTCTACACCGACTGACTTTCCCTTGAGAAATCACGCTATTTATAGTCATTTTCCACGCTTGAGCGTCAAAACACCCCCCCTCTGAAGAGCATTTGTTACGGTATGTTTATTTAACCGTACTCATCTAGTACGATTATACAGTATTCACAATAACAACAATAATACAAAATAACAAAGTCCATAAACAACAATATAAAAAATAACTAAGTCCATATCAACATATTTAAAATCTCTGTCGCTTCCTTTTGTGGGAAGTCTTTTCTTTCTTCCTTGAACGAGGTGATCCCTCAACCTCCATGGCTCTATCTTCATCCAGTGACTCTTCTTCAGGTGACCTGGTATAGGCCTCCTGTGGGTAGTTCTCTGGCGACCTGGGGGACTCCTCGGAGGCCTCAGGTGGCTTCTCTCTCGGCTGCCTCAATGTCGCTACGGCGACCTCGGTTTGAGGGGCCGTAGTTTCCTCCACGTCTGGTGGCTTCTCTTTAGGCTGCCTCAATGGTACCTCGGCGACCTTGGGCTGAGGGGCCGGAATTTCACGCATTTCAGGGGGTTGTCCATGGAGCTGGATTTGTGCGGGGATTCTGGTAGGCACATATCTCCAGGGGATTCCTTGCTCGTCATACCGGGTCTCCAAACTTGGAGGACATAGGTATAAATCAGTTACAGGTGGCTCTACAAAAGCCGCTATCGGGTCGTATTCTGGCAGTGGCGTACGTTTTATCGCGACTACCGTCCATCCTATATAGTTTTCCACTGGACGTTGGGTTTTCTGTCTACCCACCAATTGCAAATCCGTCAAAGATGGTTCCCTCGGTTCCGCTATCTCTGCCACCGGCTGGTTACACCATGCAGCTGTGGCGGTCGTTGATTCGGTCAGTTCTTCCTCCTTAATTTCAATCTTGTCCTCAAATTCTGGTGGTGGCAAGATTATATCAATCTCGTCCTCTTGGACCACGTCTGGTGGCTCCAACACTTCGCATTTAATTATCTCGTCTTCTTGGACCACGTCTGGTGGCTCCAACACTTCGCATTCAACTGTCTCGTCTTCTTGGACCACGTCTGGTGGCTCCAAAACTCTGGATTCAGCTCGCTTCGCCTGCTGCAACAGTTGATTCGCTGCAAATTCCTTGTTTTCTGCTCGCAATAATGCTGCACGTCATTTTGTTAAATTTCACGCCCTCCTCCGAGTCTGAAGTTGGGGGTGAGGCTTGACGCTGTCTAAGCCGTCTCTTCCGTCGGTGTTGTTTCCGGTCTCTTCGGATCTCTGTCATCGGTGACTCCTCATTTGTTACTGTATCTCCATCGGTTGAAGTGGAGTCGCTGAATGTTTCTTCGCTATCTTCCCTGGCGGCCGAACCTCTTGTTGATAGGTCGCCAACAGTTTGACTTGTTGACTGGACCGGGTGTCGGTTTTCTGGATCCGCCAAGTCATCAACGCAGGAGATATAGTCGTTATTCCGGAAACTAAATAGTAACTTTTCTGGGTCGTCTATTTCTTCCTCTTCATCTGTTACGTTCTGTTCTTCATTCTTCTCTTGGATCCCACATTCTTTACGTAGGAGTTCCTGGTCATAATCTTCGTCTTCTGCATGCAACGCGTACCACATTCCGTCTCTTAGAGCCTGTCGTTTATAGTCCGCCCCTTGAGAAGGATGATCAATTTGGTATTGCATGGCGCGCAAAATCATCGCTCCATGCCTATTGGTATCGGCCATATCCACAGGTGAACCATCCGGGAATACAAATTTCGGCTTTTTTGGTTTAACCACGCTTGCTTGTTGTCTATTCGTATTTTGATTATCCCGTCTCTCCCATGTTCTACTATACTGTGGCCTATTCGGTCCCTGCGTCTGACCTCCCTGTTGTTGAGGCCTTCTTCCTTCCTTCATACAGTTTCTGCGTAGGTGAGCACCTCCACAGCCATAGCATTGTAAGCGGCCTTGGTAGCCTCGGTACTGCAACTGTCTATTTTCCCCATCATCCCTGCTATTCTGAGCATTAACATTTGCTTTCGGTGCGGTGTACACCTCGGACGTTTTCCAATCCCGTTCCACCGTAATCGCAGCGTTCAATAGTTCTTCAGTGCTCCGACAGTTCCATGTACGTAGCGCAGCTCGTAACGGACCGCTTAGCCTGCTTAGCAATAGCGGCACTACCTCTTCTTCCTGCCATCTCGGGTTTATTCGTTGGCAGATTTGCCTCTTCCGAATTAAAAATGCCTCCGCACCTTCTCCTTTCACTTGGTCTTGGCCATATAGCTCCGCACGTAAGTGGTTCAGACATTCATTATTATTGTATGCCCTGAGCACTGCTTCTTGTAATTGCCTCCAAGTAATTTGTCCTCCATCGTATATCTTCATACGGATGGCTGCTTGTCCCGTCATTTGCCTAATTGCTAGGTCCGTCCATTGGTATGCCGGTGCTCCAATCTCTATACAATACGTTTGCATATGTTTTAAAAACAACACCGGGTCCTCTGTGTCGGTTCCTGCAAACTTAGGTGGCGGTGCTGGGATCGTTCTTCTAGGTTTATCTATTAATTGCCCTATGGACTGGGCTAATCCTTCCATCGTTTTCCACCTTAACGCCTCAAGGCCTTGCCAATCTTGTTCTGGCTCTGTCGGTTGTTCATTCAAAGGTGGTAACACCATTTTCTTAATTTTCTCCTCATACCTCTGCTTATGCCGGACTCCCCCTTGAGTTGGCGGAATTTGCCGACTTAACGGTGGCAGCGCCGGACCTCTAGGTTTGTCCTCATAACTTGGCCTTTCTAGTTTCTCATCCAAACCAGGCGGCATCTGCCGTTCTCCAGGTGGCGTATCTCTTCTTGAACTTTTCCTTCGAATTTCCTTCAACATAAAGGAAGCTTCTTGATTGCAGGGTCTTTGTTCGTCAATCGTTGTGTCTTCTGACTCATCATCCGAGTCTTCTTCAGACTCGCTATGAATCTTCACGTCCATTCTATATTTCTCCTCCCATAATCGGCGCTTTGCTCTGGTGTTAAAAGCTGGGCATTCCATGGGTAGGTACGTCGACGATTCGCGATAGCTTGGGCCAAAGGGCCTAACGTCGTCACAGGGTTCTTTGTTACTCCTATCGCCTGAGTAAGTCATCGAGTTGGGCGCCATGTCCTGGCACAGTTCGCCTTCACTTCCTTCTTCAAGGGGCATATCCCTGGAAGCACCACGGCTAGCTCTATCCGTTTTCTCAGGGGCGGCGATCTGTGTAGGGCAGTTTGAAGTCGCCCCAGGACCCTTCCTGGGGTCGGCCTCGGTATTCGTGAGCATGTACGGGTTTTCTTCGTCCTCAGCCGTCAGGGCTGGGGGTGTTTCGCTATGTATAATCTTGTTTTCAGACATTTCGCTGTTTGCCACGCTTGGCTTCGTCTTCGCCGACCTGGGGCAGGGTATGCCCAGGTGGTAGGTATTCGTATTCGTCCTCTAGGCTCCGGCACTAGCTGCTGGAGGTCTGGCCTCGTCGTTCAGCTCTCGGCGTCGCCGGGTTTCTATTAATTTAACTCAAAATCTCGTTGCCTCGTGGTTTTTGCTTCTTGCCGACCTGGTGCAGGTTATGCCCAGGTGGTAAACACTCGTACACGCCTCCCTGGCGATGGCGTTCGTCGCAGCAGTTATGGCACAGTTCGTCCAAGGTTGGCAACGTCGGCTATGACCGGTTCTCGTTGTACTTTCTCTTAAAATTCGTTCGCCGCTAGGTTTTCTCTTCTTACCGACCTGGTGCAGGTTATGCCCAGGTGGTAAACTCTCGTACACGCCTCCCTGGCGATGGCGTTCGTCGCGGCAGTTATGGCACAGTTCGTCCAAGGTTGGCAACGTCGGCTATGACCGGTTCTCGTAATACTTTCTCTTAAAATTCTTTCGCCGCTAGGTTTTCTCTTCTTGCCGACCTGGTGCAGGTTATGCCCAGGTGGTAAACTCTCGTACACGCCTCCCTGGCGATGGCGTTCGTCGCGGCAGTTATGGCACAGTTCGTCCAAGGTTGGCAACGTCGGCTATGACCGGTTCTCGTAATACTTTCTCTTAAAATTCTTTCGCCGCTGGGTTTTCTCTTCTTGCCGACCTGGTGCAGGTTATGCCCAGGTGGTAAACTCTCGTACACGCCTCCCTGGCGATGGTGTTCGTCGCAGCAGTTATGGCACAGTTCGTCCAAGGTTGGCAACGTCGGCTATGACCGGTTCTCGTAATACTTTCTCTTAAAATTCTTTCGCCGCTAGGTTTTCTCTTCTTGCCGACCTGGTGCAGGTTATGCCCAGGTGGTAAACTCTCGTACACGCCTCCCTGGCGATGGCGTTCGTCGCAGCAGTTATGGCACAGTTCGTCCAAGGTTGGCAACGTCGGCTATGACCGGTTCTCGTAATACTTTCTCTTAAAATTCTTTCGCCGCTAGGTACGTGCAAAATTCGCCCGTATTCCAGGTGCAAACTTCTTGGATCGACTAGGAACCACTGCCTCCTCACAGTATCGGGCTCGACTACGGCGTCCTCCACCGGTGCTTCTTCACACTGACCGAATGGAGCATATAATTAGTCACATCTTCAAAGAAACCAATATCAACATCACCATGTATAGACCAGACAGCACAACCACACTCGAAGCTACCGAAACAGAAGACGACGTGGTAAAAACACTCAGCGATATCGAAGTGGACAAAGAAGCAGTTACCCATAAAATTACAGCAACAGAAGACTACAACCTGGACAGCCGTGACGAATAACCAATTAAACTATCAAGTCCTGAATTAGCAGAAGACAAAATTTATTGCTTTTAACTGAACACAGCGGCCTTCGCAAAAAACCAATGGAGCCCCACGTCAGGAATATACTTCAAGAACAAAAATTGGTACATGAACATAAAACCAAAAGCATCCATATCTCCACCTATCAGAGAGTACATGGCAATAGGCTACCTATTGGAAGCTACTAAAGACGAGTCGAAGCACCCTCTTTGCCTAACCCTGCAAGAAGACAGAGAAGATATAGTCACCCTACAGGATCATGAGCTATCGACAATACACGACCAAAGGACAAAAAAGAGATTAGAAAATCTCCTACCTCGATACAAGGACGTATTCGCCAAACATCCTAAATACATGGGAAGAACATCCTTGGCAATACACAAAATAGACGTCGAAAACGAAAAACCAGTGAAAAGTCGCCCATACAGGGTCTCCCAGAAGGAAAGAGAGATAATCAACGACCAGATAAACGAAATGCTAGATAGTAATGTCATATGGCCCTGCCACTCACCATGGGCCAGCCCAGTAGTCCTAGTCAAAAAGAAAGACGGTACTACAAGATTCTGCGTCGACTACAGAAAAATCAATGCCGTTACAAAAAAATCCTCCTGGCCCTTACCACAGATTGATGACATTCTTACATATTTGGGGAAAGCAAAATACTTTAGCACGCTCGACATGCTCTCAGGATATTGGCAAGTACCAGTCGAAGAAGAGTCAAAACAATACACGGCATTCGTGGCACAGGGACACGGCGCATATAAGTTCAATGTCCTAAGTTTTGGTTTGTGCAACGCGCCAGCATCGTCCAAGGAACTTTCAGACAAAATTTTTGGCGACATGAAATGGAAAAAAATTTTAATCTACTTAGACGACATCATCATCTTCTCAGAAACACAAGAAGAACACCTGGAGAAACTGGCCAAAGTCTTCCAAAGACTAAGAGAAGCGAGCCTGACCCTCAAGCCATCGAAATGTAAATATCTGCAAGAAGAAATAAGATTCTTGGTTTCAAAGTAAGCAACACGGGCATCCGACCAGAGGAAGAAAAAATCGAGTGTATAAAAAAATTCCCAACCCCAAAAAAATTGAAAGACTTACAAAGCTTTCTGGGACTATGTAACTTCTACAGAAAATTCATAAACCAATTTTCGGTTATAGCAAAACCACTTCATGAAGCTACAAAAAAAGGAAACTTCACATGGGGGCAACAACAAGAAGCCGCATTTCAGACGCTTAAAGAAAAATTGATCACAGCTCCAACCTTGCAGCACTATAATCCTAACAAGAGCTGCATTTTTCACTCAGATGCTTGCACCGAGGGCATTGGAGGAGTTCTGCTGCAAGAGGACGACAAAGATATCGCTCATCCCATAGCATATATCAGCCGAAGCTTATCACACGCAGAAAAAAACTACGCCATAAGTGAGCTTGAACTACTAGCAGTAGTATGGGGCCTAGGATACCTGCGCCACCTTATATATGGCCAACCTGTCAAGATTGTCACAGACCATCATGCACTCTGTTGGATTGACTCTATAAAGGAACATAATAAACGACTAGCAAGATGGGCCCTAAAACTATCAGAATTTGACTACACCATCGAATACAAAAGAGGGGTGGCTCACAAGGACGCCGACTGCATGTCCAGGAATCCAGTACTGTGCCCAAACAAACATGCAGAAGAAACGGAAGAAATTCAAACATTTACCACAATAACCAGCGATTTAAGAAAACTCCAGGAGCAAGACAAAGATCTAAGGCAACTCATAAATATACTAGAAGCACCAGGGAAATTGGACGACCCAATAGGCACAAGAAAGAGGGCAAAAGGGTACAGATTAATAGACAACACACTTCACAAAGCAGTATCAACTATAACAGGCCTACGCAATGTACCAGTAATCCCGAGAAGCATGATAGAAGAGATCTTATGGGAACTTCATGCAGCTCCCGCTAGTGGCCATGGGAATAACAAAAACTATGAACAAAATTAGGACCAGGTACTATTGGGACAACATGACGAAAGACATCGAAACATATATAAAAGGCTGCCCAGATTGCCAAGCACGAAAGGGACAACCATATCAGAAAACTCCAGGACTATTGCAGACAATACCAGTCGGACAGATTTTAGACAAAATAGGGATAAACTTATTAGGACCCTTCAGAAGAAGCAAAAAGGAAAAAACAATGATAGTAGTGGCGACAGATTATGCGTCCAGGTACGCAATAACAGCAGCACTACCAAACGGCAAGGGCGAACCAAGCGATAGGCGAAGTCTAGCAATCTCAAGGTATGTTTAGGAGCAGAGCCCCAAATATGCGAACAGTACTACAGCGATGGTCGAATTTGGGCTTTATGGAGCATCAAAAGTTGTTGGGGTATATCGACGCTGCCAAGCCAGAACGGCACAAACGCCACACTGGTCACTTTTTAGTTAAGCACACCGTTGGATAGAGTTTTTTATTTCGCGTCGAACTGTGTATGGGACTTCACCGACAAAAATTTATGTTTGCTAGAATATTGCTTTAAAGTTTCGCCAAGCGCCAATCTAGTGACGTAGCTGAACCGATGGCGGTTGACAAGCGGCATAATCGCCAGAGGGCCATAAGAGTAACACGTGAAAGTGTGCGTGCTCGCTTTCATGTTAAGGTATGTGTATTTTATAATTATTGTTAGTATGTATCAATCGTTTAATGTAGGCATGGAGATTTTTATGTTATTAGTTACCTACATAATATAAATTAGGTGTATTTCCCTAAAAAATGTAAGGCGTTTGTGCCAATACTAACCATTTAAAATACGATTGGCACAAACGCCATCACCCTGGTACATTCTTATGGAAGTTTATAAGTCAAAAATTTTAATGTTGAGACCTATAATTTTCGTTTTTTTTGTGGTAGAATGATTCCATTGCCTTTAGTTTGTATATAAACAGATATATTTATGTGATAAATTATGTTTAACTGTCTTAAAACCGCGATCGTTTTTTGGCGTTTATGCAATTATTTTTGTTTGCAGATGAGTGCTAGAAGCAAGAAAATAATGACCTTACTGATACTACAAAATAAAAAGGCCAAAGCTATTATTTTAGAGGTAGTTGGCAATAATAAAATAGAGACTGATATTCTTCCTTCCTCGGATATTCCAATTGTTGAAGATACACATTCTAAGTCCGATTTGTTTAACAACAGCAATTTTTCCGAAAATAATACCCAAGCAGAGTTTGCTATTATCGAAAAGGATACTGCAATAACTTCTCCTATGCTTAATAGTACAAACGATGATCTGAGAATTAAGGAAGTTTTTTGAATGCAATACTAATCAGTTACCTGAGTTACCAGACATTTTGTTAGAAGAACAGCGAAACATTATAATAAAGGAAGTTCAACATTATGATGATTTTTTGCTTACTACAGAGGCTTTTGTTGCGACGTTTATAACCAGGACGGAAAATCATGGTGATGATTTAACTTTAGGACTGAGTCAAGATGTTGATCCAGATTATAAAATCACAGAATCAACAAATACAGCTGGTTCTTCAATATTAACTTTAAAAAAAAATGCCGCCTGGGTTTTTTAGCGTTAAATTCTACTTGGTTACTGTTACTTCAAGATAGAATTTCTTCCAGGTCCTTGTTGAGATGTGAGACCTCTTGTTGCCTATAGAGATGTGCATTGACAGCCGATATCCGAGCATCTAAAGTAAAAGATGAAACAAGTGTGCCGTCATCAGCGAAGAAAGCTATATCGATGGCTAAGTTCTAACAGGTCGTAACCCACAATTTTTGAGAAATTGCGTTTAATGCACTTTTAGACAGGTTGTGACATCCCTGAACTAGTTCCTGAAAAGAAAAAAATGGTTCTCTGAAATAGTTCCTGAAGCTCATACGCGCTCAATAAGTAGAAACCTTTTTATTTCAATTTTAAATTAGGTCGTATTATCGCTGCTCATTTTACAGGCGCAACAAGTCGTATCCCACATAACGGCTATTTCAAACACGTGTATTAAAGCAACATTCTTAGTTGTTAAAAGGGTCTTTTTATAATTCCCATGGTAAGTAAATTTTGTTATAAATATTAAATATCATGCATTAGTTGGTGTAGTTAATTTACATTTAATTATTATTAGTCATTTTAAACAAATAGAGAATACGTAAAATAAAATTGGTGTTGATACGTCCTTTTAGAAATAAATTTTTAAGACAATTAGTTGATTATACGATCATTTAGAACTAAACACTACAGAGTTTTTTGTGTCTCCTGTAAAATTTGCCTCACTGAGGATACGACCTGTTAGAACTTAGCCATCGATATATAGGACTTTTAGTTTTTTCCAAAAAATCGTTAATGTATAGTAATAAGAGAGGGTTGGCGACAACACAGAATCTTGAGGGACTCCGGCGTTGATGTTATATGTGTCTGAAAGAAATCCGTCCATCGTCACTCGCAGAGAACGGCCTTTAAGAAAGCTTGACAGTTATGAACAAAACGGAACCGGCATTCCGTATGCTCTCACTTTAGTTAGGAACCCCATACTCGGTTCAGGGAAATGTCCAGTGCTACCGCCCGTGACTCCCCATGATGTTCTATTGCGTTGTTTCGAACGTGAGTAATAGAAGCGAGAAGAACTTCTGTTGATCTGGACTTACGAAATCCATACTGGCGGTCACTAATAATGTTGGAGCCGTCCATATTCGGCTCACCTCGCCGTTGGCTATTTTAAAGAGAAAATGCGCTGTCAACCTCTATTTAATTTTGTATTCGGCAGATGCATAGAATAGGAATGGACAAAGGGCTTGATCGCCTATATTTATTCTTTTGCATGTAGTGTTTTTAAATTGTTAGCTACATCTTAAAAAATAATGATTACATGACTGTAAAATTTCTCAATTTATTAAGAGAAAATGTGCAGCTTTCACAATTGCATGTGTCATGGGTATATTGCTTATATACTTTATATTATTATATGTTTGAAGGTTATGCACTAATTTTTTCAGTCAGCGTATGAAAATTTTAATATATTTATGAGGAATATCCTACAGTTTCAATTTACGGTATTCGTATAGGACTAAACAAGTATTTATTAGAACTACATCACGGTTGCTTCTTTAAAAGTTCTACACCAAATTAAATAGTTAAAAGGCAAGAAATAAACAACAAAACACATCATCTTAATGAAAAATCAAGGTACAAACCAATTTTAATATAATAAACAAGCATCAAAGAAAAGTATAAAGGCATCAGCCCATATAGCACTCTCAACTCGCCCTCATCATTTCCTTTGATGCTTTTTGTGTATAAGAAATGTTTTTAGTTTGCACGTTGACTTTTCAGATATAGCTTCTTGTCTTTTAACTACCTCTTTAAATGATTCTTAAATTCGTAAAGAAATAAGTCTCCACGGTAAATTTTAGTGTTTATTAAAATATTTTTGACCTGAACATTTTTGACACATTTGAAATATGTATCCTTAAATAATGTTACGGTTCGAAAATTGCATTTTTATAGTTTGGTTATCTATGTTAAGTTTTCGGTTTTAAATTTTTAATGTTTATGTAGAGTCTCACCTTGAACATTAATTATTAATTTAATTACTTGTTAATGGTCAGCAGTTTCATTATGAACAGTTTGGAACCTTTGTGATAATGACTATCTTCCATTATTATTTTGTATCTTGTAGGACAAAGCCAAGTGGATTGTTTTCTTTTCCTTTGTTTCATACTACTTGTAGACAGCTCTTATTTCAAATCCTTGTTTTAGTTAATTAGTAATTGATCAAGTTTTTAAGTTATCAATAGAAATAACTTCTTAGCCTTGTATATAAGTGCTTGTCATTGGTTTCCATACCTGCTAACTATTTGTATTGTATTGAAAGTATGGTCACGGCAGATACAACTATCTGCCGTGGTATGGAAGTACAGAGAACTACGTTTTGTCGCCGTATGGTGTAATTTATGCCCCCAACACCTCGTTATGGCACTTGACGGAACGTGAGTGAAGGTTAAGTGACTTGAAAGTTAAGTGAGCGACCAATAGGCCATAACATCGGCCGCCTGGCTCAGCCAGGTTTTTTGGGAGCATTTTGGGCCATATGCTTACGGCTCATATGTAGTGTAGTATGTAGACAGTGTAGTGTCATGGGATAATATTGACAGCTTTGTGGATTTTCACGGCCACGTCTGATTAAGTGAGGTGTATTATTGCGGTTATGTTGGTTGACTTAGGTTGCCTTAGCTTTCTTAAAGCCGTTATAGTTTTCTTGGATGGGTATGACTTATTTGTCGACGATTTTTGGTAACTATGTTGGAGAGGGAACAATATCCGGCCCTTTCGACGATGGACGCTTGAAGTAAAAGCACGTTTATAGAGGTATATCCCGAATTTTAGTTTTCCTGAGCAGGTGGTGCCGATAAAACTTTCACAAATTCATTAAAAAGGATAGGGCATTGTAGTTTGTCTATTCTTTAAGCGGAATGCCAATTTAAAACGCTTTTCAGTCAACTTGAAAAAGCGGTCCTGGATGCCATTTTGTAGAATGGAATTCTCGTAAGCTATATGAGATAGGTTTAAACTTAAAAGCATCTGATTATCCTCGATTGGTCTTACGAAAGTTTTCTCTTTCATGTTGTACATGTAAAATGCGATTTTATAGTTTTTTTGGTAGGCGCTAAAAGTTCAAACTGGAGTACTAGTATTTTCTTATTGGACTCACCTGGACGCGGGTCGTGCCAGTTGCAATGTACTATTTGAATTTTTGGAGACTAGCAGTGTAGCGGTATCCATGATGGCTGTTTGAGGGACCATGTGTGTGTGTTTTACTGAAGATGGAGTCTTCATGAACTTTGGGTAGCACATAAAATTTCAGCGAAGTAACATTTTTTTGTAGCAGTATGGAACCTTGGGATTACCCAGTAGGTGACAGGAAAGCTTGAACCGAGGGGCGATTCGCAGGGGAAAGTTTTGTACCTTTGCAGAGAATTCCAAAGGAAGTTTCGGGAAGTCCAAAGAAGTTCGAGGAAGTTTAAGGAAGCACAGGGAAGTATAAGGAAATCCAGTGAAATTAAAGGAAGTTGCAAGGAAGTCCAGGGAAGTTCACAGTTTTGGACGAGTCCATTATCCTTAACGAGGTGAAGTCTGACATTTCATTCTAACCTAACTTTTAAGTTCAAAGTTAAAACGTATATTGCGGCCTCTTATTAATCCCAGTAACGCATATTTTTGAGTTTATCTGTATTTTTTAGTTCCTCAGAAGTTTTTATGTGTTTTTAATGTTACAGTAAGTATAATATTCTAAATTCAGTGGCGTGCAGTCTATGAAGGCACAAATGCATTGCCTATACCCTCACCCTGACGTTTTCACACTCGATGCATATATTTTTCTGGCTGTACGATTGTTATTAGGTTACATACGTACTTATTTTGCCCCTTTAATTCCTATAATACACTACATTTTGGACGAGTGACCGCATGGGAATACCACGTTTTATGTTGTTGTTATTGCATTTAATCCCGGGGTTTACTTACATAAGTAGAGCATAACAACTAATTGTATGGTCATCGATAGTCTCGGTGGTGGAGCGCTTATTTTATAATTCAAAGATGTCGTCGACGTGGGTTTAATTTCCATCTCGGTCACTTCCTTTTTTGACTTTGTATTTTTTTCAAATAAGAGTAATTTCAGAACAACTAAAACTAAAAAATAAATTTTAATTTAACAAAACTAAAAACTCGCTTTTGACTAACTAAAAAGAATAAAATAATCTCACTTCTTAATGTTCAATTACTAGGTATGTCAAAAAGCGTAAGGTGCCTTGTCAAAATTATTACTAATATATCGGATAGACCTTAAGCTATCCCAGACTTAATAATTAGCACGATAATTAGGTATGCAACAAAAGAAAAACATTCGTAAAAATAACCTAGTAAATAATTTTATTTCTGTCGCCTTCGCTGCATGAAATAGCACTGCACGCCACAGCGAATATCAATTTGTTTTTTTCTAATTGAGTTTTATATTTACGTATTATTTGCAGATGACTGAACCACAGTCTCAACCGAAACCTCAACCCGAGTGTTATCCTTTTTTTGAGCAAGTCGAAAATAAGTTGGGAATAATAACACCTGAAACCTTGAAAAATATTCTTAGGTTTACGGGTTACGATAACTTCTCCGCTTCAAAAAAGTTAGCAGATTCCGATATCGAGGCTATAGAGCAACAAGTTAGATTTGATTTTCCTGCTGTAATAGAAGAGAATGAATTTCAAAAATATTATGGAATTTATTATAAAAATCCTACAGCATTCAAAATTTCCGCGGGTCATAGAAAAATTCTATTTAAAATTTCCGTGCCAATGGAAGAAAAAACACCAAGTAAAACAAGGTCAGTCGTAAAATTTGGAGAAGAATCAATTCAAGATGCAGCAAATGATGCAGGCTCGGATGCAGGTGAAGCAATAATAGTGAACTATGAACAAGAAATTGCAACAGCCTCTAACGCATTATTATCTTGGATAAAGAATAGGTCCAACCGGTGGATGAATTTTGAAGAAGCTTCGTTGGAGAAAATTAAAATCAATATTTACTTGGATGACATTGATCGACTAATGGGAAAATTCGCATGCTTCTGCCGTGATAGTAGCACCTCCACCGAGACCTCCACTTATTTGATTTCAAAAGTAGCGAAAAAGATAGGAAATAAAAAGCGGTGGATCTATTTAAATGTATACAAGCATTTTAATTCAAAGCACATGTCGCCATTAGAAGAAAAAGAAAAGAATCCGGTAAGAAACAAAATAAATTAATAATTATACAGTGTGTCCCAAATTAGGCTTGCATAGAGTACCTAAATGTAATCATAGAGCTTTAGCATAATTTTTTTCTGGTAAAACCGGCCATGAGAAAACACTCTAAATCAATTTCAAGTTTGTCAAATATTATGTAGCAGCCACGACCAACCACAAAAGTGATATTTTCTTGGTGTTTTGGCTAATTAAGGACCGCTAGATCAATCGCTGGGTAACTGGGTAATCGGTACCAAGCTAAGGACCCGTATAGTTAAACCATCGATTATCCTTCCGGTTGGAAATTTTTTGATATCGGTAGAACATCTTCAAACACTTGTTGATAATTATCCCAAAGATTCGCATATGCTTAGTTTAGGGGATATCAAGCCAGTAGATAAAATGAATTTTAATTATGTCGAGAAGATTTGCCCTGACAAGGTTATAGATATGTTAAAGATGAATGTACCACTAAGTGAGGGAACGGCTACTTTTTTGAAGATTATGCGGATGATCCTTGATTCTTTTTTATATAATTGAATGTCCAAACACGACTTTACAACATGTGGTATGCTGTATTTTTTTTTCAGAATTTGGCGCCACTGGATCAGAAATCATTCTACATATACTCTAAAGGATAATTTTGTCACCGATAACTGTTATGTCTCAATAGAACTAAATGCCCATAACTTTATAAAAGTCTTGCAGATATTCAAGAAAGAACAGCTTGATAACAAAATGTTTATACCTTGGGCTTATAGTAGCCAAAGTTGCGAAAAACTATTCAGAGTAGCTCGTTCGATCACATCTACGTTCTCAACAGTCATTAATTTTAGTCTCAAAGATATTTTATATCGGATAACTAGGATGAAAACAATAAATAATATTATTTCCCAGAGAAGAAAAAAACAGATTAGGAGATAATTTTCAGATTGAAACTGAATATATGGATGAGACTAGAATAAAGAATACGGTTGAAGCAGCATTGAAAGATGTATTGTTACAATGTGACGTGCTGGGCTTACAATATCGTGACGAGTCTTGGAGTGAAATTCAAATAAAATTTAAAGATTCTGAACACCTCGACGAGCAACTTGAAATGAACGAAGAAGAACTACCCATCGTAGAAATAAGCACCGAGGTGTATACAGGGTCGTTGGTATGTATGGAAACGGTTGATTATTTCTTAAAGTATAACAGCTAGCAAAAAATATTTAAGACAAAAGTTTTAGGGTTTATTAAAGTCTATTAGAATAAAAAAAAAATAAATATACAGGATGAGTCGAAAAGCCGTAGAGAAACAAAGTTACTTTTTTTTTAATGGAACATCCTATATCTTAGAATATTTTTGGATTCTGCATAAAGTTACAATTATTTTTTAATAAGTGTATTATAAGTCTAAACCTAATAGTTTCCGAGATATCGACTTTTGAAAAATTACATTTTTGAAATTTGACAGATTCTAGCTTTCGAATGTTATGTCATAGAGCAAAATGGCTTCCATGTCCCTATCTTACTTTTTTATTATCTTCTTAAAAGTATCAACTTCCGGCTAAACCGGAAGTACTATATTTCCGGCTTTTGAGTTACATCCGGTTTAACCGGAAGTTAACACCAGTAGAAAGATAACAAAAAACTAAAATAGGGATATGTAAGCCGTTTTACTCTAAGACGTACCGTTAGAAAGCTAGAGGCTGTCAAAGTTCAAAAATGTAATTTTTCAATGGTCGATATCTCGGAAACTATTAGGTTTAGACTTATAATGTATTTATTAAAAAATAATTGTAATTTAATGCTAAATCCAAAAATATTCTAAGACAGAGGGTGTTCTATTTAAAAAAAGGTAACTTTGTTTTCCTACGGCTTTCTGACTCATCCTGTATACTTATTCTTTTAAAATTTTTATAGACTCTGAAAAACTTTTGTATTAATTATTTTTTGCTAGCTGTTTTACTTAAGGAAATAATCGACCGTTTCCATACATACCAACGACCCTGTATATACGAAAATAAAGTTCTTAGTAATGAGGCCCATATGTATGAGGTACGAGATGAAGTAGTTCAGGAGAGCCGAGAAGAAAATAATCGATGTAGTCCGGGTTCCAGCAAAATGGACACCTCAACAATGGATCCTGGCAATGCTTTAGAAACTGCTACTAAGTCTGAATCGAAAAACAAACAGCAATTCATTGCACTCAGTGGAGGAGAACTAATAAAAAAATCAACCCTATGCTGGCTTCTGGATGAATCAAATGGAAAAGTCAGTAATGACCGCTTAAAAAGGTTTATTGTTAAAACTCCAAAAAGGAAAACTGAGAAAACGTTAAGAAGAGTCACAACGAAAGTCAAAAGTAATAAAAGGTCTCGACTACTAGAAGATAACGAAATTCTGGATGAAACCTTTGATGAAACCTCGGACGAAACCGATGACGTTCCAGAATTAAACGATGAAACCGAAGATGAATATGATTTTGGTGAGGAACTCGGTGAGCAAATGGTTGAGGACGACAATGAAGCTTTACCTGAAATCGAGAAAGAAAAATTCTATGCTACATTTTATGACAACAAACGGTACATAGGAAAAGTAGTGAAACTCATAAAAAAAACGTATATTCTATGCAATTTCTAGAAGAATGCAAAGGTGATGGCTCTTTCAACTGGCCTAAAGTTCGTGACCTGGATGATGTAAGCAGAGAATACATATTTTTTGGTCCAATTCATTTTATAGGCAATACTCCTTACACATTAAAACGATCAGTAAGAGCATCCATAACGAAACAATACAAGGAACAAAGATTGTTGTAAACATTTAATTTGTTGTTTTTTATTTATTTTTGTTTTTTACCTAAAGTTTGTTTAGTTAGAATTAGACAGACATTAATTTTTATATATCTTGTTTTATGATGTTTCATCAAAGACAAGAGTATAATATTATGTATTTCTATTAATAAAATATTTTCCGTTTTCTGTAATTTTAATATCCCAAAGTGATATAAAACAAACCCCTATCAGCAATACATAATGAATATATTATGTATATATTTTTTAATGAAATGTTTGAATGGCCAATAAGTATCAGCTATACACGGTATATATACACGGTATATATCTATGAACACGCTACAGCTTGTGTAAGGCTTCACGAAGACACGGATACCTTTCGTATTGAAAGAGGGGTTCGTCAGGGAGACACAATTTCTTCAAAGTTATTCACAGCCCTGTTGGAGTATGCATGTAAATCCGTCGACTGGAATGAAATGGGTATTAATATAGACGGAAAGTTTTTAAATAACCTCAAGTTTGCGGATGACATCGTACTTATCGCTGACAGCTTTGACCAGGCACAGACATTGCTACAAGGACTCTTCACTGCTACAAGAGGGGTTGGCCTCAAGATAAATTTTTCTAAAACCAAATTCTTGACCAACCTGGTTCATGCCAAGAATATCTCTGTGGATGGCAAGGACATCGAGCCAGTAACTTCTTACAAATATTTGGGCCACGAGATAAAAATAGGTAGGGATAACCAAACATGCGAGCTAGTAAGAAGAATAAGCCTAACCTGGGCTGCATTTGGAAAGCTGAGAGACCTTTTCAGATCAAGTATTCCAATGAGTCTGAAAAGAAAAATATTTGATCAATGTATTCTGCCTGTAATGACATATGGTGCAGAGACCCTAACCTTAACAAAAGCAACGGTGTCCAAATTGCAAGTTACCCAAAGAGCGATGGAGAGAATAATGTTAGGGATATCGTTATGTGATAGGATTCCTAATGCCACCATCCGCAGACGATCAGGAGTAACAGACGTTGTTGTAAGGATAACCACCCTAAAGTGGAACTGGGCTGGCCATGTAGCGAGGACTAACGACGATCGATGGACAAAGAGAATTTTGGAGTGGAGACCCCGAATACAAGCACACAGAAACCGGCCTCCAACAAGATGGACCGATGACATAAAGAGATTAGTATCGAACTGGATACAGGTGGCGCAAAACAGGACCGTTTGGACGGACATGCGAGAGGCCTACGTTCAGCAGTGGACATCAGGGGCTATGTGATGATGATGATGATGATACACGGTAAATAGGGAGATCTAGGAAGTTGGGGGAAATCTATTGGGAAGTCCAAGGAAATCCAGGAGAAGCCTGAGGAAGTTCACTAGAAATGCATGGAAAGTACGGGAAGTTCAGGGAAATTGAGGGAAATCCAACAGGACTTCCCTTTTAAGGGGAAATTTTGTACGTTTTTTAACCTGCAAATCGCCCCTCGGCTTGAACTCAACCTTTGCTATATTATTTCCAGTGGCGTGTATGTTATTTCTCAAGATAAGCCTTCTGTGTAAACACCTGAATAATGTGGTGTAATCAGAGTAACGAACCTCACTCCAAATTATTAAATCATATACACTTTGATCATTTCTCTTTAAAAACTTATTCAACTTAAAATCTTAATATTTTGTATTTGCGTATTGTTCTATATTGATAAAGTTTTGCGCTCATGTTATGAACAGAACTTGTGCAGTGTAAACGTGTAGCGTATGTCGACATAGCGTTAAGACGTCACAAGAGTCTATAGTAGTTCAACGTATTCGGTGATATGTAGCTAATTTCGTTGTAAATAGTGTTACAATTTATTATCATAAAGTAAATTTTTTTATTTCCCGGCTTTGTTTTTTCAAACTTTAACGCTTTTTACTTTAATATTTTAACTTATCTACGTCCGAGTGGCTAGCATACTTATCGAGTAACCACAGGTACTCTTAAGATTTTGTATTATACTTTAACGAGGCTTTTATGGTAAATTTAGTTAGTTTTGGAAGGTTCTTGCACTGACCTTGCGGAAATTATAAATTTGGGGCAGGTGTATTTTGAGTTATATCTCACCATGTCGTGGATGTCGGTCTATGTGGCTGCCAGACCAGACTTTACAGTCGATTTTAAGGTGTAGGTCTGATAGTGGCCGTCTAGTGCAAGGCCCTGTCAAATAGGGTTTGACTTTTACTCTCTCTTTTAATGTTAACTTTGGAATTTAAACTTTCAAACTTTGTTAATACATTTCAATAACTTATATTTTAACTTAGCCAAGGGCTAACACGACTTTTAAGAATAAATATTTGTATTGGCCACTGCTAAAATTTGACTTTTATTCAAATACAGTGACTTTGAGGGACTTAAGTGAATGAGAGCTTATAAGAAGCTATTGTAAACCGATTGTGATATAATTGTTTCTTTCTCCTAGTTTGTTTTTCTCTGAAGTCAAACACTAGAACATTTAAGGGCTTTTAACTAAAATAAAACTAAAGTGACGCCTTTAGAATTTGACTTTAACTCACTTATATAAGAGTGCTAAACCTCTCAATCTAGAAGTAAAATAGCAAACCTACCTTGAGTTGAGCTAGCTAAGGGGTGAGTTTTTAGGCAGAACAACATAGGTCATTTTTAGGGACTGTTGTCTGAAGTACATACTCCAGGGCGTAGGGTTTGGAAAGTAAGAGTGGATAGGATGCCTTATCGCAGTATATTTTGGGTTATCCTAAAGTGAATACTGGCACCCAACAATTATTATGGTGAAAGTATAATACCGCCGATTAATAAGTAAGGTTACACTGGCGCCTATTTTGAAAATATTACGATAATTATTTAAAATAGCTTGATGCCGTGACTAGTAGCTATTGTTTTGCTTCATAAATTTTACCAGCTCTTTAGATGATAAACATTTTCTTGGAATTTATAGTTTATGTACGATTTCATTATTATGATTTCTATCTGTAAATAAATTTCTGTATTGCTAGGATCATGTTGAAAAATTTAATTTAGTTATCCATAGAATCAGTATGCACGGCATATTATAATTGCATGTAACATTGTAAGGAATTATTGTGAAAGCAGTGCGAACCCCAAAAGGACAACGTTAACTTTAATGAGAAAAATTTGCTGTGGTTTTTAAACTTTTTCAGACATTTCTAATCGCCTTGTTTTGATCGTTCATAAACAGATGTGTTTTATAATAAAAAATTACTGCTTCACTATGTTTGTCAAGAATTCTTAAAATGGGGAGGTCTGCATACGTAGGATTGTCTAAAATTCAACTTTAGGTACTGTTACTTATATTATGGAATAGGAGTTACTAAAAGTAAAATAACATAAAAAATGCATCATGTAAGTTTTAAAAAAATATAAAAAGGATTATAAAATATACGTTTTAAACGGGATTTATTTAGAAAACTTGAGGCGTGCTCTAAAATGGTGCCTGATTATTTTTTGGACTAGTTCTACTTTAAACAAATAGGTTCGGATAATTAATATAAGGCGACAAGCGTATTTTGATACTTGCACTGTAAGAACTATGTGGTTTGAAAGTAATGGAAAGAAATATTTCGAAGAATTAGAAAATTTGGATAAGATAGTGAAAAATATGCAGGTGCTTATGAGATGTACGTGAACTACAAAAGAGTTTTTTAAAAGCCATATCTAGAACTACCACATTTATTTTTACAATTTTTTAATTTAAATGAGATGACGAACCTATACTTCTTTAACAGTTTTCAAGAAAATGACGTTTTAAAATTGTTGCATAAAGAAAATATAGAAAAGATACACATAAATAATGAGAGTACTGCTCGATGTAGCAATTTAATTAGGTTTAAAGGAACTAGTATACTATATATACTCCTCTAGAGTGGAATTAGTAGACAGAGTGTTTTACTTTTTTTTTAATCTGTCATGGGATTCCACCAAATAACGGCAGATATTTTGCAAGAATTTTCCTTATGCTCTCTTTACCAATTCCTATTTGATCAGCAATATGTGTCATTTAAGTTGACAGAACGACTTAACACAGGTCGATGTGTTTATTTCTACCTCTTCATTAACAATAAAAGCTTCGTCTTGATTATTATTTGCGCTCTCACGTTTCAAATACCTAATTTTTTATTCAGGTTAGTTTAAACTTGAGTACTTACGTTGAACACAATAATTCTCCAGCCTATCATTTTTTTTTGCTTCTCGATAATTTAAAATTATATCAAATTTGATACTTCCGCCTAAAATAAGGCATTTTTTTACTAATAGCAATTATTATAATGTTACAGAAAGTTGAAGAAACTAAAATTAGCGGTTATTGCGTAAAAACACAAACAAATATGACAAGTTTCTTGAATAATTATTCATAGCCAACTTAAACTAAATAATATTGGTAATTGGCATAACCATGAAGCAGCAAAAGGCAAATAATGATCTAGCCGTCTAGCGGTCTAGACAAAATGGAAAAGTTGAAAAATCAGAATGCAGCTATATTTTTAATTGACCTAATCCCCACAACTATTATTGACAACAATATGGCGGGCTCTACATTATAGTTATATGTCTTACACCTCTAGACCACTGTGCGCTGAGGTCGCGGGCCACTGTGCCGCCCAATGTCAAGATCATTTGAGGCGTCCCATATCAAAACTCGCATTATCCCTTTTAGTTTATTTTCAGAAAATCAGGATTTTTTTTTTTTTTTTTATTTTACTTTTTTACGGTTCGTCGGCGTATCTGAGGCCATCTAGAACCGGTCATCGACCGTACGGTTTTTAATCGTGCGGTCTACCGACTGGGGAGTGTGAAACGGCACCTTCATCCTACGAGATATCCGATCTCATCCGGCCTGTCCGGCGTGAATAGGATGGTTTTGATGTCGATTCATTTTACACTCTTCCCTAAGACAACAGCACGCGGTGTTTCCCAAGCGGTCACCCATCCAAGTACTAGCCGCGCTCGACACCGCTTAACTTCGGTGATCTGACGGGAACCGGTGCTTTAGGTGTCGCTAGGCCCTTGCCCAGAAAATCAGGAGAAACCGTATATATTCTTATTACAGGCGATATGTTTACCGTTATTTCTATATATTATATTTATAAGGCACTGAAGAACATTTGTGTTATGGTACTTTTAATCGTCTTCGGCGAGTTTTGCACTGTCTCTGTGGAAAAGGCGAGTTTTGCAACACACAAAAAGTTTTACATGTAACCTTATGACTAAGGCTATGGGCAAGAAATTGCGATTTTTTATTGTAAAATAAACAAGGTAGAAACAAGACTTACAACTAAACTCTAAGTTCTTTACCTTTACCGTTATATTATTGGCAGAAACCTTCGGGATCGTCAGCACCACCATTTCCAACTATCTCTTCATCATCTACCTCAGTATTCAAAAGGTTTTTGTAAAACGATGGCTTCTTCCAGTTGACTTGCTCTACACCGAAATGTTCTGCTAAAAGCTTCTTTACATCAATTATCTTTCTGGCTTCACCAGTATTTCTTTTTGTATAACCGTAAGGCAATTGGTTCTTTCTTCTTTTTAAAATCTGTTTTGAATACTAAGACAATACGAATATGGACATAGAATCGCGTGGCAAAAGTAATCAGGTAATACCAAGTCCATACCAAGGTCTGTTTTGAAATGACGATGTAGCTGGATAAGACGAGTTTTGATTTTAATGTCGATAATTGCCATATAATTTGTGAAGGTTATGGCGAGTTCTATTCCGTTTTGCTATACAGGGCGCATAGGTATTAGGACGAAGAATAAAATAATACATCAAACACAATTTTTACAAAAAGTTGATAAGGCGAGTTTTGATATGGAACGCCTCATTTAAACAATAGTCATCACTTTCGGTGTATAAATACCCAAACATTGAGTGGACACGGCACCTTCATCTTTCTGACTTGGTCACCTGCCTTACCTTCAGGAGCGCTAGAGGTCATTTGGACACCTGGGTCTATACCTAACAGAGTTCCTCGCTGTATCACATTTCGACCATCAGCTCACGGCAGGTCACCCCTCTTAAGGTCTCTTGAAGCGTGCTTTTCTCAGGGCTACATAGTAAAGTTATAATCACCGAACGCTAAAATATAAGGGCATTTTGTATTTGAAACGAGTTTTAAATATTTTCAACCTCCAAGGCCCTTCTAGGACAAAACCGTACTAAGCCGTGACATTTTTTTTGAACCTGGGATAGTGTGAACAAGAATTATTCAGAAAAGTCAGATAAATTAGAATTTAGAGTTCAAAGTAGATGCTGGCCACCTGGCTTACCCGAAGTAATTAGCGACTGAATCTTGTAGCATTTTCGGTTATACCGGAAATAATAATGGTCATGATACAAGCGTGCAATGCCCCTGAAAAGAAGTAAGAATAACATAGTAAATTTCTCGCATACCCGTGTGTTTTATCCTAAAACAGGAGAGGTTGCGGATCTTTCGACATTTCTAAACGTCTTTCTTAAAACTGTTTAATGATATGTATATCATGTCATCATGATATTGTCATGAAAAGAGGCTTTTTCCAAAATTATTATTTCATTTTACATTTAAATCATTAATTCACGTTTCTCAGCCTGGTGACCTACAAATTTAGTAGTTTACTATTTATTATTTCACTATTTACTATTTGAAGCACAACGCCGAGTTTATTATTTATTGATGTTATACAAACAGTTATAATAATAAAATAATTCATGATTGTTAGACAAACCATAATGGATATAAATAGCATCCTCGGTGATACGGAAGCCAGCTATTAAGAAGCTCTCAAAGAGCTAGCTGTCGAAAGGCTCTCAAAAAGAGCGTTCAAGAAGCGATCACACAGCCATCAGCTGATAGTAGCTCGGTAGCTCCGCGATTCAGCCAAGCCATTTCATCCCCCGACCCCGAGGGCACGTTGACTGAATAATCCAAGCCATTTCATCCCCCGACCCCGAGGGCACGTTGACCGAATAATGTAAGTTAGAGGATAAAATTAAGGGTTAAGTGTTATTGTAATTGTGGTAAGAATAAAGAGCTTTGTTTTTTAGACCTGTGTCCTTTTATCCGTGTCACACTTTTAGAACCCCCTTTTTAACTAATATCAATTATAAACGTGACATTTGGTGGAGGCGCCTGGTTCGTTCTCGTTGGTAGGTTCTTCCTAACCTATCAAATAATTATTTTAGGCTGTTTTTAATTAATTTTTTTCTCTTTCAGCAATTAATTTCCCTGGAAGGACTGATATAAGTCCTATCTTGTGCCCGTTAACGCTGGCGAGATTAGGTTTATACAGACCTTTTTGCCACAAATAACCCTGCTTCATCATTTGTCCTAAAACCAAATTTACCAAACTCACCCCAATATCTCGACTTAAATGAATCTTTAAATCTTAACTGGACAATGACAATCCCACACCTTAATATAAGCACAAACAAAGTTCAAATTCAAGACGTTATAAATACTCTCCAAACTAACATTAAAAATTTTCTCCCACTTAACCAGCATCTTGCAAGTAACACACTTTTCCTAATATGGAACATGATTATATCAGTATTACTAGCAGTACTTTTCTTCAGAAATCAAAATGCCCTGGCTCTAATACCAGATTTAATTAATCCTGTTCGAGGGGAAAGTAACCTAATAGAACACGACATTTTTGTGGTAGTTCTATCAACGGCTTTTATACTATTTATTCTTTACTTTTTCTTTAAATATTTTTTTCTATGGCTGAAAAGAAAAGACCATCAAAATGGTAACACTAATGCCGTAATAAATCACGACAACGTAGGACATCAACTTATTTTAGACATACCGATAGACCTACAAATACCAGCAGGTACAACTCTGTCCTGCTCATTGTCAAAACTCCTAATCTTTTATATTGTCATAATAATCAACCTTTAGTATTAAGATATTACTATATAAACAATAAAGAATTGACGGCTACTATTCTGAATTAATAGGTATTGAACAAGACGCCTATATTCGCAAATCAGAATTAATTGAAAAAAATAAAAAACTGTGAGACTTAAATATTTTATTTATTTAAACAATATAATTTTTAAATCTATGTTTTGCTTTGATACTCCTTTAATAAATACATTCACTTCGTTGTCTTAGAAGTTGTAAATCAGAATGCCGAAGAAAGCCGTAATACCTAAATTAAAAATTTTTTTGTTTAGCCAATATAAGAGATAATATTATGATGATTCAGCCGCTATGCGAAAATTATTGAGTTGTAGTGAAAATGTATCACTAATATTGCAAAGTAGGGGGACATGGAAGATGACTACAATAGATGGTTGAATGTCCGCCTATGATATACCGGGT
Organism: Polydrusus tereticollis; assembly: GCA_963920685.1. NCBI lineage: Eukaryota > Metazoa > Arthropoda > Insecta > Coleoptera > Curculionidae > Polydrusus > Polydrusus tereticollis. The sequence continues at coordinate 91,935,597 of OY987333.1, forward strand.
GTTGCATCGTCGAGCGGGACATAGGAAATCCCATATAATTTTAAATGGGCTCAATTATTGGCTTCCCTAATTATTTTAGAGAAAAATTCTATTTAGGTTTATTAAAGAGCACTAAAACCCACATTCAAAAGAATAACTTTAGATATTTTTGATGAGCCCGTTTACGGGTTAACGCCGATTTCTTTTTAACTACTTCTCCTTTTTATGGCCCCGTATTTGCGGGCACCAGTCAAGGTAAAAGATGACTGTCAAATAAAGTTGTCATTTTGAAATGTGTGCTTTATTGTTATAAAAACTCGTACATCGAAAATATTAGCCATGAATTACACTTCTGAAGAAAAAATATTGATGATTAAATGGTATTATCAAGGAAATAGTTATCAAAATGTGTCAGACATGTTTGCTGTTCTGTATCCGAATAGACCGATACCTGCAAAATCTACAGTCGAAAGGACTATCAAGAAATTTGAGACAAAAGGCACTGTAATAAATAACTGCAGATGTGAAGAAAGGCAGGAACAAAGAAGAGATGCAAGAAATGATAGGGACTTGCAAGTTTTATTGTGCGTGGAAGAAAATGATGGGAAGATCAGCACAAGGAAACTTGAGGATGACATAGGATTAGATCACACCACAGCGTTACGAGCTTTGAAACGACATAAATATTGTTCATACAAATATGAAAAGCACCAAGAGCTAAGAGATAGGGACGAAATACGACGACAAAAGTTTTGTTTTGGTATGATGGAAAGAGCAAACATGGATAGGGAATTTTTAAAAAACATTTGTTTCACTGACGAATGCACATTTACCTTAAACAATGAACCCAATGTTCAAAATTATCGATATTGGAGCAAAGAAAACCAACACAGGTTTGTGGAAACAAGGACGCAATATCCACAAAAAGTTAATGTATGGGCTGGGATTTTCGGAGAAAATATTATCGGGCCATTATTTCTTACACGAAATTTAAATGCAGAATATTTTTTGGAACTACTTGAAGATCATATTTTACCTACTTTACATGATGCCGCCAGGGAAAATCAGGAAGTTTGGTATCAAATGGATGGCTGCCCGGCACATAGTACCCTGGCTGTCCGGGAATATTTAAACCGTGCTTTTAATGGAAATGTTATTGGCTTAAAGCATACAGTAAATTGGCCAGCCAGGTCTCCTGATTTATCGCCAAATGATTTCTTTCTCTGGGGCCATTTAAAAAACAGGATATACAAAGATAAAAAATACCCAAATCTAGACGAGCTAAAAAATGCTATTTCTGCCGAATGCAATAGAATTTCAGTTTACCAACTAGCGAATGTAAGAAGAGATTTTATGATCGCCTCGGTTACTGTCTAGCAGTCAATGGAGGAATATTTGAACATCTTCTTAAATCCTAAAGTTCTAACAATTTAATAGTACCTACCTATTAATTAGTAAGATATTGAAACATGTAAAATGTCATAATTAACCTTGTAATTGGATACTTTATTTTAGTTTTATTCAGATTAATTTGTACTCATAAATACACCTTTAATATTTTCGATGTACGAGTTTTTATAACAATAAAGCACACATTTCAAAATGACAACTTTATTTGACAGTCATCTTTTACCTTGACTGGTGCCCGCAAATACGGGGCCATAAAAAGGAGAAATAGTTAAAAAGAAATCGGCGATAACCTGTAAACGGGCTCATCAAAAATATCTAAAGTTATTCTTTTGAATGTGGGTTTTAGTGCTCTTTAATAAACCTAAATAGAATTTTTCTCTAAAATAATTAGGGAAGCCAATAATTGACCCTATTTAAAATTACATGGGATTTCCTATGTCCCGCTCGACGATGCAACACCCGGTATGTTTGTTATATGAAAAAATTATTAGAGAGGGGAACATGGAAGATGGTTTAGAAAATAAGCTGAATGTTCGCCTTTTTTGATGCGTTCCGGAAAATGAAGCTTGCAGGGTGCTGCACACATTTTCCATGATATATGTTGAAAATTGATGATGATATTTTTTTATGTGTTTCGGAAAATGAAGCTTGCAGGGTGCTGCACACATTTTCCATGAGATGTGTTGAAAATAAAACAGGGGAGCATGGAAGATGGTTCATTGTAAGAGCTGAATGTTCGACTTTTTTTTTTGTTTCCGGAAAATAGTGCTTGGAAGAGTACTGCTTAAATTATTGATTTGTAATCCAGCGCTCGGTGGGGCACATAGCCCAGAGAATAGCTGTTTAAACTAAATTTTCAGTAGGTACTTACACAACACATTTTCCATGATAATATATAGAGAATATAGTTTGTGTATAGAGTTGAATGTTAAAAATATTATAAAGACGGCTAAGAATTAACGTTTAACGGTGGCTTCTTCTCGTGTTTATTAAATAGAAGAAAAAATAAGAAGGAAATGTTAAAAACGTAGTGAATGGTATACAAAAATGGTCAAAAAACATTTTAAATAAAATATATTAAGCGGGTCAATTCTTCATTAATATCACAGCTCTTTGGTACTATATTTTTTTTTATATACACTTAAAATTTAAATATAATTTTATATTTTTTCTATGTTCTTTAACTACCTTTTTTTGTTTTAACGTTAACGTGTCCACATGCCTTAAGCCCAGAGCCACACACCCCACTGGGAAGATCCCAAGAGCCCACATCCACCATCCACCACGTCTCCGGGGCAATCATGGCATAAGGGAAAGTCCCGTCAGAGAACAGCAGTGCCAGCAAGAGCGAATCCTCAATCACCGTGACCAAGAAATTTTCAACAACGCAAGTTGTGAATTTCATAGCTACGAAGCCACTAGGTCCGGTGGCCAAACCTTCAGGGGAAGGGAGAGAGATTCCAGCTTCTGTGCCACAAGGCATGAAAATTCAATATCAGTTATAGCATTTTGGACGGCCGTCGTGATTTCTTGTGTTTGGTACATACGTGCTATTATATAGCTGTTGTCGCTGGGGTGCGTTATACCTCTGGGATGTATTTGGTCGGTTGTCGTATCTGGGGTTTGTTGCCCTATAAGAGTTCTGATCATTAAACCCTTGTCTGTTTTGGTTGTACCTGTTTCCATTTTGTTGGTAATTGCTTCTATATCTCGAGAATCCTGTTGTTTGTCTGTTATTATTGTCACGGAAAGGCCGTGTCTGAGTAGTGTGAGTTCTCTCTTGGGTGTTTTTGGATACAGCGTCGATGTCTTCCAGTTTGTTTATTATTGTCTTAAATTTTACCCAGTCCATATTATCATCTACGAATAGACGATAATGAGTGTATAGATCCTCTTTTATTCCTGTTTCGAAGAACTTTTGAAATTCTTGTACTGCGCAGCTCGGATCGTATTCTCCAAATGTGTTCAGTACGTCGAAGTAGTATGATCGGACTGATTCGTTGGGCTGCTGCTTCCTTGAGTATAGTGTTTTTTCTAGGGATCGCCTAGTTTTACTTTCCCCGAATTCTTTAAGAAAATCTTCTTTAATATCTGTCCATGTTTTTGTGGCATTGTCTTGGTTATCTTTATATCGTGATATCCAAAGGTGAGCAGCACCCTCTAAGAACGACTCCAAGTATGCCATTTTTAGTGCATCGGTCCATCCATTAGCAGCACTTGTTCTTTCGTATTGTTTAAGGAACGCAGATGCATTAGCCGTGCATGGGTTAAATGTAGAAGGACGCAAAAAGTTTGGGACCAGGAGATTTTTGGGTAGCCAGACTTTGCGCAAGCGTCGTATCTGCCATGTTTGCTTCTTGTGGTGGTATAATGTCAAAAACTTCTTCCTCTAAGTTTACTTCAGATGTGTCACTATTCGAACTGTGATCAGTCGCTTGATCCTCTGCGTCGGTTTCGTTGTCTTCACCTACGATAGATGTTTGATTATTTGGCACTACAGTGGTGTTAATAGTATCACTTTCTCTACCAGAACCTCTTGGGGTGGCTAATGGTTTTGATGGTGGCGAAGGTGTTCGCACTACCCTGGGTGATCTGGCAAATGGGTCTGCACAAATTTCCGTACTACGATGTTCGGAAAAAAGAGCCACACACCCCACTGGGAAGAACCCAAGAGCACACAATCATGGCATGAGGGAAGGTCCCGTCAGAGAACAGCAGTGCCAGCAAGAGCGGATCCTCAATCACCGTGACCAAGAAATTCTCAACAACGCAAGTTGTGAATTTCATAGCTACGAAGCCAATAGGTCCGGTGGCCAAACCTTCAGGGGAAGGGAGAGAGATTCCAGCTTCTGTGCCACAAGGCAAACCTGAACGAATCTGAATTTGCCTTCAATTGCCCAGCCAAAACAACGGACCGGATATGGATGGAATACAAGTGCAGTGTAGGGTGTGTGCATGCGCGCGGTTTATAGCATGTTGGAACTTCTGTGAACTATAAATGACTCATTTGCAAAGCGTAACAAATTAGAATTATCTTTATTACTTATAATTTGTATAAATAGTTAGTAAGATTATTTTAAAGCTAGGGGCTAGCTTTCAGTAGCGCGGGGGATGTCATGAAAAGAGGCCTTTTCCAAAATTATTATTTCATTTTACATTTAAATCATTAATTCACGTTTCTCAGCCTGGTGACCTACAAATTTAGTAGTTTACTATTTATTATTTCACTATTTACTATTTGAAGTACAACGCCGAGTTTGTTATTTATTGATGTTATACAAACAGTTATAATAATAAAATAATACATGATTGTTAGACAAACCATAATGGATATAAATAGCATCCTCGGTGATACGGAAGCCAGCTATCGAGAAGCTCTCAAAGAGCTGTCGAAAGGCTCTCAAAAAGAGCGTTCAAGAAGCGATCACACAGCCATCAGCTGATAGTAGCTCGGTATCTCCGCGATTCAGCCAAGCCCTTTCATCCCCCGACCCCGAGGGCACGTTGACTGAATAATCCAAGCCATTTCATCCCCCGACCCCGAGGGCACGTTGACCGAATAATGTAAGTTAGAGGATAAAAGTAAGAGTTAAGTGTTATTGTAATTGTGGTAAGAATAAAGAGCTTTGTTTTTTAGACCTGTGTCCTTTTATCCGTGTCACACTTTTAGAACCCCCTTTTTAACTAATATCAATTATAAACGTGACAATATATCAAAATTTTAAGAAATAGACATGGTATTCCATTTAAAGTAACAAAAGTACCTAGAGTGTATTTCGGGTGAACCAAAAACGACAGTCATATATTTGAGTACCAACTTGACTTGCTGGAAGTTCAAATCGACATATTATTTTTTAACAGAATGGCGATCTGGCCCCGAATTTTCTAATATATCCTTTTTTTTCTCTTTTATATGTAAATTTGTTTATTTTCTTCGGGTTTTTAAAGTGTGAGTTCAATGACTGTATTTATTATACTACTCTGCAGAATATTTGTCAAAAATACTGAGTATTTATCAAGAAATTCAAAATTTTATTTTGTTAAAAATACAGAAATTAAAAATAAATTGTTTATTGTGTTTGTAGACATAATATTTTTTGGGTTTTTAATTTCACTTATTTCTAAGATCTCGTTTAACAATGTTGTCCTTCTTTTGTAAACAAAACAAAATATTATGTAAAATTGTGAAAAATTGACTTAAATTCACTAAAATTCTATTATACAGAGTGATTCAAAAAACATGTGCCATCGCTCGTGATAATATTTAAGCTGAGCAAAAAATATGTACGCCACTGATAACACAGTTATGTAGGTGAAACGAATAATTTAAGTGATTTGGAGGATGATTGATGATCCACCTTTGTACCATTATTTTTTTTATTCTTAATATTGAAACCCAAAAACTAAAAAATTAGAGTCTTTAATTAAGGACTACGTGTAATTTTAGGTATATTTTTGCCTTGCCTACTTTTATAAAAATATGGAATAATAAAATAGGATAACCGAAGCATATATAAAAAAGTAACAATAAAATTACATGACTATTCCAATACAATTTAGGTATATATTGTAATCCTAGATTTTAAAAATAAAATAAATAAATTTGTGTTTATTTTTGAAATTTACATTGTTTTTTATAAAAAAAAAAGTGTAATTCCCTCACTCGGATATTTTGGTTTGCAAGCTAGCAACAGTGCCAATAACTGACGTCACTTAGAGGGTATGACCCGAGAAGAGCATTTGGTTGGCTCTTCTCGGGTATGACGTGCACGGAAATAATTTTGCATACATGTGAAATATAAATATTTGTGTATGAGTATAGAAATATCATTTTTTAAATTTTGTTGAGGTAAGCCTAAAGAAATTAATATCCTTTTTTCTATGTATATCTGTATTAGATTCCAAGCCTAAAGAAAGATGTCATGACAACACAACAGTAGGTATAACTATTATTATTATTATTTACATGCTCTAATAAACGATCTATTTTATGTATCGTTTTATTATTAACAAATATCGGTTAGTTTAAAGAAAAATAAAGGTGAGATAGACAACCCGCATTCCTCCTATCTTAAACTTGCCAACGTTGCAGAGCCTGTTCTGCTATTAGACGCTCATGACTCGAGGGACTTAATACTCGATAGTGGAAGGAAAATACAGCGCGAGTAAGAAATGGTGCTACAACAAGCATATTATTTCTCTTTATTAACTTAGAACGGCCGGTGCATAACGTTGCATTTTCTCCCGGGGTGATTGTAATAACCATTTGCCAATGCTGTATATTTCCGTATTGCAATTTTATTTAGTGGTAAAGTAAAGATAAAGTTTACTTCGCTAGTCGAAAAAATGTTTGTCTTCCATAAAATTAAAATATAAAAGGCATTTAAATTTCTATCCTTTCCATTTCCATCTTCAAATATAAACCTGGGCACTGGCCTACTAATTAATCATCTGAAAAGGAATCCCTATTTTTAGCCTGGAAATTTTTATTGATGAAATGCTAGGGCTTATTGTACGGTTTCTCCATAATACTCTTGCGTGTGTACGTAATTCCTATTAACTCATTGTGATCGGTTCCGTTTATGTTACTTGGTTAACTGTTATGTTATTGTTGTTTAATATTAATTACTTTTTGATAGGCGTTTCTAATTAACAACTCTTGTAATGTGCTTCTTTTACTAAATATGATTTTGGTTTACAAGCTTTAATACAGCCGCTTCTATTCTAAAGAGTGACTTCATTCCAACTAAAACTTCGAGTAATTTCCTAATAAAAACGAATCACTTTTTTAAAAAGAGACACAATATAGAAAGAGTTTCTTGAAATTCGTTACTTATTTAGAATTATTTAAAACAGATATAACGAACATCTCAATGATATACCATAGTACGTCGCTTCAGTCTGTAGCTACGCGGTATCCGTAAGGGGGATAATATAATGTCATACGTCAAGCTCCCCCTGACAGGGACAATCCATAGACGTGCTATGAATATTTTAAATTTAATTTAAATATACCAAAAATTCCATTTTTTCCTAATAAACAGTAGTAAGTACGAACCTACTACTAAAAATTAAAAAATAAATGAAATAGAGTTATGAGACAAAAAAGCAATAAAACAGTTTATATCTGAAAAGACTCTCAAATTTTTAACATTACAAAGTAGGTATAATAACTTTCTAATTTCCGACTTATTGTCTTTGTAAGATGTACTCAATCCATGCTTTTGTATTTAACAATACCACGCTTGGGTGAAGTGAAACCTGCAGCCAGTAACTCTAATACCATTCCATACTTGAACTGCGTTATAAATTGAAATTTTAAAATTAAATACAATTTTTCTTTACGGAAGTACTAAATTGATTTTGTTACGTGATTCTAATATTTTAGGCAAGCGTAACTTATAAGTTTTTTCACGCTTATCTTTTAATAAACAGAAAACTAAAGAAATATTATAGAGTCCGTTAAAAAATCCGTGTGCCTATGCTAGAGAATTGTTTAAAAAATTTTGTACAGTAAGAAAAGTTTCATCAATAAAAATAATTTCTGATTCGCAGAAATAATAATCCAAGGTAGAATTGCACAAAAATATCACTAAGTTGATCGTTTCCTCGTTAACTAATAAAAGTTTTAAGCTCTATTTGTTTTTGGACTGATTGTATCCAGAGCTGTGTACTTCCATAATTGAGTTTGCTGGTTGTATTTTTCTCAAAGCATAGTAGATATTTTCCCTCACATAGTCCAAGTCTCTTATGGTGAAACCATCCATATGGTTTTCTTCTGTCAATGTATTTCTCATTATTTTTGCTAGCTTTTCTGTTAGTTAGCTCTCTGCTTTTCTTTTGCCTGTTGTAGTCAATATTTCCCTTACAAGACGTTTTGTGACTTCGGTTCGTGTGAATGGTTTTGATTTCAATACCTTAAAACTTGATCAAATCAATTCCCGATGGTTTTCAAATAGGTGTTACACCCATCTTTAATAGATCTCCACATCGTTTCTCCCAAAGATTATTTCCGATTATCTTCTTATTATAAACGATGGTAATAAAAGTTCATCTTCCGAATCGGACTAAGATTAAGCCACAACGACAAAGTATTATTTGATTTTTGAAAATGCTTTGTTTGTTGAAACAGTCTATATTATATCTTGTTTTTATAATTATATTATGTAAAATAGTACTACCCATTGGTATTTATTAGTTAACACGATTTTTTAAATGTTTTCATAGGTTATAAATTATAAATACCTACGAATACAATATAACACAATTTTAGGAGAATAGGCATGTTTAAGATTTTTAATTTAAGAACGTCCCCAATACACGGTCCTTGCTAAGGAATTTTTCCAATAACAATGGTAAATCCTTAAATATAACAATGTCTTGCAATAAACTCGGGGTGAACCTATCTAAGGAATGCTCATTACTTGGATCCTTTAATGTAAAACACAATATATTTTAAGGGATGTTGTTAAAATTGTTCTCGATACCCCGGTATGCGTTTTGTATATTTAATGAGCATTTACTACTTCGCGCCATTTAAAAATACACTATAGTAAATAGGTAACTCAATTTATGTTTAAATATTGCCGGTTAATTTAAATTAGTTAGGTGTAAAACAGATTAAATGAAATTAAAATACCCGTTACTTTTTAAGTTAGTCATTCTTAAGTTTACAATACAGTATGAAATAAAATATTTGATTTCATACTGTATTGTAAAACACACCTTTACATATTTGAATTTAGTCCAGAAAATAAGGTTTTACAGCAATAGGTCCGGTAAAAATTTTTTGCAGGATAACTTACTTATATAAGGCTGCTAAACCTGTCAATCTAGAAGCAAAAGAGCGAACCCACCCTAAGTTGAGCTACCTAAGGGGTGAGTGTTCAGGCAGCACTGCATAGGTAATTTTAAGGGACTGTTGTCTGAGGTACATCCTCAAAGGTGTGGCTACCAGAGTATGCGTGGATAGGTTGCCTTGCCGCAGTATATTTTAGGTTACTCTAAGGTGAGTGCTGGCACCCAAGTATTATTTTTATAAAACCTTACACTAGGCGAACCAAATATAACAAGATCCATCTCAACTGCACATTCCCCAAAATGCAATGCCATACCTAAGACGAGGCTCAACGAGGGCGTAGTAAACTGCTTTAGCTATTGCTACACACAGTTCCCTAATAACGGTTCTTACTGCATAACAGCCGGAATCAATTTTCCAGCTTAATGCAGCTATATGGCGGGTACCAAATTTTAGATCGCTCTGGATATAGTTGTGTAAAAGTTTATAACTACTATACTATTTGACACATCCATTAAGTTTGTTACGCTTTTTTTTCTGACCAAATATACTAGTTCCAGATGCTGAGCATGAAGTGATATTCTAGCAATATATTTTGAATGCTTTTGAAATGCAGTAATTTCTGTTAGAGTCTATAAAATAAGGTATTCTAAAAGAGGTAGTTAGTAAATACTTATGCTTTTGTTAGACTTGCCGCCAAATTACGAGGAACTAGAAGTATTCACTATCCTTATACAGGGTAGGCCAACAAGGGCGCGTCGGTCAATAGTTGCTAAACCGTTGAACCTATGGGAAAATTATCTTTATATAACTTATAGCGTTTCGCCTCTGCTATAACTTAAAATTATTTTTAAGAATACAGGGTGTCTCAAAAAAAAGTAATATCAAAAACTATATTTTTGTTAAATGGAATATCCTACCTTTTTATGTGGCATATAAAGCCTCTATCGGTTGTGTATTTAACTTTTAATTTGTATGTAGATCGAATGTAGCGTTGCCAAGTTATGAATTAAAGGAAGAAAAATCAGTCAAAAACATAATTTTTTTAAACTGTTATATCTCCGCCACTGCATCTTAATTTCCCTGACAAAGTAACATGTAATCTAATGCTGGCCTAGTTTATCCTAGACCGTCCTCACTTTTCGATTTAATTATACAGGGTGTCCAGAATACTTGTTCAAACATCTCTATTTTCAATTCGATTTTAATTGAATTTCTTAAATACAACACCCTGTATATTATTTTGCCGTCGAAAAGCCTAAAGTGTCCCCTTTCAGAAAATATTATGTTTGCCGTATGTATCTCGCTATCATTTTGAGATATTAAGGTTTTTCCGTAACTTTACAAACAAAATTTAAAAAATCGTAGGCGGCATGGCCCAAGAAATCGAAACAATTGCTATTCGTTGGTATGCGTCGCTGTCGGTAATTTTACTTTTGTAATCCTGTGACATTTGGTGCCATTTTGTGCATAGTATCTTCCTTCATGTTTAAAGAATTGTCTTCTGGCATCCCGAGTGTACTGCGAGAGGTTTCCTGATAGAACGCATCCAGATGCAAGATCATTTCAAAGACTGATGGATAGATTTGATAGAACTGGGACAGTTAAGTACGAAAAGCATGAAAGAATAAAGCCAGTGGTAAACGAAGAAAATGAACTCAACTGTTATTTATCTGTTTATGAAGATCCACATAGAAGTACAGTATACATAAGTGATTTGTTGGTCTTAGGTCAAACTGCTGTGAAGAGAATGTTGCGTAAGAATAAGTTCCATCCATATCGTGTGCAACTGCATCCAGCACTTGATGGACAAGATTTTGAGAATAGAATAAATTTCTGTAATTGGGGTCTTGCTCGAATTCGAGAGGATGTACGATTTTTTAATATTGTATTGTTTACCGATGAGGCGACATTCCACAATAATGGTCATGTGAACAGACATAATTTGCACTTCTACGCCGATAAAAATCCACATTTTCTAAGGTCTATTGACCAGCAACATAGGTGGAGCTTAAACGTCTGGGGAGGCATAATTGGAAACCACGTAATAGGACCTCATTTTTTTGATAGACACCTCAATGGGAATATTTTTCAAAATTTTTTAAATGAAGATCTTGATAATCTATTAGAAAATATACCACTAGGACTATTAAGAAGAATGTAGTTCCAGTTAGATGGGGCGCCTGCTCATTTTAATATTTGAGTTCGAAATACTCTAGATGAAAAATTTCCTGGCCGTTGGATCGGAAGACGCGGACCTGTTCTGTGGCCTTCAAGGTCACCAGATATGACAAAACTTGATTTCTTCTTATGGGAATACGTTAAAGATCTGGTCCACGGAACACCTCCAACTACAGCGGCAAACATGCGGGAAAGAATAAGAGGAGCATTTAATTCAGTTACTCCCTTAATATTGCAAAATGTAAATAGATCTTTAACAGACGGGTTAAATATATGTTTACAGCAAAATGGTAGAGTGTTTGAATATCTAATAAATTAATTCATTTAAAATAATTATGTTTATGTTAATTATTTATTTATGTTGCGTTTATTGATATTTTGTACCTAGAAAATATATTAAATATAATATTATATTGTTATAAATATTTTTATGCCAATGACTAACAATTGTTTCGATTCCTTGAGCCATGCCGCCTACAATTTTTAAAATTTTCTTTGTAAAGTTGCGGAAAAACCTTAATATCTCAAAATGATAGCGAGATACATACGGAAAACATAATATTTTCTGAAAGGGGACACTTTAAGGCTTTTCGACGGCAAAATAATATACAGGGTGTTGTATTTAAGAAATTCAATTAAAATCGAATTGAAAATAGAGATGTTTGAACAAGTATCCTGGACACCCTGTATAATTAAATCGAAAAGTGAGGACGATCTAGGATAAACTAGGCCAGCATTAGATTACATGTAACTTTGTGAGGGAAATTAGGAAGCAGTGGCGGAGATATAACAGTTTAAAAAAAGTATGTTTTTGACTGATTTTTCTTTCCTTAATTCATAACTTGGCAACGCTGCATTCGATCTACATGCAAATTAAAAGTTGAGTACACAACCGATAAAGGCTTTATATGCCACATAAAAAGGTAGAGTATTCCATTTAACAAAAATATAGTTTTTAGTGTTACTCTTTTTTGAGACACCCTGTATACTTGAAAATAATTTAAGGTTATACCAGAGTCGAGACGTTATAAGTTTTATTAAGAACATTTTCTCATAAATTCAACAGTTTAGCATCTAGTGACCGACGCGCCCTTGTTGGCCCACCCTGTATAAAGAGAAGACGTAGCCGGGGCCGAACAAAAAAAAATTGTCATATTAGTCCCCATATAGGAACATAACACATTTCGTTGGATTTGGGTTACCACTGTAAACTGCAGTTTAAAATGTTAATAAAGATTTGAGGTTAGTTCGAATTTTATAATTTCATTCAGTATTGGTTTCCGGGCTTGATGGCCGTGGTCTGTTCATATTTCTTACTGACGTTTCGTCTATATCTGCGATAGACATTCTCAAAGTTTCCGATGTGGTAGTGGACGAAGTGTTCTTAACGTTGGCTTGTCGGCTACTATACTACTACATAGTAGCCGACAAGCCACTAAGTATTCGAAATACTTACATTTCCATGTTTCTGAGAAATTCAGCAACTGTATATTAATATCTCCATTCTTGCAGTGGAATTGATATAATCAAACATAACAAGGTCGGCCTACCTCCATTATTTATTTGAAATTTAATTCAATTGTACTCAACATGTTTCCGTCCTTCACATGTCCATCATCAGGTGATAGAATGATCGATCAGAGGCGCTCTGTTCAGTAGTCAATTGGTGTTCGTAAAGAGAGAAATCCATCATATTGAGTATTAGGACAAATGGTTCCATGGACTCAATAATTATAACATCATCTTAGAGTGGGACGAGTAGCTTAAAGAAAAGGAGAATTTGATAAATAGTTTTGTTTAGAGGATTGTTGAAGTTGGGTAGTGAAAACTTAAAGTAAAAAATTTAGGCGAAAATTGAAGTTAGCAAGTTTGGAGAGAAGTAGGACATGGCTTATAAGCTAGTAGAAATGAACAATGAATGACCAGGAATGGGTCTGCAGAATTACTTACAAAAAATTGGGACATTTACGAATACTTACATGACTCACACATTTTGGGGAGAGGTTGTGTCTTAATGTCTTTCATAATGGTAAAAAGGTAGAAAGTACTACTAATAATAGCCTTTAAGGCTCCCCAAATGTCAAAGTGATGTGAGTGTTTGTTAACTTTCCCATTTTTTGTAGGTAATTCTGCAGATCTGTCCTCTTGTCATTTGTTAATCGTTTCCACTAGCTTGTAAGCACGATTTTCTACTTTTCTCTAGACTTACTAACTTCAGTTTTAATTTGAATTTTTCACTGCTCAACTTTACGCAGTAAAAAATTGAGTGTTAAATTTAATGGTGGTACATATTATAGGACCACACTCAATAGGGTATAATAACCAATCAGTATATCTTGTAAAAAAGACATTTTTGAATATTTTTTTTTTACTTTTTGATGAGTGTTAATTCAGATTGTAAAAATCTTTTAGGGTGTAAAAAAAATAATGAGAGGAGATCGCTTGGAAAAGGTTTGTTAAATAAAAATATTGAGTATTATTTATCGTTTATTTATTAATACAATGATGGTTACAACAGAACTGGAAAACCCTGTGATTTTTTTTACACTTATTATTATAACTAGTTGAACAAAATGACGCACCTATTATATAGTTTAACAATTTAGTAAATTAAACATATATATATCTACGTTTAATGTACAGTTGAGTTCAGAAAGAAGTAGGACACGGATTCTTATCCTATGTAAACCAGTCTTTTAAAAAACATCAAAAGTTTGACATGACACTGACATCCTTTTTAAATTATTTAAAAAAATATATTTTTTACAAGTAGTTATTGATTCAAAGCATAATGCCTAGGCTTGACAATGTTCAAAGGACTCAAATAATTGCGTTTTTAAATGACGGAATACCTATACGAGACGTTGCCGCTATAATGCACGTAGCAAAAAAAACGGTAGAAAATATTAAGTACAGATGGGAAGCGGATGAAACTTTGGATAAGAAAAAGCCTCCTGGAAGACCAAGAAATACAACGCAAGAACAAGACAATGGTCTTGTGCAATACTTGGAGGAAAATCCCTTTCAAATAATGCGAGCTGCTATTCAGCAAACTAATTTTCCTGGTTCGAGACCGACAGGTTGTCGTAGGGTAAAAGAATCCCATTTAAAAAATTATGTTGCCGCCAAAAAAATTAAATTAGGGGAAGAACACAAACAGGCACGAATTATTTTTGCCTTAAATAATATATTGCGGCCAGACTGGAATAGAGTAGTCTTTACTGACGAAAAAGTTTTTCAGTCTATGGTCAACAGACATATCAGGGTATACAGACCTCGCAATAAAAGATATACTGAAAATTTTATCAGTAATTCCGAAAGATCAGGGAGATTTTCGGTAAATGTATGGGCATGGGTGAGTTATTATGGACTTGGAGTGTGTTGGATTGTAAATGAAAGGTTTAATGCAGTCACTTATAAGAACATTTTGGAATATATTATGATGCCTAGTGTATCGCAACATTTCCCTAACCAGAGCTTTATTTTTCAACACGACAACTGCCCGGTTCACAGCGCGGGTATGGTCAAAGATTGGTTCCAGAGAAATAACGTGGAAACTTTGCCGTGGCCTTCAAAAAGTCCCGATATTAATATAATAGAAAACGTGTGGGGTCTAATGACACGAAAAATATATAAAGCAAATTTCAGACCAGCTAACAGAAATGAACTTGTTTCATTTATTGAAGAAACGTGGAACGAGTTAAGTGATGATCTTGATTTTGTGAGAGGTCTATACTTATCGATACCCAATAGACTGAATGAGCTTTTACAAAAAAATGGAGCGATTACTAAATATTAAATAGTTGTAATTGTCTTTTTTAATTAATTATTGTGTACAATAAAATGTTGGAATTAAGTTAACTTGTTATTTTTTAATGAAACGAAGAAAAAATGGAATAAAAATTATAAATATGACACATTTAAGTCTAGCCCAATAAATAAAAAGTTTAGTCTGTTATAATTTGAACACAGTCAATAGCTTGTCCTACTTTTTTATGAACTTTCGGGGATTATGGGTAGGTTTACAACACACAATCGATGTCCTACTTCTTTCTGAACTCAACTGTACCTCATTGTTAAGCTTAACAAAACGAATAACATAATAAATATATGTATAATGTATATTTAGAACACTAAACAACTAAATGAAAGTATGTTTTGGAACAATATAAAAGAATGGAAATGATCGTATATTTATTTAGAGGTTTATGATGTAAAATATGTAGGTAGGTACCTAAGTATTTATATAAAAAAGGAATACATTTATATTATAAGCTTATATCAGAATAGTTTAAAAGCTAATGGGAAAACTGTAACAATGTAAATACCTACTTAGTCTCTTAAAAATGGCGTACTTTTTAGTAAGGTTTCTATTAAATTTCGTTAATATGCTTACCCAATTTAACAAGATCCTCATAAGAGGCACTCTCATTTGGCACTTTACAGAACTTTGCTTTGTTTCTATATTTTAATTTAAATATAACATTATTCTATATCACGTTTAAAGAGCACAATCAGACTGACTTAAAAGTTGAATTTGCATGTAGCGTCGGCGTCATGTGTCAATTCCTCGAATTTCACACCACTTGTTGCCGCCTGTCTTTTCGGTAACACGGGTTTAGGTATTTTTACCCGGAGCCGTGTAAAAAAACGATTGAAGAATAAGTTTTACACTCAATATGTTAAAAGAACCTTCTAGGTGGCTGATTGTCGTTAAGACAGGTGGCAATTGCCATTAAGACAAGACTATAACCATCTAGCGGGGTTTATTTACACGCTAATATGGTGTTATTAATTGTCATTGTATTTGATTTTCCTGGTAGAGTGTGAAATGGAATAAATAACACCCATTCAACAAAATTACCTTTTTAGAGAGTTAAATTCATAGGCAAATTTAATACAATTTGGTCCCATGTGAGTGTAAAAATGTGGTAAATTATGTTGATCCTGGTGTTAACATTAACACTACTTTTTTTACCACTCCTGAAATGGTTATTACCAGGTGGATATTTTTTACTGTGTAATTCTTTAGGCAAAACTATTTATTAAATTTTCCTTTTCTTTATACTACTCGTCTCATCCCAAGTTGATTTTATTATTATTGACTTCACCGAACTATAGATATACTGTATATATTTATTCCTGGCATTAAAGTTTGACTTTATTCTTCTCTGTTGAAGTTAATGCACTGTTACCACGACTGAAAGCGGAATAAACAGTTTCATGGCAAATGTTTAGTTGACATTGCCCGCTTGATTCAATCCAGCCAGAGTGATACATAGTAACTTGACTGCTGCCCACCCATACGTGGATTAGCTCAATTATTCATCTCACCTACTACTGTTAAAAAATTCCGTTTTCTAAAAAATATTATCACTCAGACTCTGGAACAACCTTTCTCTGGACGTATTTCGTAACGAGTTAAACCTTCAAACATTAAAAACTGTACTAAATCCTTAAAATATACACTGCTCATAAAGCGCCTGGAAGATTTTCCCTTTTTAGAAAACTGGGCACAAAAGGTTAGCGTTTTTGTTTATTTTTCTGAGATCATTTCCTTTACTTCTCACTTAAGTAGTAACTTAATTTAATATGTAGACTGATTACGAAAACATTAGACAAAAATAAATTGACAGCTTAAATATGTTATTTGTAGGTACAAATTGAAGGGCTTTAATTGAATAAATGGATTGCGCAGAAAACTGAATACACCGAAACTGTTAATCTAGGCTCTTGTGAGTAATTGATGCAGATTAGTTTTACGGGATCCGCTTGATTAATTTTAACCGTTTTCACACCCTATTGTAAAACTTATTGCTCCTACAGATAAATGGGCAATATCTTGTGGAGTTGCTACAAGCCTCTTATTTGATTTATATAAAATGGTTTTATTGTAAGGTTAGTTCGAGTAAAGATATAAAATAATTGTTTTTTAATTAATAATGTCTAAATAAATTATAAACTTACATAATATATGCAGTGTGTTCCTTAATAATATGAGAAGATTTAAGGGTGTAAATTTACAATCTATATAAAAAATTATTCATAGTTTGCTTAATAAACTATTGTCCAAAAATTTTCCCTTACGTGAGAACGAAAAAGTTTTTGGGAGAACGATGGAAATTTATTAATATTTTCGAAACTACTTGAGATATTTCCGTGATATTTAATACGTAGCGACAGTTAATATGAAGGTGCATATTTTGTTATACTTAAAACGGGAGTCAGTATTATCCTGAAGGGATGGTGAGATAAAATGAGAATTTAGAGTATATATACCAACTTTACCCTTTTAATTTCCCAAACTAGCTCATCAGGGTGGGTTCACTGGATCTCATATCTGGTCCTGTCCAATACCATGATGCACTAAAAAGCATTACTACCATACTTACTTCTTACAGACCATGGAACATCAAGTTACAATCTATAAAGGGCGCCAGACAGTTTTTTCTATAAGCAAAACTGCCAAAAAGAATATAAAATATATAGCCAAAAACCACAAATAGGCAAATGAAACACAAGATAAGGTTGACTGGTTTATATTAATAAAAAAACTACCCTGTAATTGGGTGAAGCCCTTAAATAATAGGGTGTGATTTAGATGGTCATACGATTAATACGGCCAAGTACAAACTAGGAATTTTCAATTCCAAAGTAACAGAAAGGATCTATGAGCAATATTTCAAAAAGTGTTAATAAATTATTAAAGTAAATATTTCAAGAAGTGTTAATAAATTATTAAAGTAAATATTTCAAGAAGTGTTAATAAATTATTAAAGTAAATATTTCAACCTGGTATACTCAGCGCAGTGATGTCGACATTACCTTACAAAATGCTGGTACCTTACAGCATTATAACAGCATGATAATTAAGGAAAAAAACAGTAAATTGATATAAATAAAGGTAATGATTTAGAGGTTCATAAAATAAATTAAGGAGGTCTCAGCAGTCTAGGTTAAGCTTGCCTTCAGCCACAAGAAAGCTTACAAGGTATCATCCACCAAGAGATGCAGAAATTAAAATTAATAAAGAAAAAGGCCTTGGCAAACGCTTAGACTAGTCTGTCTGAGACTGTAAATGATATGATTGGTATTATTTTAAAAAACTTATCTGACGATGAACATGAAAGGTCCATGTACACGATCAACTGCTACCAGGCCAAGGAAATTGCAGGTTGGATCTGCTAGCAAAATCAACTATCTATAACAGGTCCAAAAACCCATAGGTGACTTCAACCGGCAAACGTCCAAATGTTCCGAAATGGGTTGGCTTTTAAGCCAAAAAATGTACCAAAACTAAAAACCCTAAGGAAACATTGTTTCCATTAGTAAATAATGTAAACCAGAAAACTAAGAAGGCAAAGTTTACCCTTTACAATAAAAGACATGTGCTGCCCTTTTGTTTTAACCTTCAAAAGAAATCCTAAAAAAACTCAAGGTCGACACATGGTCAAACCCAATATATCTACATGAAATTAAGGTAAATTTCACCTCAAAGTATCAATTTTCACCAAAGATTTAATCATAGAAAAATGCAAAAAAAGGACCAAACTTACCTCTCAATACCATGGAGGGCCAGAGAAAAAACGTGTCGCAAAGAAAGCCGATGTTCCGTAGCCTCTACGTGAATAAAATCCGAGAAACTCGCTAATCAATCCATACTAACAAAACCTACATAAAGGCCAAATAGGATTGATTAAAATTGAAGTTCAGCCAACATATCCGCTACACAGCGTGAATTTTCCGAAGAAATTCGTCTGTTGATCTGACTTCTTTCACGTCTGGACAAAAAGTAAAATGGAGATCCTCAAAGGGCTTAAAGAAAACGAAGGAGTGTCAAAAGTTGATTGACAAGAAATTCGCCACAGAATCAAGCTCTAGATGTTCACTAGGTTCGAGTGCAATTCTACTCTAGGTCAGTAGGCTACTTGAAGAGAGTACGAATGAGAACAGACCTACGCCCACCCTATCGAACTGTATCGACGCATAAAATAAGTCGATGCAAACGGCCGAGCGAATAAACGGTCCGAGCGACGTACCAATAAAAACGACCAAACAGCTGACTGGCAAATTCCATATGTAAACAAATTCAAATCTGGTTTTACAAATGTATTACGATGGATTAAAAAGAACTAAGAAGCAAGAGAAATCAAGATGGATATCTGAATAATTAGCCATAATTAAGTACCTGAAAAATTTAGTAAGGAGTGACCGAAATACAAGGTAAGCTTGCAATAATACATAGTTAACAAATTCCAGACCATTACACCACTCCCCTACCAAAAAAAAATTACCCCGTAATTTTCCCTAAAACCTAACTTACCAAAGTAGAGAAAACAGGTGTATTACTAAGTGAAAACTGACCACAAGGTGAAAATATCCCTAATAAAAAAATACTACTATCTAAAAACCAAAAATATTCCAACGTACATCTCACAGGAAAAGACACCAGTGAAGTTCCCAAGGAAAGAAGTAAATGTTTCAGACTGCCACAATGGTTAAACGTGTCCAAGGTAAAAACAAAACAAATAATAGGAAAATAAAAGAGAACGATGTTAATGTGAATTTGAACGTTAGCTAAAATTGCGTTGACTTCCAGATCAGTGTGGAGCAACCTCGTATCATAGCCTCAAAATGACAAGTCTAAAAAATAAACCACCAACCCGAAGAAAAATCAAAGATATCCCCCCATGGGGTGTAAGCTGAAAGGTGGAAGAAAAAGGATTGAAAATCAAAAATAAAACTAGGATAACCCAAGAGTCCACCATACAAATGGGAGTGAATTGTAGTACCCACCAAACTAAAGAATACTAGGAAGTATTGTAAAAAAATCCAAAAAACTTATTTTAGGGTGTTCCGAAAGGCGGCACTATCAAAAATCCTCCAAACTCAAACGAAAAGGGAGCTCAGGACCCATACAGTAGTACGACCCAGCTTGTTTCCCGAGAAAGCTAAGTTCCGGAAGCCCAAGTCAATACCCCCCATACAGACCCCTTCCAATTTCGGTTCTAACCTAAGTTAGAGATGAAAATGGAGCTATTTAATACCCAACGCCCACCGGCCTGTAAAACAAAAATACAATTTTAAAAATCCTTAACACTATCTTTAGTGTTAGGACCAAAAGAAACTAGTCGAACTAATGTCTTTAAATCGTCTTCTACTAGGAGAAATCGTCAAAATCGGTATAACTTATCTTAAAGCATGTAACTTCATAATTCAAAAACTGCAAGAGAGTTACCAAGAGAACCTAAATATGCACAAAAAAAAACGAAAAAGAGCCAAAAGGTTGTTCAAAAATTTACCCACCGCTAAGGGTAGTTAGCTGAAGACTAACATCCTAAAACCAAAAACTCTAACGAAGTCTCACCACATGTCGTATCTGCACTTCTCCCATTTCACGCTAAGATAATTGCCAACACGCCGTAGGCTAAACCGCAATTAGAATCTACTTTACCAAAACCCAAAAATTTCAAACAAACCAAAACGGTGGTAACAAAAGTAACAAGGCAGCTGAAGGCTATCCTTAATACAGCATTTTCAGTGGGCTCCTACCACAACTAGTGCTCAGTGCAGGATAATTCTTTGATGTAATTCCAGCAGTGTCTATACATCCATCCGTCTGGCGCCATGATAAATGTCTAGATACTCTGCAGCCCATCACCGCAGGGCTGAACAACCCAAAAAACCCAAAAAGTTATTCAGTTACTCTCCAGTAGGAGCGTAATAAGGTTTCAAGTCCTGAACGTGCCATCTTCCCTTGGATTTGTTGTCCTTGTCCACCAACTCGTACACACAGAAACCACATTTCTTTTTGACCTTATAAGGCCCCTCGAATTTACCAGCTAACTTAGCAGAAAAATAGTTACCAGCATCTGACAAGGCATACAAGCGTTTCCAAACTAAACTACCCACAGGAAAATGAACATCGCGACGTCTTAAGTTATATTGATCACTATCCTTTAAATGTGCTTTCTCTAGTTTCTTAGCTACAAAATTTCGCAATTTATCTAAACTTTCTACTTTCTGAACTACTCTATCTTTAGGAGGTTCGTTGTCATTAACTGAATCGTTATCTGAATTATGTATATCGTCTAAGATTGTCGCCCTCTGATATTCGCTACCGTGTAGAATCATTTCGCAACCAAAATTGAGAAAATAGGGAGTACGGCTAGTGATTTGGTGCACGGACGTATTTACAGCGCATTCAAGAGATGTTAGATTTTCGTCCCAAACACGTTGAGTGACTGTCACGAACGCAGAGATCATAGTTTTAAGCACTCTATTGACACGCTCCGTTAGATTTGGGGGGGGGGGGGGGATAATAATTATGATTAAAAAGTATTCTAGTGCCATATTTTTTTGTTAACTGATCAAAATTGCAACCTTTAAATTGCTTGCCATTGTCACAACGAATAACTTCAGGTACGCCAAAACGTAAGAAAATTTGTTCTTCAACAAGTTTGACAATAGTTTGTGCGTTTGCGCGCCTAATAGCAAAGAAACGATTCATTTTACTAAAAGTGTCCGTAACAACAAAGATGTACATATTGCCTTGCTTAGTCTTAGGAAGTGGTCCAAATAAGTCCATACTAATAATCTGCCAAGTACGATGCGCAGCAACAAAACCACCCATATGACCAGCTGGAAGCTTTTGCTCGGGTTTGACGCGTTGACAAGTTAAACATTCCTTGACATAACGTGCAACATCCGCTTTAAGACAAGGCCAATAATAAAGTCTAGAAACTTTATAATAGGTTTTATGAACGCCAAAATGTCCACTAGTCGGAGTGTCGTGACAAGAATAAATAACTTCCTTGCGTTTCTCCTTTGGTATCACCAACTTCCAATACTCAGCATCTTCTCTCAATTCGGGAGCATCGAGCTGAACATACTTAAAAATTTTGTCATCACTGACTCGCCATTGTGGATAGGATAAAGGATTTTCCAAAATACGCTTCCTAAGTTTAATATACCACTTGTCCTTAATATCCTGAAGCTCAATGTTTGAAGTTTCCAATTCACCGCCAGTCTCTGGAACAGCTCTAGACATTAAATCTGGTCCACAATGATCACGACCCTTCCTATGAACGACATTATAATCAAACTGCTGAAGGCGAAGTGCCCATCGACCGAGACGACCTTGCGGATCCTTCAAATTATCTAACCACTTCAAACTATAATGATCCGTAATAACAGTAAATCTTGTATATTCTAAATAGCAACGTAACTTTTCAATGGCGAATAGTACTGCAAGCAGCTCTCGTTCAGTAGCAGAATACAATTTTTCTTGACGACTCAAAGTCCTTGAAATATAGCAAATGACATGTTCTCGACCATCATAAAATTGACTTAAAATTGCTCCAACTGCGTAGTTACTGGCGTCTGTAGCTAGAGTGAATTCATGCTCGAAGTTAGGGCATGTCAAAATAGGTGCCGAAATAAGTGCATTCTTGATATCCTGAAAAGCTTTCACACAACTCTCATCCCAAACAAATTTTATTCCTTTCCGGAGTAGACGAGTCAAAGGAGAAATCACATCAGAATACTTTGGAACAAACTTACGATACCATGATATCATACCAATCACTCTACGAACTTCAGTAATGTTTTTAGGAGCTGGCATGTCAGTAATTGCTTGAACTTTGCTCGGGTCCACAGAAATTCCATTACGGTTAACTAAATATCCTAAATACTTTAACTCAGAGCGACAAAATTTACTTTTCGCCATATTCAGTGTTAAGCCAGCTATCTCCAGACGTTGAAATACCTCTGCAAGAACCTCTATATGCTTCTCAAAAGTCGGCGTGACCACAATCACGTCATCGAGATAACAAAACACATAAGGCTGCAGCTCAGGACCTAGCACCGTATCAATTAACCTCTGGAACGTAGCTGGAGCGTTGTGAAGACCGAAGGGTAAACGACAAAATTGAAATAGTCCGCGTCCTGGTACTGTAAAAGCCGTGTACTGCTTACTGGACTCCTCCAATTCCACTTGCCAATATGCGCTCTGCAAGTCCAAAGATGACAAATAGCGTGCTCCACCTAGTTTGTCCAAAGTAGCAGAGATATAAGGCAATGGGTATGCGTCCTTAGCGCTGGACATATTAAGACGGCGAAAATCTACACAAAAACGCTGTGTCCCGTCGCGCTTAGGTACCAAAAGAACAGGACTAGACCAACTACTGGTAGATCTTTCTATTATACCCGAAGAAAGCATTCTATCAACCTCTTGATCGATTAGTTTCTGCTTAAAAGGTGATACTGGGTAATACCGCTGCCTAATAGGGTCGCTGTTAGTGACTATCTTGTGTTTGACAACAGAAGTACAACCTAGTTTGTCTCCGATCTTATCAAAATACGCAGAAACCAATGAATCCAGTCTTGCTTGTTGATCAGCTCCTAAATCTGCTTCACACTGAACTAAAGAAAGCTCTGGGGCAGAAAAGTCTTCATCCGAAAAATGCCACTCACCTTTTCTCATGTCTGGTACTATACCTAACTTAATCCAAAAATCAATGCCCAAAATCAGTTCATGACGCAGCTCCGGTACTACATACAAATCAACTATCCTAACTACGTCACGTACCCTAACTGGCACACAAGCAATACCAATGCAAAGGCAAGAATCATTATTCGCGACAGTACAAGTAGCTGTCCTATTCGGATCTAATTTAACTCCTAAATTCTTTAATTTAGTCCAACCCTTTTCGCCAACAAAAACTTTATTTGCGCCCGAGTCAAGTAAACCATAAAATTCTAAACCTAAAATACTAACTTTTAAGTATGGACACTCTCCAGGACCTACGTGAGCAAGAACGTAATCTAGAACGATTCTATCTTTAAAATTCAGATCTGTAGAATTTAAAACATCTAAACTATTTTTATTCGAAATATCAGAGGTCGACAAAACAGTGGGAAGCGCGTCTCGACCTAACGACGTTCCCCGGAGTCGTTTCCCGAATTCTTAGATTGTTTTTTGTTACAATCAGGGCAATTCTTTTTAGTAAAATCTTTTTTGCCACATTTAAAACACTTAATTATTTTAGATGTGCAGTTTTTAGCCAAAATTTCCTCTGCGAGGTGGTCTAAACTCTTCAACGCGTAACCGAGTCTCTTCAAGTTTACGACATAATTCGATGACTTCAAAAGGTGTGTGAATGTCATGTAAAGTTAAACGCTCGTGATAAAATGGTAAAATGTTAGCTCTTAAAACTTTAAGCCTCAGGTCATCAGACACAGGTAAAGGCATACGATCAAAAAGTTTAGTCATAGCAGCTACATAAATACCTATCGGTTCATTATTGCCTTGAGTTCGCTCTAAGATTTGCCGCCAAAGTTTATCACCCAAGTGAGAGGGAAGGAACTCATCCTTTAATAATTTCACTAAACCATCCCAATCACTACAATACCTAACAATGAGATGATAATAATTTAGGGCATCTCCCTCGAACAAATCCGCAGCACAACGAAACAAATCTGCTTTACTAACACTTCTCGAAAAACAAAGTTCATTAACGCGTTCGAGAAAAGCATTAAAACTTAAACCGCATGAGTTTCCTGAAAACTTAACGTCCCACTTCCAAACCGGTAAGCTATTAAATGAAGTTGAAGGCATCATCTGTGTAGATGGTCCAGCTTGCGTTAAATTAAGAGGGCTAACATTTGGGGGTGGCGTATTTAAATGATGTAACGTAGACTGTCCAGTAGGTGTCGATTGAGCTGGAGATTGCAAGACTGAATTAGAAAAATGCGGGTTTAAAGGACCTACAGGTTGAGTTTGTTGAGTACCGATCACTCTAAGCCTATCTTCATAGTCCGAAATACAAGTGGTCAAGCTAACTAACACTTTAGATCTTTCCACGTTTACGTCCTTATCTTGATCCGGAATCCTATCAATGCGACCTACTAAATGCGCTATCTTAGTTTCAATCTTACGAGATTGTGTATAAGATCCATTAAAAGCTGCAATAATATCGCCTAATTCTTTTATTTATTTATTTATTTATAACGAACTTTATTGACATAAGCATAAGTAATACATTATATTATATCAATAGGCTATCGACCGGAGTCCTTCTGCCCAAGGTATTTTAGACTAATATATAAATGATTTTTACAAAATTATGGTACAAGTGTATCTTAAACAGAGTAGAGTATCTTAAAAAAAAAAAAAAAATCAAGAAAAAAAAAAAAACAAATTCTACATCCAATACAATATTAAAGAGAAAAAAAAAAGTATTATTTCTATATTAGAACATTATAATGTTGTTATTAGAGTTTCCTTTTATTAATTCACTAATTTATTAATTTGTCTATGTGAGAGTTTGTAACAGTTCTATGATGGATAGTACCGGGTATTTGACTGTTGGGTGTTGTTGTTGTTGCTGTGTCCTCAGTATGCAAAGTGATTGAAGCATCTGCAAATTGTGGGGTTTTTTGGCAAATTTTTTCGATAACTCGATCAATCGTTGCCCAATTGGTTGGGTTGATGTAGTTTGGTATATTAGCTGGTTCGGAGGATTGTATAATGGGTTTCCAGGGTGGCGAATTTTTGAAATTGTTCTAAGAGCAGTAGTTTCTGCCACTTCCAAGTTTCTTCTTGCCGGTTTTCTTAGGTTCAAGAATATTGTGTGGCCATATTCTAAAAGTGGGCGACATATTGATTTGTAAATCCTACTTGCTGTATTCTTGCTTATGCCTTGGTCTTTGAAGGTAAGGTTTCTAAAATGTTTTGCTCTGGAGATTGTCTTTTTCTTGATATTTGCTGTATGTTGGTTAAAGTTTAATTTGTTGTCGATTGTTAGACCTAAATATTTTGCCGAGGTGTTTGCAGCTATTTCTATATTACCAATCTTAATTTTGGGTGAAGTGATTTTAATGTGATGGTTGAAAATTATAAACTGTGATTTGGCAGGATTTGGGTGTAGTCTCCACTTGTAGAACCATGATATCGTTTTGTCCATTAAACTTTGTAGGTTCAATATGGTTTTGGCTAGAGTTTTGTTGTGTGCTATTAAAGCAGTGTCATCAGCGAACTGTAGTATGTATGACTGTGGGTTGTATGGTGGTTGTTCAGTGTCTATTATATCGTAGCAGAATACATTATACAAAAGTGGAGACAGAGGTGACCCTTGTGGCACACCTTGTTGTGGAGAGAATGGTTTTGAATATGTGTTGTTAATTTTGATTTGTATGGATCGATTTTCTAAAAACTGTTTTATTAAAATGATAAGATTGAATGGACATTCTAGTATGTGTAATTTATATAAAAGGCCTTTGTGCCAAACGCTATCAAATGCTTTATTGATGTCTAGAAATATTGCGGCACTGTGTAGGTTGGTTAGATGTGCTGTTTGAATGTTTGATGTCAGTATGGTTGTAGGATGGGTTGTAGAGCATTGGTTTTTAAATCCAAATTGGTGTATTGGTATTTTTTGCTGTACATGTTCTTCTACGTATTTTTTAATTAATGTTTCAAGGAACTTTCCAAGCACTGGCAGTAGCGTTATGGGTCTGTAATTTATGGGTTTGGCATGGTCTGTATTAGGTTTTGGAATGGTGATTGTAGTACCTTGTTTCCACTCTGTTGGGAAGTATTGCTTGTTCAGGCAGTATTCGTAGATCTTTATGATGTAATTGTGGATTTCTGGGCTAAGACGGCGTATTATCTTTTTTGTGATGTTGTCTTTTCCTGGTGACGTATTCTTTCCATGGTATATGACTTTGTAGTAGTCTGATTCTTCTATTTTGAGATTCGATGTATTGTTGTTTTGTGAAAAGAAAAGCGTATACCAGTTATTTATTTGCATGAGATTGTGCTCGTCATATTCCTGTATTACTTTTTCTTGAAAAGCATCTTCAAAATGTAGTGCAAATACTTCAGCTTTTTCCTCGTCTTCTTTGTACTCCCTTCCATTGACAGTGATCGTTGGTATTACTGTTTTTGTTTTGTATTTAGTGAGTCTTCGAATTTGTTGCCAGTAATTGCGGCCTTGTTGTTGTTCGATTTCTTTGCATGCTTCTAACCATCTATTTGTTCTAAATTGTTGTATTAATTTTTGTATATTTTTGTTATATTCATTAATTTGTCTTTTGGATTCTGGATTTAGATTGGTCCGATATTCTCTATACATTCTTCGTTTCGTTTTGATTAGTGTTAATATATAGGGAGGTAAGCTATGTGAGAAAAATTTTATTTTTTCCTTGGGAGATTGTTTTAAAATGGTTTGCGATAAAGTTTTATTAAAGTTCTCAATCTGTTGGGGGTTGAGTTCTTGGTTTTTTTGTTTTGTGATATAGGATTTCATAGTTTGGTTGACAATTTCCACATTACATTTGTTGAGATTTATTCTTGTGTCTTCAATCTGTATCGGTTTTTCATTAAGGTTAAATAATATTTCAATGGATAAATGGTCT
This sequence comes from Polydrusus tereticollis, assembly GCA_963920685.1. Lineage (NCBI taxonomy): Eukaryota > Metazoa > Arthropoda > Insecta > Coleoptera > Curculionidae > Polydrusus > Polydrusus tereticollis. The sequence continues at coordinate 91,963,384 of OY987333.1, forward strand.
GATCCAAGATCTGGGTGTACATCGATTGACAAAAAGTTGTTTTTTAGATTTTTTGTGTAAATAATTCCATCAGGAGTTGAGTCTGGATTATTAGCCATAAGAAAAGTGGGAGGTGTTATTGCCTGGGCTAAATTGCTGTTGTTTAGTAAATTATTAAGTTGTCTTGTTTTTGTTCTATTGAAATTAAAATCACCTATAATAATTGCATATTTGTAGCGGGCGGCCATTGTGAAAATGGTCTCTTCGATGAGCATCAGAGGATGGATGTAGACTAAAAATATATGAAGTTTATCGTTATTGAATGGTATGGTAAAATGTATAGTTTCATTTAAAGGATTGTTGATTGTTGGTCGATTGGCTTTACCTATTTTCAGAGTAGGGTCTGCTTGAACAAGGCTTCCTCCCCGTACGTTGGTGTTTACGATGTTACCATTATGTTGAATGACATTCCAGTTTCTATAATCTGTATCTGTCGTATCGGTAGTTTTTGTTTCTACAAACAGGGCACATTTAATGTTGTTTTTCTCAATGTAATTTTTTTATTAAATGTTGTTTGCTATTATAGCTATTTATGTTTGTATACAGAATTTTAATGTTTTTAGCCATTATATTGGGTATTAGTTATTCCTTCAATGGGATCAGTTGGTGATTCTATTAATGGGTCTTCAAGATCAAACATGAGGATATATATTCTATTACCTGACCATACTGCTGTAGTATCTACTTGGTAATCGGTTATAAATCTTGTTCTTAGTTTACTGATAATTGCTTCCCTGCTTACTAGTTTATCATTGTTTAGTTTGCGAATGTACGTATTTATAATTGTGTCATGGATGGTGATTGTTGAGTGGATGCGACTTTTTTTGGTTTTTTTTGGGTCAATTTCTCTTGATTTTTTATTAAGTGGTTTCACTTGGATATTTGGAATTCCTTTTAAAGGTTTTGTTGGCCTTTTTGGGCATTTGAGGGACCATGCCCCGTGTTCTTCTGAGCCACAGAGTGAGCATTTGGGAGGTTTGGTTGAGTTGCAGTTGTTGGTGTGGTGTTTCCCTTCACATTTGTTACATTTCAGAGGTTCTGTGCAGTCTACTGTAACATGAGTATATTGTCCACACCGTGTACAGGGCTGTGGTGTCGGAGGTGGTGGATTGCTGGGATAAACTGGATAATGTCTATGTTTATAGAAGAGACCCTCTTGTAAGAGTTTTTTGGAGGAGGTGCTGTCATTGGTTATAATTCGCATAAGCCGAGTAGGTTCATTCCGGGCCTTGGAAACAATTCTTTTGCAAAAACGATGGACTATGTTTTGGTTTTGAAGATGTTCACTAATTTCTTGATCACTTATATCAATTTCAAGAGATGAAATTACCACTGAAAATGATACTTCCGAAATTGTTGGTTTGCTTGATTTTGTGTTGGCATTTGTTGTAGTTTCAGTGTAAATTTCAATTATATTTTTGTCTTTTAACGATTTTAGAGCGTTTAATAGTAGTACTTTCTCTGTGTCTGATTTTAGTAAAAATCCCTTTTTTGTTTTTAGTATGACATCTTTTTGGTTGGGACATTCAGTTTCCCATTTTATTTTATTACTACACTCCGTAATTTCAGATTGAGGATCAAGAGACTGTGAACTATGAACGCTACTACCCGATCTTTCTAGAGAAAGCAGCGAACGCAAACATTTTCTCAAGTTATCTACAGTTCCAGATTCAGAAATACCGCGAATTTTCAGCTCGTACTCTAACTCACATTTATTTAAACGATCAACGTCTAAACTATACATTGTGCTAAATATGTTCAAAATACTTTTTAAAAAAATATATCCAAGGTAGAACAAAAGTCAAAATCAAGTGAGGGTAATAGCAGTTGCTAAAATACCTAAAGTCTATCAAAGTATATCAGGTAAACGCCCAAACAAAGCAAAGTTTCAATAAAAAAAAACAAAACCTGAAAATAAGTTCACCCTGTATACAATATTACCAACAAAATTTGTCCAAAATATATCAGTGTCAACTCCAGGTATTAGCACAAAAGAATAAATCAAAAATACCAAAATATTTCAAATAAATTACCAAAATACAAAGTTACTATCAGGTATCAGTACCAGAAATATTCAATAAATGTGCAAAAAAAATTAAATGTCATAAAAATATTTAAGTGTCATACGATTATTCCATGTATCTGTAAGAATACCATCACAGATATAAACAGAACCAAAGAGAAATCTTTTAATTTGTTCTCTAGGTTTATCAAAGAAAAGTCACACTACTTGGCAACCCTGTATAAAAAAAAAATATTGAATTTCAATTCAATATACCTCACCCCCTCAAAAAAAAATAAGGGAAATTATTACCAAAAAAATTTACAAGTCACTAATCAAGTTAGGTCTAAACCAAAAAAAAGTGTACCAAAAAGTTTCTAAAAACACTTCAAATCAAAAATACCCAAGCTTGACAATGTCTATTACTAAATAATTCCCTTAGCTAAACTGGGGTTTCAGTCAGAGTAGAAAACAAGAGAGTGCAATTAACTTTCCTATCAAAGTTCAAAAAAAGTCACTCAAGTTTGCAAAGGCATTAAATTTTTTTTAAAAAAAAATTGGTGGAAAGCCAAGGTCATGTACTAAATTGAATTTTAAGAATCAAAATAAATTTTTAAATCAAATGTAGAATAGAAACTCGATATATAAATGTGGAAAGTAGGCTCGTAATAATCTATCGTGCCACAGTACGGTTTAAACAAAATTTAAAAATTTTACTCGAGCAAGGTCGAATCAAGTTCCTGCAAACTGAGTGTTTTACTAACCAAATAGAACAAAAAAACAGTTGGGCGCCAGTGTTATACTTAAAACGGGAGTCAGTATTATCCTGAAGGGATGGTGAGATAAAATGAGAATTTAGAGTATATATACCAACTTTACCCTTTTAATTTCCCAAACTAGCTCATCAGGGTGGGTTCACTGGATCTCATATCTGGTCCTGTCCAATACCATGATGCACTAAAAAGCATTACTCTCATACTTACTTCTTACAGACCATGGAACATCAAGTTACAATCTATAAAGGGCGCCAGACAGTTTTTTCTATAAGCAAAACTGCCAAAAAGAATATAAAATATATAGCCAAAAACCACAAATAGGCAAATGAAACACAAGATAAGGTTGACTGGTTTATATTAATAAAAAAACTACCCTGTAATTGGGTGAAGCCCTTAAATAATAGGGTGTGATTTAGATGGTCATACGATTAATACGGCCAAGTACAAACTAGGAATTCTCAATTCCAAAGTAACAGAAAGGATCTATGAGCAATATTTCAAGAAGTGTTAATAAATTATTAAAGTAAATATTTCAAGAAGTGTTAATAAATTATTAAAGTAAATATTTCAAGAAGTGTTAATAAATTATTAAAGTAAATATTTCAACCTGGTATACTCAGCGCAGTGATGTCGACATTACCTTACAAAATGCTGGTACCTTACAGCATTATAACAGCATGATAATTAAGGAAAAAAACAGTAAATTGATATAAATAAAGGTAATGATTTAGAGGTTCATAAAATAAATTAAGGAGGTCTCAGCAGTCTAGGTTAAGCTTGCCTTCAGCCACAAGAAAGCTTACAAGGTATCTCCACCAAGAGATGCAGAAATTAAAATTAATAAAGAAAAAGGCCTTGGCAAACGCTTAGACTAGTCTGTCTGAGACTGTAAATGATATGATTGGTATTATTTTAAAAAACTTATCTGACGATGAACATGAAAGGTCCATGTACACGATCAACTGCTACCAGGCCAAGGAAATTGCAGGTTGGATCTGCTAGCAAAATCAACTATCTATAACAGGTCCAAAAACCCATAGGTGACTTCAACAGGCAAACGTCCAAATGTTCCGAAATGGGTTGGCTTTTAAGTTAAAAAATGTACCAAAACTAAAAACCCTAAGGAAACATTGTTTCCATTAGTAAATAATGTAAACCAGAAAACTAAGAAGGCAAAGTTTACCCTTTACAATAAAAGACATGTGCTGCCCTTTTGTTTTAACCTTCAAAAAAAATCCTAAAAAAACTCAAGGTCGACACATGGTCAAACCCAATATATCTACATGAAATTAAGGTAAATTTCACCTCAAAGTATCAATTTTCACCAAAGATTTAATCATAGAAAAATGCAAAAAAAGGACCAAACTTACCTCTCAATACCATGGAGGGCCAGAGAAAAAACGTGTCGCAAAGAAAGCCGATGTTCCGTAGCCTCTACGTGAATAAAATCCGAGAAACTCGCTAATCAATCCATACTAACCAAACCTACATAAAGGCCAAATAGGATTGATTAAAATTGAAGTTCAGCCAACATATCCGCTACACAGCGTGAATTTTCCGAAGAAATTCGTCTGTTGATCTGACTTCTTTCACGTCTGGACAAAAAGTAAAATGGAGATCCTCAAAGGGCTTAAAGAAAACGAAGGAGTGTCAAAAGTTGATTGACAAGAAATTCGCCACAGAATCAAGCTCTAGATGTTCACTAGGTTCGAGTGCAATTCTACTCTAGGTCAGTAGGCTACTTGAAGAGAGTACGAATGAGAACAGACCTACGCCCACCCTATCGAACTGTATCGACGCATAAAATAAGTCGATGCAAACGGCCGAGCGAATAAACGGTCCGAGCGACGTACCAATAAAAACGACCAAACAGCTGACTGGCAAATTCCATATGTAAACAAATTCAAATCTGGTTTTACAAATGTATTACGATGGATTAAAAAGAACTAAGAAGCAAGAGAAATCAAGATGGATATCTGAATAATTAGCCATAATTAAGTACCTGAAAAATTTAGTAAGGAGTGACCGAAATACAAGGTAAGCTTGCAATAATACATAGTTAACAAATTCCAGACCATTACAATTTTTCAATACAAAAATAATGTTCAGCTTTTACAGTGGCATGCCTATGGGCGCTGACTTCGATATTGATGAGGATAAAAAAAAGTAGGCCAATGTTTCTTTCCCAAATAAAAAATATTTTTGAATTCGCAGTTCAACTTGGAGCATAATAGCTCTCCTGAGATGTTTTCCGAGTATTGTCCCTCTAACTATTAAAGATGACACGTTTGCATTAAATCTAGTTGCCATGGAATATGTCACTTGTTTTTCACATGTGGCAATTTCTAGTAACTATCTGTTGTTCAAGACTGTGCGTTGTGAATTATTTATTACATTTTATTTTTACCATCCTGTTAAAAATGGTGAATTCACGGTCGAAGCCAATTTTTTAAGAAATTCCATTCGGAATTTTGACAACAATCATTTGTGGGCAAAAGAAAATTCCTATACCGTAACTGAACCCCATTTCCAACACCAATTTTCGGTTAACGCATGGGCAGTAATTATTGGTAACCACTTTATTGGTCCATTCTTCTTGCCGAGATGACTTGATGGACAATCTTACCTCAATTTCCTTCAAAAATAACTGCCTTTTCTGCTTGGGGATTCCGATAACAGTAAGAGACCATAATATGTAATACATGCACGATGGTGCACCAGCACATTTCAGTGTAGTGTTTATTTACAAACTGTATATCCAAATCGTTGGATTGGCCGGGGTGAGCCTAAAGAATGGCCACCAGGGTACCCCGACCTCAACAGCTTAAATTTATTTTTATAGGGTCATCTTGAGGTGCTAGTGTACATAACTCCCATGAACACTGTGAAGAAATTAATAGAAAGAATAGTTGCAGCATGTGATAGAATTAAAAATACTCCGAGGATATTTCAACGAATGCGCAATTCCATGAGATGGAGGACGGAAGGATGTATATTAACTGAGAAGGGGCCATTTTTAACAATTCTTGTAATAATCGCTCCATGTTAGTTGTAATATTGTGCTAATGTTGTATGTTGTCAGTTCCCAGGTAGCACATGATGTCTAAAATACGGCCAAAAGACGTCAGCACCTAAGTCCAAATGACCTCAAACTTACGTCCAACATAACGTCAAAAAGACGCCGTAATGTCACATCCAGAAGACGTCATATTTTGACGTCCATTGGACGTCTTATTTGAAACTAAATAAGACTTAAAATAGTCGATTTAATAGCTAGGTTCGGGTTTCGTTTATCGCGAAAATTTGGTTTGGCCGGTATAACACATATATCTAAACACAAACAAGAAATAAAACCAGAATCTCTACTAACAATATATTTTAATTAAGTGTTTTTGCAACCTAAAAAAACGTACACTGCTGGGGCGTTCTTGGACTATATTTGTAATATCATCTGTATCACAAACTTCACTAGTGTTTTCACCTTCCTTTTTCTTCCTTAATGCCTTGTTCAAATTACCTGTATAACAATAATAGATATCTAATAACAGTTCTCACTCTATATTCCAATATTAATCTTATACTTTTACGAGTTAGTATAAATTATACATTATTAACTTACTGGTTTGAAAGAAAGCTTTTTGAACGCCGCGCCGTAAAGGGTCCACGTGTCTGAATCAACTTGTTCACTGTCCACCAGAGCTTTTCGATAAACCTTGCTGTCTTTTATTGGGGGCCAAAAGACCTCTTTTTTTAATGGCGTCAACTAGTTTTCATTAACAACGGTGAGACCTTCACCGCCTCTTTGATCGAATAGCACAACGCAGATCTTTTATAGATAACGCTGCTTTTATAAAAGTTAACTTTTCACGATCCAGTAACCTTAAATTTAAAATTGTAAGCAGTATAGTGTATTCTTTAATTAATTATTCCAGACGCGTCTGGTGTAAAAAACGAACGTTAAGGAGATTCCAGATGGAACTAACTGGAGTTGGTGAAATCAGAATAATATTAAATATTTATTATTGTTATCACTTTTATGAAATTTTAATTATATTTTGTAATGTGTTATGAAAAATAAAAATTATTTTCTGCAAATTTTATTTAATAAAGTTAATCTGATACTGATTGTAAAAAAAAACGTAAAAAATTGGTGAAAACACTTACCGGTAAATTTTTGGGTTTTGACCTAGAAAACTTAATTTTAATTCGTGGACCTTTATAAGACGTCTACAAATTGACGTCTAAACCATGTCTTAAACAAAGACGTCATAATGACGTCATTTTTTGGTCACCGGACGTTAAAGGCCAAAAATGACTAAAAGTTGACGTCTTATTGACGTCAATAACGTCATGCTGGCTACCTGGGTTGTTCATTACACATAGATGTGTTATATTTTTCCTATTAAATTAATAATAATCTTGCATGCTTTTTTTACTTAAAAACAGCGAATCACAGGAAACAACTTAAAAGATCTCTTCTGTTTCAAGTTAAACGGTGAATCCAAAAATATTTGTTATTTGTGAAAGAAACCATTGGCGTACCATTTTCTTCCTCAAAAATATCGAAGTCAGTGCCCATAGGCATGCCACTGTTAATGCTAAAAATTATTTCTGTATTAAGAAATATGCACCTTTATTAACTACTGCTATGTACTAAATATCACTGAAATATCTGAATTAGTTTAGAAGATATTAATTAATTTCCATGTTTTTCGTAAAACTTTAAATGTGGTATTTTCGTAGCGGAACATTTTCGGACCATTGCTTATAAAGCAAACCATCATTAATTTTTATGTAGACTAACACCCTTAAACATTCGCGTATCATAAGGGAACGCCCTGTATACTATGTTTGGTGCAAACAAGAATTTCAATTTAATTTGAGATTTGGCACTTGCTTTGTCCAACTAGCCAAACCTATAAGATTGCACAATTTGAACACGACCAAAGCTTTCTACCCGTCATTTAAGCCGGCAACGGACATGCAAATGGCTTCTATAGCCAGTCGCTTAACGGAAAAAAAAGATAACTTAATGCACCAGTTATGAGTAGAAAAATTGAAAAGAAAAAGCCTTGTCGTATCTTAACGCACGCTGCTTCCATTATAAGTGAAGGCATTTAGTTGGAACGGAATGCTGCTCGAACCTTACCGATTAACATTTATTTAGGTATGCAAAGGACGCACGACGCAATGCTTAGTGACTTGATAAAGCATCCCCCCCCCCCCCCAGACTACGAACATGTTCACCTCATTTCATCGCAGCAACTCTAAACGACGACGCCGTACAGTAGCTTTTAGCACCGACTAGGCAGATCAACAGATCAACTCAGTGCTCGCGATTAATCAGCAACAGCTTTTTTAAGTGGCAGCTCCAGCTCTTTAATAATTTTTTTAAACTCTTGTCTGATACTGGGTCTAATAATTTTATTTTTTACACTTGCGTTCTTATCAATTTCCTCAATTTTTTTAAAAAGTTCTTCGTAGACATTCATTTATTTTATTTCTCTCTATGTCATGGAAATTTTCGATACAATGTGTTGTGGTCATTCCCGTTTTTGCCCAGCGAGCGGCTTGTTGAGGTTAGCGGCGGATAATTTGTTTGGCGATTCTTGTAATACGCAATTCCCATTAATTGGCTGTTTGTAAAAACCATTTGCTATGATTAAAAAGCACCAAATAAGAAAATGTGTGTATTATTCCATGCCATATTCTACCCACCGGTAACGCTAATATAATAAATATACATTATTTTTTCACTGCATTCACCATTCCTTCACATTTAGTAGTTTAGGCACTGGAGGGCTAATGCTAGATTTGGTATATCCAGGTTATGGCAACCTACCGAGTGGTAATAACAAAGGAACAGCTACTCGAGATTGTACAATATTTTTGGACTCCTCGTATGCAAAAGAAGACGTTTATACTAACACTTTTCGTCCGATTCACCACCACCTTTTCGTATTCAAAAATTTAATTTAATTCTTAAGTATTTTTTTGTTCTTATTTTGTTGCAGAATATTTAAACTAGCAAAGGGATATTATGGAATAGAACAGAAGAACCTTAAGATATTATGAGACGAACTGGAAGATTAACAAGAGCCGCCACCCGGGACGTTGATGATGATGATAAAAGTCTTGCATGTGATCAGTTGAAAACTAAAGATCATAATACCGATTCTAAGCAGAGGTTTTATGATAATGGTGATACTGCTATACCTAACCATGGCCAACTTCAGAGAATTGCTACACCTAACTATAGTCAACTTCATAGAGTTCCATGCTTATCAGAAAGGATAAAAAAACAGGCGATTAAAACATGGTCTCTTCCAAAAAGCTGTTCGCGCTCCAGGTGAAAATATCGCCTATAACTACCATGAATCAGAAGTGCAACAAGAGAGCAAAAATTTTACCTAAAATTTTGAAGCCTATTTTTTACGCCGAATGTCTTAGAAATGATTCTACCCCTCCTACAGAACAGCTTGTCAAATAAATGTAACTAAAATTAAATCTCTTTTTGGATTGCTATACATATCAGCAGCAAATAAAAGCAACAAACAAAATGCTAGTGATCTATTTAGGACAAATGGCATAACTATGGAAATATATCGTCTGACAATGTTCTTAGAAAGATTTAGATTTTTTCTACGTAATTTACGTTCTGACGAAAAATCAACCAGGATTAAGCGCCAAAAATTAGACATTAGCTGCCCTAAAAGATTTTTTTGACACCTTTACCGCTCGATTACCAAAGCTGTTTCGGTCGCGTAAGACTTCCTTTATGGACTACTTTTTACATTTTTTTTTAAACACTCATTCAGGATCATACAATAGTATATTATTAACCAAGGTTTAGACAGCCATCATTATTGACCGAGCGGCGAGTTTAAATCACGAGGAGCGAAGCGACGAGGGATTTAAGACGCGAGGGCTATAATAAGCTGTCTAAACCGTGGTTAATTTATTATTTTTTACACTACTACAAACTTTTATATGAGATTTATCTTTATAGTATTAATAATTATAGAAAATTATAGGTAGGTATAAGTATATTTTTTAATCAAGTTACCTGCGCTTTGGAATTGGCAAAATATTTTGTTGTTTTGTCAGGTGGCTTTGTCAATGTCAATTTGTGTTCATTTGTGTCATCAGATTTCACGAGTTTTGCGTTTTTTTTAAAAATGAGCGAAGAAAATGTTAGTGATAATATTATGTGTACACCTCCCCAATTAAGGATGGAAGCAGAAAAAATGTTGATTGTATCGATATTTTACAATATCAAGTAGTCTAATATGTATTGATAATTATCTGGTTGCCTAACCACAATGAATTGATGTTGTAGAATTAAAAAATCAAGTTACCTGTGTTCAAACAAAATTCGGTTAAGGTCAAAGATCGGTCAATAATGGATTTCAATGGCTTATTATTGACCATGGTCAATAATGACTTATAAGGTAGAGAAAAACGATTTCTAGCGTTAATAATCGGTCAATAATGGCGATGTTATAGGTTAGTAGTGGAAAAAATAATATACAGGGTGTTATGGAAATGACTTATTATTTTTTAACCCGTAAATCTATAGTTCGAGCCGAATTGGGGAAAAATTGCGTTAAATGGCGCTCGAAGCTAGAAATTCGAGAAAAATGCCTTCAAAAATTTAGCTCAAAACACCTACGCGCCAATGATCAAACAGCTGATTCGTACTACTTGTCAAAAAAAAAATTGTTGACAAAAATCTGACAGTTACTGTCAGATAGTCTTTAGATATCGTCAGCCCAAAACATGTGTTTTGAGCAGTGTTGCCACATTTACTACATCAGTTTCATCAGATAACCTTTTTTGAATATTTAATTTTTTCTACTTAACTTTAATATGCTTTAGTTTCTACCCTATTACACGAAAAATTGTCTACGTATTGCTCTAGTTTTATTTGTACATACCTTGAAATAAAAAACATATCGGCAAGAAATCCACGTTATACCGTTACCATTTCAAATGATTCTAGCGGGACATTTATTCACTTTAACAACACATTAACTGTTCGGGACATTATCAAGTTATTAGCTCTTTAATTCTGTGTTATTAATACAAGAAATTACTAGTTATAGACTTAACACTTTATAACAAAATCCGGATTGAAAACAACGCGTTTTGGACGGTGGCATTACTGCCCCGCCAGACACACGTTTGATACGGTTATGTTCTTTCTCTTCTTCTGTGACTTCTGTTCTTCTTGGTAATGATAATAGCTGGCTGATTGTCGTCAAGACAGGTGGCCATTGCAATTAAGAATAATAATTACGGTATCCAATCCAGTCCTCTTAACTGGACACACAACATTTAAACACGATTGCTGTTCTGTGATTGGGTACTGAGCAGTTCAAAGTCAATGAGCGCATTCGGGAGACGAAACTGCTCCGGAGCAGTTCCTAAATCGTCTTGTTGTGTCGACCGCTACTTTTACCACACTTTCCAACATGTTACGGAACGGTCGCCATTTTGGGTAGCATCTTTCACTTCCGCTGCTTGGAGAGAGCGGTTCGTTATGTCAATGGGGAAATGACGTATGCAACAAAAGTTTGGTTACGAAGAACGTAGTAAATAGAATGGAGGAACAAAACATATACATTAAACAGGAAAACGTACTTTTTAACTGCCACCAAAGGGTTTCAACCAAGGGATGAGTATATTGGTAAGCTTCACAAAACAAGAAAGGTTAATGTTTGTTACGCACAGCTGATATGGATTTGACATTTGAACCAAACGTGATGATCTTTTGGTCGAAATAGTCGAAATCCATGGAAGCCGACGAATCGGTAGCGGTTGGATCATAACCGGTAACCAATGCGGAGCAGTTTCGTCTCTCGAATGCGCCCAATGGCTTCATATGTGGCTTCATAAATTTGTTTTTAATATCATTTCTTATTATTCATTTACTTGCAACGGCATAAAATTTGTTTGCGTTTTGCTGCTGGAGTGTATAGTTGTTGAATAATGTGATACACATGTGATGGGAATGTTTTGTGATGTGATAGTTTATCTGTGTAAATTTCCAGACATAGGGCTTGTTGTTGGTATCTACGATTTTTACTCAGCGAAGTATTATGATAGCAATACAATTTCATGGGGTGAGTAAAAACTATACCTATTGAATAAGGCTTGTTTAATTGAAATCGCAGTATAGTTTTTGATTTAATCTTTTTTAAAAAACCTAAAAAAAAGATTTTCCCGAATACTTGGCAACGTCGCAAGGTAATCAGCTGTCTGTAGAAATTCCGCCAATTTGTCATGTCAAAAACACGTGTTTAGGGGTAATGAACTTTCATAGAGGCACAGATGGTCCGGTTTTAAGGTATTTTACAAAATTCAAAATACTTCCGATTTTAGAAAAAAAAACTATCAAGTGTAACTCTAGGCCACCCCAGGAGTGGCCCCTTAAAATATAATAAGTCATTTCCATAACACCCTGTATATCTTATTACGGCTGCTGTTTGCCCGAAAGTGCCTTCACCGTTCCGGACGGGCCGCCTCAACGCAGGGTTGCCTCGCCGCCGTCTGCGATGTGCGAAGTTGTCACGTCTCTGTTGACTTCCCCGCAAAAGCATTATTTAATGTCTCATTTTACACCTGTAGATGAAGTGCTCTTGGGATTTCATGGCAGGTGCGGGTTTAGAGTTTATATGCCCAATAAGCCAAGAAGGTATGAAATCAAAGTTTATGCTTTGTCAGATGCCAAAATGAAAACAACCAAACGTCCCCTACCTTGTCGATGGATCCAACATTCCTTTGGTTTCACGTCCGTGTCAACCTATTAAAGGTACAAAAAGGAACGTTACCTTGGGCGACTTATTTATCTCCAAGCACTTGGCAAAGAAGCTTGGGATGAGTATAAGCTATCCATATTAGAAATACTCAGCAAAAATAAAAAACAAATTCCGTCAGAGCTCCTGAATGCGATTCGACCAGAACGTACTTGTATGTTCGGATCCCAAAGAAATGTAAAACAAAAATCTTCGTTCAGCCATGCATTTCTTTGATAACACTGATGAAGTAACCGGTAAACCAGAAATTAACATAGATTACAATAAATCGAAGGGTGGTGTCGAAGTGGTTGATAAACTTTCCTCATACTACAACTGCGCTAGAGCTACCTGTCGCTGGTCTATGGTTTTATTTTATGGTGCAAAGAATGTAGCGGGTATAAATTAGTTTTTTTATCTGTAACTGTAATAATACAAACAATATAAACGAAAAGAAATTTCTAGAAGGGTTTTCCTCGAAAGCCTTGGTTATGATCTAATGTAGGACCATATCAAGCGACGAACACAACAAGAAAATATATCCAAAATCCTTCTTTTGAGACTTTCTGAAAGATATGGCCTACAAACAGAAGAACAAGAACATACAAGAAATGTTTATAGAAGGTGTAATAATTGCCCCAGCGAAAGAAATAAAGGAAAGCTCGATATAGTTGCAATCGGTGTACAGGGACATTTTTTTAAATGTCTCAGCCAAATGGCGATTTTCCTGCTGACTATAATAAAAAACAAATTACATAATTTCCAATGATTTTCGACAAGGGAGCCAAATTTAATATCAAAAAATATATAGGTTAGTTCGATTCTGTCTTTTAAGTGTCTCAACCCTTTAATAAATAAAACTTTTAAGCTGAAAAGCCCAAATCTTTTCAACAGTAATATACCGATAGAGGAGGCGTCTTATCGGTAATACCGATGTTTTTAACAAGAAATCGATTTTCTGACAAATTTTTAAGAAATGTAATTTTTACTTATAATCTGATAAGATCCCGAGAGCTTTAGCTCGAGGGTCTTATCTTTGATTATAAGTAAAAATTACATTGAGTGAAAATTTTCTTGGAAAATCGAGTTTCGAGTGAAAAACGAAGGTATGAAGATAAGAAACCGCCTCTAGAGGTGTATTTTATTGGATAATTTACTGATCATAAAAATGAAGGCCGTCTGATAAAGGTAAATATACAAGTTAGAGGTGTTACTAATTTTTTATTTAAGTAAAAAAGCTACAAGCGTCTTTTCGAAAGCGTCTTTTCGAGCTAGCGGTAGTCTTATCGGGTAAGACGACCGTTACCAAGGTGGTTGCTATGAAAATGAGCGTTTTGATTGGTTCAATAAAAGTGAGGTGAATTATCACAGTAAGATAATTTTATGTGACCAAGCTATTTACGCTATAATCAAATACGACAGGAGTCAAATAATGACAGATACGACGATTGTTTGAAATATTTTAAATGGCAACCCTCATCAATAACCACACTAGTGAATTGCATTTGGCGATCCGATGTTAAAAGCATATAGATATTTATTTTAAGCCATTTTGGAAAAACGGGAGTCCCTAAATTGCATTTCACCATCATTGCCATTAATCCTTTATACACCCCCTCCTCCTCTATGTAAGTCATGGAGGTGATCAGTAAGTTTCCAAATAACGAAAATTGTTGTACAGCTTTTGATTATTATAAATACAACCCTTTTTCACCAGCACATCCCCGCACGTGAGAGAAGTGCTTTTGTCTTACACAACGTCGTCAAGCGATTGATTCTCTCCTAAATCCACTTAATCGATTTAAATTATAAAATACCAGCCGAATAGTTTGACTTTAAGCAAGGTTACAGTAGCACCCAGCGATGAGAATCACCCCTTGTTTATCCTAACATGCATTGGTCTGAAGCGCTACCTTGCGCGTAATTCGACGCTCCATCATATTATTTGTATCCTTACTTTTTCCAGTCGTAGTTGATTACATAATAATTATAAACGTGGTATATCACTTAGTAGAGAATTATGCATATCTATCATAATTCTTAATCATACGATAAGTCGTACGTAAAAAAATGCCTTAATCACCATTACTTATAGTGGTATGACTTACCTATATTAGAAATTTAAAACTTTCGGCGTCGACATGCTCCCAATACACAAAATTATAACGACTTTACTGAACAACATTTTTTTGTCAAGTGTATAATAATAGCATTCATTTTAGAACGCAATAACATAAGGCCTATTTTGTTACTAGAAAGAATATTTTTTATTAATCTTTTAGAAACAAATGAAAATGTGTACTTAATCATTAGCACGGATTAAAGAAGGATGTCATTGCTCATAGTTTATCATAATGGTAAAATGTAAATTAATTGCCTACTTAAAGTGACAAGAAATGACAATTGCAAACCAAAAAAGTGATAAATTTTCTCCAGACAGGAAACGACTAATAGTTATTTATACTACAAGGGATGTAAGTAAATATACTTACATCCCATGAAGTATATAACATTTTTTCTCCTCCACGCAGAATTTATTCTTGGATTTTTATTAATTTAATTCGATACTTTTCGCATGAAATTATGGACATATTTGACCGGTTTCTATAGCATCATAAGCATTGTTATTTTATCAACAATGTCAAGCTGACAGTATATTATCAAACATTGAGAGAAATTAAAATTATTGATTTGTATAACAGCCAAATGGATACAGGAGAATCAGCAAATATCACTTGTCTGTCGCTGCTGCCAGAAAAATCGAGGAAGAGGTATGAAGCAACGTATCAATACTTCAAGAAATTGTCCCAAACAAAGATTGCTACTGCAGTTTCAGAAACCGTGCTTTTGGCGTATTTCACGAAAAATCTGCTGTATTAAAGTCTCCATCAAGCTTATGGTGTGAGTATTCCATGCTGAAGTCCACCCTTTTCATAGAGGAAAACATAGATATTTCCATAGATATCCTCTTAGTCGGACGTCATCTAACCGCCAATCTAGAAACTTGAAAATATAATTTCCAGCAGTTTCTCTTGGTCGATTTTGCAATAATTTTTTTTATTTGAAAAATCAATGATAAACGATTCCTAAGATATGGCGGACGTTTATTCTTATTGGGCCACCCGGTGCATAAGGTCAAACATGCTCTATTGTCAAAACCACTAAGTATTCGAAATACTTACATTTCCAAGTTTCTGAGAAATTCAGCAACTCTATTATTAATATCTCCATTCTTGCAGTGGAATTGATATAATCAAATAAAACAAGGTCGGTCTACCTCCATTGTTTATTTGAAATTTAATTCAATTGTACTGTTCTCAACATGTTTCCGTCCTTCACATGTCCATCATCAGGTGATACAATGATCGATCAGAGGCGCTCTGTTCAGTAGTCAATTGATGTTCGTAAAGAGAGAAATCTATATTAAATATTAGGACAAATGGTTCCATGGACTCAATAAAAATAACATCATCTTAGAGTGGGACGAGTAGCTTAAAGAAAGGGAGAATTTGATAAATAGTTTTGTTTAGAGGATTGTTGAAGTTGGGTACCTAGTGAAAACTTGAAGTAAAAAATTTAGGCGAAAATTGAAGTTAGCAAGTTTGGAGAGAAGTACGACATGGCTTATAAGCTAGTAGAAATAAACAATGAATGACCAGGAATGGGTCTGCAGAATTACTTACAAAAAATTGAGACGTTTACGAATACTTACATGACTCACACATTTGGGGGAGGGGTTGTGTCTTAATGTCTTTCATAATGGTAAAAAGGTAGAAAGTCCACTAAAAGTAGCCTTTAAGGCTCCCCCAATGTCAAAGTCATGTGAGTGTTTGTTAGCTTTCCAATTTTTTGTAGGTAATTCTGCAGATCTGTCCTCTTGTCATTTGTTAATCATTTCCACTAGCTTGTAAGTACGATTTTCTACTTTTCTTTTGACTTACTAACTTCAGTTTTAATTTGAATTTTTCACTACCTAACTTTACACAGTAAAAAATTGAGTGTTAAATTTAACACTCAATGGTGGTACAATATAGAACCACATTCAATAGGGTATAATAACCAATCAGTATATCTTGTAAAAAATACATTTTTGAATATTTTTTTTTACTTTTTGATGAGTGTTAATTCTTCAAATTTATGGGTAGGTACATTTACACTATCGTGTGTAAATTAAACTCACAGATTGTAAACCTATCCTTCTAGGGTGTAAAAACAATAATGAGAGGAGATTGCTTGGAAAAGGTTTGTTAAATGAATGAAAATATTGAGTATTATTTATCGTTTATTCATTAATAAAATGATTGTTACAACAGAACTGGAAAACCCTGTGATTTTTTTTACACTTAATATGCTTACCCAATTTAACAAGATCCTCATAAGAGACACTCTCATTTGGCACTTTACAGAACTTTGCTTTGTTTCTGTATTTTAATTTATATAAAACATTATTCTATATCACGTTCAAAGAGCACAATCAGACTTACTTAAAAGTTGAATTTGCATGTAGCGTCGGCGTCATGTCTCAATTTCTCGAATTTCACCACTTGTTGCCGCCTGCCTTTTCGGTAACACGGGTTTAGGTATTTTTACCCGGGGCCGTGTAAAAAAACGATTAAAGAATAAGTTTTACACTCAATGTGTTAAAATAACCTTCTAGGTAGCTGATTGTCGTTAAGACAGGTGGAAATTGCAACTAAGACTAAGACTATAACCTTCTAGCGGGGTTTACTTACACGCTAATATGGTATTATTAATTGTCATTGTATTTAATTTTCCTGATAGAGTGTGAAATGGAATAAATAACACCCATTCAACAAAATTAACTTCGTGGAGAGTTAAATTCATAGGCAAATTTAATACAACAACTTTGGTCCCATGTGAGTGTAAAAATGTGGTAAATTATGTTGATCCGCGTGTTAATATTAACACTACTTTTTTTTACCACTCCTGAAATGATTTTTACCTGATGTATATTTTTGCTGTGTAATTCTTTAGGCAAAACTATTTATTAAATTCTCCATTTCTTTATACTACTCGTCTCATCCCAAGTTGATTTTATTATTATTGACTCCAACGAACCATAGATATACTGTATATATTTATTGCTGGCATTAAAGTTAGACTTTATTCTCTTCTATGTTGCTATTGGCATCGGAAGTCAATGCACTGTTACCACGACTGAGAGCGGATTAAATAGTTTCATGGCCAATGTTTAGTTGACATAGCCCGCTTGATTCAATCCAGCCAGAGCGATACATAGTAACTTGACTGCTGCCCAGCCATACGTGGATTAGCTCAATTATTTATCTCACCTACTACCGTTAAAAAATTCCGGTTTCTAAAAAATATTATCACTTAGACTCTGGAACATTACATGTTGCGATTAACCAATAGGTTGCGTTTTTGTTTATTGTTCTGAGATAATTTCCTTTACTTCTTACTTAAGTAGTAACTTAATTTAATATGAAGACTGATTACGAAAACATTAGACAAAAATAAATTGACAGCTAAAATATGCTATTTGTAGGTACAAATTGAAGGGCTTTAATTGAATAAATGGATTGCGCAGAAAACTGAATACACCGAAACTGTTAATCTAGGCTTCTGTGAGTAATTGGTGCAGATTAGTTTTATGGGATCCGCTTGATTAATTTTAACCATTTTCACACCCTATTGTAAAACTTATTGCTCCTACAGATAAATGTGCAATATCTTATGAAGTTGCTACAACGCTCTTATTTGATTTATATAAAATGGTTTTATTGTAAGGTTAGTTCGAGTAAAGATGTAAAATAATTGTTTTTTGATAAATAATGTATAAATTATAAACTTACATAATATATGCATGTGTTCCTTAATTAAATTTACAATCTATAT
Source organism: Polydrusus tereticollis (assembly GCA_963920685.1). Lineage (NCBI taxonomy): Eukaryota > Metazoa > Arthropoda > Insecta > Coleoptera > Curculionidae > Polydrusus > Polydrusus tereticollis. The sequence continues at coordinate 91,981,875 of OY987333.1, forward strand.
AAAAAATTATTCATAGTTTCCTTAATAAACTATGGTCCAAAAATGTTCCGTTACGGGAGAACGAAAAAGTGTTAGAAAAACGATGGAAATTAATTAATTTTTGAAACTACTACTAGCGACAGTTAATGAAGCTGCATATTTTTCAATACAAAAATAATGTTCAGCTTTTAGAGTGGCATGCCTATGGGCGCTGACTTCGATATTAATGAGGATAAAAATAGTAGGCCAATGTTTCTTTCCCAAATAAAAAATATTTTTGAATTCGCAGTTCAATTTGAAGCATAAGAGCTCTCCTGAGATGTTTTCCGAGTATTGTCCCTCTAACTATTAAAGAAGACACGTTTGCAATAAATCTAGTTGCCATGGAATATGTTACTTGTTTTTTACATGTTGCAATTTCTTGTAACTCTCTGTCGTTCAAGACTGTGCGTTGTGAATTATTTATTACATTTTATATTTATCATTCTGTTAAAAATGGTAAATTCACGGTAGAAGCCAATTTTTTAAGAAATTCCATTCAGAATTTTGACAACAATCATTTGTGGGCAAAAGAATATCCCTATAACGTAACTGAACCTCATTTCCAACACCAATTTTCGGTTAACACATGGGCAGTAATTATTGGTAACCAATTTATTGGTCCATTCTTCTTGCCGAGATGACTTGATGGGCAATCTTACCTCATTTTCCTTCAAAAATAACTGCCTTTTCTGCTTAAGGATTCGTATAACAGTAAGAGACCATATGTAGTACATGCACGATGGTGCACCAGCACATTTCAGTGTAGTGGTTTGCAATTATTTACAAACTGTATATCCAAATCGTTGGATTGGCCGGGGTGGGCCTAAAGAATGGCCACCAGGGTTCCCCGACCTCAAGAGCTTAAATTTCTTTTTATAGGGCCATCTTGAGATGCTAGTGTACATAACTCCCATGAACACTGTGAAGGAATTAATAGAAAGAATAGTAGCAGCATGTGATAGAATTAGAAATACTCCGAGGATATTTCAACGAGTGCGCAATTCCATGAGAAGGAGGACGGAAGGATGTATGTTAACTGAGAAGGGGCCATTTTTAACATATCTTGTAATAATCGCTCCATGTTAGTTGTAATATTATGTTAATGTTGTATGTTGTCAGTTCTCAGGTAGCACATGACGTCTAAAAGACGGTCAAAAGACGGCCAAAAGACTTCAGCACCTAAGTCCAAATGACCTCAAACTTACGTCCAACATAACGTCAAGAAGACGCCGTAATATCACATCCAGAAGACGTCATATTTTGACGTCCATTGGACGTCTTATTTGAAACTAAATAAGACTTAAAATAGTCGATTTAATAGCTAGGTTCGGGTTTCGTTTATCGTGAAAATTTGGTTTGGCCGGTATAACACATATATCTAAACACAAACAAGAAATAAAACCAGAATAGCAATATTTTTATTAAGTGTTTTTGCAACCTAAAAAAACGTACACTGCTGGGGCGTTCTTGGACTATATTGTTTTCAGCTTCCTTTTTCTTCCTGAATGCCTTGTTCAAATTACCTGTATAATAATAATAAATATCTAATAACAGTTCTAACTCTATATTCAATATTAATCTGATACTTTTACGAGTTAGTATAAATTATACATTATTAACTTACTGGTCTGAAAGAAAGCTTTTTGAACGCCGCGCGCCGTCAAGGGTCCGCGTGTCTGAATCAACCTGTTTACTGTCCATCAGAGCTTTTCGATAAACCTTGCGATCTTTTATTGGGGGCCAAAAGACCTCTTTTTTTAATGGCGTCAACCAGTTTTCATGATCAACGGCGAGACCTTCACCGCCTCTTTGATCGAATAGCACAACGCAGATCTTTTATAGATAACGCTGCTTTTATAAAAGTTAACTTTTCACGATCCAGTAACCTTAAATTTAAAATTGTAAGCAGTATAGTATATTCTTTAATTAATTATTCCAGACGCGTCTGGTGTAAAAAACCAACTTTAAGGAGATTCCAGATGGAACTAACTGGAGTTGGTGAAATCAGAATAATATTAAATATTTATTATTGTTATCACTTTTATGAAATTTTAATTATATTGTAATGTGTTATGAAAAATAAAAATTATTTTCTGCAAATTTTATTTAATAAAGTTAATCTGATACTGAATGTAAAAAAAAAACGTAAAAAATTGGTGAAAACACTTACCGGTAAATTTTTGGGTTTTGACCTAGAAAACTTAATTTTAATTCGTGGACCTTTATAAGACGTCTGAAAGACGTCTACAAATTGACGTCTAAACCATGTCTTAAAAAAAGACGTCATAATGACGTCATTTTTGGTCACCGGACGTCAAAGGGCAAAAATGACTAAAAGTTGACGTCTTATTGACGTCAATAACGTCATGTTGGCTACCTGGGTTGTTCATTACACATAGATCTGTTATATTTTTCCTATTAAATTAATAATAATCTTGCATGTTTTTTTTACTTAAAAACAGCGAATCACAGGAAAACAACTTAAAAGATCTCTTCTGTTTCAAGTTAAACGGTGAATCCAAAAATATTTGTTATTTGTGAAAGAAACCATTGGCGTACCATTTTCTTCCTCAAAAATATCGAAGTCAGTGCCCATAGGCACGCCACTGTTAATGCTAAAAATTATTTCTGTATTAAGAAATATGCACCTTTATTAACTACTGCTATGTACTAAATATCACTGAAATATCTGAATTAGTTTAGAAGTTGTTAATTAATTTCCATGTTTTTCGTAAACCTTTAACATCTGGTATTTTCGTAGTGGAACATTTTCGGACCATTGCTTATAAAGCAAACCATCATTAATTTTGATGTAGACTAACACCCTTAAACATTCGCGTATCATAAGGGAACGCCCTGTATACTATGTTTGGTGCAAACAAGAATTTCAATTTAATTTGAGATTTGGCACTTGCTTTGTCCAACTAGCTAAATCTATAAGATTGCACAATTTGAACACGACCAAAGCTTTCTACCCGTCATTTAAGCCGGCAACGGACATGCAAATGGCTTCTATAGCCAGTCGCTTAACGGAAAAACAAGATAACTTAATGCACCAGTTATGAGCAGAAAAATGGAAAAGAAAAAGCCTTGTCGTATCTTAACGCACGCTGCTTCAATTATAAGTGAAGGCATTTAGTTGGAACAGAATGCTGCTCGAACTTTACCGATTAACATTTATTTAGGTATGCAAAGGACGCACGACGCAATGCTTAGTGCCTTGATAAAGCATCCCCCCCTCGCCCCCCCCCCCAGACTACGAACATGTTCACCTCATTTCATCGCAGCAACTCTAAACGACGACGCCGTACAGTAGCTTTTAGCACCGACTAGGCAGATCAACAGATCAACTCAGTGCTCGCGATTAATCAGCAACAGCTTTTTTAAGTGGCAGCTCCAGCTCTATAATAATTTTTTTAAACTCCCGTCTGATACTGGGTCTAATAATTTTATTGTTTACACTTGCGTTGTTATCGATTTCCTCAATTTTTTTAAAAAGTTCTTCGTAGACATTCATTTATTTTATTTCTCTCTATCTCATGGAAATTTTCGATACAATGTGTTGTGGTCATTCTCGTTTTTGCCCAGCGAGCGGCTTGTTGAGGTTAGCGGCGGATAATTTGTTTGGCGATTCTTGTAATACGCATAATGCAATTAACTACGATTTGTAATGACAAATTGGCGAACATCAACGTTGTGATGCTGTACGGCAAAATGTACGTAAAATGGTACTCAGTGACTGGTGAAAGGAGCGCATGGGCAAAAGTTTCCAGTAGGTACGACAAGATATTTGCTCTCTATTTATATAACTGTTAACTGTTACGGTTATTTCTTTCCCATTAATTGGCTGTTTGTAAAAACCATTTGCTATGATTAAAAAGCACCAAATAAGAAAATGTGTGTATTATTCCATGTCATATTCTACCCACCGGTAACGCTAATATAATAAATATACATTATTTTTTCACTGCATTCACCATTCCTTCACATTTAGTAGTTTAGGCACTGGAGGGCTAATGCTAGATTTGGTATATCCAGGTTATGGCAACCTACCGAGTGGTAATAACAAAGGAACAGCTACTCAAGATTGTCCAATATTTTTGGACTCCTCGTATGCAAAAGAAGACGTTTATACTAACACTTTTCGTCCGATTCACCACCACCTTTTCGTATTCAAAAATTTAATTTAATTCTTATGTATTTTTTTGTTCTTATTTTGTTCCAGAATATTTAAACTAGCAAAGGGATATTATGGAATAGAACAGAAGAACCTTAAGATATTATGAGACGAGCTGGAAGATTAACAAGAGCCGCCACCCGGTGACGTTGATGATGATGATAAAAGTCTTGCATGCGATCAGTTGAAAACTAAAGATCATAATACCGATTCTAAGCAGAGGTTTTATGATAATGGTGATACTGCCATACCTAACCATGGCCAACTTCAGAGAATTGCTACACCTAACTATAGTCAACTTCATAGAGTTCCATGCTTATCAGAAGGGATAAAAAAACAGGCGATTAAAACATGGTCTCTTCCAAAAAGCGCTTTAGGTGAAAATATCGCCTATAACTACCATGTGTCAGAAGTGCAACAAGAGAGCAAAAATTTTACCTAAAATTTTGAAGCCTATTTTTTACGCCGAATGTCTTAGAAATGATTCTACCCCTCCTACAGAACAGCTTGTCAAATAAATGTAACTAAAATTAAATCTCTTTTTGGATTGCTATACATATCAGCAGCAAATAAAAGCAACAAACAAAATGCTAGTGATCTATTTAGAACAAATGGCATAACTATGAAGATATATCGTCTGACAATGTTCTTAGAAAGATTTAGATTTTTTCTACGAAATTTACGTTCTGACGAAAAATCAACCAGCATTAAGCGCCAAAAATTAGACATTAGCTGCCCTAATAGTATATTAAAGTACACGTTTTATAAAGCATTATATTATAGCACGGGTCCATGTTAAAAAACGAGCCGCTTGCGGCGAGTTTTTTAAGGGGACAAGTGCTATAATGGCTTTATAAAACATGTGCTTTTTACTAGTTTTTCTATTTTGTCGTTTTTTTTTAATAAATAAACACATATTTAAAAAGAAAACAAACCCTTCAAAATTTATAAATTATTATGTCCAAAATTTATGTTGGTAACACTATTACAATTTTTTTATCAAGCTTGCCATGAAAATAAATAAATTTTAAATTGTGTCAGCCATTTTGCCACAAAATTTGTGTTTTAAAATTTTATTTATATTAACAAAATATTATGGAGCAAGATAATTTAAGTTTAACTCCCCCTGAGTTAAGGGATATTGCACATAAATGTATAAATCAACTTTTGCCAGAAAAATCCCGAAAATTATATGAAAAGGACTATGAGACCTTCACAAGTTGGTGCAATACAAAGGGCGTGTGTAAGATTTCAGAAAATGTTTTACTAGCCTATTTTGAGGAAGAAAGTAAAACCAAAATGTCATCCACCCTGTGGTCCTTATACTCAAAATTAAGAGCTTGCATTAATATTGACAAGAACATAGATATAAAGGATTATGCTAGACTGCAAGCATTGTTAAAAAGAAAATCTGTGGGCTACAAACCCAAAAAGTCTCTTGTTTTAGACTTAGACGATATTAATAAGTTTATAAATGGGGCTGATAATTAATAGCAGTTATTTAGGATTAAAAGTAAGTAGTATTTACATATCTATATGCATTTTGTTTTGTACAATTTCACAGGTTTTATAAAAAAATTTTTTTTACAATAAAGTTGGAGAACGAACATTTTTAAATTACACCAATTTCTATTCTATCGTATGAACAGTAGGTAGACAGCTATCGAGATACAATAGTAGTAACTATGCAAATTCTAGGTTGCTTTAATTATGGGGTACAATGGAGCATGCCGGAGAGAAGAACTGACCAATATGGATGTAAAAGACATTTACTTTAAGGTTGCTTCCATTACAGTACACATTCCCAAAACTAAAACACATGTAACAAGAACGTTTCTTATAATTGATCAATCATGGATTAATTTGATTAGACAATATTTTGATTTACGTCCTAAGAATGTTACAACATCAAGATTTTTCCTTACGTATAGGAATGGGCATTGCATAAACTCACCTGTAGGTCTAAATACAATGGGAAAAGCTCCTAGCCTTATTGCAAAATACCTGTGCAAACCAAATCCAGAATGTTTTACTGGCCACTGCTTTAGACGGTCTAGTGTCACCGAGCTGGCCAACAAGGGAAGCGATTTGGTTACCATTAAAAGGCACGGGGGATGGAAGTCTTCAGCCGTGGCTGAAGGCTATATTGAAGATTCTCTAAAAGCGAAAATGGATGTAGCGCAGAGCCTCTCTTCTAGTTTAACACCTTCATTAATAGATAATATTGATAATACTGCTACACCCTTACCTGGATCATCAAGATCGACAATAATTGAAGGAGTAGAAACTGCTTTTCAACCAAGTCTAATTAAAAATGGATTGGATTCTGGGGTCAGTTATCACAAAGTTTCGCATACTATGAATACTCAAACTATGCCTGAATTTAAGGTTAACGCGTCCGACACGAGTACAGTGACATTAAATGTTTATAATAACTGCACTATAAACAATGCCTAATTAGCATTATAATATAGTTGGAATTTGTATTTTTAAGATTTAATTGATATTTTTTGCAAAATAGTTCTCCTGTTAATAAAGTTAATATTTAATATGTTTTTTAATATTTTATGAACCAAAACAACACGTCAATCACGTCATACAGATTTGTAGATCTAGGCAACCAAACATACATACGTGGTTTTGTGTAGTATTTCGCACATTTGGACTAAAAAATATTAGTTATCTAGAATGCTATGCCGAACGATGAAAAAAAAACATGTCAGTAGGGCCAACCTTTAAATAATAAAATTCGGAGTTCGAAATGGATATATTTCGAACTCGCTAGCGCGTTTGAAATATCTATTTTTCGAGACAAAATTAGAAAAAAGATTTTTTTGGCACCTTTACCGCTCGATTACTAAAGCTGTTTCGGTCGCGTAAGACTTCCTTTATGGAATAATTTTTACATTTTTTTTTAAACACTCATTCAGGATCATACAAAATAATATATATCTTATTACGGCTGCTGTTTGCCCGAAAGTGCCTTCGCCGTTCCGGACGGGCCGCCTCAACGCAGGGTTGCCTCGCCGCCGTCTGCGATGTGCGAAGTTGTCACGTCTCTGTTGACTTCCCCACAAAAGCATTATTTAATGTCCCATTTTACACCTGGAGATGAAGTGCTCTTGGGATTTCATGGCAGGTGCGGGTTTAGAGTTTATATGCCCAATAAGCCAAGAAAGTATGAAATCAAAGTTTATGCTGTCAGATGCCAAAATAAAAACAACCAAACGTCCCCTACCTTGTCGATGGATCCAACATTCCTTTGGTTTCACGTCCGTGTCAACCTATTAAAGGTACAAAAAGGAACGTTACCTTGGGCGACTTCTTTATCTCCAAGCACTTGGCAAAGAAGCTTGGGATGAGTATAAGCTATCCATATTAGAAATACTCAGCAAAAATAAAAAACAAATTCCGTCAGAGCTCCTGAATGCGATTCGACCAGAACGTACTTGTATGTTCGGATCCCAAAGAAATGTAAAATAAAAATCTTCGTTCAACCATGCATTTCTTTGATACCACTGATGAAGTAACCGGTAAACCAGAAATTAACATAGATTACAATAAATCGAAGGGTGGTGTCGAAGTGGTTGATAAACTTTCCTCATACTACAACTGCGCTAGAGCTACCTGTCGTTGGTCTATGGTTTTATTTTATGGTGCAAAGAATGTAGCGGGTATAAATTAGTTTTTTATCTGTAACTGTAATAATACAAACAATATAAACGAAAAGAAATTTCTAGAATGGTTTTCCTCGAAAGCCTTGGTTATGATCTAATGTAGGACCATATCAAGCGACGAACACAACAAGAAAATATATCCAAAATCCTTCTTTTGAGACTTTCTGAAAGATATGGCCTACAAACAGAAGAACAAGAACATACAAGAAATGTTTATAGAAGGTGTAATTATTGCCCCAGCGAAAGAAATAAAGGAAAGCTCGATATAGTTGCAATCGGTGTACAGGGACATTTTTTTAAATGTCTCAGCCAAATGGCGATTTTCTTGCTGACTATAATAAAAAACAAATTACATAATTTCCAATGATTTTTAGCATCATAAGCATTGTTATTTTATCAACAAAGTCAAGCTGACAGTATATTATCAAAAATTGAGAGAAATTAAAATTATTGATTTGTATAACAGCCAAATGGATACAGGAGAATCAGCAAATATCACTTGTCTGTCGCTGCTGCCAGAAAAATCGAGGAAGAGGTATGAAGCAACGTACCAATACTTCAAGAAATTGTGCCAAACAAAGACTGCTACTGCAGTTTCAGAAACCGTGCTTTTGGCGTACTTTCACGAAAAACCTCCTGTATTAAAGTCTCCATCAAGCTTATGGTGTGAGTATTCCATGCTGAAGTCCACCCTTTTCATAGAGGAAAACATAGATATTTCCAAGAATCCTAAACTTCGAGCATTTTTAAAAAGAAAAAATTACGGATATAAACCCAAAAAATATAATGTGTTTGACAGGGAGATGAAATAATTTCCTGTTTGGAGCCCCCGATGATATTTATTTAATGATGAAGGTTGTAATGATAATGGGAATTGCTGGAGCGTGCCGTTCTAGTGAACACTGTGCAATGAAAATAGACAATGTTGAATTAAGGCATGAAGTCATATTTGTTACTATTCCTGATTCCAAAAATGGAATGGCACGTAAATTTATAGTGACTAAAAATGACAATGAGAAGGTTTGTTATTTCAAAATAGTTCAAAATTACATTGATACAAGATCCCACATGACGAATTTTAATCCTCGCTTCTTCATGCGATATCAAAATTGAAAGTGCTTAAACCAGCCTGTCGGGAAAAACTCGATTTCTTCAATTCCAAGTAAAATTGCTAAATTTCTGAACTTTCAGAACTTTAAGAAGTATACTGGACACTCCCTTAGAAGAACGTCGGCCACTTTATTAGCGAATACTGGAGTTGATGTCTTAGCCCTCAAGCGACATGGCGGATGGAAATCTGCAACTATTGCGGAAACTTACGTAGCGGAGAGCGTTAACAATAAAAAGGAAGTTGCAAATAAAATTTTATACAATATAACGAAGCCAAAAGTCTCCTGCAGTACTTCAAGAGTAACAGAAAACTTGGTTAGAGATTGAGAAATTATGGAGTCAAAACATTTCATATAAATTGAGAAAAAACGAGAGAACATTTATCCAAATTTTGTAAATAATGTTCATAATTGTAATAATTGTATTATTAATATTCATATCACTTAATATTACTCCATTTTTATAAATCATTGTTTTTATATAGCATACATTATTACCACTCAAAGGTGGTAAGTTGACTTACAACCCGTCGTCAAGGGCAATCGATACCTTTTTGGTAATTGTTACTTACGTCCTTCAAAACAGTGTCAAAATGCGTTGTTTGCAATATAGGGAGGAGAAAAACGCTATTTACGCTCAATGGCTATATTCTAGACTCGCGGGCGGATTACATTTTAATTTTTTTTTTATTTACATACTTTGCACCCAGTATAAATAGATGTATATGACCTGACGTCATTTTTAAAAGTTAAAGCTGGAATTTTTTTGATATTATTATGTCAATTAATTTTTTTTGTTGTTTTATTTATTGAAACGTCTAAAAAAGAAAAAAATCACTTGGGCTAGAAGGCCCTTATCTGTCTCGCCTAGGTGGAGTCTCGGAGGATGCGTCGGCGGTGCAAGCTTTTGGACTCTAACAAAATATTGTCCGCTTTCCACTCGTAGTAAAATAGGGTCCGACAGAATGAAGTAGCCATTTTAAATTTAGATGTTGTAACGTTCTATTCCGCCGTTGTTGTCATATAATTCGTTTTTGGTACAGCCATCTCAGGCAGGTTGTTTTGTCGATCATTACATAACGAGACTTTGGTTTTTCTTTTGAGTGAGACATTCTAACTTATTTAACGATTTCAGATCGTCCGCCATTTCAAAGTTATAGTTTTAACATTGTCTCTTCAATTTGGTTGTTGTGGTTTAGTATCACTAGTCTTTAATTTGTCGTGATGATTCACTTTCCGCTCACATGCCAACTAACCTGAATTGCATTAATCGATTTTGTCCGTTAAGTGTCTAACCCCTCTAATAAATAGACCTTTTAAGCTGGAAACCCCAATTATTTTCACAGTACCATAATTTTCTGTGACCAAGCTATGTACGCTATAATCAAATATGACAGGAGTCAAATAATGACAGATACGACGATATTTTGAATTTTTTTAAATGGCAACCCTCATCAATAACCACAGTAGTGAATTGCATTTGGCGATCCGATTTGAGAAACATGTAATTGTTGATATTTATTTTAAGCCATTTTGGAAATACGGGGGTTCCTAAATTGCCTTCATCGATTTTGTCTTTTAAGTGTCTTACCGCATTAATAAATATACCTTGAATGCTGAAAACCCCAATACTTTTACAGTGACATAGTTTCCTATGACCAAGCTATTTACTCTATAATCAAATCCATCAGATGTCAGAAAGTGTTACATACGACGCCATTTTGAATTTTGTTAAAGGGCAACTCTCATCAATAACCAAACGAGTAAATTGCACCTCGCGATCCGATTTCAAAAACATATAGTTGTTGAGATTTATTTTGAGCCGTTTCGGAAACTCGGGGGTTTCTAAATTGCCTTAATCGATTTTGTTTTTTAAGTGTCTCACCGCTTTAATTAATAAACCTTTAAGCTGAAAACCCCAATTCTTTTCACAGTGACATAATTTCCCGTAACCAAGCTATTTACGCTATAATCAAATACGACAGATGATCATTGTTTCAAAATCTGTTCCTTTTGATATAATAATAGCAACCGTTTTTTTTGTAAAACGTATATTTTCTTACAATGTTTTCTTATGATTTTACTGTTATTTTCAAATTTTGATTTGTATACAAGTTCCTTATTGGAAACATGCTGGGCTACTTGGTAAGATGTCTAATAACAAGAAGCATTGAATATCAAATGTCCCAGTTTTTAAAGCCCTGTGTTTCATTTCGCCTTCGACAAGGACCCCCGTAGTTACGGCACGACCCCCAGTTGTGACAACAATAATATTATTATTATTATTATTGCAGCAGTTCCTTCGTTTTCATAAATTAATTATGATGATCTTGGTTTATTGTCCATTATCAAAATTAAGGAAATATTATCATTACTACACGCAAAGTCATTAAACTATTCAACGTTATTTATCTGACTGCATAATCTAGAAAAATGACTGGTATTGATAGTTTTGTTTTTCTTGTAAATACACTGAATAAATAAATTTTCTTCAATAAGTAGTTAAGTACTAATAGGTTAGTGGAAATAATAGAGGCAGTAGTAAAATGGCCACAAAACAAGAACGTTTTCTGTATATGTCGTTGTCAAAAATCGCCTTTACTTTTACTATAATACCATATTTTGATTTCGAAAAAAATACCTTAATGAGGCAGAAACAACAGAAGATACAAGTTATAGTTATTTTAATTCTATCGCTGCTGGCATACGGCATATGTATTTGGAAAACTGAAATATTTATTACAACCAAAATGCTTAACAGCATTAGAATAATTGCAATTACAATTACAAATGCAACACTGATTAGCACTTTTCTCAACTCTTACAGGAAAAGATCTACTTGGCGCTCACTATTTTGCAACTTTGTTAAAGTTGACAAGACCTTAGCCACAAAAATTTCGGTACGCGAGAAACACATTTCTAAAAATATCCTTTATTATTTTATTATAGCCGCTGTTATTTTCCTCTATTTGAATCTACGTTCTTTTGCCAGCATTGCCGCTAAGCAACAAAACAAAAGTAATCAAATATTATGTTTAACCTTGCTTCCCGTTTTACAGTGTACTGTCAGTGGTTTATCATTTTTCATATGCATTTTAATGGTAATTTTTTTACTAGCAATTATCTGTAGATATAAAAATATAAAAAGAATTGTAAAAACAATTAAGTTAAATAGCCCAGAATGTCCCGTTAGCAAAAAGGAAATATTTGCAATCATTCGAAATGTTGACAGATGGGTTTTTTGCATGCAAAATATAGTTAATTGTTTTAAAGACATTTTTCAAATTCAACTCTTATTTAGTGTTGCTAATGCATTTGTAAGCTGTCTGTATCTTTGTCTATCTATGCAGCAAACGGGATTTGAGATTTTTAGACCAATATGGTTAATTTTCACATTGGTAAGTATTTTTATTTTTATGATAAGGCACAGCACTGCAGGATTAATCTTTTATGGCACTCTGCGAGCAGTTGGGGAACACGTCCTCAAAGAGGTCGTTTCAGAGTGATGATGTTCTCCAGATGAAAGAATTTTTAACAGTGTCATTCGAGGCACACCAAGCTGAACCACATAGGGTGGGCTGCAGTGGCTCGTCATGTACTTCTACCATGCACCGCTCTGGGTGGAATCAAGAAAGCAACCTTAGTGGAGCGCTTGCTGTGCGAGCCTGGTTTAAAAATCCCACTCTCAGCAACAAAGAATACTATTTTTCAATAGGGTGATTCATTGATTCTTCTTTCTACTTTCACTCTCCATAAAACTCTTTTCTTCACAAAAGCATTTCTTTATTCTTCCAAACTATGCCATTGGAACAGATAATGTCAGGTGCTTACATAATTTGTGAAATAATACTACTACTTCAAATGACTTGTTATCGATTAACTAATCAATGGCCACATTGAGTAATCACACTTAAGGCGATTCATGTCACCTGCAACAAACTATTATACTTTTGCTTCAACAATTTTTGCAAAAGGTTGTTCCATGGCGAGAAGACGTTCCGCCACGAAAATAATCTGTAACTCGACTCACTGTTTAAAAACACTAAGCGCTACTGGCCCGAAGAATCCATGAGGAGAAGACGTTCCGCCACGGAGAGAAGTATAAAACCTACTGACTAACTAAAAATGAAAACATTCGCTTTGTTGATCACTCTTCCCATGCGAGAACCAATTGGCAATACCGCATCCCTTTAAGCCAAAAACACACTGAGGTCACGTCACGTCACATTACGTGGGCTCACGTGCTATTAAGTTACAGGCAAAAAGTGTGAAGCGCTGTTTTACATAGTATGTTAATACATCAGAACCACACTGAAGTCATCTCATGCGTATTACGTTACATCCCCAAAGGCACGCGCTTCTTTTCTGCAAATCCACACTTTTCGTCTCACGTGAGCACTCGTTTAGGCGGTTTTGTAGAGAGCTAGTGTGTTGTTGGTGAATTTTAATTCCTAAACCAAACGATGAAATTCGCCCAATTCTTTTCTTTTTATGTTTATGTCATGGACCCATGGTTTCCTCGTTTTTTTATTTTCCTCCTTGAGAACGATAAAGGCAGCCACAGTTTCTATTTCCTCTTCCCTGTTCGAAGAACTGATTGGGCTGGCGCTTTCCATAATTTACGCAAAATAAACAAACAACACAGTGAAATCAAAGAAAGACTGCCCGAATTCATATATCAATTTATATACCACATCATAAAACGTGATGGTAGTGTGTTTTTAGTATGCTCTCACGGTTAAATTATGACAATATGATAGCACGTGACCTCACATGACGTGAGCTCAGTGTGTTTGCGGCTTTATCACTCTTCATACCGCAACCCAGAACAACTAACCTGTCTAGCACGTACGCAACGTCTACAAAGCTCGCCGGTCGCCGTTTGTCATAATTGGAAAAGCCTTGCCGAGAACTGATCTTTACCGCTATTTAATCGAACCGAATAGTCATATATCTACTGTTTGCTGGTTAAACGCAAACCAAAGGTCTATAAAAACGTAAACAAGCTGTTTTGTTATTAAGGGTTTTCTATTGTATTATTTAACCGAAAGGATTATTAAATGCGACGTACATTTGCAGCTAAGTTTTTATAATATGTTAAAAGGTTAGTTTTATTTATTTCTTTAGAACAGTAGAACATAACCCAAATGGAGCATTGCTGATCATTATTAACTTTTCACTGAAATGCGATTATTGTTTCGGTCTAACTATTAAGCAATATTAGGAGTTTGAATTATGTTAATTAGTATTGAAATGCGTATGCATGTTTCCCCAACACTTGCCATGAAAATATTTGTAAAATAGATTTAAGTCGCCAACCTGCTTTCGATGTTTAAGGCTTTCCAGATTGTTTGTCAGATCATGGTCACCGACCAAGCGAGTGGCTCTTCTTTAAATGGAATCTAGGAATCTCAGGGTATGTTTAGGGGCAAAGCCTCAAATATGCGAGTAGTACTCCAGCGATAGTCGAATTTGGGCTTTATGGAGCATCAAAAGTTGTTGGGGTGTATAGAGGTTCTTAGTTCGGAAAAGTATTTCAAGCTCTTGCGATGCGAGACCTCTTGCTGCCTATAGATGAATATAGTATTTTGAGTTTTTTCAAAAGATCGCTAATGTATTGTAAAAAGAGAGCGGACGTCAATATAGAACCTGGAGGGACTCCGGCGTTCATGTTAAAATAAATGTGTCTGGAAGAAATCCGTCCATCGCCACTCGCAGCGAACGGGCCTTAAGAAAAAAAGTATTCTAAACTGTTATAACCAACCTATTTTACAAATGCATGTTTACATTGATATAGACGTAAATGCAAACTGTTTGTATAAATTTGAGCAAAAGTTATCAAATTTCTTTTTTTTATTCTACCCAAGGTCATTCTAGGGTGCAAGATAACAAAATAGATTTATGGCAAGCTTTTATTTTAGTTTTTTAAATAGAAGGTCATGAATATATATTATTAAAAGATAGATTTGGATTGTAAACAAGTTTTACAAGTATTTATATGTTGGGAGCAAAGCTGAAAAACGAACAATGGCCGATATTCTTGCTCAATCTTAGGATTAGCTGTTTAATGCGCACGAAGTTCGAAGTTTAACTCAACTTTGGGCTTTAGCCGTCTCCAAATAGCCAAACCTGTAGTTGTGCAATTACCAAATGCCATTTTTAGTAAATCGATAGAAGTTCTGTAACAGTATACAATTTTAGGAAACAAAATTCAAACCATGTGTTTAAGTTTGTAAAAAACACGTGTAAATGAATATTTTGCTTGCAACTATAAATTGAAAAAATACATCAATTTAAGCCTATTACAGTGATGATCTTTCTAAAACCTGAACAAATCTATATGACAAGATTCAGCTTTCTATGTCAAGCGGCATTAGGTGGGTCGTGATGAGTGTGTAAGTGAGTGAGTCACTTAAAGATTTTTTATATTAGTACAGACTTTAGACTATTCCTATTTAAATCAAATATGGTTGAATTATCACTTACTTGTGGTTGTTTACCTTGATGGGTGGAGCTTTCATGTAAAGCCACATGACTTTCTCTTTTTTATCCGGGCACTAGAGGCGTCAACAGTACAATTATCATTCAATACATTTCTTTCCAACTCTTCCTCTATGCTAACGGTTTAAAGAACCTCGCTAGGAATATCTGAATCCAATAGGACATTTCCCACAGGAACCCCAAACATCGCCTCATATGGACATCTATTTACACCTCTATAAATGACTTATTCTATTTCAATTAAAGTCCCTAACATCTGATTCCCCCTTTCTACACTTTTCTGGCTTTGAGAGTGCTTTAGTTTGCCGTGAACTATTTTAGCTTCGAACATATCAGCAAGTTCATTTATGACAGCTGCTGTAAATTCTCTCCATTTGTCACTTTGGAGAATGCTACAGAATTATACATAAAATGTTTAACAGATTATAAGCTAGTTTCGCAGCTATTTTGAATTTCAAAGGCATCAAGAAAATTATTTTTTTCAGGTAGTCCTGGTAATTGAAATTAAATTTATAATTTTTGTCCGGTTCTGATTGCATGTCAGCAGATCCACCTGCCCTCTTAAGTTCATGATGTTGTTGCTTAAAATTGGCCTTACCCTTTATGATCTTTTTTAACTCACATTGTCCACATTAGCGCAAATAAATATCAATCACATCACGCTTGATATTGCAGTACCTTTTTTTAAGGTCGTTGTTCATGTACCGTGTTCATGTACTTTTAAGAAATATAATGTTTTTTGACGAAGCCACATTTACCAATGCTCATGTTATTGTTAAAATTAATATGGAGTATTTTGAGTTTGAATTTTGTAGTGAGAAATCAATTCTGCTGTTAAACTTGAAGAAGTAGTCCATGACAGTGGAGTTGATATAATCAAATAAAACAACGGCAGTCTACCTCCACAATATGTATTTTAATGTTTATATCCTACATGTTTCGGACATAGAAATGTCCATCATCAGGGATACTAAAAGAAATTTACAGTGTGAGTTAAAAGTTTCTGCTGTTATTAATTTAACGTAAACCGACACAATTTACACTATTGGGCACCTTGAAATCCTCACTGGATGAGAATTATGAATTATGAATTATCCTTGTTGCGGTATAGTATAGGATTGGACCATATTCTTTTTGACCGTCACCTAAACAACCTTAACCGAGAAATTGCTGATGTCGCGTTTTGCCTGCAATGCCATTTTATCTTACTTTCTTTATTTAGTAGATAGACCCAGAAACATGGGATATAACAAGAAATATCAAAACTAATCTAAGTGGATATTTTTCGATTAATGTTTGAGGCTGGAGTAGTGCTAGAGGTTTAGGAGTTTTACGAATTGCAGGGATGACTGAGGGTTGCTGTTTTTCCAGTATTCTTCTTTGAGTTATGATTCCATCGGTTGGAGTGGTATATGGAGAGCATTACATCTTCTAGCACGACAATGTACCGATCCACATGGCAAGAATTATCGCTTAATAGTTTAAAATTTGAAAAGCAATAAAATGGTATCATATATTCTAGTTGAGCGAACGGAAATAATATTTCTATAGGAGGCTGAAAATCGTTGTGCGATTAGAACTGCCATATTATTCAATGGGAGGAATGTAGATAAAAACGCTATTATAGAATTGGTGTGTAAGTTTAAAGAAACTGGATCTGTATGCGAGAAAGCAAAATGCACAAGCAAGGGTTTCGGATGAAGCTTGCCATCATGAGGTACTTGGTCATATCGCTGTAGATCCAACTTCTGCTTTTATTCCGAAAGCCGCCAAGCTCTCGAATATTTCTGCTGGTTCTGTACACAAAAAAATAAATTCTTCCCTTAAAAATTACAAATTTTACACGGACTCAACGAAGACAATTACAATAGAAGGATCGAATTTTGTGAATTAATATGCCATAGGATTGACGAAGACATGAATGGGTTCGGTAATAAACACAGTTGCAGATATCGGAGTAATGAAAGTCCGCAAGTTTTTCGGGAAGGTCGCACTCAATTTCCCTAGAAAATCAACGTTTGGGCAGGAATTCTTTGAGACGAAATCATGGGGCCAATATTTCTGGAAGTAAATTTAACCTGTCAACTGTATTTAAAACTATTAGAAAATGTAATTTTCAATAAGATCTTCTATATAGCATTCCAAATAGCACCCTGAAATTCAATGAAGAAAATTAGCATTTTCAGTAAAATGGAGCTCCTCCCCACTACGCATCATTAGTTAGAGCGTGATTTTACCAACGATCCTCTGGCAAATGTATTGCTAGACGAGGTGAAATAGAGTGGCCAGCAAGATTTCTCGACTTGGCTCCTCTTTTTAAGGCAACTTAAAAGCTCAAGTTTATTGAACCCAGCCTGAAATTATCGAAGACCTCAAATATAGAGTAAAACTGGAGCGCAGCCAAACCTCCCTCAATGTCCGAGAGAAATTTAAAATAAACTTTATTATTGCCTTGCCAATAACGGCGAACATTTTGAACACTTAGTAAAATAACTTGTTGAAACTAAGTAAATTAGTTGAATTATTATTACGTTTTTCCACTCGCACACTGATTTTTCTAGTTTTATTTGACATTTCAAAGTAAGGTTTGGCTGGAGGTGTGGAAGTCAAGAGTAAAATTCTATCAAATGTATAGTTAAACTCTCCCTCGATATTAAAATTGATATTATTTCTTGTCAAGTCTTATTCCCTCAAAGTCAAGATATATTAAGGGTGGTTCGTTTTGAAATGTAAGCCCTGTGTATTGGTTTTATAACTATTTCAAAATAGTTTGGAAATGATCCTGTTATTAGTGAAGTATAATAATATGAATAATAGTGTTATCTATTTATGTTATTTGCTGATATTAATAAATCAAAAATTATGATACATATTTTAATTTATAGAAGGCGAATAAAGTATGTCTCACTATGATATCCGATTTGATTTTTCTCGGCAACACCTCTCTATATACAGATAACAAAAATATCTAATTTTTTTTAGACTCCAACAACTATTTGTATCTTCGTATGCGACATTACTAAAAGAGAGAAGGACAACTTCACTGCCACCTGTCTAAGGGTAAAGGAGCACTTTGAGGAAAAATCGGAGTACTACAAAGCAATGGATTGTTTATGTTTTAAAGTAGCTTCGCTAAAAAACGAATTTACTGCTGCTGGATTTTTTGTAGTGGACCGCACAACATTAATTTCGTTGTTTAGTTGTTGCGCTACTTATTTTATTACTTTAGACCACATGTCCATCTAAAAGTGATATATATTATAATGTATTACTAGTGTTTAAATTAGTGATTCCTAGAATATGTTTTAGTCTTGCACGGTTGTGAAAGTATATAATTTATATTACTTATCGAACCTAAAGGAATTCATATATTAAATGTATTTTTTCGTGAAAAGTGTAACTTAATTTAACGCACAAGCTTTTATTAAAAGTTAGGTTTTCCTTTCATAAACAAAACAATAGATATGTACAAGCTGCGTATATGACATTATTTGTAACCTTATTAAAGAGCGTGCGGATCCGGCGATGCAAAATTTCTCTATTCTCCATAAAAATATAAGAAGTATAACCAAAAATTTTAATGAATATTTGGTTTTTATATCGCAAATACCTCTAAATATTGATTGTATTGTCTTAAGTGAGACATGGAATATACCAGATGTATCATTCTGTCAAATACCGGGGTATAATTTTTTTTATAATGAAGGGAAACTTAATAAAAATGATGGAATTGTTGTATATTTTAAAGACGCATTTTCTTATGATTTCAAATTAATAGAATTAGCTAACACTATGTTAATTGAAATAAAATCAAAAATACATAACAAATCAATAAAATTATTGGCAGTGTACAAGTCACCTACAATAAGTATTACAGATTTTAATGAAGGCCTACAAAGCTATTTTCTAAGTGAGCAAAAGGTTGATTATTCGTTAATTGTGGGAGGTTTGAATATTGACCTATTTTCTCAGAGTATTTTGGTTCAACAATATTTAGATATTCTATCTGAAGGTGGGTATGTCTCTCAAATTAATAAGGCTACAAGAGAACAGACACAATCGAGAACATGCATAGACCATATCTTATTAAAAACTGGTAATGCTACCACAAATTTAGGGACGAACTTACCGATAATTATACAAACCAATATAACTGACCATTATACCGTAACATTGACTGTATCAATAGGTAAAAAAACAGACAATATACCGATTAAAAAAGAATATTCTTATATTGATAATAAGGAACTAATAGAAAATATTAAATCTGAATGTTGGAAAATCATTTATAATCAGGGACCCAAACCAATGCTATGAAGCTTTTATTAACAAAATACATACAAATATACTCAAATCAACAAAGACTGTTAAATATAAAAGTAAAAATAAAAAACGAAAATAATGGATTTCACGTGAAATTTTAGAGTTGATGAGTCAACGAGATATGCTACACCAACAATGCCTAAGATTGCCACATAACATACCTTTAAAAATCGAATACAAAAAGCTAAGCAATAAAATAAACAACCAAATTGAATATGCAAAAAATAATTATTTAAAAGGGGTGATATATAATGGAAAAATGGATAGTAAAAAAATATGGGAAGGAGTAAAAAGAATAACAAATACCTCAAAGCGGGAACAAGAGATTACAAAAATTTGTTTACAGGGTAAAACGTTTTATAATCCTGAAGAAATTGCAAATACATTTAATTCCTATTACATAAATGTAGGTAATCAACTGGCAAAAAATATTAAAAATGGTGCGTCTTGTACAATTTACGAAAACGAAACAAATATATTCATTAATCCTACTAATAGCTTAGAAGCCTTAAAATATATACAAGAGTTAAAAAATGGTAAAGCGGTAGGTAAGGACGGCATAAGGGCTGAGTCCATCAAAATAATTCAGGACTATATTAGTCAACCTTTGACTTATATTTTTAATCTAGTTTTTGAACAAGGCGAATATCCCAATTTATTAAAAGAAGCTATAATAAAACCACTATTTAAAAAAGGCGATAAATCTCTCATGGAGAATTATCGACCGATCTCTTTGTTATCTAATTTTAATAAAATCTTAGAAAAAATACTCAAAAAAAGAATATCAGACTTTCTAAACAAATTTCAATTAATATCTAAAAACCAAGTCGGATTCCAAGAGCGTAAGTCAACAAACGACGCTATAAAAAGTATTACTTCAAAAATGTATGATGCAATGGATAGTTCCGAACCGGCATTAGTAATCTTCTTGGACTTAGCGAAAGCGTTCGATCCGGTCGATCATAACAAACTTTGAAAAAAGCTGGAGTTAATTGGTTTTAGGGGTCTTAGTCTTAATCTCATGAAGAGTTATCTTATAGGTAGAAAACAATATGTCAAGATTTCAAACTATCTCAGCAATAGCGAACTTGTCCAATATGTGGTACCGCAGGGTACAGTTCTTGGACCATTACTATTTACTCTATATATCGATGACATTCTCAGGCAGGAATCCGAGGGAGATGTAGTGTGTTTCGCAGATGACGCTGCTATCTTTTACCGAGCCTCTTCGTGGTTAAATTTAAAGAATAAGGTGGAAAGAGATATGCAAAAAATAAAAAAGTATTTCGATTAGAAAAATATTAACTATAAATTATGAAAAAACATATTTTTTACCAATAACTTCTTATAATAACAACTTACCAAACTATCAAACGATTGATATACAAGAACAAAATAATAATATATCTATAAAATCAACAAAAAAAATTAAATATCTGGGAATATATTATATAGATTGTCACTTGCGATGGAATTTTCACATCCAATCAATAATGCAAAAATTGAGAGGATTAGTCTATAAATTTAAACAGCTTAAGCCGATTATGGAAATAAAACATTTGAAAATAATATATACTGCACTAGTAGAGTCAATTTTAAATTATGGAAGTATGGGCTGGGGTGGGGTAAGAAGGGCATACATAAAACCGATAGAAAATCTACAAAAAAGAATTTTAAAAATTATTTTTAATAAGAAAAAAATGTTTTCAACCAAACTTTTATTTAAAGAAGCCAATTTATTCTCAATAAGACAACTATATTGCTATAATTTGTTAATTCACCAACATAAAAATAGGGGTTGTCAACCTAAAACCACTCATAATTATAACACAAGAAATAAACAATTAGGGCATTTTAAAATTAACTTTAAATCAAAAACAGTTGGTCAAAGACACTTTCTGTACACTGCACCAAAGCTCTATAATTCCCTTCCCAAGGAAATTAAGGAGGAGATCTTCATTAAAAAATATAAAAAATTAATAAAACATGGATTTTGGAACTAGGATTAGAGATTTATGAAAAAATGTTTATAGTAGGTATAAGAAATATAATAAGATTAATCGGAGAAATCTGCATCGTCTGTCCGTTTTATTTGTTCTTATACTATTTAATAAATGAATATATTCAGGAATTGACCTGGCTATTGTATGGGTGCTGTACTTTTTGTTGATTGTTTGTTATTAATAATTAATAATAAATAGGTAATGAAGTATGTTTTTGTATTGTGAATTTAATTAGCTTTACTGTTGATATTAACAATTATCGGTGGTGATTTTATGCTAGGAACTCTTTTTTATAGGTTACAATCTTTCTGCCTATAAGTTTTCTCCAATAAACTTAAGCAGTAATATTATTGTATTTATAGGAAAGCTGTATTTCTGTATTTTTGTATATAATATGTAATATCTATGTAATATCCGTTGGAATAAACAATAAACAAAATTTGTCAGGAGCTTATTACCTACACTATACAGTTTAGTTTTAATGTAGAAGTGACACGTTACAGCATATGATAAAAAGGCAGAACAAGAAAAATCAATCTCAGCATAATTGTTCCATACTAATAAATTACTATTTATGGTGTTTACTTATCCTAAAAACAAAACAATAGATATGTACAAGCTGCGTATATGACATTATTTGACGCAGACAGTATAAATAGAGTTAATTTTTTACGCGGGTCATTGCATCGTGCATGGTAAATTGTCAACTCCATGTAGGGACTTCTTTTATATTATGCAAGCAGCTGAAATCTTAAAATGATAAAGTTCAGAGTACTTCTAAAATTAAGTCAGCTCAATTACTACTATTAAATATCTACGAAAATGTCTAAAGAGAGATTACATTTTCAATGCACACTCTAACATGAGGCGTATAAAATGTAGCTTGCTTCGGCTTTTCTATTCTGTTTATTTCTTATTCAAAAGAATAGTTCGATTTTTTTTGCATTCAACCGTTACTACATAAATAATTTCCACAAAAGTAAATAGATTTCAAAAATATTAGC
The DNA here is from genome assembly GCA_963920685.1 of Polydrusus tereticollis. NCBI lineage: Eukaryota > Metazoa > Arthropoda > Insecta > Coleoptera > Curculionidae > Polydrusus > Polydrusus tereticollis. Next base: position 92,004,690 of record OY987333.1, read on the forward strand.
AGTAGACATTAAAGTATTGTAAATAAAGTGTTCAAAGGCGCTAGCAAATTAAGCCAAGCAAGAGCCGTAGAAATAGCTTCTGATATTCGGTCGCTGCCAGAGATTATTGCTATCTAAAGCCGAGATAAAATTTTCACAAAGATCTTCTACATTGTTTGATCGGCCTGAAACAATATCGAATACTCTCGATATATAGTATAGTATAGTATAATAGGTGGCCCCAAAATAAAGACAAAATAGCAGCACTCCGCCATGGGTACTTAAATGATCCCAAACAGCTAATCCACCGTCCCGGCAACGTGACATTCAATAACTCGGTAACAGCTGCTGTAATATGAGCTGACTTTTCATCATGGGAAAAACTTATCCTGCTATTGTCATCAGTATTTCCTAATGTGGCAATAACGTGACGCTGCTGCTGTTTAGTTCTTAACATTCTTCAGTGGAATTCCAGCTGAAACGTTTATTTTGTACCTTGCATGGGCAGAGCCGTACAGCCTTCAGGCACAGGCGGCATAATGGCGCCAAATGTCCAATGTATCAAAATAAAATAGAATAGTATTTTGACATAGAAAACCCACCAGCAGCGTTTTAGATAAACTACATATTATGTAGGTAAAGCCTGTCCAGAGATATAAGAAAGTTACACTTTGCCTTTGAATGGGATTATCCAAGAGTGGCAAACAACAACTAGACAGGCTTTACCTACATGTGTAACACCGGATAATTTGTTCAGTTTCCGTTATTAAGTTGCACGTTATACCCTTCGAGTGACGTCAGTTATCGGCAGTGTTGCCAGCTTGTAACCAAAATAACCGATTAAGAAAATTACACTGGTTTCTTACATAAAAACAACATAAATTTACAAAAAAACACAAATTTACTTATTTTATCTTTACAATCTTTCAGGATGCCAATATATACCTAAATTGTATTGAAATAGTCATGAAATTGTATTGTTACTTTTTTATATAAATATGCTTTGGTTATTAATCTATTTGATTATTCCGTATTTTTATAAAAGTAGGCGAGGAAAAAATGTACCTAAAATTACACGAAGTTAGTCCTTATATTTAACTACAATTTAATTTAGTTTTTGAGTTTTAATATTGAGAATAATAAAAATAATAATTCTAAGATGGATGGATTTAATAATAATGGGTTGAATGTTCCGTCTATCTAATACATATTCTCTTTCATACCATTTTAATATCTCACTTTCTGTGTGCCGAATTGAATTTTTCCAAACATCAGGAGTAGCAGTATGCAATAATTCTTTCCACATATTAATACCGTCAGTTTCTGTATTGCCATCTCGACTAATATATCTGTTATAATTTTTAGTAATGTCCCAGATATGTTCAATTGGATGGAATATACAAGGCGGAGGAAAGGACAATATTTCAGGTGCGTATTCGCGGACCCAAAATAAACATAAAAGTTCCTATAAACATGGGTCCTATTCCTGACCGTTACCGAAATACAAGGGTAAACAAGATTTAAAGTTTAATAAGAATAGGATTTGTCACTGTCAAATCGCGTTCAGCATTTGCATTTTCTGACAATTTAAACATTAGATTTATTTCATTATGCCTGTGACATCGTGAATATGCTGATATGATATTCGTTCATGGCTTCTTCAACGGGAGCTCAAATCTTGAGTCGCCGAGTACCAGCGTTGATTTCCGAATCGAAAAGTACCAGATTACATTTTCTGCAAAAACCAACTTAAACCCTGTTGTACCACCAGTCATATGTCACGTAAATGAGTAGAGTAGAAAATAACCGTTCACATGTAGTGATGATGAGTAGTGATTTTGTTGAAAATGTAAAAGATTGCGTGTTTACGATTTAAAATATTGCTATTATTATATCAAATGGAACAGATTTAAAAAAGCGATGTTTTCTTCGATCAATTTTAAGACTTCTTGTTATCGAAACAAAAAGTATATGATTGTTTTGGAACAAATGCAGAAAACTTTAAACCATATCAACGATGGTATAAATCGGAAGAGGCAACACCTGACTATTTTGAATTGGTAATTTTCTTCCTTTCTTGAGAATATGTCGATTTTATGTTTAAAATTTTTTGAACAATTATTTTTTTTTTGACGAAACTTTATATTGCCATCAATTCTAGTATTATTAAATAACGTGCTTGCCGTTTCTATTTATTTATGAACAGTCGTTTCTGACATCCCACAGGCATTTATATTTAACATTCTTCAACGAATTTTAAAGTGGTATCTTCCGACCACCTTGCCATTATTATTAAATATTATTTATATTATTATTAACGCACCACGATAAAAGAAAAAGTAAATACTAAACTACACACTTGCCTGTCTACACACGTTTAGTTGGTGCGCCAGTCCGTTATCATATGTGGTTGGGGCTGCTACTCGCCCACGAAACTAGAATAGAGTTCTATTTACTAAACTCGACCTTTGCCCAGCTTAGACGCAGCCAGTAGTTTTTAAATTAGTAGTCGAGTAATTTAGACTTGACCAATTTGAACGCATCCATTTTAGTCGAGTCCACTGGAATGGTCGTGTAATGCAACGATACGTCTCCGTCTCCGGGTAGCCTTGACGCATGCGCACCACAGTTTCTAATATGCTGTCGTTCAGCTAGTTCAACATAAACTGGTTTGAACTCTTCTTCTTCACCCAGTATTCCCCACGGCTGTATTTCTTCGCACCACGACCAGAGATCCTCTTCTTCAGGCTTAGTTGTTATTGCCTGCTGTGAGTCACCCACGGGGTTTGGGTCGCTTGCCACTTCTTCGCCACTCGGCCGGCAGTCGGACGGAGGTTTAGAGAACCCTAACAGGTCCTGGACACCAGGTGCAGATGTGGCATCTCGGTCTGGGCCCTTCGCCACCTCCGTAACGTTGACGGGAAAGTCGTAGCGAACTTCCTGGAGTTCGGTTTGTCCATTGGGCGAGTATGCGGCCATGGCATCATTAATCCAGGCCTCCAGAAAGCCGCTCGGCGAAGACGGTAGCAGCACGTCTTGCATTCTGTCGAAGACTGCTGCGTAATTTAAGGCCATGTGTCTAAATCACAACAGTCCTGTTAAAACGTAATTAAAATTATTTTAAAACTTTTTCCTAACTCTGTATATTATGTTGGTCTTATTCTGACCCTTTATAATGTATGACTAATAACACTTTGTATGCCTAAGTATTTTATTCTAACTTAAAACACAAATTAAACGACTTCTGAACTTTAACAAATATTTTATTGGTCCGATAATTATTTGGACAACTCCCAAGAAAGTCCCAGATTATGCTTTAGGAACTTTCCGTTGAAACTACGTATTACAATTATTAAATCTTGTGAAAATAACTCATCATCTCGAGTTATGACGTCATATGATGACTGCAGCTAAATTGATCTTATCTGTTTGAACCCCCGTGAATGACTGAATAGCATACGAACTTGTCGGCTATTTATAGTAAAATCCAATACCAGAACACCCCCCCCCCTTAGAGATCGATTTAGCTGTTGTCGAATAATCAACAACAACAAAATATTTACAGTTACAATTTTTTACTTCCCTATATATACACTTTTCTTCATCTGTTTCTTAGAGGATTGTCCTGGTGTGGATCGCCATCCCTCTGGCCGTAGCTCCATTTCTACTCTATGCTACGCTTTAGAACGTTCGGGTCTGGAGGATCGTCTTGGTGTTCATCACCATCTCTCTGGCTGTGGCTCCGTTGAAGTCATCTCTGCGGCTCCTGGCTTGGTTCAGCAAGGACTGCAGCTGTAGAGGCCATTCTTCTCTGGTCATACTTAAAATTCTCGTCTTCATTCGTTGGAATGGTATCATCGTGGCGGCTACTAAGCTCTCTGCCGTGCCAACTGTTGTTATGTTGGTTGCATGGGCTATCTTCTCCCTGTACTTGGCCACATCTGGTGCTAGCATCAACAAACTGGGTGTTCCCCATCTGCTGATCACTTCGGCTTGTACAAATTCTATTAGCGAGGCTGGGTGAATACTTCTGTGTGGTCTTGCTTCTATAAATCCACTAAATACATCAACAGCACAGTACAGTGTTGTAAATCTACTGTGTCTGGTCCTTGGCAAATCTTCAATGATTGTAATTAAAACTGCGCCCCACGGTTTTAACATTCCGTGGCACAGGTCATCTTGTTTGAAATGTTGACAACACAAACACTGACTAAAGTGCGTGTCCACATCCTTCTCTATCGTCGGCCACCATAACCATTTCGTGATAATCTCTTTCATTCCTTGTCTCGTGTTGTGGCGTATTCCATGTGCTAAGTTGAGAATATTACTTCTATACTTCCTCGGACACCAAACCGCTACTGCTCCGTCGTCCTCCTGACGCCCCACAACTCCAAAGCGGTCTCCAGCGGTACATCAGCTCCTCTTCGGATACTGGTCCCTGGCAGCCGGGTCCATTGCTTGCGTTTCAACGATCCCTAGGAGTGCGGTGATTCCTCGCCCATCTACTGGGGCCTCAGCCTTCAACTTGCCATGTAGCCACAAGACGGTTTCCTCATCTATTCCTGTTTGATGGGACACCACTTCAGGCACGTCATATTTCAAAACTTCTCTAAATTCTTTATACTTCAAAACTTCTTCGTCTTCTTTAAACTTTAATACTTCTTCAACTTCCTTAAACTTCAATACTTCTTTAACTTCTTTAAAATGGGTCTTTGACCTAGGCGCATCGAAGGGTTTTGCGTCCTTCCCGCCTTCAACGGTCTTTTGCTCGGGCGCCATGTAATGCAACGATACGTCTCCGTCTCCGGGTAGCCTTGACGCATGCGCACCACAGTTTCTAATATGCTGTCGTTCAGCTAGTTCAACATAAACTGGTTTGAACTCTTCTTCTTCACCCAGTATTCCCCACGGCTGTATTTCTTCGCACCACGACCAGAGATCCTCTTCTTCAGGCTTAGTTGTTATTGCCTGCTGTGAGTCACCCACGGGGTTTGGGTCGCTTGCCACTTCTTCGCCACTCGGCCGGCAGTCGGACGGAGGTTTAGAGAACCCTAACAGGTCCTGGACACCAGGTGCAGATGTGGCATCTCGGTCTGGGCCCTTCGCCACCTCCGTAACGTTGACGGGAAAGTCGTAGCGAACTTCCTGGAGTTCGGTTTGTCCATTGGGCGAGTATGCGGCCATGGCATCATTAATCCAGGCCTCCAGAAAGCCGCTCGGCGAAGACGGTAGCAGCACGTCTTGCATTCTGTCGAAGACTGCTGCGTAATTTAAGGCCATGTGTCTAAATCACAACAGTCCTGTTAAAACGTAATTAAAATTATTTTAAAACTTTTTCCTAACTCTGTATATTATGTTGGTCTTATTCTGACCCTTTATAATGTATGACTAATAACACTTTGTATGCCTAAGTATTTTATTCTAACTTAAAACACAAATTAAACGACTTCTGAACTTTAACAAATATTTTATTGGTCCGATAATTATTTGGACAACTCCCAAGAAAGTCCCAGATTATGCTTTAGGAACTTTCCGTTGAAACTACGTATTACAATTATTAAATCTTGTGAAAATAACTCATCATCTCGAGTTATGACGTCATATGATGACTGCAGCTAAATTGATCTTATCTGTTTGAACCCCCGTGAATGACTGAATAGCATACGAACTTGTCGGCTATTTATAGTAAAATCCAATACCAGAACAGTCGAGTTTAGTAAATAAAACTGTATCCATGAGACAAGGAAAAGGAAGATATGACATTGCGCGTGTGGGCGGAGCCAGCGAAAGCCCGATGTGCGTCACGCGGTGAATGCTTTAGCACAGTCTTAACCTAAAACCATGCTTTTCTTGTAGCTTGAAGCTTTCGTGAGCCATATTTTCTAGAAATATAAAAAAAATCCCTTAATTTCAGAGCTTGATTCCAGTTCCTATGATATCTTAGATAATTTGGCTGGGTATATGTGCCATAAGTTAAACTACACGGAACCACCAGCATCTATTTCCAGTCGACAACGTTTCACATGGGTTGATCATCTGTCAGATGGTGGATTAAGCAAACCACCAGAAGAAATGATACAGCACATGTATGGAAGAATTGGGAAAAATATTTAATTTTATAAATTCTAATAATTAATTAATTTTAAAAGGCTACTTAATCAATTTATTAAATCTAGCTTAAATTGACATGTGAAAATAAAATAACTTTTCTTAAGATCCTGAATGTTTTTTTCGTATTAACAAAATTTAGACTAGCCATTACAAGAATAATGGCAAAGAAAAACGCAAAAGTGGCTAAATAAATGTATTAGGAAGTTTAACTGATATTTTTTATTCTCATAATATCTATACCTAGGTATGGATTCAAAAAATTAAAATATTTTGTAAAGTCACATAAAGTTTTTGTACTCACGTTCTGTATAGTAGAACGGACATACAAAAACAACAAACGCCTGTGCAACAAATTAAACAACGATATATATGTTTTTTTTTCATTGGGACCCTATTTTGCCTATTTAAAGTCCGCCTTAGCGTGTTTACACCCAACTTTTAAAAACGCACATATTTTAAAGTTACTATTGGGGAAAAGTTCAGTTATCTGGTTGAATAATTTAATAACAAAACAAGTATCAATATAGAACGAGCGGCAACGTTGCGGTCTGCAATCTTTCCGAGAATATACGCCGTCTACAACGCCAAGATTAATTTCCTAGAATATCCGCCGAAGTAAAGCAAGCGTACATGGCCACAAGCAGGGTGTGAAATAGATATATATGTCTTGGTTGAGTAGTGCAACCGCGGTTAGAATAGAGTTTGTTGGTAGGCAACTAGATATACTTACGTGTTAATTGAAACGGCGTACCCTTTTGACGTTCTCAAAAGCTCTAGATCGGAAAACGGATAGGAGTTCGAGATAATTGAATTCGGTTTCATAGCTACATTTTAGCATACGTAACTGGAAGTTAAGAGAGATTTGTAACAGCTTTCGTGGGAGGCAGACGGTTTACCTCGCGCGGTTTACGCGAGTTTTTAGTTGATTTTATGGTATACATGCCATGAAATAAGTTGGTAAATTCACGGAAGTACATCCCGAAGGTGTGTTAATATGATTACTACATCCCAACTCGAGTTGAGTTTATCTATTGTAAAAAGCAGTGGGAAAGTCGTGAAGTTGTGCGATAAATTCTCGAAAGTGTAAGAATATCGTGTTGTATCGCGATGTTATTGTTTGTTAGTTAGTAATGTAACATGTGTAGATGATTTAGTAAAATAAGTAGTTAACGTACTAAGTTGTAACGGTACACTGTATTTGCTGCTATGCAGCCCAATTGTGAAGATGAGTAACTGAATAACAGAAGTAAATAGATACAGTTTGTGTGAGAAAAGACTTTTATTTTAAGTGACATATTTTAAACCACGCAACATATGGAGAAATACAGTAAACAATTTATGTTTGGCCAACGTAAATGAAGGCTCGACCAACAGTTACCATGGAACATCAACAAACGGAGAAACGTGAAGTCTTAATATTAAAATTTAATTATTGATATGACACAAGTACCTTTTAACGTCAAATGAAATGTTACTAACAAATATTTAAAAAGCTTTATTCAAATATTTAACACTCTAAATTTTTTAAATAAGTGCAATTGGTATTTTTTTAAACATTAATACTTCGGTTATCTAAATCAGAGGAAATGCTGTTAAAATTAATACTGCTAATATTCTCGAAAGTCAAGGAGGTTACACTTCCAATAATGGCACTCCCAATAATGTTTGAAGCATTTTTCTTATCGCCAATACTCTCTTCAACATAACCAGTCGCCACAGCTGCCGATTTCCATCCTACTTGTCGTTGGATTTGATCAATTGTCATGCCACTATTCGCCAAAATGGTAGCGGACGTACGTCGAAACGCATGTCATGTGTATTTCTCAGAATCGTCCAATTTAAGATAACGTGGAATTTGCCAGGGACATAATTCAAATGTCTTAATACCAACCAATTGATTGGTGCGCTTTCCCTTATCATACCGTAAGAAGACTCTGTCTGTGCTCATATTTTGGAGGCAAATGATAAATACTGCTTCACCACAGTGGCGCAACGAGGAAGGGGGGCTGCCAGGCTGCCTCCCCCCCTAACGAACGGGCGTAGCTCGGGTCGTCCAACTTATTTACAGGAAATGTTAACTCATCACTACCTAAGATAGATAAAACTACACTAAAATTAAAACGAGCCTGGCTGTTTTTGTGATTTTCTGTTGTATTTCTTATTTTTCTTACTTAAAAACCAAGTATCCGAATATTTTTCGTGACGCTACTTTTTTTCGTCCCCCCCCAAACTTGTTTTCTGGATGCGCCACTGCTTCACCAAATACACATATCTAATTTCATCATTGTCGGTACTAGTAAATCGTCGAGCCTTCACTGTCTTAATTGGTCGGATAGAAATAAGCAATCCGCTTCCTTCTTCATTAATGTTATGTAAGCGTAAATCGCACAATTTACATCTTCCGCAAGAGCTAAAGATACCGCAAATGGTTACCACCTTCAAAAATAAATAAGTAATTTCCGGTGCATCTGTGAAAAGCTTTCGCAAATCGTCTTCCTTAAATACATGACTTCTTGGCTACGTCATTCTTGCTAATTGCCTTCATAAATGCATGCACTTTCGCAAATGATTTTATATCGACCCCTTTGTTTATCCTCAACATACATTGCAATTTCGAATGGATAGCCCACATAATCGACGCTTTGTACTGCTCCGACATTTTATGAAGATAGGCAAGCACAACTCGTTCATCTGTATTGCGCGTGTTTTGAAGACCTTAATATCCATTTATACTTTAATATACTATTCTGGGACACCCTAGCTAGAATTATTTTCATACCTAAAGCCCGTGCTCAGTACAACTTATTTATTTGTACCTATTTAATATTGTCTTCCTTGCCCCTTTGATTTGCTATACCTATACCCAAATAATTAAATATGAGGTTTTTACTTAATTTTCTATAGTTATGAAAAAAAACCCTTCTCTAAAATTTATTTGCTATATGATTCAAACCAGTGACGTATTTAGGATTTTGAAACGGGGTTCCTATGGAAGCTAAGAAACTCTACGTTTCGATATATATTATATACAGGGTGTCTCTGAAAGGACTGTAAAAAATCTAAACATATTAGTTTATTTAATTGCTCCGTTTCCGAGATACAGGGTGGTAAAGTTAAAAAATAAAAATCGAGTTTTTTAAAATTAATGAACATTTTGTAACGTTATACGTAATACGTTACAAAATGTTCATTAATTTTAAAAAATTCTATTTTCATTTTTTGACTTTACCACCCTGTATCTCGGAAACGGAGCAATTTCGGATTAAGGTAAGTTGCTTTAAATCGCCTTATTTTGGCCTCAGGAGTATGTGCTCAGATTTTGTACAGACCTTTTAGATTGTATAACCCTGTATACTTGTTTTCAAATATTACTTTTTTGAAGGTATGTATAACGATCTAAAAAAATTTGAAATAATATTTCATATCGTTTATTGCAAGTTACCTAAATCACATAGGATCTCCGTGGTAAATCCGCTTTAAATTCGAATTTCACTCTCCGCGTGACGTCATACGCAAGACGGACGAAATTGACGTTTTTTTTTTACCTATTGCCACTGAGAGTGGAAAGTGGTGTGGTTTAATTATTAAAATAAGCGGAAGTAAATTTAGTTTATTAACTTATAAAATGTTTATATGAAACAAGGCACCGCACGCTTATGCCGCTACAGTTAAACCTGACTTTTTTATGCTTTTTACCCCCCTGTCTCCTTAGCCGTCGTAGCCACAGACTCGTAAGGCGGACTATAGCATATTATATTGTTTCCTTTGTATCATGAACTCTATCATATTTATGTGGGTCGGTATCAGCTCCCATCACATATCCCTAACATTAACAACGCATTAACTAAACTTTTGTGGACAGGTTATTTAGTTCAGTATTTCCTTTTTTATCGTAGTGCGTTAATGATAATATAAATACTATTTAATAATAATGGCAAGGTGGTCGGAAGATACCACTTTAAAATTCATTAAAGAAGGTTAATCATAAAAAATGTCTGTGCGATGTCAGAAACGAACTGTACAGCAATAAGCAGAAACTGCAGGCAGCTTATCTAAAAATCCAAGAATTAATGGCGATAGAAGGTTTGGGTCAAAAAGGAATTGTTAAAAAAATTAAAAACATAAGGTCGACATTTTTCTAAGTAAGAAATCAAATCAGCCATTTAAACAGTCAGATGCTGACTCTTCCAGTTTATATAGGACATCGTTAAAATGGTTTTGCATTTCATCCAAACATATGCTTTCTGTTTCATTAATAGGAAGTCATAAAATTGATGGAAGAAGACATCATTTTTTTGAAATCTGTTCGTTGCGATATAATAATAGCAACAGTTTTTTTTTGTGAAACGAATGTTTTGTTACATTATCTTTTTATGTTTTTTTAGTGAAATTTCCCCATTTAATTTTTGTACAAGTTCCACATTGGGAATATGCTAGGGTCCCTCCGGGCTATTTGGTAGATGTTTAATAATAAGAAGCCTTGAATATTAATTGTCCTAGTTTTTAAAGCCCTGTGTTTCATTTAGCTCCCGACAGCACGACCACCCAGTTGTGACAATATTACTATTAATATTATTATTATTATTATTACAGTTGTTCCTTTGTTTTCATGAATTAATTATGGTGATGGTTTATTGTCCATTATCAAAATTAAGGAAATATACCTTTCACCAATACCACTCAAAGTCATTAAACCATTCAACGTTAATTTTTATTTTTATTTAATCTAGAAAAATTACTGTTATTGATTATTTTCTTTTTCCTTTGAATACACCGAATAAACATATTTTGTTCAATAAGTGGTTAAGTCATAATGGGTTAGTGGAAACTATACAGGCAGTAGTAAAACAGCCACAAAACAAGAACAGTTTCTGTATGTCTCGTTGTCAAAAATCGCCTGTGTTCTTATATATTATCTTATAATACCGTATTTTGATTTCAAAAAAAATATCTTAATGAAACAGGAACAGCAGAAGATGCAAGTTATAATGATTTTAATTTTATCGCTGCTGGTACACGGTATATGTATTTGGAAAACTGAAATATTTATTACAACCAAAATGCTTAACAGCATTAGAATAATTGCAATTACAATTACAAATGGAGCACTGATTAGCGTTTTTATCAACTCTTTCATCAAAAGATCTACCTGGCGCTCACTATTCTGCAACTTTGTTAAAGTTGATAAGACCTTAGCCACCAAAATATCAGGACTCGAGCGACATGTTACTAAATATATCCTATATTATTTTATAATAGCCGCTGTAATTTCGCTTTATATTAATCTACGTTCTTTTGCCATCGTTGCTCCTAAGCAACAAAACAAAACTTATCGAATATTATGTTTAAGCTTGCTTCCAGTTTTACAGTTTACTGTCAGTGGTTTGTCATTTTTCGTATGCATTTTAATGGTAACTTTTTTACTTGCAAAAGGTATCTATCACAGTCATTATAAGGTGCAAGATAAAAAAAATAAATCTATAGCAAACTTTTATTTTAGTTTCCTAAATGAGATGATGGATACATATTATTAAGAGATAGATTTGTATTTTAAACAAGTTTTACAAGGTCTATACGAAGTCAATTCGAACAGCTGAAAAAAGGGTCATGTACCGGGTCTGCTAAGTTTACCAACAAATTTTAAATAAAAATGACCTAATTTTATGATGATTAGACTGCGTATGAATTTTTTCTCGCCCACGCGTTCCTCGCCGGCCGATTCTAGTTGATGGAGAAAGAAATAAAATGATGCCTAAAAAAATTTCTGTTCCACTGGGTTTTTTTACCTATTGCCCCTGACAGTGGTGTAGTTTAATTATTAAAATAGGGTGAAGTAAATTGAGTTTATTCTTTTATTCGTTATTGGAAATTTTAGAAAGTATCTTAAGAGTGTGCCCGAGTGTAGTGTTTTCTAAGTTATTTTGTTGTTGTTGCCGTTGCTGTTGTTATCGTTCTTGTTAATATTGCTGTTATTAAAATATTTAATCAAGATGGCGTTGTGAAGAACTTTTGATGTGGAAGCCGATTCCATGGCGGAGCCGTTGGAATTTTGTAGTAAAGATTTACATTTTAAATATTTACACCTGCTTAAAAAGTGAAAGTCGTGGGACCTCCCAAAACGAAATATTAAAAAGGATTTGTAAGCTCACTATACTTGCTTGAACTACAATTCACACAGTAATTAGAGCAGGAGTTATTATCCACCATTTCGTAAAGCGAAAAAGAGCTAATCAGAAGCTTAAAAAAGTTGATAATGGTGACAAAGAAGTTATACGCCGAGTTGTATATCAATTTGATGAGAAAAACAATTACTATTTATTCCGATTACGAATATAAATCTCTGGGCACCTTACGTAGTATTTTGCCAGATTGTGGCTTCAAGAAATTGAACCAAAGAATGGTATAATGGAATCGTCTCGTATCGTACCATGGCGGCAAGAATATTTACGTAAAATTAAGGTATATCGCCAATTAAAAAGGGAGATAGTGTATATGGTTGGGTGGATGATAGTAATAAGTGCACACTAAGTGGACCTTGATCTCGCGGTAAACGAGTTATCATACTACACGCAGGCAATACTAAGAATTTTGTTAACGCTTTATTGTTGTTGGGCAAAAATATACTACAATATAATATAATAAGCTTTCATCGGCTGACTACCGTAAAGATATGACCGCCAGGCCATTCGAAAAATGGTTTATTGAAGTTATTGTACAATTACTGCCAAATATATCCCCCAATTCTGTCATTGATATGGACAATGCATCCTATCATTCGCGTCTACATACCAAACTTCCTAACAGTAGCACAAAGAAGGATGAAATTCTTGGAAAGTAGAAACATGAAAATTCCTTAAAATGCTAGAAAAAGATGTTATTGGAAGCTATAAAAAAAGACAACTTTAAAAAGGAATATGTAATCGACAAAGTATGCGAAGCACATGGTCATACTATTTTACGCCTCCCCCCCCTATTACTGTATATTTATTCCAATCGAGATGATTTGGGCTGCAGTCAAGAAGAAACTGAGAAAATATAACCAATCATCAATTGACCATGCTTTTGTACTTGGAAATATAAGCATAGTTGTGGACCAAGTAAACGAGAGTGGTATATAGATAAAATGTATCCAGCAAATCATAGAGAAGCAGGATAAATATTGTATTTTACCGGCAATTGATCCCATTATTATATCCCCAAATACGGATTAAAGCTCTGGAAATTCGGAAAGTGAATTTTGACTTTTTATCAAATTTAAATAAAATAAAATATAATGATAAGCGGGTATTAAGTGTTTTCTTATCATCACTATATGTGATGTCAATTAAAAAAAAAACAGATCCGTGTAGTTATATGAAAATTATTGGGAATAAGTTGGAAATAATTTAAATGCTGCCGAACAATGCCGACCTCAATAGTTTTCATGTTCTTCCAATTGGTTTTTTAAACACAGAAAAAAATTAATTAAGGTGGTAAAATATTTTCCATTCATAGTGTTGCACGCCGCCCATGCTTCTAAAAGAAGTTGCCACCTATAACCCGAATTTCAGTTTTTTGCTGTCCCGATTGGCTTCGTATACACTATCGGCAAAGTAAAACTTTGCAGGCCAATTTTAAAGCAATAGAATAGTATGGTTATAAAATGCCTAAGATTAAAAAGAGAACGACAGCGATTTCCCCTATTCCCCTTCCAATACGACGAAAACAAACGAGAGTATTCCTTTCGCGCGGCCTCGGAACTGCTGGATTTTGCGACGTTGTCACGTAGACTTTTCGAACCTAAGTTTTTAATATTTTATTGGGGAAGACAACATAAATAATTTCATTTTTACTGGTTGATCGAAACCCTGCCCTTTGCTTTCGCGGGTGGCGGTACTATGCAAGACTTGTAAGGACTGGTGGGGGCGGCTACGGCAAGGCTCATATTCACAGAGTCTTTTGCATAGAAAGGAGTAAATTAATATTTAAAAAAAATGTATTCGCGTGAAGAGAAAATTAATATAGTTTTATGGTATTCCAAAGCCGAAAGTGACGAAGGTGTTGTTGGGCAATTTGCATTTGCGTACCCTGATCAACAGGTTCCTTCCCGCCAAACGATTATTAATATTTATAATCGTTTTAAAAAATCCGGGTGCATTAACCAATGTGGTAAATGCTATCACGAGGATCGACAAGCCCGTCCTATTCCTGAAGAAAGAGTCGAGAGGGACGAAAATGTATGCGCTTTTGTGGAAGCAAGTGAGTCATGTTCCAGCACCCATATTTCTCAAGAAATTGGCATTCCAGACCGCACAGTTAGACAAGTTTTAAAAAGCATGGGTATAAATCCTATAAAATTAAAACTACCCAAGAAATTTTTCCAGATGATTTTATGAGGCGAATGGAGTTTTGTGAGATCCACATGAGAGGGCTGTAAATTTAGTTGACTTAAGAGCAAAAATATTCGACATTACTAATTCCATAACACCGGAGGTATTGTCGAATGTTAGGACGGAGTTTTATGATCGGCTCGGTTATTGCGAAGCCCAGCAAGGCAATGTCTTCGAGCATTTATCAAATTAATTTTTAGTTTTATACCATTTTAAGAATACTTATTGTTTAAAGTTATTTTTTAATTACAATTACCATTAATTTTATTTCTTTTTAAGAATGTTCATGAGTTTATTTTTTTTTAGAATAACAGGTTTTATTTTACTTTTATGCTTAAGGCCGATAAAAATTTAAACACCTTAAAATTACTGTTAGTTGTAAGTATTAATAGAACTACCAGTGATAAACATGACCGCAAAAAAACGACGTCGTAAAACATCGCACAAAATGCGATTGACAATCACTACTGCTCCAATATCTGGCTGATACGATACTGCCGTCGCTCGTCGCCCACCTACCGTGCCAGCTAGTATTCCCCTCTACCATAAAAGCGTATTGGTCGGTGGAAGGGGAATCGGCTAGAGCATGATTTTGTCTCTCTTTATTTCTCTCGAGCCTTTGCCTATACCGTTTTATCACACTGAAAACCTCCGCATGTAAGATAAATGCTTGCCAATAGTGTATACTATATCTATATTTTGTGAGTAGGGGTGTGTAGTTCGGAAACGAACTAGTTCAAAATATCTAATCTGACAACTGAACGAAAAGATGCAATCAGTAATGATTTACAGATTGAATCAACGCGATCTAAAGCCTTGTACTTTACGCAAGACGCGAGCGAGAGCGAGACGACCGAGAGGTAGGTTGTCGATGATGATTAACGATTTCTTAAGCGAGAGCGAGTTAACCGTGAAGCAGATTCTGGCGTCCGGAGACCGACCGATGGTGTCGGCTGTCAGACATGTGGACTGCTACCTCAAGTACAACTCATTCAAGATAGCGTGAGATATGAGATTATAAAATATGTACCGCCAATTCGATATGCCGTGGCCAAAAACAAAATTTTTCATATTTATTGAGACTTTCATACAGTAAAGAACGGTATAGTTGTACTGTATAATCCACAAAGCACCATGCTTCTCTTTTGTTTATTTAGTAGGTTTCCTCGTTAATCACTTTGAAATAGTTTCCTTATATATTTCTTTTGCTTCACTGGGCGTGTGTGAGTATAAATCAGTGAACTTAATGAAGTAAATGAACTAAACGAACTAGTTTTTTGTAATATTCACTTTATTGAGCGAGATTGAAAGGTTGAAATCGGCAAGGTGAACTAAACTTCCCAGCACTAGTTGGGAACAAAGCTTGAAAACGACCAATGGCCGATATTTTTGCTTAATCTTACGATTCGCCGTATTAATGCGACCAAAGGCCGAAGTTTAATTCAATTTTGGGCTTTGGTCAAAAATCACCATTTTTAGTAAATCGATAGAAATTCTGCAACAGTATAAAATTTTAAAAAGGAAATTGGAACCATGCATATGTTATTCAAGTTTGTAAAAAATACATGTAAATGAATATTTTGCTTGCAAGTATAAATTTAAAGAATACCCCAATTTAACCCTATTACAGTGACGATCTTTTCAAATCCCCAACAAACCTATATGTCAAAATTTAGTTTTCTATGTCAAGCGGTTTGAGGTGGGTCGTGATGACGGAGTAAGTGAGTAGTCACTTAAGAATTTTTTATATTAGTATTGTTATTAATATAAGTATATTATTGCTATTTAAATAAAATATTGTTGAATTATCACTTGCTTGTTGTTGTTTACCTTGATCGATTGAGCTTTGATGTAAAGCCACATGACTTTCTCTTTTTATTCGAGGCGCTGAAGGCGTCAACATTAGAATTATTATCATTCAATACATTCTGTGCTAATGGTTTTTAAGAACCTCGCGAGAAACATCTGAATCCAATAGGCCACTTCGTACCGGAACCCCAAACATCGCTTCTTATGGATATTTATTTATACCTCTATGGAAAGAACTATACTTTTTCAAATAAACGAATGGCAACCCGTCAGCCCTATTTGTACTTTTATACCCAAATGTTCCTAATATTCTGATTTACCCTACACCTTTCTGGCTTTGAGAGTGCTTTGGTTTGCCGTGAACTTTTTAGCTTCGAACATTTCAACAAGTTCATTTATGACAGAGACAGCTGCTGTAAATTCTCTCCCATTGTCACATTGGAGAATGTTATAGAATTATACAGAAAATATCTAACAGATTATAATCTAGTTTCACAGCTCTTTTGGATTTTAATGTCTTCAAAAAAATAATTTTTTTCAGGCGGTCCTGGTAATTTAAAATACGTTAATAATCTTTGTCCTGTTCTGATTGCGTGTCAGCAGATCGATCTGCCCTCTTAAGTTCATAATGTTGCTTAAAATTGGCCTTACCACTAGTCCTATCTCTTTATACTCTTTTTTTACTGACATTATCTACATTAGCCTAAATAAATATGAATTACATCACACGTAATATTGCAAGTTATATTGCCGTGAGAATTGTCGGCTAAATGATTCACCGAATCTCTTATCTCAATTCTTAGATTTTCTATGTTTATTCTCATGCAATGTCAGCATCTTAAATGTTATAAATATAAGTAAGTTGCCATATTAAGACAAGTCTAATTGTTACCACTGTTGAATAAAGTTTTTTTTTCCAAACACATTTTCGTTAACTGCTATGTTAATTTGCAGTGCCTTTTCTTAGGTTGCTTATCTATTCATCGTGTTTTTCTGTGTCTAGTGTCTATGTGGGCTTGGTGAATAAATTAATACTGCTCATCTATATTGCAAAATATTGTATTTCATTCTCATTAAAGTTTGTGAATCGTTTTCGTCTTAGGTTCTACTACATCACCCATTGTTAGAATGACATACCTCTTAATGCGTCGATATTCCAATGATGTAAGCGGCTTTCTCTGTCTTCTTTTAGAAAGCGAGACTTTTATATCGGTTATTAATTCATTGTACATATAAGGCTAAGTGAGTTATTTTAAGCTTTGGTCGTTTCGTAATTGCACAATTCCAGGTCTAGCTGTTTGGAGGCGGTTAAAGCCCGAAATTAAATTTAACTTCGAACTTTGGTCGCATTAAAACGGCAAATCTCAAGATTGAGCAAAAATATCGACCATTGGCCATTTTCCAGCGTTGCACCCAGCATATAAAAAGCTGTATAATTTAACGACTAACAGCAGCTGTTATTAAGAATACCATTTTCTGAGAAATTAATAATATTTAAGTTTGCCATCTTTTAAATTTATCATCTTTGACGACTTTAACGTTTTTAAAGTCACCTGACTCAACTGTTCAAATATAAACGATGAGCAAGGTCATGAAGCTGAATCCTCTGCCATCAGCTCTTATCTTACTTAACTCGTATGAGGCTCAACTCGGATTCCAGACCGAGATGCATTTGGAGCTTGTGTCTAATTTGTCTGCCGAGGCATTCCTAGCTGCTCTTCGATGATTTATAGCTAGCTAGACGTGGTAAGTGTACAGATATGTACAGTGATAATGGTACTAACTTTGTTGGTGTTGGTGGTTATAATATTAAATATTATAATATTATAAGCCTTTCAAATTTTGAAAGGCTTATGCCGTAGATTGTGAAAGGGATCTTTTATTAAAATGGCATTTTATTTCTCCAGTTAGCCCTCATTTTGGGGGACTATGCGAAGCTAGAGTAAAGTCGATGAAAACGCACTTGAAGCGTGTAGTGAGTGGGTGACCAAATTTTGACTCTTGAAGAATTTAATACGACATTTGTACAAATAGAAGGGCTTTTAAATTCTAGACTATTGTGTAGCATAAGCACAAATCCAAATGACCTCACAGCATTATGTCCAAGTCATTTCCTTACATTTGATGTTTTGTGTGCTCCCTCGGAACCAGACGTTACCAACGTTCCGACAAATAGACTTCCTTGTTGGCAATTGGTGCAACTTTGTGAACAGAGTTATTGGAAACGGTAACACATGGAATATTTAAGTTCTTTGCAACAGAGAAGTAAGTGGACTTCTCCAGATAGAGTACCCAAAATAGGTACTTTGGTACTTTTGCGTCAAGAAAACATTCCACCACATCAGTGGAATTTAGCGCGTATTACTGCACTGCATGAGGGAAAAGACGAAATTCCGCGTGTTGCTCAGATTGGAACCTCCATGGGATCTCTGACGCGACCTTTAGTAAAACTGTGTCCGTTACCCTCACAGTAACGATCGTCGATTTAAAAGACGTTAGTTAGTTTGTAAATAGTTAGTTATTGTTATTTTTATAAAATAATAGTATTATTTTGGTGGGCGGAAATGTTATGCATTGGTTTCATTTCAAATCTCCCGCGTTATTATTTAAATTTGCCGCGGAATTGTCAACCTTGCTATTCCACATAATAGGTGGATAGGAAATAGGAAGAACGACTTCCGAAGAGAGAGAAATGGACATCCGGCGAGTTCGAATCGTAGTTTTTTAAAACCGGTCCCAGAATTTGTGATAAATTTGGTTCCAAAGTAGCCACAAAAAGCCACAAGGTAGGTGAGAATTTTAGTTTGGTTGACAAACGACTTTGCAATTTCGATATTTTTTTGGAGTAAATTGGATTTATTCCTGGTCCTTCGATTAGACCGTATTTGGCGGTATAATTGACCGTATTTGACGGCAATGAGTAAAATCCTGTTGGTGGTGTTCGGTCGAAGGTCTGACATCGATCAGATTGAAAATGAAGTTGATATTAAAATAGATAATACAAAACCTTTGCCAGTGAAAGACAATGTTCGTAATTTGGGCAAAATTTTTACGTTTTAGTGTGCATGTGTCAAGATGTATAGGAAATGCCTTTGCAAGATTGAAACTGTTGCAGCATATGCGTCATTCTGTGTCAAGAAAAGTTTTGCGACCCTCTGGTACTATCACTGTTTAGCCTTTGTAATGCGGTTTATTAGAGTTGACTTTATAGTGTCGATAAGCGTCGAATATAGCTTGTTCAAAATTCCGATTTAAAAGGTATTCACGGCGTCCGAAAATATTAACATATATCCCATAAACTAATTGAGTACGGTTGGCTCGATATGACTAAGGGAAGAGATTCGAAGAAATTGTCCATCTTTCCCAAAGAGTCCTGAATAGGTTAGAATCAGCTTTTGACAATACAAAGTCTCGGTCTCAAATAATAATTAATTTTTATTTCTGTGACATGTTTCGCTCAAAAAAAGAGCATCATCAGACCTAAAATCGTTGTTAACAATACAATGTTGTCTTTCACAGTAGCCTAAAGCTAAAACCTACCGTCAAATCCAAAACTAAACTAAATCTAGGACACAAAATATAAAACCTTACAAATACATGGGTCTTTACACGTTAAAATGTCATTTACAATAATAACAAAAAGTAAGAACAAATTAGGGACAAGCAGGTTAGTCGAGCCAGAACAGAACGGCAACTGATAACAACAATTAAATGTCGTAAGATTGCCTACCTAGGACACGTGTTACGTGGAGAAAAATATTGTCTCTTACAACTAATTTCAAAAGGGAAAATAGAAGGCAAGCAAGGAGTCGGTAGAGGACAGATGTCATGGCTGAGAAACATCAGACAATGGACTGCTTTTCAGACTGGCAGAAGACAGAGATGAGTCCGAGGTGGGCACGTGGCAACCTTACTTACCTTACAACAAACAATTAAAGTATTTTTTTCTTTTTTGTTTTATGGCTCTGGCTGTACCACAATTAAAGTAAAAATTAATTTTACTTATTATATTAGATTATTACCTAATTAATGTTTTAAATATTCGAATTTAGTTATTTGTTTATAGAACAAACTAAAAAAAAAATGAAGGCACGCGTCCCTTTTTTATAAATTTTTATCTGAGCAGAATTATATTATCTCTGCAAAGAGAATTTGGCAACACTAACTTGGCGTGTGTCTTTTCCTCGAATATTTTAAAGAAAATTGACTTCTGTCCTGTAATGCAGATTGACGAAGAAGATAATTTTATAATATATACTAATGGGTTATATTACTTATATTACTGTTTTTTCTTCAAGAAAAAAAAAGCATAATATTATATTATGTTTAAATGTAGGTATATTAGATAGTTTATTCAAACAGGACCATTCGCTTAGCAGGCTGCTCACTACCATTATGACAATTAATCGATTAATCAAAAAACAATCAATAAATCGAAAAATTATCGATTATTCCGAAAATAATCGATTTTTAAAATGTTCACAATCGTTTAATCGATTAGTCGATTAATAATCGATTAATCGATTATCTTGCCCACCCCTACCTAGAACTACTGATGCCAACGAAAGTTGATTAGATGGAGAAGGGTGCCAATTTTCATTTATGCATTAAAGAGATCAAATTGTCTGACAGCCTGTCATCTCAAAAAGTTAGAAAATCAAAATAAAGCTTGAGGGGCGAAGGTCGGTGGAAAGGTGGATGGTGTGGTCGGGAACTTTTAGGAAAACTAGAAAAGTCAAAAATCATAGAGTTGGGGCGATTTAAAGCAAAAAAAGTGGGTTTCGCGGTTGAAAAAAGAACTGGGTGATTCAACTGCACCTTTAAAAAATAATCTGACAGCTGTGGAGGCAAAATTAATGAATAAGGCAATTTAGGATCCCTGTATTTCCGCAACGGTTGAAAATAAATATCAACAACTATATGTTTTTGTAATCGGATCGCAAAATGCCACTCGTGTGGTTATGGGTGAGGGTTGTTATTTAAAAAAATCTGTCAAATTTCTGACCTACAAATTTTTCGACATTAGGTTAGGCTTGCAGAAAATTATTGGAAAATGTCCAATTTCTTTTTATTATAGTTAGCAGGAAAATCGTCAATCAGGTGATACACTTAAGAAAATTCTACATGAATCCTTGAACCTGGAAAAGCTACTTGATAATTTAACTCCTAATTTTAATTAGGTACCTAATTTATTTAATAACTCTAAACCGTTAAATTTCACAATTTAGTACATAACTCCTTTTCTTTTAGAACCCCATTCGGTGAATAAATAATGGGAAAATATTCTTAGATTTATTTATTTTAAAGTTTTTCAATAGTTACTTACTTGCTTAAGCCTCAATAGATCAAGTGAGGTCCAAGGTAGTAAGTATTTATGCCTTAAGACTACGACCTAGTGCACCAGCAATAAGAGCTACAGTTCGCCACACGGTTCTAGAGCTACAACGCCTAAGGAGGCAGGGTGGTCAAATGTATACACAGAGTCGCTATGATGCTGGCAGTATAGGCGTGAGTAATAATTATTTTTTTAAATTAATTTAGTCTTAAATTGCGTAAAATATAAAAAGAAATAGCTACTTCTTTATTGGCAATGTCTGCCCTAGCTTAACTATGTATTAATCTACCTTTTATATATTTACTTATTATACAAACATCAACGTTTACGTATGATTAATTATAAATTAAATATAATACCTTAAACTCCGGCAATGCCTGTAAAATTTCTCAAGGTGTCATGATGTGCTTTGTATCCCTACTAATTAATTAACATATTAACATATTCCATAAAAAGAGACAAAATAATTAGTAAAAAACAGAAGTCCGCGCTGATTACTTAATTCCGGCGTGTGTTGCCAAATTTACCAAAGCATATTATCCTCACCACTTTAAGAATGTAATAAATTATAATAACCCATTACAATTTGCAATTAAAAGAAGATAATCAACGGGATATATGTTACAGGTTATACAATGCAAAGGAATTGCATACGTCTAGTTGTTTTAAGTAATATATTTGAACTACATACAAATTAACATTTTATGGAAATTCAATTAGAGGACTACGGAAACAATGCGCTTTATTTATTCGGTTACCTTTCGTAGCTCTCCAGCTGTGTGGTCAACTTTATGTGACAACCTATTGCACAAAATAAGGAGCATTAAGGTAAAAGTTTAATACGTGGAATAATAATATGATTCGGGTAAAAAAAAATTGCACTGTATACTCGGCATAAACACAGCGATCGGTTATACAACATACTATTCGGCTTTATGGAAATCATTTTTTAAATTTGCGGTTATTAATGAGAAATTAACGTAAAAATAAAAATGTTTTGGAAAACATCGATATGTGTTTGCCAATTATTTTATTCACTATGCTATATATTTGTATGGCCTCTATGTTAGAATAGAAGGTGATGGAATATTTTAAGTTTTTTTTGTTTCCAACAGTAACTTTTATTTTCCAAAGTTATATTATACCGAGATATCATAAATTATCTTGGTCAAAGGTGGTCATACGAAAAAAGCTACTGTTAATTTAGGTTAGTTTGGACGCCATACTGAAATCATCAATAACGCGCTAATATATTATTAATTTTGGAGGTAAAATAATGAAATACAATTAAAAAAATTAAATTGGAAGTCTAGTAAAGCTTAAAATCCGATAAACAAAATGCAAATTAAAGTAAAATTTGAAAATCTCACCCGCCTTGTTCGATGTAGAATAATGTTAAAATAATTTTGCTTTTTGGATTTCGTGGTGAATTTCATTGTGAATTATTTCGAACTATGCTGCCCTCTAAGAACAGATGCCGTATTTACAAAAAAATAGGATTTTGTTATTTTTTGCCTAATAGGTTCGCGGCAAGCTAAATCAAATGAGTAACAAAAATATTACATATTTGTTAGACGTATCTGCAAAATGTATCATGTCTCCTAAGAAAAAATGCAGTACGTGCATAATACTAATAATAAAAGCCATACCTGCGGCCACGTCAGTGTACATACGGCATTTCCTGTTAGGAAAAGTTAGATGCGGCTCTTGTTATTAGAAAACGCGCCATAATTTTTAATTTACTAATCATTCCAATTTAAGCTTAGTTGTCAGAATGTATTGCGTGTGTCATGTGTATGTTAAGTTTCATTTGTGATTTTTACTTGATTTACCTATACATGTAATATGTAACATTATATTATTATATGCTATTTTAGTTAACGAATGAAATAGTGACAATAACTTTACTTTATTCCATAATAAATTCGGTGCAAAAATGTAAAAAATCCTTAAGCATTGTGCTGTAGTTTCTGATATGCTTTAAATATTTATAGAAGGTAAGTCAAAGAAAATTCTTTCTATGGTGCTTAAAGCACCTGACATTCCCTATAATACAGTTTTATTATAACATAATATTGTAACACAACATATCCCAGTAAAAACTAAAAATGGGTTTATCTTGGCAGAGTCGAACGAAATGCCAAATCACAATATGTCTACAACTCGGGATGTGGAACACCAAGTATTTAACGAAATAACAAATAAGCCGTCGCAGGGGACTAGAGGTTTTCCAAGAACAAAAAATGATCTTGGTGGCTTTATGTCGGAGAATTGAAAGAACTTCTGGGTTAATTTGTCAGAATAGAATAATAAAACAGTATTCCTACTGAATAAACATTTCATGTTTATTCAGTAGGATTTATCATCAAGATTTAAGACCGCTTAGTTTCTAATATGTTTAGTAGCAGTCAATTTTTTGCTTAGTATAACCAAGTTATATGGGAAGTTTTAAATTATACGTATCTAATTTTTTTAATCAAAAAATATGGTTTTTTTATTATTTTTTATTTGATATTTCTTTACAATTATGGTAATTAGAAAAGTACATTTGCTTTTTTGGAAATATTGTTAATACGTGGAGGCCATTAGGAAAACTTTAAACTTAATTTTCTCCATATGGCGCTTTCTGCAGACAGGGCATGTGATTTTGGGACGGCAATATGGAATACACGTTTATTGAGTATGCAGATATGCATCTGATGTATGGTTTGGCGTCTTGCAATGATTTAGATATAAAAACGATGGGCACCACCTTATTTCAGCGTTGGTGTGCAGGAGCACCTGAATAACGTGTATCGAATCCGTTGAATAGGTGGAGGAGGACCTACTGCCTGATCCCCTCGATCTACCGACCTAACGCCGTTGGATTTTTACCTGTGGGTACACCTGAAGAACTTAGTGTATTCTACTTCGATCGGCACTAGGGATGAACAACTACAGAGAACCACGTTTCATTGTGATGTGATAAAGACCAGGGCTGGGTTATTGTGGCGGGAACAGCAGTCCTCAATTCGCGGTGCCCGCGAGTGTATCAGACTTTACGGAGCCCATGTTAAACCCTCTTATGAAGTTTTTTAATAATTTCGTTAGGGTGCCTTCTATGACATCACTGCGTTTTCTTAAATTTTCTTAATTTCTCGAATTAAATAACTTAAAATGAAACTTTTCTGTTGTTTGAATGACTTTCGTATCACAGTTTGTTGTCGAGAAACAAAATAGAAATCATGGTCCTTTTCGTTAGAAATAAACCATGAATTCCTTTATTATTCTTTTTTTCGAAAATGGTTAATTTTATCGACAATAAACAAGAGTACCTTTTTATAGTCTAAGGTGCAAGCTACTCAGATTTATATTTTTCAAGGCTTTATCATACAGGGGTTTAATAATTTAAGCATTAAGTTGTAAAGTTCAGTCCTCACCTGGTAAACTTAAAAAAACTTAATAGGTTTCAAGGACACTATTTTAAGAGGTCCTCACTAGTGTCCATCACATTAATTTTTTATTAAGTTATTTTAAGTATTTTGAAAGTTATTCAAGAAAAACGATTTGCAGTGACGTCCTTCAGGGGCCCATATCTCCGTAGGGAGGGCATGTAAGAAAAAATTTTATAGGAAGTTGTCATCTTGTTTTTTAATATTCTATCTGCATCCGAGAAATTTCCCTCATTTTCCCGGATACCCTGTATTCAGGCTGTTTAATAAACATAAAGCATTTACTTGCTGATGGCAATTCATTACAAGCTGTGAGGTTGTACATTGAGCGATTTCCTGACCGTAATGTTCCTGATAAAAACACATTCTAAAGTATTCATCAACGTCTTCATAACAGGCACATGGAAACGAAGTGGGGGACCAGGAAGGCCAATGACAGTAAAGTGGCAGAGAATATACTAAACATGATAGAGGAAGATGCAGGTACTTCTACTCGATAAATTGCAAATACTTTGAATGTAAATAATGATACTGTTTGGAAAATCTTTAGTAACTATTTGTTAAACCCATACCGCATAAAACGCGTCCAGGTAATTTTTGCTCGCACACTAGAAGCTGTCGAAGCTCAAATATGTAATTTTTCAAAATTCGATATTTCGGAAACTACTAAGTTTAGACTTGTAATAATGTACCCCATTTAAGAATATGTATGTTCACGATGATTTGCCTTATTAAAATACCCTGTATATTCGACAATTATTTCCAAATGTAGTCCCCTATCATAGGTATTACCCTGTAGCAGATCAAAATATGTATCTCTAATAGTATATAATTTAGAGACCAATGGATCTGAGTTGCAGGACAGTATATGTATAATAAAGCTTATTAAGACAACCTGTATTTTTATGATATTGACGAACTATTTTTCAGTAATTAATAAATTGCTTACTTAGTAAAAATACAGCTGGAAGATACTAACATTCATGTAATAATACCGTATTGTTATAAAAATTATTTTCATTTAAGGAATAGAAGTAAGTATGATGCCAAACCGCGAAGTTCCTTTATTCTTTTCAATGGTAAAATTTGCCATGTTTTTTGGTCTTGTGCCTTATTTCGATTTTCAACATAACACATTAATTAGAGTACAGCTGCAGAGGATCAAAATGATTGGTTTGAGTATTTTATCTGTACTAATTGGTGGTTTATCGATTTGGGAGCATTATAAATATTTTAGTGTAGGACCAATTGATTTGATTATCGGAAGCCTAACTAAAGGAGGCATAAGCTTATTAATAATAACCGCAGTTTCTAACTCGTGCAGTAAGAAAGCGACGTGGTGTAACTTATTTTCTAAATTTACCGTTATAAGTAAGATTCTATCCATTAAGAAATCCAAGTTTGAGAAAAAGGTTTTGCAAAACAGCGATATTTACTTGACGAGTATGTTATTCATTTTATATGCAATACCATTTATATTTTACTGGCTCTATGTTGACATAGAAGAAAATACATTGGATAATATATTAAGGGTCTTTTTTTTTCCAGTATCACTTTCGGGTTTACAAACTTATGTATTTATAGAATGCATTTTAATGATATTATTATTATTAACTATACGAAATATATATCAAAATATAGAAAACCTTACGAATAAGCTAAGAAAAGGGCATTTAGGAACTTCAAATACTGAAAGATTTATATCAAAAACTCTCCAAAAAGTAGAAATTTCGGCTCTTCGTCTTCACGAAATAGTCATTATTTTCCGGAAGCTTTTTGAAACTCGATTGTTTCTAGTAATTTCTTGCGCTTTTTATCAGTCCCTAAATGAATATGTTTTTATGCAACACTATGGTGTTACAATAGTTAATGTTGGATGGTTTGTTTATTGCATGGTAAGTAGGTTATTATCATTGTTTTGGAAGTTTTCATAAATAATATTTAGCCTGATTCTTTTCAGAAGCCCTTTAAATTAATTAGTGAAACCCTGTGAGCCTTGTATAGGCAAATATCAAAATTGTAACCACCTATATACATGGTGTCCCACTAGACACTAAGCCAAAAACCTTACTGCTTCGAGGGAAAAAAATTATTGACTAAATCAAGTAAAGGAAATTGCAAAAATATTTTCAAGTTTTTAAAATGGCCGCCAGGGGGCACACTTACTAGGATACACCAAAAAGTCAAATTTTATCAAATAATCACTATGTTAACGTACTGTTTTAATGACAGAAATAAAAAGTTCGTTAATTTTTGCAGAAAGTCGTTTTAAAGACTTTTCTATATCTTCGAAAACGTGGGCGGGGGAAGCTTGTGGACAAAATACTTTTTAAATTGCTATATCTTCCATATGCTTTAGCCAAAATTATTCAGCTTAAGCTCGTTTAATAGACACTTTTATACTAATTAAAAGCTGACTTTGGTCGTGGTTGCTAGTACATAGCGCGTTTTCTAGGTGGCGCTATTTAGATAATTATAATTTAGTGTTTTTTTTTTTAATTTCTTATTAAAATTAAATCGCAGGATACATTGTTACATAACTCAGGTTAAAGATCATAAAAAGCTAAATTTTTGCTAAAACCGTAATTCGATAATATATCTTTATCAAAAAGCATAAATATTTCAATAATTTAATTTAATAATTATTGTTGATATCTCGAAAACGAACAAAGATATTAACCCCTGGTTTTATTTATAACAAAAGTATAGCTATTTCTATGCTCTATTAGCCGAGTAATAGAAAAATGTATCATGTCATTAAACTTTATTAAGAAAATTTGAAAGAAAGGAAATCTTGTTTAAGCAGCGCCACCTAGAAGACGCGGTATGCACTACTAGCGTCCACGACCAAAGTCGGCTTTTTAGTAAGTGTTAAAATGTCTATTTAATGAGCCTAAACTAATTAAATTTGCGGGATGCATATGAAAGATACGCAATTTAAAAAGTTTTTCTTCCCAGTAGCTTCTTCCCTCGCCTATATTTTTGTAGATACAAGAAAAGTCTTAGAAACAAATTTCCTCAAAAATTAATAAACTTTTTATTTGCGTCATTAACACAGTACCTTAACGTAGCAATTATCTGACAAAATTTGACTTTTTGGATATATCCTAGCAACTGTGCCCCCTAGCGGTAAATTTGGAAACTTGAGAGTATTTTCCACTAATTTGTTTTGGTAAATTTAGTCAACAATTTGTTTCCCCGCAGGAGTAAGGTTTATAGCTTCCATAATATCGTACCTTGCCGATCTTAGTGGGACACCCTGTATAAGCCAATATTAAAATAGTAACCTGCTGTATATAATATAGCCGGAGAGAGGCGGCTTTGCATTTTAAAACTGAATCTCATAAATTTGGTGTCACTTAAAAATTACGCCCTGGACATGAACCCGTCTTTTGCTTTACACCGTCGCACATACGAGCATTTTGCCTCAAAAATCGGACATTAAGTGATTTTGTAAGTGAAAATAAATAAAAATGCCTAAGTGAATATAGTATATTCATATAAAATCATTAAAAACTTAAAATAAAGTAAAATAAAAAATATTGTATTGTAGGTGACAAAACCTAGTCTGGCTAATTAGAATGGTTGGTCAATCATGTTTCTTCCGTTTCTCTGTGAACTTCCGGTTGTAGTGACTCGAAAAGGTTCATAGTTTCACTCAGGAAAGGCTGGCGAAGATCTTTTGTTTTTCGTCGTTTACTACGATCAGACAATTCTAGGAAGTCCTTGCTTGGGCGTCCCGGCTTCGTATTCGGTATCCAATTATGTACTGCTATTGCAGCTTTAAGCCAATCATCATTGTTTTTAATAAACCTGTCTTCAATATAATTGGACGATACCCGTCTCGTCTTTAAATCACATTTAAAATGTTTCAAATCATGACTTAAGGTTTGACATTCGTTTTGGGGACATTTCATCATTTCTTGAAGTTTGTGTTCCATAAATAACATTTTATTATCCAATTTTCTTGCTGTGCTTTCCTTAAAAAGCATATACAATGATTTTCGGGACTATATATATATATATATTCTATAACATTTGATGTTAAACCTGAAAAAACAAAACAAATAAAAAATAAATATTTATTAAAATAACTTAAAAATTACAAGCTATCATTAAATGCACTAAAAAGTCAAAAATAATTTCTTAGCTTTTGGTTACCATCATACCAAATTTGTAGCCAATCGGATATGTAGAAGTAATTTAAAATTAAATTGCGAGATTTTATTACATAATAATAAAAGCTTGTAAAAAACTGCTTATTTTAACATGATTTTTTTTCAGAGTAGTGGAAAGATGTGGAAAAAGTTTTAGCGGATATAATACATACAAACCATGTAGTTTACTAAAAAAATTAATTTGTAACTCGACCACCCCCGACACTATAACCAACACTAATACGGAAAAAAAATACAAATTGTTTTCTTTTTTTTTAACGTGTTTCAATGTTTTCCCGACAAAATACAAAATAACAAATTAAATGTAATAAACTATACATTAAAATTGGGTACATACCATCTTGTCCAGAATCCATAACAAAAATTTTTTATAATTCGCTTCAAACAACATAAAAAACCTACTGCAAGTTCGAGAAAGTCAGAGCGCATCGAGAATAAAGACGTGCGTAATTAACGAAGACTAGATTTCGACTAACTGCCCGGCTATATGGCGGAGTAAAGGTCAACTTTATAACCAGTTTATTATAGTACGGTTACCTAGGTACTAAAAAAACGCAAAAACAATAGCATTCACAGTAGTTTGTAATTCTCACTTTTGTCCGATTTTTGAGGCAAAATGCTCCTATGTGCGTCGTATCCCACATAACGGCTATTTCAAACAAGTGTATTAAAGCAACATTCTTACTTGTTAAAAGGGTGTTTTTATAATTTCCATGGTTAGTAACTTTTGTCATAAGTATTAAATACCATGCATTAGTTGGTGTAGTTAATTTAAATTTTGATTATTAGTCATTTTAAACAAATAGAGAAGACGTTAAATAAAATTGGTGTTGATACGTCCTTTTAGAAATAAATTTTTAAGACAATTAGTTGATTATACGATCATTTAGAACTAAACACTACAGAGTTTTTTGTGTCTCCTGTAAAATTTGCCTCACTGGGGATACGACCTGTTAGAACTTAGCCATCGATATGCTGAATGGTGTCAGCTACTTCATTGAAACTTGGTACAAACAAGCAGATATTTGGAGACTACTTTTTGAGAAGTATTAAGTTATTTCTGATTCAACCATGAGCGTAGACATGAGTAACCTTCTTAGGGTTTGGAAGCACAAAATGGCACGCCACTGACTTTTTGAAAATTTTAAAGCATTACCAAGTAAGCCTGGCAAGAAATACACAAAAGGTGTGTCTTGATAATTTTTATTAGGACGAACCATTTCCGAGAAAATTTCTTAATTCGTTTGCACGCCTATGGACAAATTTAAGTGGGAATTAAAACCGCTCACAGCTGAACAAAAAGATGTTACGAGATAGATATTATGAAAATAATTTTCCGCGATAAAAGATATTTTAATAATGATAGACACTTTTAATTTTTGTGGAAAATAACGTTTTTAATTAATTACAATAACAATTAAAATAAATAAAATCTAAAATATTTGTAAAAATTTGCTAGAAAACTGGAAAATTATATGTATAGGCTACGTACGCGTTTAAAACTGAAAATCGTTTTTAGAGAACTGTTAAAAAAACTATCCAAAAATAGTTATTTCTATTCTATTAAACAATGTGTGCTTTGAAAAACAATTGCAGTATTTGGGAAACAACTTAGCAGGTACTTAAGTACTTGTCAAATTATTAATTTGTAGTTTCTTGAGCTTATTTCAATTTGTTCCGTTCAAAATGGTTCAATTTACTAATTGTGAAATGGCAGGCATACTTTTTTGTTATGGAATGGCTCACGGTAATGGTGAAGATTCAAAACGTATATACTATAAAATATTTCCTCAACGTACGGTCCCTAACGCAAGAACTTTTATAATACTTCACGCACGGCTTTCTGAAACAGGCACTTTCAGGAGGTCCTACGGTCATCAGTTAGAACAATTCAGATTGAAGATGCCCTCCTAAACGAAATCGAGGGACACCCTGAAACCAGTACGAGAAAAATAGCTCACGAATTAAACATAGTATAGTATTTAGTCTATAATTTGTACTTTCATCCTAGCACTTTCGACCTAATGCTAGGCCATCATGAAGGCGAAGGCTACCACAATAATAAAGGTAAATTCGGTAAATCTAAGAAAACATATAAAATTATATAAAACGGCAATTTTTATGTATATTATTTTAACATGTAAATTACCGCTTGTAATTTTTCAAAATATTGAAATGTTTCCTCCGACAAATTCACTTTCTTCCTGATGATGACCAAGCATAAGGTCGAAAGTGTAAGGCTGAAAGTTTTATGCTAAATACTATCTATTCGGTTTCATTTTTCTTTCTTCTTCATTTGAAAAACTACCACTCGCTTTATCTCAGCCTACAGGCTTGTGAGGGAAGAGAGGTCGCAGGACACCTCATTGTAAGGATATTTTCATTACCCATATTTTGCGGTTTATTTTTTTTAATGGAATTGTCCCAAAAGTTATTCACATTTTGTTACGGTTTTAGTTTGCCAAGTTTTAAATGAGTAAATAAATAGATTTACACTTACCAATCTTGCTTCTAAGTCTTTGCATGGTAAATAAAACTAGATTTTGTGTACTATAGCGTTCTTTATTTTGAGCTTGACAACTACTAATCCTATCTATTTCATATTTTGTACCTCCTGTACTCTGCGATGTTCAGGACCTGTAGATTTCCCTGGTTCACCTAAAAATATAGGACACGTATTAGTTAAGCTTAGTATCGAGGCAGTTTTAAAGTCGTTCTTAAGGAAATAGTAAATCATAATATTAGTGATATCTTGTGGCTTACCTGCTGGCTTTTCAGGCACAATCATGGATAATTTGTTGTAGACCAAAAACCTCTGGTTAGCTTTGTCTGAGTGATCCCCTTAGGAGCCATCCCTGCAGGATTTCTCGGTCATTGCGCCATACATTGAGCTCTAGGACGAAGTAGCAGCAAATCTACAATAAAAGGCTTATGGTTAATTGGAACCAGGACTTTTATTATCAATAATTATTTCATAAATAAGGTAGTTTAGTACAGAAATTGTGAGAAGAGCCCTGCTAAGCCTGACTTCGTGGGTATTATAAATCTTTGTTTATTTTGGTTTCGGGTTAGAAAATTGTCACATGTCATTCTTGACAAAATGGAAATAAAATTCCCTAAGCCACTGACGCCGAGATTTGCCGCCTTTTTGACGACGAAATTCAGTTGGAAAAAAGCCTTGTGCAGTGCTGCAACTAAAAGGCATGCTGAAGCAGTTTTGCTGATTTCTTTCCTTCATTCTGAGTACTATCCTAATTAAACAGTTAGTGGCAAATAGTTTTGCACTAATGGTCTACCGAGGCTGATATATGTTTAATTGGAAATAGGATAATCAGAATGTGCTGATATAAGTTTCTTCTAGGAGGCCACACAACATCTCCGGTGAGTCTTTTATATTATTTCCTGGGTTTCTCTATCAGTTTCTTAGTTACTAAATACCTACATAAATAGCTACATACCTTACTAAGACTAGGTTTTCTTGCAGGCCTAATAATCATCCTCGTCATCCTCGTTATTATTCTTTTTGCTTTTACTTCTACTTCTACCTTACTGCTCCCTCGTTCTATCTGCTGTTCACCGTCATCTGGAGGTCCAGCCTAAGCTTGGGTACGATTGTACGGCTAACTCAATAGCCTACCATCCTAGGCCAAACAAGCAACTCTAAACCACCCGTACACCGGAGTCCCAGGGGCAAATGAGTCCAGTAGCCACCATAGAAGCCTTCAACCAGGTTTGACATGTCAGTGACGTCCCTGTGTTAGTAGTTTAAAGTAAAAGCCAGTCCAAGGCTACAGATTTTTGGAACGTAGACTACCCTCTTTTGATCGGTACTATAGACATTAAAATATTGTTTCCTATTACCACCTTATTTAAGTAATAAGTGATAACTAAGTATGCACACTCAAGCACTATAACGGGTTCATTGTAGATAGTTAAATTTTAATCCCTGTAAGCAGTAGTAACTGTAAGCTGAAAGTACAGCAGGCCTGTTTGCGTTCGGTAAACTGCATATTTTATTGTTAAATCACTTATTAGACAACACCCCACGATGTGTAGCACGAACAACACTTTATAGGTAATATAAGTTAAGTTAAAACACGGAAAATATAGGAATAAAGTTCTAAAATGCAGACACATTCTAGAAAACGTAATTAACCTAACTTTTCCTTCTTATTTTACTTGAACTTTCAAAAACAACGTTCGACACATAGGGATGTGCTACTTATGAAAAGTCGCCCCAAATTTAGCTTGGTTCAACTATAAATAAGTATATCATAAATATTATAAGTATTTGCCTTCGGTTCCCTTTGTTTTGTCCTAATCAATAGTGTGCATTAGTGCATTTAGGTTATAAATCTGATTTAAGTGTTTTATTTGGATTAGCCCCAATATTCAAGTATGTTTAATTAATAAATACACCCGTCATATTCGGAAGTAAACTTTATTGGTTGGTGTCTTTTCTTCGCCTATTTAGCGTACCTAATGTTTCCTGTTTTATAGTGTCATCAAGCACTGTCTTAACACATAGGGCCCCAAAACAGGTGGCGCTTTTAGAATTACCCACACCACTCACCGACTGCAGTGAGCTAGTCGTCGGTTTTTGCCCTATAAGGCAGTGGCTTTTCTTTTTGGATTAAGGCTACCACTTTTGTTGTGCAACTTCCCCCCCCGTTTAAAATAGAAAAACGTAGCAAAATGACGCCCAACGTGGTTATCATTCATTGTTAGTGCCAAACTTGATTTTTGTGTTATATCATTTATATTTTTATATGCATTGTTTTTTTTTGATATTGGGGTTTCCGAGCTGACATTTTTTTCCTTATTCGTGCTTAGTGTTGTGAACTTTTACAAAAATATACGTGTAGCGGAGTTATAGCCACTACATAAAACGTATACCACATGGTCCACATGCCATAGAGATTATATTTTGGAGGTGCGTTTATTCCGGCATCTTTTTGGAGTATCGAACTGTTAGTATCGAATTTAATAGTTAATTTTTGTTTGCTTTTACTTATGAATTTTGTGGATCTTGGGAATTGTCAATATTAATCTTGAAGTTTTTATTTCTCGTATACAGGGTACACCGATAAATCTGGTATAAAGATTGAAAATTTATTTATTTAATTAGGTCATTACCTTCTTGTTTTTTTTTTGGGAGGCTTGTGTAATACTACTAGGCAGCTAGGTAACTGATAGTTTTTTTAAATATATACAGGGTGGATGAAAAGTTAGAAGATTAAAAGCAACTTTTATTTTTGCGTTTTTTTGTTATGAACGTGGATGAACGAACGTACTGAAGTTTTGTGTTACGTATTTTTTGAAAATAGTTTTTTTTGGGTTTTTCTTAGAACTCACTAAGCTAATTTGTTTTTTTGCTTTAGGCGCTGTAGCAACCCAGCGTTGATTTTTTTTGTTTTTTTTTTAGTGGGGGTCGGGTTTGTGTGTCAATTCTCGACACACTCAGTAGTAATTAATTCAGGTAATTTGATATTTTGTAGTTGATATTTTGTAGGTATATATAGATTTTTAGTTTTTTTAAGAAAATGGAGATTAATCTGCTAGGAGCTGACGAAATAAAGTACGAGTTAACATTACGTGGGTTACCAATTACGGGTTCTTTTCCACACAAACGTGCATTACTTAGGGATGCGATGCGAATGGAGCGTGAAGGAAGTGTTTCACGGCCAACAACATCGTATCTTCAAAGTGAAACAGACATTTGTGTCTGTCAGGCAAAGTTATACATTTTGGAACGTGATATACTTAATTTTGATTACAATAATAAAGATGGAGAATTTAGGAGAATTCAAACTTTTTTACTTCATGTAGAAGCGCGTCTACATCGCATTCAAGCATCACAGCAATCAGAGGTTGATCAACAAAATAAATTAATCGATAAGTGTCAACAGCTCATAGGTAATTTGCATTCTGCTTTAGAGGGTATTCCTCGTACGTTAATCAGAGATCAAGATGTGTCCTCGGTACCCGGTGCATCTGCACAGGAAAACGTTTATTTACGTCCGGAAAATCTCAGTATCTTAGACTTAGAGAACGAACCAATAGAAAACAATATCCTACCTTCTACTATTGCACCACAGGAACGTACGCAGGTCTCATATGACTTAATTGACATTGATGCAGCCCCATTGGCAAGTATTCTCGGACATCCCGTCCAGCAATTACCGCCCTCGATGACTCAGCGTGGATCCACACATCTGAACGATCCACAGCCTGATTTAAATGCTTCACGGCACTCTGCTGCTGTTTCGTCGTTACACCCTCAGACAGTATATCACGGTAATGTGTCTTCTTACCCGAACATTCCGGAAGGAGAAGAAATTGATCGTAACCCCTTAGCTTCGTCAACAGACCAACGCTCTACAGATTTTAGTAATCGTAATGAGTATGTTGAGCAGAGGCGTATTATTCACGCACCTACTAGAGTCTCTCTCGGTACTTTCTCGACTGGTACACTACCTACCTCTCGTGAAGAACAGTCAAATTTTCCAGCTCGTCGTATAAATTTTGATGTATCGCAAGGTACCCGAATGGCTACCAATGGTTCGGAACTTCATGTCGTTGACTTATCAAATTCTAGTGGCAGGCATATTTCAGGACCTCAAGCTCTGCATAGCGAGCCCATTGATTTAACCACAGTACATGAGCCTATTCATGAGTTTCCGCAATCTGCTGCAAGACAAGTAGCAGAGCCTCAAAGTTGGGAGTCGGTAAATGCGAACCCTTTGGCTTCTGTCCCGCTTTCTCGTCAAAACTTATATCTGAATCAAGCTCGTAATGCCCAAATAGATTCTCGGTTGCGTTTGTCTACTCAACCAGTTCAAACCAACCTTCCGCGTAGTCAACTGGCTGAACCACAAAGGATTTTGAGCAGTCAACCTAATTTAACCAATTTAGCACGCACGCATGCGTACCAAGTTCACTCATCCGAGCATTATTCTGGAAGAACACAACCCGTTAGCGAGTATACTAGGGAAACTGGTCAAACAATCACCATGCCCACTGCTTTCTTTTCGGAAAGACAAAGTTCTCAGGTGCATTTTGCAGATCAGCAAAAAGATACTTCCCGCTTCGTAAACGTGAACTCTACTCGTCGAGAAGAACCGTTGCATTATTCAGACCCGTACGTTGATCTTGCAGATCGGTTAGATAATTTTCAGTTTTCGCCTTTAAGAGGAACTTCTGGTGAAGAACCTCGTATTTGTAGTTCTAGTTCTAGGTTTTTAGATATAGGCAAATGGAATGTTAAGTTTAATGGACAAAGTAGTGTAACTGATTTTTTGGAACGTATAGAAGAACTTCGAGTTTCACGCGGTGCAACTAAGGAACAGTTACTTCGGTCTGCTCCGGAACTGTTCTGTGGGGATGCTCTTTTATGGTTCCGTACTTGTAATGTTGTGAGTTGGGATGATCTCGTGTCTCAATTAAGAGATACATTTCAACCGTATGATTATGAGTTTGCACTTTGGGATGAGATTCGTCGTCGCACACAAGGCGCTCAGGAGCGCGTGATTAGTTTTGTTGCGTCTATGGAGAATTTGTTCCGCAAACTCCCAGTAATGCCCTCTGAGGCGACTAGACTTCAAATGATGAACTTTAGACAAATTGCGTGACGCAAAATACCTAAGTACCTTGGATATCAAATCTGCTTATTGGCAGATACCAATAGCGAAAGAGTCTAGACCTCTAACAGCGTTTACTGTCCCGTCACGTGGTCTCTTTCAATTTGCTAGAATGCCCTTCGGTCTTACTAATGCCCCGGCTGTATGGCAAAGGTTAATCGACCAGGTAGTAGGTGTCGATTTAGAAAAGTTTGTTTTAGTCTACCTTGATGACGTCATTGTGTGTACTCCGACTTTTGAGGAACACATTCGGGTTTTGCGCGAGATAATTTCACGAATTACTCGTGCGGGCCTAACCCTTAACCGTGAGAAATGTAATTTTTGTAAGCCAGAACTTAAGTATCTGGGATATGTAGTTAATTCTTCGGGTCTTTTGGTGGATCCTGAGAAGGTTGATGCGATTTTGAGTATTCCGACGCCAAAAAGCGTCACAGAAATTAGGAGGATTGTTGGTCTTGCGTCCTGGTATCGCCGATTCGTGCCAAATTTTTCCTCTTTGATGTCACCACTTACAGCTTTGACCAGAAAGAATGTAAAGTTTATATGGAGTCCAGAGTGTGAAGCGGCTTTTAAGTCAGTGAAGGAGCATCTTATTAGGGCACCAGTTCTCTATTGTCCAGACTTTGAGCAACCTTTTGTTGTGCAGTGTGATGCGAGTGACTTCGGATTGGGAGATGTCCTGTCTCAATGTCAAAATGGTGAGGAACATGTTATTTCTTATTTAAGTCGCTCACTCACCAAAAATGAGAGAAAATATAGCACCACTGAAAAAGAGTGCTTAGCTGTCCTCTTTGCCATCGAGAAGCTTCGTCCATATCTTGAGGGTACTAGATTCACAGTTATTACCGACCACTATAGTCTTAAGTGGCTTAATTCTATCAAGGATCCGGTAGGTCGTATTGCGCGTTGGGCAATTAGATTGCAGCAGTACGACTTCGACATAATACATCGTAAAGGGAAGGAACATGTCGTTCCGGATGCACTTTCTCGATCGGTACCTGTCATCGATGCTGTTGTGGATCGACCTGTTGAGTCACCTGTTGTGGACAAGGTTGTTGTTCCACGTGATCGTTGGTATCTAGGTATGATCAAAAAAGTATTAGATTATCCTGCTAAATATCCTCTTTGGTGGGTGGATGATGGTAAGCTTATGAAGAGAGCTAGACATCCATACCCTGCGCTTGTAGAAGCCGATGAATCGTGGCTTGTTGTGGTTCCCCGCGAACAACGCACTTCGATTATTATGGAGCATCATGACCCTCCTACTTGTGGTCATCTTGGGATATACAAGACCCTCTCTAGGATTGCTCAGCGTTATTATTGGCCTAGTATGAGAAGTGATGTTGCGAGGTATATTAATCGGTGTCGAATCTGCCTTCAAACAAAACCCCTTCAAAAGGCACCTGCTGGTCAGATGCTTAGTATTCAGCCTACGAGTTCTCGACCATTTCAGACTATAAGTGTTGATCTCGTTGGACCTCTTCCCCGTTCTGCTTCTGGGAACGCTTATGTTCTCTCCGTTTGTGACGTATTTAGCAAGTTTGCGATGTTCTTTCCTCTTCGTTCTGCCACGGCTCAGCATATAGTTCGATGGTTGGAGAACTATGTCATTTTGGTTTTTGGAGCTGAGACCATTGTTGCTGACAATGGGCCCCAATTCCGCAGTAAAGTTTTTCAACAGACCATGGGTCAGTATGGTATTAAGGTTCGGTACATGGCTAACTACCACCCCCAGGCAAACCCTGTGGAACGCGTTCATCGTGTTCTGAAGACCATTCTTACGAGTTACGTAGCCGAAGATCACCGACAGTGGGATAAGCTGATAGCTAAGGCTGGTTTTGCTATTCGTTCAGCTAAACACGAAGTTACCACCTTGACTCCAAATTTTGTAGTTTTTGGTCGTAATGTTCGCTTACCCCGTGATTCAGGTCCATGTCCGGATGTATCTACCCCTTTTGACCCCGTTTCGAGATCAGAAACTCTTAATAAGGTGTTTGTCGACGTGCAGAAGAAATTGGAGCAAGCCTATGAACGATCTCGTCACAGATATAATCTTAGAAGACGGGACGAGCGTTTTCAGCTTAATCAAAAAGTCTGGAAGAAAAATCACTTTCTATCCGATGCGACTAAGCACTTTACCGCTAAACTCGCTAATAAGTTTTCAGGACCATATGTCGTATCCAGAATATTGTCCCCCTGGACTTATGAGCTTTCCGACCCGAATGGCCGGAATCTTGGTGTCTGGCACGCCAAAGACCTTAAGGTACATCCTCCGGATGATTCACCTTGAATGTATATTAATAGATGTATTTTTAGTTATGTAGATATCCATTAAGAAATAGTTAGTATAATCTAGCTAGTATCATATGTTACGTATTGGAACCGAAGAAAAATTTTCGTTAAAAATTTTTTTCTGAGGAAGGGGAGGTGTGTTACGGTTTTAGTTTGCCAAGTTTTAAATGAGTAAATAAATAGATTTACACTTACCAATCTTGCTTCTAAGTCTTTGCATGGTAAATAAAACTAGATTTTGTGTACTATAGCGTTCTTTATTTTGAGCTTGACAACTACTAATCCTATCTATTTCATATTTTGTACCTCCTGTACTCTGCGATGTTCAGGACCTGTAGATTTCCCTGGTTCACCTAAAAATATAGGACACGTATTAGTTAAGCTTAGTATCGAGGCAGTTTTAAAGTCGTTCTTAAGGAAATAGTAAATCATAATATTAGTGATATCTTGTGGCTTACCTGCTGGCTTTTCAGGCACAATCATGGATAATTTGTTGTAGACCAAAAACCTCTGGTTAGCTTTGTCTGAGTGATCCCCTTAGGAGCCATCCCTGCAGGATTTCTCGGTCATTGCGCCATACATTGAGCTCTAGGACGAAGTAGCAGCAAATCTACAATAAAAGGCTTATGGTTAATTGGAACCAGGACTTTTATTATCAATAATTATTTCATAAATAAGGTAGTTTAGTACAGAAATTGTGAGAAGAGCCCTGCTAAGCCTGACTTCGTGGGTATTATAAATCTTTGTTTATTTTGGTTTCGGGTTAGAAAATTGTCACATGTCATTCTTGACAAAATGGAAATAAAATTCCCTAAGCCACTGACGCCGAGATTTGCCGCCTTTTTGACGACGAAATTCAGTTGGAAAAAAGCCTTGTGCAGTGCTGCAACTAAAAGGCATGCTGAAGCAGTTTTGCTGATTTCTTTCCTTCATTCTGAGTACTATCCTAATTAAACAGTTAGTGGCAAATAGTTTTGCACTAATGGTCTACCGAGGCTGATATATGTTTAATTGGAAATAGGATAATCAGAATGTGCTGATATAAGTTTCTTCTAGGAGGCCACACAACATCTCCGGTGAGTCTTTTATATTATTTCCTGGGTTTCTCTATCAGTTTCTTAGTTACTAAATACCTACATAAATAGCTACATACCTTACTAAGACTAGGTTTTCTTGCAGGCCTAATAATCATCCTCGTCATCCTCGTTATTATTCTTTTTGCTTTTACTTCTACTTCTACCTTACTGCTCCCTCGTTCTATCTGCTGTTCACCGTCATCTGGAGGTCCAGCCTAAGCTTGGGTACGATTGTACGGCTAACTCAATAGCCTACCATCCTAGGCCAAACAAGCAACTCTAAACCACCCGTACACCGGAGTCCCAGGGGCAAATGAGTCCAGTAGCCACCATAGAAGCCTTCAACCAGGTTTGACATGTCAGTGACGTCCCTGTGTTAGTAGTTTAAAGTAAAAGCCAGTCCAAGGCTACAGATTTTTGGAACGTAGACTACCCTCTTTTGATCGGTACTATAGACATTAAAATATTGTTTCCTATTACCACCTTATTTAAGTAATAAGTGATAACTAAGTATGCACACTCAAGCACTATAACGGGTTCATTGTAGATAGTTAAATTTTAATCCCTGTAAGCAGTAGTAACTGTAAGCTGAAAGTACAGCAGGCCTGTTTGCGTTCGGTAAACTGCATATTTTATTGTTAAATCACTTATTAGACAACACCCCACGATGTGTAGCACGAACAACACTTTATAGGTAATATAAGTTAAGTTAAAACACGGAAAATATAGGAATAAAGTTCTAAAATGCAGACACATTCTAGAAAACGTAATTAACCTAACTTTTCCTTCTTATTTTACTTGAACTTTCAAAAACAACGTTCGACACATAGGGATGTGCTACTTATGAAAAGTCGCCCCAAATTTAGCTTGGTTCAACTATAAATAAGTATATCATAAATATTATAAGTATTTGCCTTCGGTTCCCTTTGTTTTGTCCTAATCAATAGTGTGCATTAGTGCATTTAGGTTATAAATCTGATTTAAGTGTTTTATTTGGATTAGCCCCAATATTCAAGTATGTTTAATTAATAAATACACCCGTCATATTCGGAAGTAAACTTTATTGGTTGGTGTCTTTTCTTCGCCTATTTAGCGTACCTAATGTTTCCTGTTTTATAGTGTCATCAAGCACTGTCTTAACACATAGGGCCCCAAAACAGGTGGCGCTTTTAGAATTACCCACACCACTCACCGACTGCAGTGAGCTAGTCGTCGGTTTTTGCCCTATAAGGCAGTGGCTTTTCTTTTTGGATTAAGGCTACCACTTTTGTTGTGCAACTTCCCCCCCCGTTTAAAATAGAAAAACGTAGCAATTTGAATTTTCTAATTTCAGATTCTAAATAAATTGAAGGTCGTAGCCCATGCTTACGGTCAGCAAGTAAAAAAAAATTAAGTGCTTTTTTGACCTATAAGGAATAATTCATGAGCACTAGCACCAAACAAATGTTGTTTTGCATCTGCAAATTATTTTCGCTAATTTCATGGGTATGTAGGTATTCTAATTTTAACTTTCATGTCATTATTTTGATATTTGAAATGTCAAAAAATTTCTACTTATTCATTTCATGTTAGTTGATAGGAGTATGAAAAGTTTTTACCTAAATAGAAGTAAAGAAATGTGACTTTGTCAAAAACCATACAAAAAAAATGGGGGGCTTCATTTCCATGGCGTATGTCCTTTGTCCTTGATTTACATTTTTGGTTGGTGAGATTCTGAATTCTACTGAAGTTGCCATGGCAACATATCATAAAGGAGGTATATATCACCCTTTGGTCTCCCCTCAGTTCTTTCGAGGAAGGTAGGTGGGTATATTTTTAAATCTTTTTGTTTTCTTATGACTACTGAGCGAGTAATGTCAGCTTCTTTCTGCCACTTTATCGCAATTTTTGTATTCTAACCCAAAGATATGTTTTTCAGTAATATAAAATATTATGAAAATATTTTTAATTAAAAGAATTTAAGTCATTCTTAGTTTGATCAAATAATATAGACAGGGTTTACGTCTGTAAATTGATTTTTTATAGTTAGTGGTTTTGCGATAGCGCATTTGGCAGCGCACTGATCTGGATTGCAGGTTTGAGTTCTGCTTGGAGATTGCTTTTTTCTAAATATTCTCCCTTTGTCTAATTCTCAGTTTTGTAAAGATTATACATTGTCATGTTAGGATTGTACATTGTCATGTTAGTGTCGTTAATTGATGTTTATTGTTTTGTTCAAAGGAGTTTCAGTTGAATCTATGCATAAATAAATGAACTACCCTTATACTATGGTGAATAATATATAATGACGGCAAACTACCTACCCTTGTCCGTTCTTCCTAGTCCTACGTTATCAGAAGTAAACTTTATGAATGAATAATCTGGGCATTTAACCGCTTATAGTACCTTCCAGTTTGAAATATCCTGTACGAATATTAAGAAATTAAGTTAAGAATTAAATACCTATATATTTTTTAGACTCCCGTCACAGTTTGTATCTTAGTATGCGACATCACCAAAAGACAAAAGGACAATTTGACCGCCACATGCCTTCGAGTGAAAGAATCTTTTGAAGAGAAATCGAAACACTACAAAACTATGGATTGTTTATGTTACAAAATTGCTTCATTGAAAAGCGAATTTACCGCTGCCGGATTCTTTGTAGTCGATCGAAGAACTTTGATTTCGTTGTTTAGTTCTACTGCGACTTATTTTATAACCTTTGAAAATATGTCAATTGTAAAGTAGGTACCTACCTAGTAGGGTGGGCCGATTTTGTTGTTTTTTAAAAATGTGAATTTGCAACTATAGAAAAGTTACAAAACCGAAAAACGCACTTTTATTTTATTTGACAAAAAAATATATTTTTATATTTGGAACTGCCACAATGACAGGTAATTTTCGAATTTAATTTTTGCAAATGCGGAATTTGTTAAAGTCATCTAAATAAACATTTTTCGGTAAATGCAATTTTTTATAATTTTATTATTTCAACTGCCACGAGGGCACTCAAATTTTAAGGTTAAAATTTTAGAATTTGCATATAAAAAAAAATCTGTAAGTGGGAACCCTGAATCATTTTGGTTTAAATATTTTTTTTTTATATCTTAATGTTTTAAACTGCGACATCACCGATATGACCGGTCAGCCAATATTAATAACTATGCAACAGTGCGATAAATCTGGCAACACACACTTACAATAACCACACCGCCACATTCTTCACTCGCGTCTAGCGGTAGCAGATATTTCGATACTGTATGATTCGCGCGCATGCGTATTGGAACATTATATTGCTTAACTCAACTAAATAATGCTGTAACTAATAATTATAGACTTTATTGGTTAAACAGGCGCTAACACGGCATCTAATCCACCTTTTTGGTTTCAATTCGGTATAATATGCTAGATATAAAAAAATTGTAATAATTATAGACTTATATTGGTTAAACAGCGCTAAGACGGCATCTAATCCACCTTTTTGGTTCCAATGCGCCTTTTTCAAGTTCACCGGCCAATTATTTACCAGCCCTTTTTGAGCCGATCTACTTTAAAAAAAAATAAAGGAGTTATAAAAAACTAAAAAAAAGTCATAAAGAAAAAGTGCCTGAAACGGGAATCGAACCCGGGACCTATGGCATCATACCCAGATGCTATATCCACTACACTACTCAATTGCTTAGAAAGTTTAGTTAATCTAGTAACCGTAGAATAAAAGCCAGCGTATCTCCGGATTTGTCGATATTCATTATACGCATGCGCGCGAATCATACAGTATCGAAATATCTGCTACAGCTAGACGCTACTCATTCTTCAACGTCTGCCAGTTGCTTTTTGACTCTCCAACGCGCTTGCAAGTGTTTAGAGCTCAATTAAAAACAAAAAATCGAATTTAAACAGAATGTCGCGTATAACCCGAAGTGAATTAGAATGTCCTATATTTGGAGCTTCTAAATGTATTAGTGAAAATGTTCTGCCAACTTATGAAGATATTAATAAGCATTTTAAGTGGGTGGAATATGAACTGAAGTGTGTAGCAACAAATCCACAGCAAACTGCAACTGAGGCAACTAAAGTTGTTGCGAAAATAATCTCAGAAATTTGGGGTAAAGCTTCGATTCCCACTGTGCTGCAATGTACTATTATTAAACGTATAACAAGTTATCGTCTTAAAATAAGGAATTTACTAAAGCCGTATAAACAACTAAATGAAGTCACAAGCTATCAAAATCAGTTGCAGGATTTTAGAACAAAATCTAAGGTCCTATTTGATGTG
This sequence comes from Polydrusus tereticollis, assembly GCA_963920685.1. Classification (NCBI taxonomy): domain Eukaryota; kingdom Metazoa; phylum Arthropoda; class Insecta; order Coleoptera; family Curculionidae; genus Polydrusus; species Polydrusus tereticollis. The sequence goes on from OY987333.1 coordinate 92,049,165, forward strand.
GCTGCCTGTAAATGTTCCGAACTTAATTTGTGTATCTGCGACAAAGTGTACAAAGTTCCGCAAGCAGAACGCTCTTTTTAATTAGATCAAAGAACCGTAAGACATATGATGATTAGTTCAGTAGATGTAACAACAACTAAAATGTTACAGAAGCGGGTTGAAAGAAGCGAATTATTGAAAATAAGAAGCGTATCAAATGAGAAAGCCAAGTTGCCAGTAGAGAAAGCTTTAAGTATCAGAAAATTAGCGGAAACATCCCAGACAGAGCCCAGTACTTCCCAACAGGTTTAAACTGAGCCTCAAGGAAGTTCACAAGATTCCTATAACGTATTACAACTACCTGTGCTAGCGAGAACACTTGATCGATATGGTATTTCTGATAGAGCTGGTGCTGCAGTAGCTTCCGCCATTCTGCAGGACGTTGGTATTTTTAATACAGAAGACAAAAGCAGTATCATAGATAAGAACAAAATTCGTCGCACCAGAAGTAAGAAACGTGAAAATATAATAGATAACACACAAAATTTATTATTACGTGGCTTGTTTTTTGACGGACGGAAAGATGAAACGCTAAAGATGGAAGATGGTCGTCGACGAAAAATTCGAGAAGAGCACATTACTCTCATAAAAATGCCAGAGTCGGTATACCTGACGCATGTTTGTCCTGAATCAGGAATTTCGTCGAACATGATAAAGTGTATTTTGAAGTACTTGGATGAATCTAATATTTCGAAGGATGAGCTGAGAGTAATAGGATGCGACGGAACAAACGTCAATGTTGGGAAATATTCAGGAATAATTGCAAAATTAGAGAAACATTTAAACAGGCCATTGCAGTGGTTTTTTTGCCAGTTCGATGCAAGTGAACTGCTATTATTGAGACATCTGATACACTTTATTGATAGCAATACAACTGGTCCTAAAGGCTTTTGTGGACCTATAGGACAAGCATTGAAGGGATGTGAGAATCTTTTCATATGTAAGTTATTTTTTGTTTATTTCATTACCCATTTTATTTATTTATTTTTGCATTATAGGTAATTTTAACATAATTAAATCAAATGTTTCGGTATCGAATGATTATCTGACGACTGATTTAAGCACAGACCAAAAATATCTGTTTGATATAATATATGCAATGCGATGCAATTTCAAAAGGAATTGTAAATGAAAAACTATCAAAACGAAGCCCTGGTATAATTTGTGATTCTCGATGGCTGACAACGGCTAATAATATACTGCGGTTATACGTTTTAACCGCAGAACCATCAGAAAACTTGGTTATCTTGGCAACTTTTATTTTAAAGGTGTATGCTCCAATGTGGTTTATTATTAAAACAAATCCATCTTGTCTGCAGGGAGCCGTTAATGTCTGGAAAATGATTAACCTATCAAGGTATTTGCCGAAACACTTGAAGGATGTAATTGATCCAGTTATATTGCGAAATGGTTTTTCCGCACATCCTGAAAATGTTTTGCTTGGAATGCTAGGGGATGCCCGAGAGCATATTTGCGAGCTTGCTGTACGACGAATTTTTAAAGCTCGGAAATCTAACATACAGCAAACACTAAGACAATTTGAAGTTTTAAACTCGCTGAATATAAATGCCTTAAGCTATACGAACTTAATTGATTGGAGTACAGTTGTCATCACTGAACCGCCATTAACAATGGGGTTACCCGAAGAAGTTTTAAAGGATATCGTGAAAAATCCGGATACATCAATTCTGTTATCTGAAATAAAATCGTATCCATGTCACACCCAAGCGGTTGAACGAGCTGTTAAAATTGTGGCCGAAGCTTCAGCTACAGTTTGTGGTAGTGACAATAGAGATGGTGTCATACGAGCTAAATTAGAATCACGTGAAATTATGCCTTATTTTGGATCAAAGCAAGATTATAAATTAGAATAAGTTTGATTTGTACAAAAAATCTTTCATAATATATTGTGCGATATGTATCTGGTACATTATTATGTTAGATACTTAAATATTTTCACTATTCATGCATTTTGTACTCATTTATAATAAATGTCTTGATAATACCATTGTATTTTTATGATAACCATTTTCATTATTTGTAGAAACTAAGAATAAATTTCAAAAAAAATTTAAAGTGCAGTTGTGGCAGTTTACATTGTAAAAATAGAGAAAAAAATATTAAAGAATTTTTGTTTATTTGAACGTGATGTAACGTTTGAAAATTTGCAGATTTTAAAGTTCCGAAAAAAAAAATTTTAGGGTGATTGTGGCAGTTCAAATAATAAAAATTTTAAAAATTTTTGCTTACGAAATATTTTTCTTTCCCATTTTGCAACTTTCTTAAAAATGCAGACACAGATATTTACCAATTTTTGTATTATGTATACAAATCGGCCCACCCTACTAGCTAGTAAATATTTATATATTTGTAAAAATGTTTTCTTTTTTCTTGGGTATTAGGTCCCTTGATAACTCTAATCAAGAATTAAAATGCAACCATGTAAGTCTTAAAAGTTCTTTAATTGTAATTAACATAACGTTTCGGCCGTAGCGTGGGCCTTCATCAGAATAAGAATATCTGTAACAATGGGAACCTGTATGTTTTAATTTTAAGTTGTCATATGTGAAATAATTTTTTTTTCATTTTGGATGAAATTGAGACAAATTGTTAATTACTTAGTGTGTAAATAGGCGTTCAATAGGTTATAGACAAGAGTTTTTACCTTGATATGAAAGATCGTCGTCATTTATTAACACAAGTTGGACAGTCACATGTACGCCACAACATTTAGTTTAAAATTACGGAGGTTAAAACTTTATACACTTAAGCGTGGCCATGCTGTTATCAACTGAAGAAATTCTTCTAACTTTGGAATATTTTTTTATTATTATTAATTTAATTTAACAATGGTGGTAAGTGTTACCATCTTATGGGCATGTACGAAAGTAGGTGAAAAGACCAACAGTTTAGGTCAAGAAGAAAACAATTTTTTAGTGTTGATATTAAGAGATCTGTAATAATATGTGGTTCTGTGTTAAAAGAAATCCATCTATATGAAGATATATGATTTTGTATGTTAGTTTTGATTAAGGAGGCTAGGTGTAAAAACAGAGAGTATAAATTTTTTAAGTTTTTGTTATTATTTTAATTTTTAAAGAAGATAATAGGACAGTTAGTTAATGAGGTTGAAATATATTTTGCTTAAATTTTTTTTGTCGGTCTTTAGGTTTTATGGCCTATTTACACACTAAGTAATTAACAATTTGTCTCAATTTCATCCAAAATGAAATAAAAATTATTTCACATATGACAACTCAAAATTAAAATATACAGGTTCCTATTGTTACAGATATTCTTATTCTGATGAAGGCCCACGCTACGGCCGAAACGTTATGTTAGTTACAATTAAAGAACTTTCAAGACTTACATGGTTGCATTTTAATTCTTGATTAGAGTTATCAAGGGACCTAATACCCAAGAAAAAAGAAGACATTTTTAAAATTTAACAGAAGGTCCAAGAATTTAAATATAAATTTTATATATTTGCTTACATACTTAATGTACTGCAGTACTAAGTTCGGAAAGGCGTCAGCTATTTATGCAATATTTTATATTGGGATGATTCATTATTGTCCTAAAAAATATTGCTAATGATAATATAAGATAATATTAAAAATTAACTTGGATAACCACATTTAAATAAACCTGTGCAAGAAACAGTTGTTTTAATTGAAGCGTTTTTAACAAAAACAGCCTTTGTCAACAATTTGACAAAATTGAGAAAAAATTCCACAAGGTGGCGCCTATCTCATTACAACCAGGCATATTAAAATATTCCCCAAAAACAACCAAGGTTCCAAATTAAAGCTGTCTATCCCACAGTACTTCCTCGCCTAATTCAACAACGCATATCGTCATTTCCGGCCGATTCGATCAGAAAAAATCCTTGTAAGTATTACTTGCCTGAAAATCTCACAGTTAAAAAAATTTATCGCATTTTTTTAGACCAATACAGGATATTAAGTTTGGACTACCAAGAACTGACACTTGCACTGTTTGCGACACAATGTGTCAGAAAATTGAGTCAAACAAAGACGCTATTAACAGAAAAAGAACTACATCTCCGAAAAGCCGAGGCGTTCTATGCTTTAAAGAAAAAGTGGAAGCAAGAGTCCCGGGATGCTATGGTTATTAGCTTCGATTATATGCAAAACTTGCCCTTACCCCACATTAGGACAAACACTGTATTTTATGCGCGTCAGTTATGGTATTACGTGTTCGGCATACACGATCTGTCTAATGATTCGGCGTCAATGTACGTTTGTGATGAAAGCATAGGAAAAAAAGGACAGAATGATTTTACCTCTCACCTTCTTCACTCTTTACGAAACGCAGATATTTCTACCGAAACTCTGATTATTTTCACCGATTTTTTCAGCTCCCATCCATATAAATCCGCTGAAAATTAAAAGTCTTTTGGATCTATGTCCGACTCTGAGCAAGGCAGAAAATAGAAAGTTTTATGAATGCTTTAAAAATCCTAAAATTCCGCATTCAGGTAATGATGTGGACTGTGACTCTGAAGATAATAGCAGTAGATGCGAGGGTTAGTAGTGAACCGTTTAAAAACAATATTACTTTATGCGTGTTATTTTTAGGAAATGTAAATATAAAAAAATTATTTTTTTCTCCAAAATGTTGTATTCATTTCTTGCAAACAGCCCTTGTCAAACAAACTTCTGATTTTTTCAAGAAATTGGTAAACTTTAATAAAATTCATATTACATCCCAGATATGGTCATATTTTCCCTCATTCTTTGAATCCACCAAATACCTACCTATACAAAATCTAGAAAGGCTTATTACATAATCACATTTTTTTGATTTACCAGAAAAAAAGTTTTTTGACATGGGTCGTTTTTGTTAAAAACGCTTCAATTTATAAAAATGGCCCATGATTCCAGTGCAGTTAAAGTAATGAACTCAAACTAGCGGTGTTCATCCTCCACAATGTAGGCATATTTTAAGTTAGAGACTCCAACATGTTTAGGGATTACAACAAATTAGACAAGGTTTGTTTTATTGGTAACGAAGAATGGTTACGACTTACTCCAGATTTAGTTGAAAGAACACCGTCTAAATTAAGCAGTATGCATGAATAGAGAGTTTTTGTGTCACCGAAACTTTCAGCGCTTAACGTTTGCAGTTAGCAGAATAGACAAGGGAATTGCGCTTATGGGAGGGTTAGTAGTCGAATTTCACGTACGAGGCGAGAGAAATCTAACCAATTAAAGTAAATTCTAAGCTGAAAGTAATAATCCAAAACTGTTGTGCAAATGAACTAGAGCCATCATATTTTAATATAGTGTTATAATAGACAACATAATATGCTCGCTATCATATACCGTAAGGGCAAGAGTGCGTAGCTAAACCTCGAGAAGCTACATATTTGAAGATTCAGTATTAAATTTATGCCAAGTTCCGCTGGAAAGCTAACCTATTTAGAAACGAAAATTAATGATCCTCGACTGATTTCAAGAACGGAGGTTTCAGCACTGCTTCCAGTAGAGGTGAAGGATCACAGAACTCAAGAATTTAAGAAGAGCGGTTCTCATGTAAAGAGAGATAAAATATAAAGACATTTCAAACAGTCTGTTTCGATGTCAGCGCCTTTATAACCGGTGGTACATTGTGAACTATTGTTTTGATTGGTCAGATTGTGGGCGAAAGTGGGGAGGAGAGTTAAAAGAGAGCGGGAAATTTTTAATTCCTTAACTTTTAGTATTTAAATTATTTTTACCCTCAGGATGTATTTCAATTACATTTTTGCTGATGGTATCAACAAAGATACATTAAAATGCGTTCTGAGGGTAAAAATAACTTAAAACTAAAGATTAAAGAATTTAATTAATGAAATATAATATAATAATCTATAAAAATAACTTATGTGTTAGCGAAATAAATAAATTTTAAAAATATTTAATCATATTTGAAAGTAGAGAGGGCCTTAGTTTTAGCACAGAGTAAGCAAATGTCAGTAAGATATGCATCTTGACGTTCGGTAGGTATCATTTAATATTGTTCAGTATCACGATAGTGTACATGACATTAATTCTTGTGCAGCCGTCGTATAGAAACACCCAAACATGTTCTTACACAAATGTAAATTTATAGTAAGGTGTACGTCATTTCAGGTAACTGTCGCTACGGATTTATAATTATCAGCTGATTGATGACGGGCATCGGAAATTGTTTTGCAAGAACTATAGGTAGATTACCTACTACTTACCCAACCTTGCCTTAGAGTCGCTATAAACAAGTTAACAATATTTCATAGTAGAAACTTATAAAAGAAATATACATTTTAGCCTCACATTTACAGTTTGCTTTTCTTTAAACGACAGCTCGGTTTATAAATATGTTGTAAATTTATACAAAGCATTTTGTTGCTCCATTCCATCGCAAAATAATAAACTCAAAAACAAAGTTTAAAAGTCAACAAACTCAGAAGAAGAATCTGTTGGAGGGCGTGTTTCATAAACCGACAATCCGCGATAGATTCTCGAATCCATGGAGGGTTAACCTGATCTTCCGTCGGTTCAGTTATAAGTAAAGAGGCGCGTCATAGGGCCGTTAGCGGAGCGGGCCCGAAACCCAGAGCTGCAGACCGATGCAGTGCCGGATTTGTTTTGAAAATTAGAAATAAGTAGGTATTATGAATTTCGACGATCATAAAAATAGGTAATTGGAATGTTCGAACGATGTACCAAGCCGGGAGGATACAAAACGCTATTCAGGAAATGGCAAGACTTGGTATCCCACTTTTGGGTGTGTGCGAAATGCGATGGCCGGGTACAGGAGAGAGCACAGTGAACAACCATAGAGTCTACTATTCTGGGGCTGACGAAGGGGGACATGTTAATGGGGTTGGCATTATCGTGTCTCAGGAGTTGCAGAAATATGTTACTAATTTTATACCAGTTTCCGAAAGGATATTAGTCATCCAAATAAAAAGCGCACCAGTGCAGTTAAACATTATCCAGGTCTATGCTCCCACGGCGGATAAATCCGACGACGACATTGAAGCTTTCTACAAGTCACTAACAGACGTAATGAAACAACTTAATAAAGAGAATATAACTATAACACTTGGTGACTTTAATGTCAAAATTGGAAAAGGTAAAAGTAGAGAATCAGTGGGAAATTATGGTCTGGGGATGAGGAATAAACGCGGAGAAAGATTAAACAAATTCGTCAAGGAGGAGAAATATGTCATCCGAAATAAATTTTTTAAACATCCAGCACGACGCTTGTACACCTGGGTTTCACTACAAGATCAACCAGGAAATATCGCACGAAATCAAATAGATTACATTTTGCTTAATAAAAGATTCCACAATAGCTGCCTATCTGCTAAGACTCACCGGGATGCTGACATAGCATCAGACTATTGTCTGCTTATTGGTAAATTCAGAATAAAGCTAAAAAGAGTTCCCCGAAACGTGCACAGAGAACAGTGGAATATTAGAAAACTGAAAGAAGAAAACACCAAACAAAAAGTGAAAGAAGTGTTGTCGGAAAAGATTGATAGTCTAAAGGAAATAAATAATATAGAAGAAACGCTAGAAGTGCTATCCAAAACAATAAAGGAAGTGGGCGACGAATACTTAAAAAACAACAAAGTAAAAAGGAAGTGTTGGATGACGAACAAAATCCTACAACTCATGGAAGAGAGAAGGAACTTGAAAAATGACCACAGGAAATATTTAGCCATACAAGAAAATATAAGAAAAAAAATAAGAGCGGCGAAGAAAAACTGGATTGAAGAACAGTGCGAGAAAATAGAAACAGTGGAACGAGAATATGATTCCTATAATATGTATAAAAAAGTCAAAGAAGCCGCCGAATTATATAAAAGAAAAACATTTGACAAACTACAAAACAAAGACAACAAAATTATTGTCGACAATGGAGACATGGAAATCATACCTAACAGAACTTTCCGAAGATGATCGACCTCAGCATCTGCCGAACTTTGATTCCCTAGATAGTCTACCAATAACAACAGAAGAGGTTAAGCATGCCATATCCTACTTAAGGAAGGGCAAAGCACCTGGACCCGAAAATATCCGTGCCGAATTTTTGAAACTATTTGACGAACAAGATATCTGCTGGCTGACCGAAATATATAACAACATTACAATCCGGGAGAAATACCTAAGGTATGGTTAAAATCTAACTTTATACAGCTGCAAAATGAATCCAATGCAAAACACTTTGGCAATTTTCGCACTATTAGTCTTATGAGCCACCTACTAAAACTCTTTTTGAAAATAATTCACCAAAGAATATTCAAGGTATGCGAGGAGCATATGGGACGCACGCAATTCGGTTTTCGGAATGCAATGGGAACCAGAGAAGCCTTGATTAGCACCCAAGTTCTATTCCAGAGATGCAGAGACGTTAAATGCGATGTATATGCGTGTTTTATCGATTATCAGAAGGCACTTGATAAGGTACAGCACGGAAAACTTGTGGAGATCCTAAAAACGATTGGCATAAACGAACAGGACCTGAGAATTATGAGTAACCTGTATTGGAATCAGTCATCAACCATACGATGCCAAGGGGAAGACTCGGATGAAATACTGATCAAAAGAGGGGTTAGACAGGGTTGTGTACTTTCGCCACTACTGTTTAACATTTTTTACTTAGAGCAAATATTCCAACATGCTTTAGAAGAGGTAGATGTTGGCATTAAGGTGAATGATAAGTACATATGCGAGATGTTACACGTGGCGACATCTCGTAGCAATCGAGCTATCCACCTAACCAGACCAGCGAGTTCTTAGAGAAGACCAAACGCTGGAAGGGATCCCGCATAAGCAGGTATCTAATGTCAGGTGGCGCTGAAAGCCAATCGTCGGTTTCTGTGAACCGAAAACATGATATAAAAGAAAGACGTTTTTCCCTTTTCTTTTCGTCAGACCCAATCCTTGGACGCGTTTCGCCGTATTACGGCTCATCGGCAAGGCTATATAGTCTGACGAAAAGGAAAGGAATCTTACAGTGTTTTCAACACATAATGTATAAATACATATGCGAGATGTTACACGTGGCGACATCTCGTAGCAATCGAGCTATCTACCTAACCAGACCACCGAGGTCTTAGAGAAGACCAAACGCTGGAAGGGATCCCGCATAAGCAGGTATCTAAAGAAAAGGGAAAAACATCTTTCTTGAATGGTAAGTGTTTGAACAATATAAGGTACGCAGACGATACGGTGGTGTTTGCTGATAGGATGGAGGGCCTTCGAAACATTATGAATAGAGTAACTGAAGTTAGCCTCGACTACGGACTTTTTCTTGATACAAAGAAAAGCAAGTACATGGTTATCTCGCAAAACAACACTCAACCTGATCAACTCTTAATTAATAATCAACAAATAGAAAGAGTAAATAAGTACACGTATCTTGGAACAACAATAAACGAGGAATGGGACCACTCTTTAGAGATTAAATGCCGCATCGAGAAAGCGAGAACTGCATTCCTAAGAATGATACAACTATTTAGATGTCATGATCTGTTATTGACAACCAAAATCAGATTGTTGAGATGCTATGTCTTTTCGGTACTATTGTATGGGGTGGACTCATGGACATTGACCAAAGCTTCCTGCAGGAAAATCGAAGCATTCGAGCTGTGGCTATACCGAATAATATTGAGAATTCCTTGGACAGAACACGTTATCAACCAGGAAGTTCTGAGAAGAATGGGAAAGGAGAAGACTAATCACAATAATAAAAACACGAAAGCTCAAATATTTAGGTCACATCATGAGAAATCGCCAAAGATATGAACTATTGCAGCTATTACTGCAGGGAATAATCGAAGGAAGAAGAGGACCAGGACATGGTTTGACACGACGACAGTGGGTTTGTTCCCAGCTACAGTGGATAAAGTGAGGATCGCCATGATGATCGCTAACATCCGAAACGGATAGAAGATGAATTTCCATTGGCATAGTTTAAATTAATTTTTATATTATATTAGTTATTATATTATAAACTAACCTAACTCGCACACTCGATATTAAAATTAACGTTATTTCTTGTCAAGTCTTAGTCCCCTAAAGTCAAAAAATATTAAGGGTGGTTCGTTTTGAAATGAAAGCCCTGTCTGTTGGTTTAATACTGACCATTTCAAAATAGTTTGAAAATGATCTTGTTATTAAGTGAAGTGTAATAATGATGGATGATAATGTTATCTGATTATGTTATTTGCCAAAATTAATAAGTTGAAATATGGTATACATATTTGAATTTATAAAAAGCGAATAAAGTATGTCTCGTTATGATATCCGATTCGATTTTTCTATTCATACACTTATCTATATACAGATAACAAAAAAAATATAAATAAATAGCTTCGTATGCGACATCACTAAAAGAGAGAACGACAACCACTCTGCAACCTGCCTAAGAGTAAAGGAGCACTTAGAGGAGAAATCGAAGTACTACAAAGCAATGGATTTTCTATGTTATATAATTGCTTCGCTATAAAACGAATTCACCTCTGCTGTATTTTTTGTAGTGAATCGAACAACATTAATTTCGTTGTTTAGTTCTTGCGCTACTTATTTTATTACTTTAGAACACACGTCCATCTAGAAGTAATATAATATTACGTAGTAATAGTATAATTTTTATTATCGAACCTAAGGGAATTCATATTTTAAATGTATTTTTTCGCGAAAAGTGTAATCTAATTTAACGCACAAGCTGTTATTAAAACTCAGGTTTTCCTTTTATAAACTAAATGATAAATTTTTAGGTACGTACTAACTGCGTGTATGACAGTATTTGGCGCAGGCACTTTAGACATAGTTACGTCAGCTTAATTACTGCTGTCCTTAAATATCTATGATAATGTCTAAACAATTAGATTACTTTTTTAGTGCACACTGTATCATGAGGCAATATGAGCTGACGTTCCATCATGGTGAAAACTTACCCTGCTATTGTCATTAGTATTTCCTAATGTTCCAATAACGTAGTGCTACTGCTGTTCAGTTCTTAACATTTTTCAGTACAATTTCAGCTCAAACGTTTATCTTGTACCTTGTTTGGGCAGAGCAGTACAGCCTATAAGTACAGGTGGCATAACTGCGCCAAATGTCCAAATGTATCAAATAAAAAGTAATAGTATTTTAACATAGAGAAACTCAACAACAGCACTTCAAATAAACTACATATTATGTAGGTACCTAAAGATGTCAATTAAATAAAAATAGAAATACCTACCTACATGTGTAACAACGTATAATGTGTTTAGTTTCCGTTTTTAAAGAAACTCAATTTTTGAATAAAAGGTAAACATGTAAATTTTGTGTATTATTTCCAATTAAATTTATTAAACTGTTTCAAGTTTCAGCTATATTGCTTCAGTTGTAGCAATTTCAAAACATATCAATTTCAAGAATTGCTAGAAGTGATTTTGTGGGAAATATTAAACATACCTCTAATTTGTCAATCAGATTCCCACGAAGCGCATGGCATAATTATTTTTCTTAATTTTGATTTTAAATTCTTTTATTCAACACTCTTGTTTACATAAAAATTAATGTTAACTTTGTAAGGTTCGGAGTACCTTGTAAACATTAATACATACTAGACATTCGGATCCTGGCTTAAAGGTTCAGTTATCATGTGACATAGATTCGAACGTGTACTTCTGCTCCGCGTTTGTGCACTTCGCTTATGTTCCTCTTTTACGTAAACGCCACACTCCATTCTAAAGATTTTTAAGTTTTCTGATCTGTTATTAAATTGCCTAATGGTCTATTTTTTAAATGCCTTTAATCACTTACAAATTTCAAGCAAATTAATAGTTTAAGATAATATTGTGATATTTTTTGGGAATTCGATGATCCCAATAACAACAATTAAATCACAGTTTATCCTCGTAAAATCAACGCCTCGATTCGCGAAAAAAATAATGTTGAATTGTAATAAATAATAATCATTAATATATTAAAGCAACCTTACAACAATTTTACCAAACATCGTACAAAGTAGGAAAAAACTAAGCTGCCCACTTCCGTAATATCAATAACTATTACTAACTATTATGAAATATTAAATACACCTACTCACTACTAAGGATATATTACAATAATTAATTGTGATTCTTAATGGCGTTTCAAGAAACAATATACTTTTCCTACAACCGAGCGCAAAGTACAGTTTAGCGCTTCCAAAAGAAAGCACAAAGTAGCACTTCTCATGTAGTATGTAGTATAGTATGTTTCTTAAAGTGAGAGAGTAATAAATCATTATTGAACTATAAAACCCAGTGGTTCTTGCCGTATTCCATAGGCGTAGTCCAATTATTATTTGATATAACATTCGAGTTTGAGTTGCAAAAATAGTTGAAATTTTAATGTGTTCGAATATATTATATAATATATCGACTTGTGCACGAGGATAAACGCGGCCCCATCAGGTCACTAAAGAGAAGTACAGGAAGAGAAGAAACTGTAATAAATGAGGATGAAAAGACTGCCATCAGAAGAATAATACACTCGGTTTACTTAAAAAAAGAAATACCTACCTTGGACAAAATAATGTTTGAAATGAAATCCACCCATGGGTAAGAAGAAACTATGGAAAACTTTGAAGGAAATAAATTTTTGTTATGAAAAAATTCAAAACAGAAAGTCAATTTTATTAGAGAAAGACGAAATCATCTGCTGGCGACGACGATATTTGAGGGCAGTTAGATAGTTTCGAAGGGAAAACAGGAATATCTGTTATATGGACGACACATAAAAAGCGCCAGGCAAGCTTTTATAGAAACCCACTCAAGAAAATCCAAAAAAATACCACCGTCTTCTTGGAAAAAAAATTACATCATTCATTGGCTTACTGTAAATAAGAAGCCATCTCATAAAGATATACTGAGAAAGGAGCTACTGGAGATTGTAAAGTTGAATAAACCTCTTTGTACGGAATTTGTTGTCGACGAAATCGCTTCAAAATGAAATATAACGGTACTTCGCCTTCTGCCATATCACTGTGAATTAAACCCCATAGAATTGGTGTGGGCGCAAGTAAAAGGGTTTGTAGCAAGGCATAACACCACTTTTAAATTAATAAGAGACGTTGGAAACCTCTTGCAAGATGGAGTAAAGGCAGTGGATTTTGAAAATGGAGTAAGTGCGTCGAATATGTGATTGAAATAGAAGAAAGAATGTGGGAAGCTGATAACATGCCAGAAAACACTATAAAGCCCCTTACTATTTCAGGAGAACATGATGAATAAAATCTAAGAATTAAGTTGTTGTGGTTTACTGTACATAGTAGATTTTTTTTTATAAATGTTAATATTTATTCCAATTTATCTATTTTCATATTTTTCTTACTTCTATATAAGTTTTATCTGCTAAATATTAGAATAATTAATATCTCAATTATCTGCCTATCTTTATAATTATAATCCAGTATAATTATTATTATACTTTTTATTCTGATAAACTAGCTGAAGTAACGGCGCTGTCACCTTCATTTTATTCACCAAACTCGTCTTTCTATTGTACGCAAACTAGATTGACCCTAATTTAGGGCAGATTCGGGGTGTGTAGGTCTGAAATACGGAAATTTTTAAAACTATCATTGCAATTTTCCCGAAATTTACAATGTCAAAGTCAAAGTCAAAAACAGCTTTATTGTAATAAAGCAAAATGTTATTTACAAAGCGAGTTAATCTAATTTAGTCGACATAACGTTGGTCAGATCATGGGTCTAGACAATAGTAGGTAGAATAAAATCTATATTATAGTTACAAAGAGCACAAAAAATACTATATACAACAACCAGAAAAGGTAAGTTGTAGAAAATCGAAACGTCAAAAAAGTAAAAAAAAATTTCAATGTACAACACGATTAAAACTAATCCAAACGATCATTATAAAACTCTTCAACAGAGTAGTAGGCCTTTCCAACCAATAGCATTTTTATTTGTCTTCTAAACTTAATAGGATTTTCAATCATTCTGACATTTAAAGGCAGATGGTTAAATAGTTTTTTGCTATTGAATATAATTAATTTTTTCGTTAAAGTTGAAGACGGAATAGGTAAAGCAGTTAAATGGAAAGAGCAAGTTGCATACAAGCTGGTAGTCTCAATTTCTTCCTTATATTTATTATGTATGAGACAATAAGTTTGAAGTATAAAGATAGAGGGTAGAGTCAAAATGTTTAAGGATATAATAAAAGGTTAGCAGGACTCACGCGATTTTATTCTGCACACCCTTTAAGTTTTCCACCCTGCTTAATGGGTCCTGTCATTGCAAATTTACATTTTAATACTCTCTGGCATTAAGAAACAGAGTATAGAAGCGAGCGTTTTGTTAACTTTTACTAAAGTAACCAAAACGCTCGCTCGCCTGATTACCTTGACGACCATCATAAAACATCTGGTGTTCGTCATGCTTGACCCAAATTTGAAAGTAGGCGTTGAGGCGTGCTTGACACTTGTCGACAACTTTGTGACCAGTAAGACGGTATTTAAACAATTTTTAATTTTTATTTTGCAGTAAGTACATTTTAATAAACATTAGAGCATTGCCGCTATCGCGCGTCAAACCTCTCGCTCGAAGCGGCAATGAATCACTTTAAGCTCTTAATACACAAATAGCTATTTTACACATTAGTAATGTTGTCTGTAATAAACGGTAATATTTAATTAGGGCTAAACAACATGAAATCTATTCGTTTCAGAATAAGTAATTTTCCTTTTATAGGTACCTACATTCCTAGGTTTTATGATTCATAAATATGTAAAATTCATTGAAATATTGTGGATCTAAGCTACTTAGATGTTGTCACGATAGCGAAGTAAGAAAGTTAAAGTAATATTTTATGTTAAATTATTGTAATAATATGTGATTTTATGCAGGAGAGTCACGATGCAGACTTTATTTAAAACCATTGAGGAAATGCATGTATTAATATACTGTTAGATTAAAATTAAATCAACCAAATTGGATAAAACAAATTGTCTAATACACAATAGCTATTTATGCCATCAGTTACGAAATGCCTAATTTTGTGTAACGCGTGTGATTTTTGCGGAACGAACGAAGTGAGTTTCGCAAAAACTCACAAGTTACACAAAATTTCATTTCGTAACGTATTGCATACATGATTTTTTCTAATTTTGAAGAAAGTAATAAAAAAATAAAATTTAATATAATTGATAAAAATTTGGAAAACATAAATTTAGTTTTTCTAATTTTGACATATAACTGATGGCATAAATAGCTATTGTTGCTGTTACTTCATGTTAGTTGTCAGTTTGACATTTTGTAAAAAAGTCTAGACGGAAGGTTTTTATCGAGATTGATATTTTATATTTTTAGTTTTATTTTTAAAAAATGAGTCATTCAAGTTCTGAAGAGCTACCAAGCGATATTGAAGAGGCAGCAGGTAATGCTCTATTATCAGTAATTCCCAAAAAGTCAAAGGCAGTTTATGATTTGGCATACGAAAAATTTGTTACGTGGTGTGATGAGAAGAAAATTAAACATGTTAATGAGAAAGTTTTACTTGCATATTTTGAGGGTAAGAAAGATCTAAAAAATTCCACATTATGGACACTTTACTCAATGTTAAGGTCTGAACTAAATCTGAAAAGGAATATTGATATTAAAAAATATACAAATTTGGTAGCATATATTAAAAGGCAAGCGGACGGGTACAGTGCTAAAAAGTCAAAAGTTTTTATTAAAAAAGATTTTGCCAAATTTTTATTGGAAGCTGATGACAAAGAATACTTAATGGCTAAGGTTGCAATGATAATTGGAATGGCAGGAGCATGCAGAAAAGCAGAATTAACATTTCTTCCAGTTGAAAATGTTATAGACGAAGGAAGCCATTTTCGTGTTGATATCCCACCTTCAAAAACAAAAGTTATACGGCAGTGTGTAATTACCACTGGAGACATTGAAAATATGAATCTTGTTGAAATATTAAGAAAATATATTAAGTTGCGTCCCCAGATTCTTAAACACAACAGATTTTTTGTAAAATATGTGAATGGAAAATGTACCAGAAATCCTGTGGGAATTAACACATTTAGCAGTCTGCCAAAAGTTATTGCACAATTTCTTGGTCTTTCAAATCCTGTTCTATATACTGGCCACTGCTTCAGAAGAAGCTCTGCCACTTTCCTAGCAGACAGTGGCGCTGATCTTTTAAAATTAAAGAGGCACGGAGGTTGGAAATCTAGCTCTGTTGCGGAGGGATATGTTGAAAATTCCATGAATAATAAAAAACTTATAGCGCAAGAAATATTTGGTGAAACATCTAATGCAATGTGCGTCGCTTCACAAATAACAGCAAGTTCGAGCAATGAAAAAAATATGTCGTCGGGAATAAATTTGAATAATTGCAATAATTGTGTTATCAATATTTATAATAATTAATTAATTTATAATTTATGTTTTTAACTTGTATTATAACAGTTTAATAAATAGAATAATTCTTTTTGCCACTAATTTTGAAATACATTTTTCGTCACCAATTGCATAAAATTTTACTTTATGCAACTAGTTACAAAAAGTAAGACATTTCATAATGTCAATCAGTTTTAAAAAGTGTCACTTTATATGTTAAAATTAGAAAAATGTATATTTTTTAATTTAGAGGCTCCGCTCAATTGGCTTAAATGTATCCACCATTATTCCGAAATTTTGCAGCGAGGGTGCAGTGTTTTTTTTCTTAGTTCATAGGATTCTACGCTGTGCGTGTGTGCAGCTAGCGATTTATATTAATCTTCAAGTCTCGAAGATTATACGCGTTGGGGAACACGACCCCAGAGAAGTTGTTATAGAGTGATGATATTCTCCAAATAAAAGTATGTTTAAACTATGTCATGGGAGAGACATCAAGCTAAACCACGTATGGGTGGGCTGCAGTTGGTCGTCGTTTAATTCTACAATGCACCACTCTAGGCAGAATAGAGCGGTCAACCTCAGTTGAACACTTGCCAATAATATATTTGTACAAGAGACTCAAGTCACCAACTTGCCCTCGACATGCTTGGATTTTAAAGTTGTTTGTCAGTTCATGGTCGCCGATGAAACAAATAGCTCTTTTATGAATTGAATCCAGCAAGTCTTCGGGTATGTTTATGACCAAAGCTTCAAATGTGTGAACAGTATTCCAGCGTTCGTCGAATTTGGGCTTCATAGTGCGTCAAGAGCTGTGGGGGTGTATAGAGGTCCTTAGTTCAGAATCCAAGCATCTGCAAGGCTGCCTTAGCTGTGACCGCAACAATAACAAGTTACACGCGTCGCTACAATTTTAAAACAATATTATATTATTAACTATCAATTTATAGTGAATTTTCATATCTTCACTAATTTTTTCCTTTTTTGTTATACAAAAATTACTGGGGATTATCTTTCCTCGTAACACTTTCAAAATTATGGCAAGTTACACGCGTCCCTACAATTTTAAAACAATATTATATTATTAATTATCAATTTATAGCGGATTTTCATATCTTCACCGTCTAATTTTTTCATTTTTTGTTATACAAAAATTACTGGGGTTTATCTTTCCTCGTAATTTTCTATAAACCAATGAGGTTGTAAAAGTGTGGGTTACGATAATAGCGGATATAGCAACTTTATCACTTACTCTGGCAGCCTAAGTCTGAAGTCACAAAGGGCGTGTTTTTAAAAATCTTTCCAAACAAGGATAAATTGCATTGGAAATCTCATAAGAGATTTTTGCAAGCCTTGGTACATGTTTATAAGCGACAAATAAGCAATTTCTTCAAATTTAATTTAATTCTTGGTGATATTATTGACCTATTTACAGCCACAGATATAGGTTAGTGTTTCCTGAAAATATTTTATCGGCTTCTGAATAAGTTCGAGGTTATTTTTGCTTACGTTATTATTTATTAATACATAGTTGTTAGTTTTTGGTAAAATTAAGCTTATAGTAGTGTTTATTTATTAATGTAAAGTGAACCCAGTCTATAACCTGAATAATTTTTATTATAGATTTAATATCTGCTAAAGTGGTTATGTGTTTTTCTCCAATTGCGAACAAAGCGAAGGAAAGTTGCAAGTTTGTTGTATTCCCTACAAAGGTAGAAAAAAGAAAGTCTGGAAATTACTTATAAGGTCCCTAACAGAATAATAATTATTAGTATGTTAAAAAGGGATAAACACCTTGGAGTTGAACCATTATTTGCTTTACAATGGTAGAAGACAAGATAGAGCAGGGAACCTTTACAACATGCTTTGGTTTGTAACTGTCATTTTGTGTATAATGACAGAAAAAATAGAGTTGCAATATTTGAGTTTAGTGCTAAATGACAATTTGTCATTACATCTCCAGAAAAAATAGATGTTATAGCTTTCATTATACAAAATGTATTCACCTTGCTCAACACTGAAGTCAAAAATGTGCACATGTAATAGTTTGTTTTAACTTTTAATAGAAAAGCAAAGCCAACATTATATAAATTATATTTAGAAAAAGGATCACCATTGAGCAGCTAGATCTTACCGAAGATCTGGCCTCATGCTTAAATCAGGGCTTCATAGATCTCGAGCAAGCTGAACCATTAACAAGTGCACCGTCAAGTGCAGAAGATGCACCTTCATATTCAAGAAATGTCACTAGAAGTTCAGGAGGATCGTTAGAAGGAGAAAAGTACTTTTTAAGGCAAGATGTGAAAGAAATTGCAAAAAAAAACTTAAAAACTGACGGTACGCTTAAGTTACAATTATTATCATATCCTTATGTATGCACAGGGATATCAATGCTATACCTAATACAATTTGTTATAATATATATTATGTAGATTACAAAACAATGTAATAAATATAATAATAATTAATACTTATTTTTATAACTTCAATAAAATTAGTATTCATCAAATTTCAATGTTGCTAAGGCCTACAGTATTTCTGAAATCGCTGAGCAATCTGATGATCCACAGATGTATAAATAAGGCTTACTGGAATATAGCTTCTCAGCTGTTTTAACTTTGCTGGATTTATTTATTGGGACGTTCCAAAGATAATTCTTACCAGTGACCAATATGTAGTAGTGTCAAAATAATGCAGTTGATGATTTTATTCCTGCTAGAACACGAAGAGTTGGCTGATATTGTGTTGCCGGTTTTGTTTAGTATAATCTACAATTAAAATATTTTTTAGCATCAAGTACATACAAAAAATGTTTGAAAATAATTTAAATTTCCACAATATTACAACTTTTGTCTTTCATCATAGCCTGAACTTCTCCGATCTGAATCAAATTGCATCCATTGGACATGGTTTGACTCCGAGGCATTTACCCCTTTTTAACATAATAATAATTTTTCTATTAAGTACCTAAGAAGTATTGTCCAGACTCTCCTTTATTTCACCTTTGCAGGGAATACAACAAACTTGCAAATTTTCTTCGCTATGTTTGCAATTGGGCAACAAAACACATAACCACTTTACTGGATATTGAATCTATAATAAAAATTATTGAGACTGTTGACTGGGTTGACAAGGCTTTCAAAAATCTCTTATGATATTTTAAATGCAATTTATTTTTGTTCGGAAAGGTTTCTAAAAACACGCCCCTTGTGACGTCATCACTTGAGCTGATTATTATGACGAATTTGACTGGACTGATCGATAGCATCCTAGTTGCATTTGGGAGACCAAAGCAGCTAGGTGTTCGGCTGCTTCGATAACCAGCAAGAAGCAAGAGAGAGAAATACTAGCAAACAGACGAGTAGCCCGGCGAAGATGAATAATTTGTTCCAAGCCGGAAAATCTCTCCTCTTGGGGAGCGGCAAAAACGTGAAGTGTCTCTGTCACTCGATGATGATGGAGAAATAAGTGACAGTAACTCAACAATGCCAGACAGCCTCCGACAAGAAATAGAGGAAAAACAGGAGGAGAGATGGGCAAAGGCGCTCAAGGAGCAGCATGAGCAGTGGGAGAAAATACTACAGGACACAGTCAACAGACTTACAGCAGAGAAGGATGACGAAATAATGAGTGTAATAATACTTATTAATTATTATTTTATTGTTATTCTTAATAAAAATTTTAGATTTCGATTAATTTTTTTGTTGATGCTAATGATGTATCGGTTACTTTATCCTAGATTTTTAATATTATTACTTATGGGTCACCACGGCCACTCAGTTTAGTAAGTCGCTTGAGAGCTAAAGGTCGTAGGACTTTTATTTCAGATAAGCTATTATGGGCGCCATCAACTAAAGGGGTTGAGAAAGATAAAGACAGAAGAAAAACAAATATTAGTTCCCTAGCCCTGAAAGAGACAAAATATCTTCAATAAAACAACTATAATCACTTCTTGTGTTTATTGAATATCTGTAGATAGTGTAAATACTTTTTAAATTATCAAATTGGTTTACATAATAAGTAGCTATAAATTAAATGGAAATGCAGATTTAAAAAACAAAGGGCTAAGCAAGCTAATAGAGAAATAAACACACGAAGAAGTGATAAACCTTTCTAAACATAACACCATGCAACTAGTACCAAATACCCATCTAGAAGCATTCTACATAACCAAATATGTTTAAACGAAAAAATTTTACCAAAATAAAAAATTTAATTAATCAATTTTTAAGCAATAAAGCAATATTTCCAAAACTAAACAATCTTGGGTTAGATTGAAGCATAATAAGTTTTAAATCACCAATGGGTGAAGAAAAATGTTAGCTGAAGGGCTATACAAATAATAAGTAGCACTTAATTAAAAAAATAATCTTATTCTTTTTTGAATGAATAATCTTAAGCAAGCTTTGAACTGCGTACTCCTCGAGTAAGACTTATGTTTATGCTTTATTATATATCATTTTAGTTATTAAAAACTTAATTTAATACGAATCATAATAAAAATTATATACATATCTAGATGTGACCATATCTGCAATAACCGATATATACATGAAATATACAGTGACCATAAGCAAGACTGTGCTTATCTATAATAATTTTACAAATGTACAAAGCAGATAAAATGGTCTATAATATTACAGGCTTAGTAAAGCAAGTGATATAAAAATAATAACAATAAGAGGTAATAAATTGCCTTCTAGTAATTTAGCAGCTACGTTGCAAGCGTTAAAATTAATTAAATTCATCTAAAGAAGACTGTCAACCAGTGAAATATATTTTATTAGAAAAAGTAAAATAATGATTTGACTTATTATTCTTTAGTAGTACGTTACTGGCGAATTATATGATATAAAATTACCCCGCACTAATATGATTACTTATTGAAAGTCGAAAATGGTTAATAATTAAATTTTGAAGAAGATATTAGTTAGTAAATTATAATAATCGAAGAAGGAAGATAAGCTACTCATCTTAATCTGGGTCTGGATATCCAACGGAGAGACTCTAGCAGGGGTATGCATCAAGCAGCATGGGTTACTTAACCATACATTAAATCGTCGAGGGCATAAGAAAGCGGTAACTTCATACCAAAATAGGAACGTCTTCCAAACAAGATGCTGTCAACGGGCGCCTTGGCCTCTCCAAATCAAATATGTACACCATCCATTCCAGTTAAAGTGGTAAAAGTAGGTTAAAATGTGAAACTTAGTTCTGGGATTGTAAATACGAGTTAAGAATACTAATTAAAGTACCCTTAATTGCAAATACTAATATCAAGCGGTTCAGATAGGATGAAATGTTAATTGCAGAAATAATAAAATAGAAAACCGGATAATTAAAGACATCAGGATAAAAGTGAATGAGTAAAAAGGGGTAAGTAAAAATAAGGATGTTAAAAAGGTGTAAGTGAAAATAAAAAATGGTAGGTAATAAGTAAAAAGGATAAAGTAAAAGGGTAATAAGTAAGAGTAAGAAAAAAAAGGAAAAACGTAGAAATAAAACGAGGACCATGAGCACGCCATTTTGCCAAAGAAAAAGTGAGGTCTTACCAGATGTTAATGGTTTTTATCGGCCTGGCGGTGAAATAAACCCATCTAAGGTGGCTTCAAGTGGTTACATCTATGAAAACTCCAACCCGGACTGCAGCCGCTACACTTTATTGTGCAATCTTAACACAGAAGAACCATTTTACTAAAAATCACCGCCGCTGCCCAACCTCTCGGGGCCGATGCTAGTAGGAACAGGCGGGGGCAAACGATTTCCAACGATTTTATCAGATCACCAACTATAAAAAACAAATTCACATCGTGCAACTTCGAGATATCAGGTGACATCGACGACTTCCGCTAACCGACTAAACTTTTGGGATATTTGAACTGTGAAACGGGAAACAACCAATTATAACCGAAATCCTCCAGGAAACTACAAAATCGACCCAAAAACTAACACATAAAATAAGGGGTTAGGTATTTTTGAAAGACAGAAACCATACACTGTGAACGTGCCAACAATCTTAAGGTCACAATCCTCGAAAAACCAATTAACATAATATGGTTCAGTCAGCCAGAGATACATGTCATAATTATGGGTTACCTATTAGTAGGTAATTTAATTCAAAGGATTTTATAAGTTGCAGGTTCCATCAAGGTTCTTTACATAGGCGTAGTCAAACTTTTTTTTAAGATGTTATTGATATTTAAGTTGTATGAAAATGTTTATAAAGTTGGTAAATTACTAACGTTGTAACAAGCATAAAAAGGTTGTTACAAGAGGATGGGTGACCCCAACAATAAGCTGATGATAATAATAGAAAGGTATGAGAGTCAATCTAAGACACAAACCTTACACAAATAAACGAACAGCACCTACTAAACCAAATAATAGATGAAATTAACAACAAACAGACAAGACAAACCCAAAACAATGTGCCAAAAATAATGACAGAAATACAATACGAACCATTACTAAACACTTCAGATGATGAAACAAAAGACACGACATACGCACAAACTATCGAGCAATGGAAGAGGCATGCGACCCAAAAACTAACTAACACAGACAACAAAAGGTAAAGCAAACAATTGACAGACGATTTCCCCGAACTACCTAACACTGACCAAGACAAAATGTATGATTTCGTCGAAGTGATGAGACGTAAGCCATAATACAACAACAAAGACACCTACTGACGACACAGATGAAATAACACGTAGAGTAAGGGTACCACCAATTATTATACTGCGTGAGAAAAACAAATATAGCATGGTATCACGGTATTTTACTGTCAATAACATTGATTTCGGCAATGCCGTCACCGTACCAGAGGGAGTGAAACTCTACCATCCAAGTCCAGTGGAGTACAGGAAGTCCTCAACTTCCTGGTTGCTCAGGGGATTCAGCATCACGCTTACCCCTTCCCAGATAAAAAGGAACTCCTCGTAATATTACATTACTATACAACAAATCACTACATTATAATTATCACATCTTGCCGCCGGCGGATCCTACACACCACAAAACAGGCTCATTGTCGGAAATACTGGTCCTCTTTCAATCAAGAACACAGGGCAGCTCTCACAGCCAATTGTGCTGTCAGGGTTGTCATCTGATCACAGACCAGTCATGATAGAATACGGAGATATCGCGGACAAAAATCATGGATTTGTCATTGGATTTTAAAAAAACGACGTTATTTGAGAGGTTGAAAAAATTACCCAAAACATAAATTCTTCCATGACACAGTCATCGATGAGTGACGTCCAGATTTTCGAAACGGGGAATAATTGAGGCCGAACTGGCTCAACAGATTAAAAATAAAAATAGGATACTGCGTTTGGCATACAGGACTGGTGATCCGAAAATAAAGACTGAAGCGAACAGACTAACAGCAGAACTAAGACAAAGACTAGACGAAAAACAGTCTGATACATGGAATCGAAAGATGGAGAGTCTTCGCATAGAACACGACTCCATCTATAAATTCACTAAGAATCTAATAAAGGGGGGGCAAAAGCCTACCTCATTCTTAAATGACCCAACAACAAACAGGACACTGACAGACCCACAGGACAAAGCTGAGCTGTTCGCGGAAAGTTCAGTGAATAGCCAATAACAAATGCAGACAGGGACGCACGGGTCACCAGAACTGTGCAAATATTTATTTGCTTTTCAGAAGTATAGGAAAAATAAGTAAGAAACGCATTTTTCGGTTAATTAATGTGCAATATCTAAATTAGTTTATCTTGAAGACGTTCCAATTTTGTACTTTGGAAGGCCTTAATCCAGGGCTGGCCCTAGGCTATACCTTCAAATTAAAAAACTAAGGACCATAGAAGCCGATCCCGTGTAAAATAATAACAAAATCCAAATAAAGCAAATTGGAGAGAATGCTTTAACCTTGCATTTAGATATATTTTTTTATTTTAAATAAATTTTCTTAATAACGTTTACTCTTGAACGATTTTCATATTTTTTGCGCTACCCTGTATCCTATTTGACTTAAAGACAATATTTATACTATTATTATTATTATTATTGCCATAGTAGTTCCATTGTTTTCATAAATTAATTGTGATATTCTTGGCTCATAGCCCATTATCAAAATTAAGGAGATATTACCTTTTATACACTTCTAATTCATTAAACTATTTAACATTATTTATCTGACTACCCAATCTAGGAAAACGTCTGTTAATAATTACAGTTAATCTCAAGCAAATAATATTAATAAAAATAAAGATTAAAAATATTTCATGATAAGTTCTTTAATGTTATTTTAATTATGTTCATGCCTTTTAAAACTCCGCAGGAGTACGAAAAGTTAGGAAACTCATATAATATAGCGGAAAAAAGATTTTTGTCTTTGGAAAGCGATTCCAGAGCGATTTGAGTTTATTTATAGAGTATAAGAAATTTACAGACGAGTATATGGACCTTGGCCAAGCCAAGCAAGTGCCTTTACGGTTAAAGAACGACAACAATGATAGCAAAGATAATGATTTAAATTTGAATCTGTGCAATAAGCAAATAAATATAACAAATATTCCGGAGCAGAAGAAAATAGTTCTTGCTGCTAATGTACGAGCAGAGCCTGCAGATTTTTGGTTAAATTACATTTTACGATTTTTCTAATTTTTCGCATTTGTTGCACTCAATAGCATTCATTCTCCGATTTATAGGTAATTGTAGAAATAAAGATAAAATTCAAAATAGAGTTATAACAGTTAACGAGATTGGGAAGGCTCAGCAGTTTGTGGTAAAACAATTACAAACACAATTTTTTGCAAAGGAAATTTTGGAGTTAAAAACGAATAAATTTATTTCTAATAAACAGCTGCGACCGCTCAAACTTTTTTTGGATTCGAATAGCTTAATTAGAGTGGGAGGAAGACTTGAAAATGCTGATGTGTCATTCGACCAAAAGCATCCGTATTTGTTGCCTTCTCACAATATTACTGTACAAATAATGTTAAACTACGAACATTTGAGGTTAGGACATGCAGGATCTCAATCTGTACTGTCAAATGTTAGATTACGATTTTGGCCTTTGAACGGTTTAAGAGAGATTAAAGAAGTGATAAGAAATTGTGTTACTTGCACACGTTTTAGAACCCTTCCGGCGCAACAAATAATGGGGGATCTCCCGATGGAGAGAGTCCAGATGGCACGGCCATTTCAAAGAGTAGGGATCGATTATGGCGGTCCATTCTTAATTAAATCATCACGTTTACGAAAAGCTCTTTTGATTAAGGCATATATCGCGATTTTCGTTTATATGGCGACTAAGGCCATCCATATTGAGTTAGTGACAAGTTTATCAACAGAGGCTTTTATTATGACTCTAAAACGGTTTGTCTCCCGACGAGGAAATCCTACAATAATTTATAGCGATAACGCAACAAATTTTCAGGAAACGAGTAATCAGTTGTATGATGTTTATCAGTTTTTTAAAAATGCAAAATATTATGAACAATTTCTGGAATACCTGTCAAAAAATGAAATACAATGAAAGTTTATACCTCCCAGGTCTCCGCACTGGGGCGGATTGTGGGAAGCTGCGGTCAAGAGTGCTAAACATCATATCAATCGATTAATGGGAAACTCAAAATTCACCTTCGAGGAATTTGATACAATTTTAACCCAGATAGAGGCGGTTCTAAATTCACGGCCGTTGTGCCCATTAACAGCTAATGATCCGTCAGATTTTATTTGTTTAACACCCGGTCACTTCTTGATAGGAGAGAGTCTGACTGCGTATCCTGAAAAGGACTTGTCTGAAACACCGGACAATCGGTTAAAATTTTGGCAACATTGCATAAAAATTCAAGAGATATTTTGGAAAAGGTGGTCTGTTGACTATCTTAATAGACATCAAAACTGTCCAAAATAGCTAAAACCAATAAGGAATATTGAGTTGAACGGTATAGTGTTGTTACTGGAGGATAATGTGCCTCCGTTACAGTGGCCAATAGCGCGAATTTTGGAAGTTTATCCCGGAAAAGACGGCAAAGTTAGGGTGGTGAAATTGAAAACTGCTACAAGTGTTTTCACGCGATCCATTGCCAAAATATCTCCTTTATTGTATGATAATTTGACTATAAGTACCGAGGGTACTCAACGCGACAACTAAGAGTTTATTTTATTAGTTTAACGCGTTTGGGCTAATTGAGTATGTTTAAACATCATTTTTTGTTGGTTTAATTTTTATTCCAGGTTTCCTGCCTGTGTCTGTTTGGTAGTTTGCCACAAAAGTTACTGGGGCTGATGACCTGAGTCCCTGGGGCAACCCTAAAAAAGTAAATGATTTCTTGCAGTTTTTTGTTCTTTTTGTTGGTCCTTTGCTCTAATCAAGCATCGTAACGGGAGCGCGCTAGCCACCGCTTGGCAATCTCTTTCAACGGTCTATGTGGACATACCAATCGCAAACCTGGTGTAAAAACGGTAGCCATCTACCCTGGCAGTATCGCTCTGTCCCTGTCGCACCGGTTCCAGGATTGGGCTGGTGCAACTTTCGCCTTACGGGGTTCCTAACATCTTTTCATTTCTTCCCTTCTTCTTTCACGCTGATTTGTTTCCGTACTACATGGGCACATGTAGTGTTAGCCTCGTTACCAGTGTCATTCCTCTGAGTTGGGTTGGGTTCAGGGAGATGTTTGTTTTTTGCACTCGGTTCAGGGGAATTAAAGGGTCTTCTTCTGGGTTGGGAGGCGTGGTTCCTTCCACAAGGGGAGCGTTCACGCGCTCGTTGGATTGGTGAGTACCAACCAACAGGTAACCCGTCGACGCGTACATTTGGGGTAGGTTTAGATTTACGAATTTAGGGGCAGCTTTGTGCCATGCTTATTTTTAATTTAGGGGCAGCTCTGTTCCATGCATACTTATGATGTTAGGGGTGGTTTCTATAGCACCATGCGTATAAATTTGGGGTGCAAATTTACGACTTGTGCCTCATATGATGATTAAGTAGTTATTTCCACAAGGGGGTCGTTCAAATGCGCGTTAGACTGATGGGCATCAACTAACAGGTAACTCACCGAAATGTTATTTGTGTTTTTTCGCGTAATGTTTTTAGTACAAGTTGGATATTCTTTTGGTCGGTCTTATTTGAATAAACTTGCATGCTCACACTGAGCATAGTGCAGTTGATCTCAGCAGGAGCTCTATGTAGTTTGGGTGAGTCGCTTTTGTAGAACAGGTGTAACACTTGATATACAGTGTCACCATTAAAGTCCGCACCATATGGAACTTTTTTTTATTAATGAGGTTAGTTAAAATTAAATTTGGGCAATCGTTTTTGCTTCAAATTAGACTAAAAATTATATAATCGAATGTCACCATCTGTCATTCGGTATCTGTCAAAAATTACATTTTAATCAAAAAATGCTGAAAAATGGCATTGTTTCACCGAATTTCAAAAAATTTTATTAGAAAAAGTTGTTTCTAGTACAATTCTTGGCCTAAATACAAAGTTTCAGTTTTCTAGGTCAAAGTTGTTTTTTTTGCCATTTTTTCTAATTAACTTTTTTTTATTTAATGTAAGTTCGCTTAATGGATATTAAACTATTTGCTTATACCATACTCAATATTTTATTTAGTTTGTATGAGCTTTTTTTTACTAGAATGCCATTTTTTTTCGAAATTTAAAATTAGAGGCAAAAAAATTTGACACAGGTGGTGCAAAGTTATCCTAATTTAAAAATTTTAACAGATAGACGTCAGATGTTTCGTTTTTCAAATGACAAATACATCTAAATATTTGATAAAAATTTTATTTTATACTTAAAACTATCATTATTATTAAAAGGAACAAAAAGGAACTTTAATCATTTTAAATAGGTAACACAAAAGCAATATAAATTTCACATTTCAGTGTGACGTCCTTCTCGCTCTATACAAACACCCGTCCGCCTATAAACGTCTTTGACAGCATTTTGTAAAAAACTTGGTCTTATATCGGCACAACACTGTCTTATCGTTTGTTCCAAATGCTCGATATTTCTAAACGGTCGATTCTTATAAACTTTCTGCTTAAGATAACCCCACAGAAAAAAGTCTAGTGGGGTTATGTCAGGCGACCTGGGTGGCCAGTGACATTCTCTATCACGCCCTATAACTCTGTTTTGAAATAATTGGTTTATGGTTCTTTCACTGCTACAGTTTGATGTATGGGTGCACCATCAAGCTGATACCATAAGTTATGTCTATGGTGTAAGGGCATGTTATCCAAAACTTCGGTAATCTCGTTATCAAGAAAATTCAGGTACCTTTCACCAGTTAAGTTTACTCTAAAGAAGTATGATCCAATAAGCTCATCTTTCAAAATTCCACACCAAACATTGGTTTTAAAATGATACTGGTCGCGACATTCAATTGTGAAGTTAGGATTTTCTTGGGACCACCATCGGCAATTTTGTGAGCTCACGGTACCATTCGAAGAGAAAGTGGCTTCATCTGTCCATAATATCTTGTATGGAAAAAGAATATTCTCCTCATATTGTCCCTGATACCAAAACGAAAAATCAAGTCGGATATCAAAATCGCGTTCTTTTAATGTGTTTATAAACTTGGGTTTATATGCCCGAAATCGATTTTTCTGAAGAATTTTTCTAACGCTTTCCCTCTTGCACCCTGTTAAATCACTTATCTTGGTTACACTAGTTTGACCGTCGTCAATAACAGTTAAACAAACATCAAGTTGTGCTGCTTCATCCTATTTACTTGCCGCGTGAGGTTTCTTAAAATTATTTTGAACAGATCCAGTTTCTCTAAATTTTGACATTATTCTTGAAACAGTGCTATGCTGCAAATTTTTTTCTGGATGCCTCTCATTAAAAATGGCAGATACTTGCCGGTGAGGCATATTCTCTCCACAAATTAAGACAATTTCTATTTTTTCTTGAATGGACAACATTGGTGATAACACTGAAAACTATAACTTGCGAAAATATTCAAATTTATGACATTTCTTTTATTTATTCGGCACTCTAATTCGTTTTTTTTTCCATACCCTACTTATAAAATTCAAAATTGCCGTGATATTTTATTGTGGATAAGAAGAAAATGTGTCTAAATTTTGAACTAATCTGATATCTGGGAATTTTATTATAAGTTTTTTAAACTTCTTAGGTGTATGTACTATCAAAAAAATGGAATATCTGACGTCTATCTGGTAAAATATTTAAATTAGGATAACTTTGCACCACCTGTGTCAAATTTTTTTGACTCTAATTTTAAATTTCGAAAAAAAATGGCATTCTAGTAAAAAAAAGCTCATACAAACTAAATAAAATATTAAGTATGGTATAAGCAAATAGTTTAATATCCATTAAGCGAACTTACATTAAATAAAAAAAAAGTTAATTAGAAAAAATGGCAAAAAAAACAACTTTGACCTAGAAAACTGAAACTTTGTATTTAGGTCAAGAATTGTACTAGAAACAACTTTTTCTAATAAAATTTTTTGAAATTCGGTAAAACAATGCCATTTTTCAGCATTTTTTGATTAAAATGTAATTTTTGACAGATACCGAATGACAGATGGTGACATTTGATTATATGATTTTTAGTCTAATTTGAAGCAAAAACGATTGCCCAAATTTAATTTTAACTAACCTCATTAATAAAAAAAAGTTCCATATGGTGCGAACTTTAATGGTGACACTGTATGTTACATGTTCTTTTGTTTTTTAATATTGTAAAATAGTATATTATTGATGTGTATTAGAAAATTGCAGTAGTATTGTGTTGTTATAATAAGTGTATGTCGTAGTAAGTTGTACAGATATTTTTATGTATGTGTAATGTTGATGGTTTGAAGCCGGAGCGCTTCAACGCGGGGGAGAATGTTTGGGACTCACGTCATATTTCTGTCGTGACCCAGTACAAAGTTAAAGTAAAAATGTGGAACTCAATTCTAGGAAACATAATGTAACGCAATACTAATCTAAGCGGCAACGCCGCATTCGGGCTAAATTACTATGTTTTTCTGTAACTACTAAATGCTAAAAAATAGAGAAAATTACATTATATTCACATGCAATATAACTGCCAATACCGCATATTAAAGTAATGGCAACATTGTATAAATCCATAAAGATATATGTTCAAGTCGAATCCTTATGTATAAAAAACCTGTCTGATATTTTGTATTATTCTCTGACACGCAAGTTTAAGTGCGACATACGCCGCTTGCATGGTAACAGCGAATCTCTATTCTCATTGGCTAACAACAGTATCGTGACGTGAAAGAAGCCATGTTGGATTTCGACGTATTAGGACCTGATTGGTCAAGGTGTCGGGGTGCGGTAAGAGACTGGCAGTAGATTTGTAAACAGAGCAATGTCAAGCAGAATACGAACGAGGTAACTTGCCGCCGCTCCGTGTGTAGGTAAAACTGGCACGTTAAAATAAAGTGATTAAAAGCAAGTAAAAGCAGTAAAGTACAGTGTCAAGCAGATTACGAACGAGTTAACTTGCCGCCGCTCCGTGTGTAGTTCAACCTGGCACGTTAAAATAAAGTGATTAAAAGCAAGTAAAAGCAGTAAAGTAAAGTGTCAAGCAGAATACGAACGAGTTAACTTGCCGCCGCTCCGTGTGTGGGTAAAACTGGCACGTTAAAATAAAGTGATTAAAAGTAATTAAAAGTAGTAAAGTACAGTGTCAAGCAGAATACGAACGAGTTAACTTGCAGCCGCTCCGTGTGTAGTTCAACCTGGCACGTTAAAACAAAGTGATTCAAAGGAATTGAAAGTAATAAAGTACAGTGTTATTCAAAAGTATACAGAGATAATATGCGCTCCATGCTCAGTTAAATGTAATACGCAGAAAGATGATAAATTAAACAAAAGTATTTAAAAGTAGTGAAGTGGTTGTTTGACGCATCCAAGTTAAAAAGGTGTTAGTATGTCATACCCATGGTAGGGTATATACTGATGAAGTGATTAATCTGTTAATAAATGATAATGCAATAAAATTCAAAAGAAATTTTATTTTCCAAGTAAAGCAAATTTTGAACCAGTCGACTTGTGAAGACACAGGTTAAAGTTTTTAGTGTCGCTCATTGTTTCAAGCGTGAGTCGTACAGGTACTAACAATATTAATTAATGGTTACATCCGACGATATCAGAACTTCGAGATACTGCTAGAGACCGTCTGATCTTTCAGATTCTTTAAGAGTGCTTTTGCCCCGATTCAGATTATAGGATAGATAGGGAAACGTCTCCATTAAATTGTGCGGAATGATGCTGCCTTGGTCTCCACGCTATCACGCTCTCTAAACCAAGTATATCACCACCACGTCATTCTGTCACAGACCAAGAATTAACAAAAAAATGCCTTTTACATTACCGTTGCAAATTGGCTGTAGACTAGTGCTATTTGGCGTAACTGTGCGAGGCCTATGGCCACGCACTTTAACCGTTATCATTAAGCGCGTGCAGTTTTCGGATTGCTTTAAATGTATTAAGTGAAATAATTTAGTGGTGTATTGCGTGCATAATTTATTCAAAAAAGAATTTGTTACAATCGTAGCAGAGGGCTTTCGGCTTTAGCCATCTTCAGTGCTATTCGTCAGTACTTAATATACACTATCTCCAAAATTTGCATATACTCTATCTTTACAACTTAAAACTTGGGAACTCTGCAGTTAGTCTCTAACATGTGAGTCAAAATTCATTAAAACTAATTAAAATACATAAATGGCCGAAAAAACAAATAAAATATATGGACAACACGTCACATTTTTGTATTGTGGTTTTAAAATGTATTAAGGCAAAAAGAATTATTAATATTTTATTATAGTCATGCAATATTATTATTTTAAAAATGTTTTAAATTAATTAAAATGAGATATTGTATTTTTGCTGAAGAGGCCTGCTCACGTACCGTTATAACGATAAATCAGGGTATACTTTGGTGGTGAAACCAAAAAAAAAAATTAATAAATATTTTTGGGAATATATTAGCCCATTAAAATTTTCAAGAAATTAAAAAAAAAATTGAAAAAAGAAATGGTTTAAAAAATTTTTAAATCGTTATAAAATTAACTTTTACCTCAGTGGAATATTTTTTCTGACAAATTTTCTTTATTAACTGAAGGTAGGCCGACCATTTATTTAGATGAAACGTGGTTTAACACCCACGACACCTCGTCAAGTGGTTGGGTCGATTCTAGCGGCAAATGTGTGACACGTACCCCGTCAAATCGTGGAAAAAGAATAAAAATCTTACATGCTGGTTCTAAAGATGGATGGGTGCCGAATGGTCTATCTCTCTCGGCAAAAAATATTAGTGAATCATGTGGTGACTATCATGAATACACAACAGCGGAGTTCTTTGAAAATTGGTTTGAAACTAAATTATTGCAGAACATTCCACTAAATAGTGTCATTGTTATGGATAACACTGGTTATCATAGTAAACAATTAAACAAAGCTTCTTCTTCAAAAACACTAAAACTAAAATTCAAGAATATATTATGTTTGATAATGATATATATTTTCATGAAAACTATGGAAAGAAAAACTTATTAGAAGTGCTTAGAAGTATGTCTATTCAAAAAGAATATCACTGCGATGAGCTTGCGAAAAGCATTGGGCACATAGTATTGCGGCTACCGCCTTACCACTGTATATTTAACCCTATTGAACAAATATGACACCAACTTAAAGCTGGAATTCGTCGCAATAATATTTCACCCACACTTAATTCTAGTGTATTAACTCTAATTCATAATGAAACTAAAAAAATTTCTAAGGTGAACTGGAAAAACTGTGTACAATATGTAAATAAAGTAGAAGAAAGTTACATTATTTGTATTAGGGATGCAACAGAAAGGTGTATTATTACTTTAGATGATGATAGCGATAGTGAAGTAGATTTAGTTGGGTAATTTATTAATTAATATAATAATTTAGTATTACAAGTGTAAGTGTAAAACCATAATTCCATTTTTATATTTTGAATTAAATGAACTTAAATTAACATCAGTTTCATATTTATTTGCTGCTAAATTAAATATTTCAATACTATGTATTTTCTAAGACGGTCCTAGCTCAGTCGGCATTATGCCAATACCCTAATTCAGGTAGAAAAAAATAAGAGTCATTTGGTTGGTTTCTTATATTTGTGAATACACTCTACTTAAAATAGCTTCGACTCAAATGGGATACAGGGTAGGGCAAAAAATATGAAAATCATCCAAGGGCAAAGTACCCTTATGTCAAAATAGAGAGAAAAAAGCTAAAAAGAAAAATTGTTTAGAATTAACCAATATGTCGAAATACAAAGTCAGGCCTTTCTATTCAAAAAACACAAAAATGTTTTTTAAAAACTTTTAATTAACCCCGTATATTATTTTTTTTTATATTGGGGTATAATAACTTGTTAAATTAACCACAATTAAATCACTTCTGGATAGCTTTTATCAAGTTGTAGCAATATTGCTCAAGTGAATAAAGTGCGGCTCCTCAGGTATAGTCGTGTCGATTTTAGAGGTCGTGGTTCGAAAGTTGATAATATTATTTACGATTTTCCAGAAAGTTTTGGGCGCCAAACAGCCAAAGGGACTGCCAGAAAATAAAAAAAATGAAGGACAAAAGCGGTCAATGAAAGATGAACTTTAAACAAAGAAAATTAGTTTTAAGCCAAAATACTATGAAATAATAAAATCCTTGATAAGCCAATTGAATAAGAAGGGTATTAATGAATGGGAAATTTTCTTAACAATTCAACAGTGCTTACTTATTAATATTAGTAGGGAAAGCAGAAAGTATCACATTTAAGCATTGCAATTCCAAGTTACGAAGGATAAATAAATGTAGTTAATGCCTAAATTCAAAAGGTAGCTTTCGTTTAACAGGTATACACTTAACACTTAAACTAAAAACAGACGTGATGCCTTACACTCACTAATAAAAACAATTAACAATATATAAACGTTACACTAGATTAATATAGGACGGTACTGATTTTAAAGAAATATTTCAATTTGCACGTTAGTGTCCCATTTCGGATTGAGGTTCAAAAAAATAATAAATAATAATTTGTTTATCAATATCATCAAATCCACGGTTAATTTCAGTTGGACGATAAGTCCACATCACAAAATAATAAAATTTTACTCATCTCTTTACTAAGCACCGTCGAATCCAAACACTTTGCAGTCTCTCCAGTAAAGCTCCTAGTCGGTGGTGGGCAGCAGGGGCACAAAAAACGGAGGTGAACAGGATAACACTGTCAAAACAAAATTGCCGTGGCTCCCATTAAATCGGCTTCACGCCAAAGGAATTACACGCCCAGGATCGTCCACTGCCAACAATCTACCGAAGCACGCTGCAACTCCTGGATCAGGCCTCCAAGCAAGGATAACAAACAAGAGTTGCTTATTACAAAAGAAAAACATTATGAAATTGAATGTTTTGATGAAAATAGAATGAAATTAAATGAGATAAGGTAGAATAAAATAAATTGAGATAGCATAGAATAATATAAAATGAGAGAAAATAGAATAAAAGAAAATAAATGTAAGAGAGAAAAAGTTAGTAAAGGTAAAAATGAAATAAATTAGAATAAAACCTGAAACAAACAAAATGGAGGTAAAAACCACGTAACAATCGAACTGCATTACTATTTTACCTGCTGGACTGGCTTCTTTCTTGATTTGGGCCGGAAAACAGATCCCCAAATGGGTTTAAAGCTTCACCACATGGTAATAATTAATCCAGAAATATCTGTGACACACGTGGTGCCTTTTTTAACCAATAGGGAATCTCACGCCATTCAAACGTGGCTTCAAGGGAATTCTACGTGTAAAAGGTTAGTATCGGTTGTGATCGACAGTTTTGTTTGCTCTTTTCCGACGTCAGAATCTCCCGTGAGAAGGAATACCCTAGTAAAGTGACTTAATAGGTTGTTGCTTAGCATCGATTTTATTAAAGCCCTTGACGCCCTCTTTCGACGGGTATAAACATTTCGTAAAAAATCGAACATTTAAGGAAGTTATTGTAGACGGAAAAACCTAGTAAATTAAAAATTTTAATATTTTCCGTTGGAAAAACCTAACAACCCGGTATTCCGACGGATAAATCTAGCAACTTTTCGGTTACTAAAAATATTTTGTATAGATTTCAAATATTTTGTTTGGAAAAACATAACAAAGTTCCGTACTAGTTTTTTCCTCTAAGAGTTTTTTATATAGTTTACTTTCTTACAATTGGAATGTTCTGGAATCCTACTTTACTATTTTTATAACCGAAAAAAAAAACACAATTATTTGTAACAGAAAACTAGCAAAGGGCCTTACCAAGTATTTCCACTTTATTACTGTGCTTTTTAAACTGACCGTTTCATTTTATAGACTCTTTGCTAGTGTTCCAATTTAAAGCGACACCTTGTCTGCAGAGCTAGCAATCTTTTTGGCGGAAAAAGTGACAAACGTTTGCTAGGTTCTTCCAGCGCGCTGTTTATATTATTTAGTCGTGTTAAGAGGTCGGTAATGTGAGGATATTCACGACCGTATCTTATTTTATGATCGATATTGAGCTTAACTTACTTTACTCAACATTGGATTTGATTAACCAAACCAAGACGAGTGTGACACTTGTGGGAAGCATAAAGAGCATAAGAAAGTTTGAACTGTTCCAGAAGCTTGTGACCAATGTGTTTCATTTTTAAGAGTCACCATGAAGCATATATTAATGCTAGAATAGCATATGAATATGATAGGGACAAAGACTATCCTAACTCATTTAGAGTTTATTGTGTTGATATGCAAAAAGTGTTTCTGCTTCCAAACTTATGGTTAAAATCTTCAGTTTTTGTAAGCAAATTGGTTGTTTTTAACGAAACATTTGCGTCTTTAACTAAGGATGAAGAAAATATTTGCGTGTTGTGGCATGAAGCCATAAGTGGCCGCCTAGCGGAAGATGTGGCATCGACGTAATGCGCGATTATTCAAAGATCTTCAGTAGAATTGGAGCACTACGAATTTTGGTGCGACAACTGCAGTGCCCAAAATAAAAATTGGAAACTATTTACGTCATTTGTAGTAAGTGTTAATTCTAATTGGGGTCCTAAAAGGACACTCTTTTATGAGGGCCCGACAGTGTCCATGGAAATATTGGCAAGTCGTGGAAAAAGAAGAGCAACATAATAATATATGACATGAACGAATTAAATGAGCTAATATTGAAAACTTCCAGAAAATATAAAACACTACTAATGAAACAAGAAGATTTTTATAACTTTAAAGACGGCATTAGACAAAAAAAAAGAACGATGAAAGTATACCCATACTTAATTTAATTAAACTAGTGCAATTTCGAAAAGGTTCAAGAAAAATGTTTTACAAGAAAAATCACCCTGAGGAAGATTTCATTACTTCAGATTTCTTAAAACGAAAATGTGACCTTGATATGCCTGAAAACAAAACTAAGGATCGAGGTATAAATATTAAAAAAAAAAAAAAAAAAAATTATTAAGAGTTTTGTTCCGTCAATGCCAAATCAAAAAAGATTGTTTTGGGAAAAGTTATCTGATTCTGAGACATCCAACGATTTGCTAAATAATCGATTTAGCTTTTAATATTTCTTGTATTTTCTATAATTATTAAATTTATCTACATGCTTTTGGTATCTTTTTATAGCAATTTGAATAAACACTTTAAATCCGTATACTTTTTTTATTCGAAAAAAACTAAAAGCCTAGTTTGCTAGGTTTTATCTGAGGTAATAAAGCGAACATGAAACATACATTTTATAGCAAGTAACAATACTAGCTTTTTCCTTGGCAAAATCTTATTTATTGATTTATTAAGTAAGCATACTAGCTTTTTCCTGAGTAAAATGAATACTTATTTGTAATAAAAAAATGGTAAGTCACATAATTATAACTGACATACCTAAACCCTTTGAAGAAAAAACTGTCACATTAATAAGATCTTTGAAACATCTCACCAAAAAACCAAAAATTATATAATAATATCCTAACAGAACGGCAAACTTTTTCTCTTAATTTCTGTTTCCTGAAAAGTCATCAAAAATCAGTTACTAGGTTTTTCCTTTTGACGGTAGGATCACCCTGGCATGCGTAGAAATTTCACTCGAGTAGTGGCGCGCGAACCTAGACGTCGATAACATCGATTATCGGCACCTACTATGGTACGAAACAGACGGGCCATGGAAATTTTAATATTTCATTGAATCATTAGGGACGATGAGTGCTTAAATTAGCTCATTCCAATTATTTAAGTTGTAACAATCAAAAAGATTGTTACAAACCAGAACCTTCCTGTTTGTTGCAAGGATACTACAAAGAAATTTCAAATTTCGCATATATCTTTAAAAGTAAGATAAACACTCTTCTAATATTAATGTACCTACAAAGTAAAAAACTAAAGACCATAGAAGTCGATCCCGTATGAAATAATAACAAAATACAAATAAGGCAAAAAATAAGTAAGTTTTTTTCGAGCGAATGTTATAACCCTGTATTTAGGCATATTTTTTAATTCTAAATAATTTTTCTTAATTACGTTTTTCTCTATTTCTCGACATAAGGGTACCTTACACTTAAACGATTTTCATATTTTGTGCCCTACCCTGTATCCTATTTGACTTAAAGCTATAATAATATAAGTGAACCTGAAACGGTTATCGGACATGCGTCAACTTTTTCAAGAATAAAATTTAGTGAGAAACCCTTTATAAAGAAATTTCCCATTTGTTGCACACATAATCGACCACACTGTATATTAGAGTCGAAATTAGTTTTTTTTTTGTAAAATGTATATTTTATTACACTGTTATCTAATGATATTTAGTGTTATTTTTCCATTGTAATTTTTATGCAAGTTCCCTTGTTATTATTGTTATAGTAGTTCCATTGTTTTCATAAATTAATTATGATTACCTATGTATGGCTCATTATCCATTATCAAAATTAAGGAAATATTACCTTTAATATACTGCTAATTCATTAAACTATACAGCATTATTTATCTGACTACCTAATCTAAAAGAATGATTGTTGTAAATAATTTTGTGTTTCTTTTAAATACCCTAAGTAAATAAATTTTGTTAATAATCGGTCAGAGAAAAATATACAGGCAGTAATAAAATTACTTTACAACAAGAAGCTTTCCTGTATGTTTCATTGTCAAACATCGCCAGTGTTTTTACTATAACACCGTATTTTGATTTCAAAAAAAATATGCTAATAAAACAGACACAACAGAAGATGCAAGTTATAGTTGTTGTAATTTTATCGCTATTGGTATACGGCATATTTATTTGGAAAAGTGAAATATTTACTACAACCAAAATGATTAAAAGTATTAGAATAATTACAATGGCAATTGGAAATGCAAGACGAATTACCTTTGTTCTCAACTCTTACATCAAAAGATCTACTTGGCGCTCACTATTCTGCAACTTCGTTAAAGTGGATAAGACCTTAGCCACTAA
Organism: Polydrusus tereticollis; assembly: GCA_963920685.1. Classification (NCBI taxonomy): domain Eukaryota; kingdom Metazoa; phylum Arthropoda; class Insecta; order Coleoptera; family Curculionidae; genus Polydrusus; species Polydrusus tereticollis. The sequence goes on from OY987333.1 coordinate 92,088,062, forward strand.
AATATCAGGACTCGAGCGACATGTTACTAAATATATCCAATATTATTTCATAACAGCCGCTGGTATTTTTTTTTATATTACTCTACGTTCTTTTATCAGCCTTGCCGCTGAGCAACGAAACAAAACTAATCAAATATTATGTTTAACCTTGCTTCCAGTTTTACAGTTTACTTCACAACTTATATCGCTTTTAATACACATTTTAATGATAATTTTTTTACTCGCAATTATATGTAGATATAAAAATATAAAAAAACTTCTAAAGACAATTAAATTCAAACGCCCAGAATGCCCTGTTAACAAAATGGATATATTTGCTACCATTCGAAACGTTGATATATGGGCTTTTTACATGCAAAATATAGTAAATTGTTTTAAAGATCTTTTCCATATTCAACTTTTACTGAGTATTGCTAATGAATTTGTAAGCTGTCTGCATATTTGTCTTTTTATGCGACAAAAGCGACTTGAAATATTTGGACTTATATGGTTATTTTCCACATTGGTAAGTATTCTAAATTATTATTACACAACCTATTTCACAAATAATTTATAACAAACAAATGTTTGTCCCTTATCCTTTCCATCAGACCCAATCTCTGGACGCGTTTCGCTGTATAACAGCTCATCAGCAGAGCTATAGGGTCTGACGGAAAGGAAGGGACTGTCTGTGACTTTCATCACTATATATAGAAAACAATATAGGAATGAAGCACAACGGCGACATCCCATGGTAATCGAGCGTACCACCGAGCGAGCCGGTGAGGTTCTATAAAGATCCATACACCAGCACGGAGCCCATAGTAACAGGCATCTAACCTCGGTGGCGCCGAAAACCATTTCTTCGGTTTAGGTTACCGAGACCTTAATAATTTATATTTGTATAGATATAGACGTAAATGTAACCTGAGAGCACAATGAACGCTTCAATTCGCGAAACAAATATGTTTTTTTTTTAATTGTAAGGCACAGCACTGCAGGAATAATCCTTTATGGCGCAAGCGGTGCGCGCGCGCAGGAAACAATTCACGTTAGTCTTGAATGTTTCAAGATTATACTCGTTGAGGAACACGGCCTCAGGGAGGTCGTTCCAAAGTGATGACGTTCTCCAGATGAAAGAATTTTTAAACAGTGTCGTTCGAGGGACAATAAGCTGAACCACGTACGGGTAGGCTGCAGTGGCTCGTCGTGTATTTTTACCATGCACCGCTCTGGGTGGAATCAAGCGGGCAACCTCAGTTGAGCACTTACCATAAAAATATTTATAAAATAAACTCAAGTCGCCAACCTGCCTTCGATGTTCAAGGCATGTTCAAGGTTCTTTGTCAGATCATGGTCACCGATCAAGCGAATGGCCCGCCTTTGAATGGAATCTAGCAATCTCAGGGTATGTTTAGGAGCAGAGCCCCAAATATGCGATGGTCGACTTTGGGCTTTATAGAGCATCAAAAGTATATAGAGGTTCTTAGTTCAGAAAAGCATACCAAGCTTTTGTGAGGCTGCCTCAGCAATGGCCGCAACGTGACTATGCCAAGACATATGACTATCCAAATTGACGTCCAATAAATGAGTTGATGAAGCCAAAGGAATCAGTGTCCCGCCATAACTATATCCGGTTCTTCAACATTAACTTTTTTAGAAAAAAACTGCCGCCGACTGGGTTTTTTAGCGTTAAATTCTACTTGGTTACTGTCACCCCAAGACAGAATCTCTTCCAGGTCTTTGTTGAGATGTGAGACCTCTTGCTGCCTATAGAGATGTGCCTTGGCAGCCGATGTCCGAGCATCCAAAGAAAAAGATGAAACATGTGTGCTGTCGTCAGCATATATAGGGTTTTTAGTTTTTTCCAAAAGGTCGTTAATGTATAGTAACAAGAGGGTGGGTGACAATATGGAACCTTATGGGACACCGGCGTTGATGTTAAATGTGTCTGAAGGAAATCCATCCATCGCCACTCGCAGAGAACGGTCTTTAAGAAAGCTTGACAGCCATGAACAAAATTGAACAAGCATTCCGTATGCTTTTACTTTAGTTAGGAGCCGCTCATGCCACACTCGGTCAAAGGCCTTGAAAATGTCCAGTGCTACCGCCCGGGACTCCCCATGACGTTCTTTTGCGTTGCTCCAAACGTGAGTGACATAAGCAAGAAGGTACCGTGTTGATCTAGACTTACGGAATCCATACTGGCGATCACTAATAATGTTGAAGCCTTCTATGTACTTTAATCATTTTTCGTTGATAGCCTTCTCCATAACTTTTGATATAACCGAAATCAATGCAACTGTACGATAGTTGTTTGGCAATGTCTTCTTGCGTTTTTGGGTATGGGCTGGAGTCGCGCAGTTTTCCAGCAAGAAGGAAATATGCGTTTTTGTACGATAAGTTAAAAAACCTACAAAATATCGGTGTCAATTCGTCTCAAGATTCGTTTAACATTGCGGTATCGGAAAGAAATCTCGGGGATTCTCGATTCTGAAAATTGACCGTTGAATGTGAAGAAACTAGTTCTGCCAGTAAGTTTGCCTTTTCCTATGCTTTGGTCGCAATGGTGCCATCAGAACGTGTTAGAGGTGGAATGTTTGACTTGGTAAAGTTCTGACTGACGGCTTTAGCTACTGACCAAAATGATTTTGAGCCGTTAGGACATTCAAGAAGTTTATCTTTGATCCTCTGGTTGTGTGCTTTCTTGCTTTGAGTTATCGTTTGCTTGCATTGGTTTGAGCGTTAACAAAGATGATACGATTTTCTGCGGTAGGGTCTTGACGCCATTGTCGATAAAAATGATGTTTTGATTTAACAGCTCGCTCGCAATTTTTGGTAAACCAAGGAAGGCTTGCCGTTAGAAGGGCACTTTTTTGAGAAAGGGATGAAGGCTTCCATATCGGTAAGGATAACCTCCGATACTTCTCTAGCATAGATGGATGGATCATCAGAAGTAGAACAAACATTTCGCCAAGGAAAGTTTCGAAAGTTGTTCTTTAGGTCATTCCACTTAGCTCATGTACAACACCAGAACATCTTGCTTAGTTTAGGAAGCTGTTCGGCACTAATTGGTGGTAGCTTGTAATAGCCAAGGCGATTAACCAAGTCTTTTTTAACGTTGTTGATGGCGTCTGCGTTAAAGTTTCTAATTTCCTGGTGTATTCGTGCTTTTAAATCTTCTAGAGTCGCTGGGCGATTTACGAATACTTTACTTTTTAAGTTTCTCTATAAGAAAAAATCAGGAAGAGTTAAATCTGCCAATCTGGGTGACTACGTAGTCGTCGCGCTCTTACCTATCCAACGATTTGGAAAAACTTTATTTACATAAGCGCGAGCAGGTTAAGCGTAATGTGACGGGGCTCCATATTGTTGGAAAGAGAGGTCATGCTGGTGGACATTGGACTCTTCTAAATCCGAATACAAAATTATTAGAGCGGATATGAGATCTTTTTGAAGAAACTCCAAATATCTCGCACCAGTGAGAATATTCTCAAAGAAGTAAAGACCTAAAACTCTTTCGTCAACTATATCACACCACAATTCAGTCTGCCGAGCAAAATCATTTTCCGACAGCTCCTAAACTGTCTATAGAATATCTTATAGGGATAGAACCATGCTTTCTTGAGTACTTTATGTACAGTAGATCACGCCAAATGAACGTCAGAAGCCGTTTCCGTAATTGTTGTTTGAGGATTATCTTGCACTGTCAACATAACGTTAAGCTCATCTTCTTCGGTTATTGAGGGTCGACCAGATATTTGAATATCTCAAACATGCCCAAATTCCCAAAACTTTGCCTCAACTCTACTTACCATGCGTCGGTTAATATCCGGCATATCAGGGTGAGTTGCATTAAACAAGTGAAACACTTCTGTCTGGGGGCGCAACCTATCTCCGAAACCAATCGTAAACAAGATTTCGATTTTTTCACGTTTGCTTAATTTTCTCATTTGTCACAAAATAAAGGTAAATTATTTTCTTTCTACTAGACATACCAATGATCACACTGCTGTTGTCTATCAAAAAGAGTATACACTAGTTGCTAACGTGCAAGGACCTAAAATAGTTCTAACAATATATACAATATTAACTTTTTGTGACACTGACAACAGAAAGTAAATAAAATAACAATACTCGTTACGTGCTGCATGTTTTGCAGGTAAAAGAGATTGTCAACGGTGCTCAAGTCGAACATTTACTTTAGATACCGTAAACTGGAGCTACTTCAACATTCGAGGTAACTTCGACATGGCCGGGGCTACTTCGACTTGGTTCTTTACATCGCAACGCGTTGCTTTGGTTTGGGATAATATTATGAGTTTTCGTTTCAGATAATTAGTCAACTGTAAACTATTGAGTCCACAATGGTGAGAAATTACAAAAAAAAAGCTTGGAGGCAGGAGGTACCGGATATATACAGAAGAGGATATGCAAAAAGCTCTGGAAGCCATCAAAAAGGGAATGAGTTAGAAAGCTGCTAGCGAAAAATTGAAAATACCTCGCATAACACTGGTGGATAAGGTGCATGGTCACTATCTCCTAAAACCAGGCCATCCCACTGTCTTGACGGAAGAAGAAGAGCAACTCATTGCAGAAACTCTTGGAACCGTAAGCGACTGGGTTTATCCAATGACCAATCAAGACATTGCTCAGGTTCTGTGTTCGTTTGTTACAAAACAAGGTAGAATGATACCCAATTGGATAGAAAATATGCCTGGATACGATTTTGTGAGATCCTTTGCAAAAAGAAATAATTTAACCACCAGGTTGGCTACTAATATAAAGACACAAAGGGCGGCTGTTGGACCACCACAAATAAAAGAGTTTTTTAATAACATCGAGTCTCATTTAAAAGATGCTCCTCCTTGCTCTGTATACAATTATGATGAGACCAATATTACGGACGATCCTGGTGTCAAAAAAGTGTTGGTATCACGAGGGCGTAAAGGAGTTGAAAGAGTCCACGAACATTCCAGAACTTCAGTAAGTATTATGGTTTGTGGAACTTCGGAAGGGGTATTGCTCCCGCCAATGGTGGTGTATAAAAGTCAAAATGTGTATAACAATTGGACTCTAGGTGGTCTCAGAGGTTGTGAATTTGCATGCAGTAAAAGTGGCTGGTTTCACATGTTGCTCTTTTAATAATAGTTTTTTAATATTTTACTTCCACGCATTCAGAATAACAGCGAACCAAATGGTAAAAATATCGTCATTGGCGATAACCTGGCTTCGCATTTTTCGCCAGGTATCGTTAAGGCCAGCCTAGAACATTGTATCTACATGACACCGCTTCCAGCTAATTCGACACGCCTAATGCAGCCCCTTGACGTAAGTTTCTTCGGACCTATGAAGAAAGAATGGAGAACAGTTTTGGACAACTGGAAGAAGGAATCCCGTCGTCGAGGAACTATCCCCAAATAGCAATTTTCAGGGCTTTTAAAACAGTTCTGGGATTCACTGTTGCCAACTTCTGCACAAAATCTTAAGTCTGGATTGAAAACCACAGGGTTAAGTCCATTTCAACCTGAGAAAATTTTATGCAAGCTGCCATCTGATTTATCGTCTTGCGGATCTGAAAGATTATTAGATGAGAGTTTACTGGACTTTCTTAAAATGTCACGAGGCCATACTAGTACTAGCCCTCCTATAGTTCGTAAAAGAGGGAAGAAACTGCTTATCCGGCCAGGCCAACATATGAAGCTACAGACGAATGAACCGTCAGTGCCAGTGAATACAATAAACGCAAAGGAGCAAAGACCTACTACACCTACTACACCTACTACACCTATACACTTTGATATTGCTCCCTTAGTTTGTACTAGTCCAGATGCGCCCACCGGATCCGACGATAGTGACAATGAAGTTTTTGACTTGAAAGTAAAAACATTTAAAAAAGCTAAAACACCAAAGAAAGCTGATAGTGGCCATAGTCGACGTTTGCAGCCATCAGATGCTTCTACATCTAAAGGACGTTCAGGACAAAATTATGACAGCTCAAACAACTGCTCTGTATGTAAATGTCATTATTCGACCTATATAGGTTCTAGGGATTGGATTGCCTGTGTTTCTTGTTTAAAGTGAGCTTGTGGTATTTGCAACGACGGTTCCAAAGATTCGAATTATGAATGTCCAGACTGTAATATGTGTTCCATATGCCAATGTGACTATTCGTGTTGCTACAACCAAATGGCTGGGTGTAAGGGTTGTTCAACAAAGGTTCCAAGGTACCTAGCTACGAATGTCCGGTGTGCCAAGACGATGACTAAAAATCTTTTCCTACCATAAGAATTCTACTTTTAGTTTTCTTCACGAGAAGAATTATAATGTTGTTTTTTCTTTATATTTTCTAATATAACCTTGTATTAAAGCATTTAACGTTTTTAATTTGCTTTTTTTAAAAAGATAACACTTTTTTGGTGTCGAAGTAACCCTTAGGAAAGGTTACTTTGACATTCAGTGCAAATAAATCGTGTGTCGAATTAGCCCCAATGGTGGGATTACTTCGACACCAATTTCAAAATAAAAAAAAAAATATTTCTAAGAACCTGCGGTTTTTAAAATAAACTGGAATCGAAAGCTAAGACATGACACACATAATGACATTGGTACACTGGCATATGAAGTATTTCAATTTAATGCTTATGCGATGAGATACAGAACGATAAATGCCTAAATCATGTCGAAGTAGCCCCAGTTTACGTTACATATTTTCACATTTTTAATTTTTAACACTAATTTTGTTCAAAATTTCCTTATGTAACCCCTACCCTTATTTGGCTTGCGGTATGTAAAAAAATTTGCTGTTTCTAATTTCACAAAAAAAAAATTGTGGATTCCATTTAAAAAGGAAGCGGAGACGTCATATTTCTTTTTTATATAAGCTGTATATTTCGCTGCAAAATTAAAAAACTCTAAATTGAAAGCACAAATCGACGAGTCCGAGCGTTTTTTTTTTAGAAGCTGCCCTCTTAGCATTTATTGAATTGATTCGCTACTTTACGAATGCACATTATATTCTCATAAATACAAAGCGAATAAAGTACGTCTCGTATTGCCACAAATATACGGATAACTGAAAATCGATTTTTTTTTAGGGTTCGTTAACCATTTGTATCTTCATGTGCGACCTCACTAAAAGAGAAAAGGACAACCTCACTGCCACCTGTCTAAGAGTAAAAGAGCACTTTAAGGAAAAATCGGAGTACTACAAAGCAATGGATTGTTTATATTATAAAATTGCTTCGCTAAAAAACGAATTTACCGCTGCTGGATTTTTTGTAGTGGATCGAACAACATTAATTTCGATGTTTAGTTGTTGCGCTACCTATTTTATTACTTTAGATCACATGTCCATCTAATAGTAATACATATTATTATGCAGAGCTTGAGAGACTTCTATTATAATATGGAAACAGCTGAAACATTCAAGAGATAAAGCTCAGAGTTGTAAAATTCCGTCAGCTCAATTACTGTCCTTAGAAAATTTTATATCTTTGAATTAAGTAAATTTGTTTAAGTTGAGAAAAGTTCTGCATATCCTTAAACTAATATAGCACCCGTTAAGTCCGGTAAAAGTCGTATGGTATACGAAGGAGACTCAAAAATTGTAAATTCTTCTAAGAGTAAAGTACCTCCATTTATTATTTTAGAAAAAATTTTGTTAAGAAATATTGTTTCAATTTCATGTATATACTCAAATTCCAAATTTCGCTTATTTTGGGCAAAAAATACGATTTAAAAGTTTTTTCTGAATGAAATTTAATTAAAAATACATCGCAACCATACAGTACGCAAATCGTATTTTCTATAGACTTTGTTATAGATTAGCGTTAATAATAATAATATGTCAGATTAGTTAGTTTAGATAATATTATTACCTTTTAAAATAACAATATAAAAATATAAAATATTGTTGCTTTTTGAGGAAACAAAATAATTTCATCTAACTATTATTATGTGACACCCTTTAACTTGTGTAGAAGACAAAACATATAAATTAACACTATTTACATTAACAATAATTATAATTTTATATTTCTATATGTCCTCTTCCATTGTTTGTACATTTGATCGTTCTTTCGTTAAGTTCTTTGCTTACGTTCCTTAAAGAAGTAGGATTGATTCTAGTAATATACTCTCTAATAATAATTCCAGATGGTCTTAATTTCTAAAAAATAGATACTAATACATTTGGTTTTTTATGTAGCCCCAGAAAAATAAGTCTAGAGTAATATCTAGTGATCTTAGTGATCTTGCAGGTCATGGATTTTTTTAAAACCGTCCGATCCGTTTGTGGGTAAGTTGTTGATTTAGCCATTCCCTTACTTCTAAGGTACTATGAATAGAAGCACTATCTTGTAGACAATGAAGAGTTTCTCTTGAGATTAAAGGCAGATCATCCAGAAAACAGCTTAATTAATTGCGCAGGAATTCTAAATGTCTAACGCCATTTAAATTTTCCCTAAATAAGTCAGATCCCACTATCTGGGTATCTAATATGCCACACCAGACGTTGGCCTTAAAAGAATATTGATCTTTAACACTCGATTATAAGGTGGTGGTGGCTGACCAAACCCCCAATTTCGGAAAGTTACAGTGCCGTTGCTTGCTAAGGTTGCTTCGTCAGTAAACAATATACGATTTCTCTTAGAACCAAAAAAAAAGGTCAAGCCTATCATCTAGATCCCTATCTTGAAGGGTATGCAAAAGTTTGGGCTTATATGGTAGATACTTGTTATTCTTAAAAAACTCTTCTACCAGACTACGATGAAACACCAACTGGTTCTTCTCCTTTAGACAACGACATCGTAGATCATAGAAACTTCATTTACTAATAAAAAAACATTTAAAATATTTTCTTACGTAGTGACAGTTTTTAGATGTGCAGTCTTGAATATTTTTCCACCGATCCATCCTGTAAATACAACTTTTCAACTTCCATTTTAACAACAGATCTAATTCAACGTAATTAAATTAATTTCAATGCTTGACTTGTTTCCATAGCTGCTTTAATCTGATACGCTAGCACACTTTTAAAAACAACAAAAATAAATTTGAATTAGTTTACTGATTTTAATATTTATAAGTTTGGCATATCATGTGATAATATAAATTTGACCCAGTTTTAACCTAGATTTGGTTAGATCTATCGTCCCCTTATAATTGTGATCTAAATCAAGCCCTACATCTTTCACTCCAAACCCTCTTGGATGAAAATAATTTTTGCTCGCACGGTAGAAGCTGTCAAAAGTCAAAAATGTAATTATTTAAAAGTCGATATTTTGGAAACTAGATACTAAGTTTAGACTTATAATGCACTTATAAAAAAATTATTGTAATTTCATGTAGAATCTGCAAATGTTGTAATAGGGTGCCCAATTAAAAATATGTTTATTTACGTTGTCTTGCTTTATTAAAACACCCTATATATATAATAAATAATTTCCAAATACAGTGGCAGATCAAAATGTGTATCTCAAATAGTATATAATTTAGAGACCAAGAGATCTGAGTTGCAGGACTGTATATGTATAATAAAGCTTATTAAGACAACCTGTATTTTTATAATATCGACGAACTTTTTTTCAGTAATTAATAAATTGCTTACTTAGTAGAAATACAGAGGGAAGATTCTAACATTTATGTAATATTGCCGCATTGTTATAAAAACTATTTTCATTTAAGAAATAGAAGTAAGTATGATATCAAACCGCGATGTTCCGTTATTCATTTCAGGGGTCAAATTTGCCATGCTTTTTGGTCTTGTGCCTTATTTCGATTTTCAACATGGCACATTACGTAGACTACAGCTACAGAGGATCAAAATAATTGGTTTGAGTATTCTATCGGTACTATCTGCTGGTTTATCGATTTGGGAGCATCATAAATATTTCAGTGTAGGACCAATTGATTTGATTATTGCAAGCTTAACTAAAGGAGGCATAAGTTTATTAATTATAACCGCAGTTTCTACCTCTTACAGTAAGAGAGTGATTTGGTGTAAATTATTTTCTAAATTTACCGTTATTAGTAAGATTTTATCCACTAAGAAATCTAAGTTTGAGAAAAAGGTTTTGCTAAACAGCGATATTTACTTGACGAGTTTGTTATGCATTTTATATGCAATACAATTTACATTTTATGGACTCTATGTTGACAAGAAAGAAAATACAATGGATGATATATTAAGGCTCTTTTTGTTTCCAGTATCACATTTGGTTTTACAAACTTATGTATCTAGTGAATGTATTTTAATGATAATACTATTATTAACTATACGAAACATATATCAAAATATAGAAAACCTTACCATTAAGCTAAGAAAAAGGCATTTAGGAACTTTAAATACTGAAGGAGATATACCAAAAATTTTTCAAAAAGTAGAAATTTTGGCTCTTCGTCTTCACGAAATAGTAATTATTTTCCGGAAGCTTTTTGAAACTCGTTTGTTTCTGGTGATTTCTTGTGCTTTTTATCAGTGCCTAGATGAATATGTTTTTATGCAACACCATGGCGTTACAATAATTAATGTTGGATGGTTTGTTTTTTGCATGGTAAGTAGGTGATTATCATTATTTTGGAGGTTTTCATAAATAACATTGGGCCTGATTCTTTTCAGAAGTTAGTAAAACCCTGTCAGTTACCCTTCTATAAGCCAATATCAAAATTATAACCTCCTATATACAGGGTCTCCCCCTAGCCACTAGGCCATAAACCTTACTGCTTCGGGGGAAAAAAATTATTGAGTAAATGGACTAAAGGAAATTGCTGGAAAGTATTTTCAAGTCTTCAAAATGGCCGCTTGGGAGCACAGTTACTAGGATATATCATAATATAAAATTATGTTAGATAATCGCTATGTTCGGGTACTGTTTTAATGACGGAAATAAAAAGTTCCTTAATTTTTGCGGAAACTTGTTTCAAATACTATTTTTATATCTTCGAAATTGAGGGTGGGGGAAGCTTGTGGACAAAATACTATTTAAATTGTTGTATCATCCATATGGTTTACCCAACTTTATTCAGCTTAAGCTCGTTTAATAGAGACTTTTATATTAATTAAAAAACCGACTTTGGTCGTGGTCGCTAGTACATACCGCGATTTCTCGGTGGCGCTGTTTAAATATGATTCAGTTTTTCAAGTTGTCTTAATAAAATAAAATTGCACGATACATTGTTTTATAACTCAGGGTTAAGATCATGAAAATAGCTAGATTTTATGACAACGGAATCTTTATATTTCTTTCGTTTAACGGTAAATATTAACCAGCACCTGCTCCTTTGAAAATGACCTGAAAGGGTCGAAACACGCGTGTCAGGTAACTGAATAAATAGTGAAACATAACAAGCAATTTAAATTTTACCCATAATGGATAATATACGGTTTCACCAAGAATGTAGCCCAACGCAAGGTAAATATTAAGGTAGACATTCGTTTCTTTCAATTAAAATATTAATTTGTTAATAACTCGAAAACAAACAAATATGTCGAATCACGGTGTTAGCCAAAATATAGCTATTTCTATGCGCTATAAAGCAAGTATTAGAAAAATGTATCATGCCATTAAATTTTATTTTTGGAACAAATGACCATCTGCAAAGCATAAAAACGGTGATTGAAAAAATCATCGAATACAATAGACCACTAGTCCTTGCTTTCGTAGACTTTTAAAAGGCCTTCGATACGGTAGATCTGAATGCGGTCTTCAGTGCATTACAGGAATGTCGGGTTGACTACAGATACTCAAAGCTGATTTACACTATCTACAAAAATGTTACAATAATGGTAAAACTCCATGAAAATACTAAATGCATTCAAATCGGCAGAGGTGTCAGACAGGGAGACACGATATCGCCCAAACTCTTTATCACAGTCTTGGAGTATGCTTTTAAAAAACTCAATTGGGATAACAAGGGCCTAAATGTAGACGGTAGAAACTTAACAAATCTACGTTTTGCGGATGATACAGTGTTGCTCTCAGAAAACCTTAAAGACATTAAAGACATGTCACAAGAACTACAAAAGGTATGTGCTGACGTAGGTCTAAAAATGAACATCTCAAAAACAAAATATATGACAAATTTAGTTCCCAGTGAACAAATTTTCATTGGTGATGAGGAGGTGGCTCTGGTGAGCAAGTATGATTATCTTGGCCATGAAATCCAAATCTCAAGAGATATCCAAACGTGCGAAATGAAAAGAAGAATTACACTATCTTGGGCAGCCTATGGAAAGCTTGCAGAAGTCTTTAGAAGCGACATGCCACAATGTTTGAAGAGGAAGGTGTTCGATCAATGCGTGCTCCCGGTCATGACCTATGGAGCCGAAACCTTAACACTAAACACAGCGAGTGCTAAGAAGCTTATGGTAACACAGCGTAAGATGGAAATGTCCATGCTCGGAATATCACTGCGGGATCATATAAGAAATGAAGACTTACGAAGAAGAACCGGCGTCACAGATGTAGTTACCCAGATTCGCAAACTCAAGTGGAAGTGGGCTGATAGGAATAACGATCCAAACAGGTACGTAGCAGTTGAGCCTAATCGGTTGCGACGAAACAGATTCTAAATAAATTGAAGATCGTATCCCATGTTTGCGGTCATTAAGTAAAAAAAAATCATGTGGTTTTTTGGACAAATAAAATATGATACTTTTGTGATCTACTTTTTTTTAATTCTTTTTTTTTTATAATTTTTTTTCATCTCCTTGTTCACTGCCAAGGCCATTCCTGAGAGGACCTACTGCCTAACGTGGGTTTCAAACCACGGTCGTCAGTCACGACAATCATCCCAGCCTGCACTCTCCACGGGCTATCAACCTCTGATCTAGTGTGGCAGTTGTGACCTATCGACTGAGGAGTGCCTACACCATTTCATAATATTACTTACGTTAATTTCGCCTTTCTCACTGTAATTTTTGACGTGTTTTACCGATTTTCTCTTACAAGTCTGTAGACTTAGATAAAAGGGATTTTAATTTTTCAAATAAACACTCGGTGTATTGTTTATATAAGCTTGGCAAAGTATGTATATTACAACTAGTCGCTTAACAAAAAAGAAAAACGAATGACCCAGCTTTAAGTTAAATATAGAGAAAAAAAAGCATTCCCTCTCATGTTATCTAAATTATTTTATAATTAACACATAGTTAGTTAAGGTAATAATTAACATACAATTTTTAATGCCAGCGGATAAAAGTGAAAACATAACTCTTTGGGAGAGTTACTGCTCCCTTATCTAACTGGGCTTTAGTTTTTAATAGTTATTTTTAAAATTTCAAGAGGAAGGGGGCAGATGCTATAACCTCCCTTGCACGCAGACCTAAGAAAGGAAGAAATATAAATAAAAATGGAACAAAGAGATACCAATTAATGAAGTAAAATAACAAATATAAAAAGAGGAGCTATACAAATACGAGGTAGTTTACCTACAAACCAAGCAGCTTTTCAACCCGCTTAAAAACGAAACATTATATTTTGTTCTTAAAAGGTCAAAAATAGGTATACCACGAAAGAAAAAATCTTGGTGATAGCCCCAAATAAATAACTATAGAATGTATATTTTAAATCACGCTTTAATAACTAACGATAACTGCAGAAATGTAACCTGCTTTTGAAACAATGGAAGAATGCTGTTGGGGAAACGATCATCCAAATATATTAAAAATAATATAATTAACTGCAACAAATGTTTTTAGAATCAATACTACTGTTAAATATCTGATTTCAATATTATTTTAATAAAGGAGCAAAATGTATGAATGTTTGCGGAACGAATAGTGTTATCGCCGGGATAAACATAAAACTTGCAAATATCATCTTTTAAAATACATATTAATAAGCGGCTAGTTGACCATTATTCCAGGAAAAAGCAATGCTCTACATTTAGATGTTAAGAGTATATTTATTAGAATCTTGTACATCCGAAAACCCTTTGACGGTGTTTTGGCGCTCTAGAGGGGTGACACAGCATGGTACATTATTTGTTGATTACCGTCCAATTGGTTAAAAGAAAACATGGCGGCTGTGTAGCCTATCAGAGCGCATTGTTGGTTGGTCGTCGTGACAGCGGGGGCGTAACCTTGCTGTCAGATGGTATAGTTTTTCATCTTGTATACTACTAGACTTTTGGCTTCGAGAAAGCAAGGTTGTATGTCAACAAACGCACGTGGTTTCTTTCCGACGAATTGAAACAAATAGCATTGTCTAAAAAAAAGGCACCCAGCAAATGTACTAAGCAAATGTAGTGACTAGTTATGTGTTTGTAAATCAGTAGTAAATAGTTATGTTATAGTATGTTATTGTAAAATCATGTACTAAAAAAGTTTTGTGTGATTTGGAAAAATATATGCCAAGTTACCACAGTAAAAAGCTCGTTTAATTCCTTCACTAAGTAAATAAAAGAATCAGTGAAGTTAACCTTCAATCGAGGAACTTAAAAGCCTCATGAAGTGTTGACGCAACTTAAATAACAACACTTGGCTTGCTTAACAAATGTAAAATACACAAAGACGCATAATATGAGAGCATATTATATCATAGGAATAGCAATAAAATACTAGCTTTATACAGATACATTCACACAAAACCATACTGCTCAAATATACTCCCTACAGAACAATAGTAAAAGCTAGTTATAACCCTTCAAGAGAAAACACAGAATATTGAGGCCTCATTAATATAGCAGTACCCTCTTATCAAAATGTCACAAAAAAGTGCCTAAGTACTCAAAAAACAAAGAAAAATATCAAGAATGAGCAACTAGAACAGAAACAAGTATACATTGTTAAACTTATACACTATCGGCAAAGTAAAACTTTGCAGGCCAATTTTAATGCAATAGAATAGTATGGTTATAAAATGCCTAAGATTAAAAAGAGAACGACAGCGATTTCCCCTATTCCCCTTCCAATACGACGAGAACAAACGAGAGTATTCCTTTCGCGCGGCCTCGGAACTGCTGGATTTTGCGACGTTGTCACGTAGACTTTTCGAACCTAAGTTTTTAATATTTTATTGGGGAAGACAACATAAATAATTTCATTTTTACTGGTTTATCGAAACCCTGCCCTTTGCTTTCGCGGGTGGCGGTACTATGCAAGACTTGTAAGGACTGGTGGGGGCGGCTACGGCAAGGCTCATATTCACAGAGTCTTTTACATAGAAAGGAGTAAATTAATATTTAAAAGAAATGTATTCGCGTGAACAGAAAATTAATATAGTTTTATGGTATTCCAAAGCTGAAAGTGCCGAAGGTGTTGTTGGGCAATTTGCATTTGCGTACCCTGATCAACAGGTTCCTTCCCGCCAAACGATTATTAATATTTATAATCGTTTTAAAAAATCCGGGTGCGTTAACCAATGTGGTAAATGCTATCACGAGGATCAACAAGCCCGTCCTATTCCTGAAGAAAGAGTCGAGAGGGACGAAAATGTATGCGCTTTTGTGGAAGCAAGTGAGCCATGTTCCAGCACCCATATTTCTCAAGAAATTGGCATTCCAGACCGCACAGTTAGACATGTTTTAAAAAAGCATGGGTATAAATCCTATAAAATGAAAACTACCCAAGAAATTTTTCCAGATGATTTTATGAGGCGAATGGAGTTTTGTGAGACCATGAGAAGGCAAATTGATGAAAATGAAGATTTTTTAAAAAATATTCTGTTTACGGATAAATCATCATTTTCTCTTCATGGTTATCATAATCCTGCAGTCGCCAGATATTGGTCACGGGAAAATAAACATTTAAGTGCGCCTTTGCGGACACAATATCCCCAAAAATTAAACTGTTGGGCGGGTATTTTGGGCGACAATATTGTAGGACCTTTTGTCATTGACGGCAACTTAAATGGGGAAAAATATTTGCAGATGCTGCAAGAGGAAATAATACCAGCTGTGCGTGCCTTGAATGTTAATTTCGAAGAAATTTGTTTTCAGCAGGATGGTTGCCCTGCTCACAATGCAAGGCGAGTTCAGGAGTTTTTGAGTATGACATTTCCTGAACGGCTTATTTGTGGCAGAGGTACCATACCATGGCCGGCAAGGTCACCGGATTTGACTTCCCTCGACTTTTTTTTGTGGGGCCACTTAACTCAACTAATTTACAGGTATCCACATGAGAGGCCTGTAAATTTAGTTGACTTAAGAGCAAAAATATTCGACATTACTAGTTCCATAACACCGGAGGTATTGTCGAATGTTAGGACGGAGTTTTATGATCGGCTCGGGTATTGCGAAGCCCAGCAAGGCAATGTCTTCGAGCATTTATTAAAATTACTTTTTTAGTTTTATACCATTTTAAGAATACTTATTGTTTAAAGTTATTTTTTAATTAGAATTACCATTAATTTTATTTCTTTTTAAGAATGTTCATGAGTTTATTTTTTTTTAGAATAACAGGTTTTATTTTACTTTTATGCTTAAGGCCGATAAAAATTTAAACACCTTAAAATTACTGTTAGTTGTATGTATTAATAGAACTACCAGTGATAAACATGACCGCAAAAAAACGACGTCGTAAAACATCGCACAAAATGCGATTGACAATCACTACTGCTCCAATATCTGGCTGATACGATACTGCCGTCGCCCGTCGCCCACCTACCGTGCCCGCTAGTATTCCCCTCTACCATAAAAGCGTATTGGTCGGTGGAAGGGGAATCGGCTAGAGCATGATTTTGTCTGTCTTGATTTCTCTCGAGCCTTTGCCTATACCGTTTTATCACACTGAAAACCTCCGCATGTAAGATAAATGCTTGCCAATAGTGTATAGGTCAAGAGTAAGATATAAAATACTTTATTTTTCTTGTTCTCGTAATTGACAGATTGGCAAGTTGACTATCAGTTTTCAACCTTCAATATACACTTGGTGCTTATACCTTAATAAAACTATTCAAATCCTAACACCCGATTTAAAGTTTTACAAACTAAACTCAAACCTGACTAAATCGCAATACAATATTCAACTTGTGCTGTATCTCCAAGTTTGACAAAAAAGGTCTTTACAGTTTCCACTAGTTAACATGTCGGCTTGTTTACACTTGGTACATACGTAGGCACCCAATGTGATGTTTATGTGATACTAAATCTTGACTTTCGATATCAACATGTTTTAGAATTTTCTTCACTCTTCACTCTTTGATGTCAAAATTGAACTTGAAATTAAAATATGAACCATATACCTTTAACAATCTGTACCTCTATATTAGTCTCTCTTCATTAACAAATACCTTATTAACAGACCTGTCTTGAAAGCATGTAGCATTCATTTTTGCTATAGATGTATATTTATAGGATGCTACATGGTTTTGTGTAAGATATTTTTTTACACTACCTTTCTATATTTTCTGTGGATTTTAAGTTTAGTGCGTTGGTGCAGATGTTCATGTTTTACAGGCCACAGTCCTATCATGAATATTTTTTTTTGTACATTCTTCATTCCTTTTATTATTAATTAACTCGAACGAAGTAGATATCTGAATATTTAAATATTTTTATTGCCAAAATTTGGAGTTATGTTCATTTATGAAAACCGGTCAGTAGTTCATTTGGCTTATAGTATGTTCGTTGAGTTGTTCTATTTGAACCTGTTAGTTCACTCTAGAACATTAATGATATTGCACTCTTCACCATTCGATAAATTGGTATGCCATTATTTGTTTTTAAATTGCATGTTATGCAGGGTAAACTGCTATTAGTTTTCCACGTGTCAAGTTGGTTTGGTTTTGTCATTTTATCGAACTGAGATCACTTTCGTGAATTGTCTGAACGTACCAATTTTTTTGACATGTCAGTTAAGGGACACCTGTCATTTGATCTTTACCTTTTTCGAAGGATTTTGACTTTAGGTCACTTCATTTAAGATCACCCGTGAAGGTTGAAGTCGGCGGTATTTAAAAGGGGCCCACTATTATGTGATTTGAACAGGTCCGCCGTCCCAAC
This sequence comes from Polydrusus tereticollis, assembly GCA_963920685.1. NCBI lineage: Eukaryota > Metazoa > Arthropoda > Insecta > Coleoptera > Curculionidae > Polydrusus > Polydrusus tereticollis. The sequence continues at coordinate 92,105,987 of OY987333.1, forward strand.
TTTAGTTGGCACCTCAGGGGTAGTAGAGCATCCTCATCTCTTTGATGGTAAGATTTCTTTCATTCTTTTTTTTGTGTCTCCTTAATTTTTTTATAACCTTAAAATTTTCTACAACATGTGCAATTTAATTTTTAGATTTGCACATGAGGCCTCATTTCTTTGTGTTTTTTTTTGAGATGGTAGCACCAGACAACCAATGATGTAGGGTATATTTTCGATTTAATTTAACCAGGTATCTAATTCGCTGTTTCGATTTTAGGGTTTTTTTTTATATTTTAGTTGCAATTTTCCTTTTGCTTCTATCGAAGCGTTTATTGGTGAATACGTAACAGGCGTTATATATTCATATTCTTTCTGACCACGTGGTTGGGATTGGCTCTTCATCGAAAGACCACATGGCCTGTAACCTGTATATATGTGCTGTCTTGTACTGTTCGGGTCCACCAGACTGGAGGCAGGGTGCCTATTAATTTGAAACAAAGCCACATGGGATTTGGAACATCTGGGAAATAAGGCCAGTGTATTGTGATAATTTTAAATTTCTTTATAACCTTAGCACCGTAAATTTCACTTTAAAATTAACTTTAATTTGTAATACCACCTTGGTAACATTTAGAACGAATCTAGGTATTATGACCACACAAGTATGAAGGTTCTAGAACATTCTCTTTTCCCCTTTCCATAACTATAGGTGATAACCAGTTACCAGGCGAGTAAAAACCCTCCAGGTCTTCCCATGAGAATATAATTTTTTTACTTTAATATTTAATTTAATTATTGATTTCAATATTTAATCTCTTTGTGGAATACAGTTTAGTGATCCTAATAAATTAACCACAATTGTTGTTTTACATATCTGTGCTTTATTGTTACTCACTACTCCAATACGAACTATTACCATCTTTAGAAGCAAGCGGTTTTCCTATTTTAAAACTCTTTGTAAGTATTAAGTTTTTTAACCATTTAAAATAGGTGGCGTCCAAGACGTCAAAAAAGTGTACAACTGCTTAAGGCAAGGACTCCGAGCCTCCGACACAAGAGCTGCCGTTCGCACCATGGTACGTAAAGTTGCCTTGTAAAGGTAATTTTACGGCACAAGCGATCAATATTTTACCACTTTTTGCAGTAACTGTCTATTCCTATTTGTATAGTACTGGTTGCGGGATGACAAACCCCGATAAAATACATAAATATTTCCATAATTGCTGCATTTTTCTTCCACATAAAAATTAATTTCTAAAATCGACAACCTTATTTCTTAACTCTCAACATCTGACCCCTTTTTCCTCCAAATCTCAAAAGTCGACTCCTTTCTCATGACGGCCACCAGAGGGCGCATAACCTAAAGGCGCGTAATATGATTTAAATAAATGGCGGTAACCTACATAAATACTACAGTTTCTTCCTGTTCTGACACAACTGATTGACCTCCATCAGGTAAACATAAATGTATAGCAATTAACAACTAAACGAACCTTTAATTGGCTTACATAAATACCAGATTCTTAGCATACTTAAACATAATATAGTCATAAAGTTTCATAAGTAATAATAATAATGCATAAGTTTCATACGCAGCACCATAAGATATTCATAAGTTCAGATAAGAATATTTCCAAAATTAGGATATAACTGTCGCCATTAGGTTCGTATTACGTTATGGCTGTGCTACAGCACTACTAAAGATCACTAATGACATCTCTGTCGCTTTTGATAGCTGATATTGTTGTCCCTCTATTTTTATAGACATTATCAAGGCGTTTGACTGTCTAGATCTGAATCTTCTGGTGGCAAAGTTACAATATTATAGAATAGGGGAGCATGACTGGTTTGAGGGTTACCTATATGAAAGACAGCAGGCGGCCAGGTTGGCTGGGACTGAGGAAATGATGAGTTCCGGTTGGAGAGATGTGGTGAGGGGGGTTCCACAGGGATCTGTTCTTTGTTCGTTTTTCTCACGATTTTCGCATCGGACCTCGTACACCAAATATCAAACTGCAAATTTCACATGTATGCTGACGACCTTTAAACTTATTCACCATCATCCCCGACTGATCTTTTTTACATTATTAATATGATTGATCAGGATCTGCAGAACATATCGGACTGGATTGTTCGAAATTCATTAATTATAAATCCTAACAAAACAAAGGCTTTTCTGTTTTCAAGGACCGATATTTAATTTCAGGTTTCATCCTGGAAGGAACCATTATTACTCCCTAAAAAGGGATTTCTGTAACTTGAAATCCATGAATGTCGCCTATTACATACTTATCATTATTTAACACAACTATAACAACATGTGGACCTGGATATTTTGGAATTAACTTCTTATTGTTGACAACTGATATTCGTATTGATGATCATAACATAATCACGGACATCATAGATGTAAAAAGCCTTTTGCCTTTTATCATAGTATTTTCTTTATTATATCACTGAGACCCAACAATACTTTGAGCTGCCCTGCTCTCTCAAGAACAATAACTTTCGATCTTTATTTTCTAAATAAATACGTAAGCTATCATGAACATGTCCCTTTTGTTTAATACCGGCATACATACTAGGTATGTACCTTCTCGAACGGTTAACTGTATTATTATTTGAAAATTTAAGTTTCGAAAGGATTTCAACCCATTTACTTACACCTTCAGCCAATTTAACACATATTGAGCATAGTTATTTTTCTACGACCATTGAACAATACAGATATAACATATGCAATTTTGACAAAGTTGTGTTAGTCATAATCCACGGAGTGAGTTATTGCAGTTGTGATATGAGCTCATAACCCAACAGTCCTGTCATCATAACCCAACAGTCTTGTCAGTCTTCGACCAATCACAATATCGAATAGAGCATTTAAGAACATATGATTTTAATATATATACTAATTAGGAAAATATTTCCTAGCCATCTGATGTAAAAACTTTATACTATAAGGTCGTATTTGGCTAACACTGTTAGCGCTACAATACTAAATTGATTGCTTAAAACTACCAATTAGGAAAATATTTCCTAGCCATCTGATGTAAAAACCTAATACTATAAGGTCGTATTTGGCCAACACTGTTAGCGCTACCCTGCGCTTACCCTATGCTGACGAGAACCAATAAGTTCGAAACCGGTCCATAGGTAGCAGCATCCTACCAACAGAAAGGTATTCCTTTCTTGGAAGTTTTAAGCAATCAATTTAGTATTGTAGCGCTAACAGTGTTAGCCAAATACGACACCTTATAGTATATGGTTTTTACATTAGATGGCTAGGAAATATTTTCCTAATTAGTATATATATTTATTCTACTCCATCTGACAAGTAAGGATTTTTAAAGATTTTTAGTTTTTAATATACCTAAAGGTATAGTCCTCTCTCCTGATTGCTTAAAACTTCTAAGAGACGGCGCCACTTGTCGTTCACTGCCTGAGCAGGACGATAAAACTGGTTATAAAGACTTGAGGCCTTTCTGTTGTTAGGTATGTCTGCGCTTACCCTATGCTGACGAGAACCAATAAGTTCGAAACCGGTCCATAGGTAGCAGCATCCTACCAACAGAAAGGTCTTCCTTTCTTGGTAGTTTTAAGCAATCAATTTAGTATTGTAGCGCTAACAGTGTTAGCCAAATACGACCTTATAGTATAAGGTTTTTACATCAGATGGCTAGGAAATATTTTCCTAATTAGTATATATATTTATTCTACTCCATCTGACAAGTAAGGATTTTTAAAGATTTTTAGTTTTTAATATACCTAAAGGTATAGTCCTCTCTCCTGATTGCTTAAAACTTCTAAGAGACGGCGCCACATGTCGTTCACTGCCGGAGCAGGACGATAAAACTGGTTATAAAGACTTGAGGCCTTTCTGTTGTTAGTTATGTCTGCGCTTACCCTATACTGATGAGAACCAATAAGTTCGAAACCGGTCCATAGGTAGCAGCATCCTACCAACAGAAAGGTCTTCCTTTCTTGGTAGTTTTAAGCAATCAATTTAGTATTGTAGCGCTAACAGTGTTAGCCAAATACGACCTTATAGTATAAGGTTTTTACATCAGATGGCTAGGAAATATTTTCCTAATTAGTATATATATTTATTCTACTCCATCTGACAAGTAAGGATTTTTAAAGATTTTTACATATAATTTTGACAAAAAGTATAACCTAAACTTGTGACTTTGCCCTCCAGCAAATATAGCCGTTGTCAAATATGTAATGGTAATTTAATGGCTTTGACATAAATTACTTTAACCTAAATTTGTCAAATTTGCCCCCCAGCGACGTCATCCTTTAATGGTCAATATTAAATTGATTCATAACCAAACAGTTTTAAGCGAATAGCGTATTTAAACAAAAGGTCGCGGCTGCCATGAAACACTAATATTCTGTCAAAAGGTAAATTGTCAAGGAATATTTTTGTGACAGTAATTATTTTATTACATATCAGTCAGTTTGTTCTTACTAAAAAAATGAGTTTAAGTGACGAAGAGGACATTATTTGCACACCACCAAATATTCTGCAAGCAGCTAAAACTACATCCCAAGAGTTATTACCATAAATATCCCGAAAAAAGTATGAAATAATGTATAATGAGTTTATGGAATGGCGAAGCGAAAAAAACGTAAAGTCTTTCCCCGAAACGTTTTACTGGCTTATTTTGGAGAGCTGGAAACAAGTGTAAAGCTTCAACACTATGGATAAAATATTCTATGTTAAAAACTAATCTGGTAATTAACAATAATGTTGATATTAGCAAGTATGGCAAATTGCGGGCATGTTTGAAGCGAAAATCAGAAGGTTACATTCCGAAAGAGGCAAAGGTTTTTACACCTGAAGAGATAAATAAATTTATAAAGGATGCACTTGACAAGATTTACCTTGCAACAAAGGTAAGAAATTTATTAAGTTGACAGAATATAAGAAGTAAGAATATTTTAAACAATTTATTTATTTAATTTTTAACAAAATTTTAAACACAAATTAAAAATGTGAATTTAATTCAATAACTTTTAATTTAATTTTAGTTACCACTAATTATGGGAATAATGGGAGCCTGTAGATCTCAGGAATTATATCTAATGAACATTAAAGATATTCAGGACCTCGGTTCAGCGCTAATGGTAACGATTCCCAATACAAAAACAAAAATAACACGACGCTTTACTATTACTGGAGATTTATATTATTTGTTAGAATTATATAAGCCTTCGCCCCAAAAATGTAGCCATTTCCTCATTTTTTATTAATCTCCAAGCAGGCAAATGCACAAGTCAAAGAATCGGAATTAATAAATTTGGAGCAATGGGCAAAAAGTGGCTGAATACTTGAATTTACACAATCCTAACCTTTATATAGGACAATGTTTCAGAAGGTCATCTGTTACACTATTAGTAGATGCGGGCGGTGATATTACAGCGCTTAAGAGACACGGGGGTTGGAAGTCAACTGCCGTTGCGGAAGGCTATATAGACGATTCATTGCAAAACAAATTAAATACAGCCAATCTAATTGCTAATTCTGTAAATTTTTGTGTACCATCTTCGTCGTTTTCAGCATCAACACTCAATGTAGAAAAAACGATAACCACAGAAGAAAAGGTTAATTTTGGCTTAAGTACAAATACAAACCCAACATTAAGTTTTGCTCATTGTTCAAATATTACAATAAATTTCAATAATTGTAAAAAGGTGTTAAAATAAATACTACATTGGTTACACATTATATGTACTGTCTTTATTTTTCATTTAAATCTATGTACTTTTAATTCTAAGTGAATAAAATATAATAAATTCTATAAATAAAAGTTTTGTGATATTTTTGTTTAACCCTGTATATTGGTCATAGAAAAAGCATAGTTTTTACTCGCATATTGTAATAACTATAACTCACTCAGATGATTACGACCCTCGCCTTTGGCTCGTGTTGCAAACTTGATCCTCGTGAGTTATAGCTACTATTACATGCTCATCAAATAATATACTATTATTAATAACTTCAGCTTGACTATTTGCACGAGGTACTGCTATAGCGATAAGCGTATGAGAATTATCATAATAATTTGTAATAAAATCTTTAAATTCGTTTGAGGTGAAAGAACTACCGCGATCAGTAATAAACCTTAGATGACGACTATATTATCTACTGGTTTTGATTGAGTACTACCGCAAGGATAAAGTTTTACAAATTTTGTAAAATTGCTTTCAGGTCGCAGTCCACTGTGTGGGCGTGGGCTCGAGTCCCAATTCTGTTAACCTGCTGTACTGGTTCTCGGATGACATACCCCAATAAAACATATAAATATTTCTTAATTTGCTGCATTTTTCGTCAACATAAAACCAATTTCTAAAACTGACATCCTTCTTCCTTAACTCTCAACATCTAACCTCCTTCCTCTCCAAATTTCAAAAGTCCACTCCTTTCTCATATCCATCAGCAGTACACGCATAACACAAAGACGTATAATTTTAACAAATGGCGCGAATCTACATAAATGCTACATTTGAGTCTTTAAATCTTGAACTTCGACCATTATACTTACTGTAACTTCTTGTAACTCACTAAATATTCTGTAACGAATAGTCTAAAATAAACCTGTCTATATTGATCGTTTACTACAACAAAAGTTATTTCATTGCCTCTGGCTTGGTTGGCCTATTGATTACGTCCTTGCTCTCTCATATGGCTATGATTTGCCCTGTGACTTCTTCTGCCTGAATAACTTTCACCACGTCCACCTTGACCTTGGGCTTGGTTATTTTATGTACTGGTTTGTCACATTTATACCAAGTTTAGGGAATAGCTTTAAAAGTTACTTCACTATTACTACTAGTTTCATATCTTGCTTTAATTTGTAATTCTTCATAAACCCTAATATAGCAAAGTCCAAGTTGTGCTCATAATTTCAATTGATGCGCTAACTGCCTCATAGTCTTCGTTGAGTAATATCAGCATGTCACATACCTTGCCTGATTCATCCACTTTAGATCTGACGCTTTCTAACTTTCTTGTTTGGGTCAAATTTAAGCAATTGGCTTTCAAGTTTTCATTTCTTCTACACTTTAGTGTTAACAACCTTTTTCAATATTAACTTTGAAAATATGCATTTTCTTTTAAATTCACCTTGTAGCGATTTAACCATTATTGTTTAACCATTGTTTCTTCCGAGTCCAATTTTATGTTTCAGTGCTTGTTGCTTATACATTGTACAATTATTTTGACATTTGCCTTTGCAGCTGTCTGCTGGTTTCTTACCTAGTGCTCCTTCAATCTGATTTCATTATATATTTTATATTATATTAAGAATTAAGAACTAAAGATCTTTTATGTACTTTAGGGATTTAAAGTACCCTTTAAATCCCTATTTTCAGGGGAAAAAGTGGTACTTTAAATCCCTAGGGATTTAAAGTAAATTTCTTTGCAATAAAAGCTAAATTTCGAAATTTATTTTCAATAATTTTATTAGAAAATATAACATGACATGGATGCAACAAAAGTGTAACGTGTTTAGAACAATATTAAACTATAAAAAATAACTTAATTTCTATTAACATTAACAGTTATGTTTACCCCACTGCAATTAGCCAAGTGAAAAAAAGGTAAATTATCATTATTGCAGCTGTTATTTTTATTAATTAATGTGTTTTTGAAAATTGTAGCCGTTGTCGTCGTCGGTGGCACCGACGATGTCGTTGGTGTTTTATTTTGTACAATAGGAATCGAAATATCTGAAGACGTTTCGGTGGAAGTACCAGTAAGAAGTTGATCTGCCATATTTTTTTTCTGGTATAAGGAATTTTCCACATATCCCTCAGCGACGGTGCTACTCTTCCAGCCGCCATGTCTTTTAAGCTGATCTATCGTTACTCCAGAGTCGGCTAGTAGCGATGCTGACGTCCTTCTAAAACAATGACCAGTGTACAATTTTGCATCTGGAAGCTTTAAATATTCGGCAATCTTGGTTGGCAGTTGTCCAATCGTATTCTTGCCCATTGGCTGAGACGTGCATTTTCCATTTCTGTACCCAACGAAAAATCTTGTATGGCCTTGTATTGATGGAGATCTTAAGGCAATATACTTCTTCTCCAATCGTACTATATCTGTGGAGTTTTCCTTTGACCGTTTTATAACAAAAGATCGGTCTTTTTCTGTCTTGGTATCTCGTAAATCGACCAAAAAGAACGTTTCATAGTCTAGGACATCGGTTTTGTCAAGCTGGCAGAGCTCCTTGCCTCGACAGGCTCCTGACACGCCCATGACTAGAACTACCTGGAACAAAGTATAAATAAAATAAATAGGTACCTACCTACTTTACTTTCCAAAAAGCGTCTAAATAACTTAGATATAGGTATAGACTGGGACAAAATATCGGTTGAAAAAAAATGTGTATCTTACCTTTTGCCCCAAAAATTCATGGTCGGGTGCTTTTTCCAGGAACTCTTTAATGTTGTCAACATCGAGTGTCTTCGACTCTTTTGGTTTGTAGCCCTCATTTTGTCGTTTCAAAAAAGCGGTTAGTTTGCAGAATTTGCTAATGTCGACGCCCATGTCTGTTGCAATTGTGGCTTTTATCATCAAATATACACTCCACAGTGACGATGCTTTAAGCTTTTTTGACTTTTCTAAGAAATATGCTAATAGTACCTTTTCTTCTGTAAATTCTTCTACGTTCCGTTCTTTGCACCATTTGATATACTCAGATAACTGTTTTTTATATTGTTCTCCAGATTTTCTTGGTAATAATAATTGGCCTACAGCCTCTTGAGCTGCCTTTTCGATTTGTTCCATCGCGATAAACGTCTTTCAGTGGATGTAGCGTGTTTGACTAATATTTATCGAGTGACTTTTGTTTTACTTAGTTACTTGTCATAACTTGTCATTTGGTCGTTGATATGGTAACATCAGCCGCTTCGATGATTTTTTAGAAATAGAGTATATTTAGAGGATGCTACATGGTTTTGTGTAAGATATTTTTCTACATTACCTTTCTATGTTTTCTGTGGATTTTAAGTTTAGTGCTTTGGTGCAGAGGTTCATGTTTTACAGGCCACGGTCCTATCATGAATATTTTTTTTGTACATTCTTCATTTCTTTTCTGTTTAATTAACTCGAACGAAGTAGATATCTGAATATTTAAATATTTTTATTGTCAAAATTTGGGGTTATGTTCATTTATGATAACAGGTCAGTAGTTCATTTGGCTTATAGTATGTTCGTTGAGTTGTTCCATTTGAACCTTGGTTAGTTCACTCTAGAACATTGATGATATTGCACTTTTCAGTTTCACCATTCGATAAATTGGTATGCCATTATTTGTTTTTAAATTGCATATTATGCAGGGTAAACTGCTATTAGTTTTCCACATGTCAAGTTGGTTTGGTTTTGTCATTTTATCGAACTGAGATTACTTTCATCAATTGTCTGAACGTACCAATTTATTTTTTTGACATGACAGTTCACCTGTCATTTGATCTTTACCTTTTTCGAAGAATTTTGACTTTAGGGCACTTCATATAAGATCATCCTTGAAGGTGGAAGTCGCGGTTGTTTAAAAAGGGGCCCACTATTATGTGATTTGAAAAGGTCCGCCGCCCAACTATAGTTGGCACCTCAAGGATAGTAGAGCGTCCTCATCTCTTTGATGATTTGCACATGAGGCCTCATTCCTTTGTATTCTATTTGAGATGGTAGCACCAGACAACCAATGAGGATTTTTTTTAGAGTTTAGTTGCAATTTTCCTTTTGCTTCTATCGAAGCGTTTATTCTTGAATATGTAACAGGCGTTACATATCCATATTCCTTTTGACCACGCGTTGAAATTGGATCTTCGATTGAGAGACCACATGGCCTGTAAGCTGTAAATATGTGCTGTCTTGTACTGTTCGGGTCCACCAGACTGGAGGCAGGGTGCCTATTAATTTGAAGCAGAAACCACATGGGATTTGGAACATCTGGGAAATAAGGCCAGTGTATTGTGATAATTTTTAATTTCTTTATAACCTTAACACCGTAAACTTCACTTTGAAACTAACTTTAAATTTGTAATACCACCTTGGTAACCTTTAGAAAGAATCTAGGTATTATGACCATACAAGTATGAAGGTTCTAGAACATTCTCTTTTCCCCTTTTCATAAACTATATGAGATAACTAGTTACCAGGCGAGTAAAAACCCTTCAGGCCTTCCCATGAGTGTATAATTTTTTACTTTAATATTTAATTTAGTTATTGATTTCAATATTTAATCTCATTGGTGGAATCCAGTTTAGTGACTCTAATAAACTAATCCCAATTGTTGTTTTACATATCTGTGTTTTATTGTTACTCATTGTACCGCACGACGAATTATTACCATCTTTAGAAGCAAGCGGTTTTCCTATTTTAAAACGCTTTGTAAGTATTAAGTTTTTTAACCATTTAAAATGGGTGGCGTCCAATTCATCAAAAAAGTGTACAACTGCTTAAGGCAAGGACTCCGAGCCTCCGACACAAGAGCTGCCGTTCGCACCATGGTACGTAAAGTTGCCTTGTAAAGGTAATTTTACGGCACATAAAGTAGCGCCTTTGAACGTGGGGCATAGTACACTTTTTTGAACATATTTAGCAGACTAGTGCACGAGTAACAATAAAATATTTTGATAGTTGGTGATTTTATCTGGATCCATTATGTTTCAAGTTTTTAAATTTCACTGATCAGTACATTCTTATTTAAGTATATTGGTAAAAATATACAGAACGCATATAGTGTTGGCCTAATAAGAATTATTTTTTATAGACTCACTGTGTCAAAGACACTGAGTTTTTTTATTTCATAAAACCCTCATTGGATTATATAGTTATAGACACATTACTTTGAAGTTTTTTAGTAAAATTTTTTTTACAAACTCATATACAGGGTGTGTCAATATTTATAAAGCTGAGTAGGACCATCTTGTTTCTTACATTTTTATAAGTCGGTTAATTTTAATTAATTATCTTTTGTTTTAATTCACATTGTCTATTAGACAGTGATAATTTGGGATAATCCATAGACATTATTCAGGGTTGAGGTTGACCAAGACGTCAAAGAAAGGTTCATCAAAAAAAATATTTTCTTTAATTTTCAAAATTTTCATTAAACAGGGTGTAATTTTTTATCTAAAATTTTACCTGTGAAGACTTTGTCAAATCATGCTAGTATGCTGTACTTTAGTAAGTTCTGAACAACTTTGAACTCTGACAAATATTTTCTTCATACAGGGTGGTAGAGTATTTTTGATATACAGTGTGATTACATTTTAAAATATTTTTTTAAATTTTAATACACTTTGATACTTTTGGTTTTGAACTGAAGTATTGATTTGAACTTTGAAAATTTTTATACAGGGTGTATATACCTAGGTGACCTCTTGGACTTTGATAATTTCATGGACTAGTGATTTTAATATTTTTTGGCAGAATTTTACTGCATACATATTCTATAAGAATATAGTACAGTTTTTTTGACTTGATATACAGGGTGAAACAAATATCTTGGTTCGGCTTTTGATTAATATTTTTTTATTTCCCATCGACAGATAAGCTACTGAATCAAATATTTTGAATTAAATTATTGTTTTTTACAGACATTTTATTTTTAAAGTTAAACTTTTATCATCATGGATATTTTTAAATTTCAACCCAATCACTTATTAGAGTATGAGTTAGATTATGAATTGAAGATTCGACTTTTAACTTCACAACGTACAGTTGCGGAAAAGCGAAAAATATTTTCTCGAATTCAAAAAAGAGAACAAGCTCAACCTGGAAAGGATATTAATTTAGAAATTTGTACTTTAACTGTCGATGAAGAGAAACTTGGTATTCAACGAAGTTTAGATTCAATTCAAAGGGTTATAGATGAATTCGAAGGAAATGCTAATGATTCGGTTTTTGGTAGGGTTAAATCGCGTTTAGCTCACGTTTCTGGTAGGGCAAAAAGAATTCCTATACCGGAAGATGAACAACAAGCAGCTGAAATATTTTCTTATATTCAGGATATAAGTGCCAATTGTTTATTGTTAGAGTCAGACTTATTTGATAAAATCGAACCTGGACAGGATCCGGAACCTTCAGTTCCTACTGCTCCAATTATTAACGTAGCAGCTCCGGTTGTACATTGTGCCAGTCGTAATATTCCTATAAGTGAATGGCAAGTTAATTTTAATGGCGACTCTAAGAAACTATATCCTTTTATAGAAAGATTAACCGAGTTAGCTCAAGCCCGTAATGTTTCATCTCGTGATTTATTTAATTCTGCTGCCGAATTTTTTACCGGTGATGCATTTGTTTGGTATCGGAGTATAAAATCTTCAATTAATGATTGGGACTCTTTGATTTTATAATTAAAAAAGGATTTTTTACATGATGACATAGATGATGATTTGTGGGAACAAATTAAAAGAAGGAAACAAAAGAAACATGAGTCAACAGTTGTTTTTATTGCACATTTAGAAGCTCTTTTTGCTAGACTAACAAGACCCCCTGCTGAAGTCTCTAAGGTCAAACATATCAGGAAAAATATTTTACCTGAATTTATTAATCGATTAGCTTTGGTCGATATTGATACTGTTTCTAAACTTTCAGAACTTTGTCGTAAGTTGGAAGAGTCAGATTATATGCAGGATAAGAGTAGACCTAGAGATGAAGTAGCTGGTATTGATCAGGCTAGAAATTTTCATAAGAATCCTGGTATTAGTAGAAATTCTAATAATAATAAATTTAAAAGAAATTTTAAGAATAACCCTCGGAGTTCTCATAATCAGTCAGGTTCTAGACAAGATAATAATACAAATAATAAGAATGATAACAAAGGTAAAAATAATGATAGCGTTAAAGCTTCAGTGGTTTGTTGGAGCTGTAGATTACCTAACCATACTTTTTTAAATTGTAGTGCTCCTAGAAGCATATTTTGTTTTAAATGTGGTGAGGCTAACGTAAAGACTTCTACCTGTCCCAAGTGTACAAAAAACTAAAAAGGGAAGTGTCGCTTGGAGGCCGTCTCACTACTCCCAAAACAAGCGCCTCTAATAATTATTTTTACAGTTCAAACAGACCAATTTTAAAATCACAAACATTTTATAATTCAAATTATTTAAATTTGTTGAGTACTAATAAAGATTTAGTAAAGAAAACATATTTTAACCAGACTGATTGGGATAACTGGTTGAGAAGAGTCTCTGAATTTTTTAAGCACAGTAAAACTTCTTTTAATAAGGTTTTATCTTCAAACAATCATGTTTCACCACTGTTCGTTAATAAACATTTGGATAACCGACCTTATATTAATGTTAAGTTACTTGATGTGGACATTTCCGTTTTATTAGATTCGGGTGGTACTAGTTCCGTTGTTGGATCGGGAGGTTTAAAGGTTTTAGAACAAACAGGTCTTAAGATATGCCAAACCAAGGTTAAAAATATTTGTACCGCAGATGGTAAGGCACAATGTGTTAAAGGCACAGTTGATTTGCCAATTGTTATTGATAATATTTGTTCAGTTATTAATGCTTTAGTGGTACCTTCTTTGACACATGCATTTATATTTGGGTGCGACTTTGCAAAAAAATTTAATATGTTGGTAAATTTTAGTGACAATTTATGGCATGTACAATCCATGAATAGTAAATTTGAACTTAACGTGTTGAATAATGAAAATAATCATTCTTTAAGTAGATTTTATCCTCAGTTAAATTCTTTGGACGATCTTTCTAGATTAGAACGTTTGAGAGCAGATAAAGTCATATCTTCTTTTAACGAAATTTGTTGTAAGGATAAGTTAGGGCGTACTAATAAAATTACTTTAACTATTGATACTGGTGACGCGATTCCTTTTAAAAAGAGACCTTTTTCTATGTCTCCATATATGTCAAAAATTTTGAATGAAGAGCTAGACGAAATGATACAATTAGGTGTAGTTGAGCCATCTAAGAGTCCATGGTGTTCGCCTGTTTTGTTGGTCAAAAAACCAAATGGATCATACCGTCTTTGCTTTGATGGACGTGCTATCAATGATGTCACGAAACCTGATTGTTATCCTATGCCTAACATCGATAGAATTTTGTCTTCACTTCGTCATGCTAAATATATTTCATCGATAGATCTTCGAAAAGCTTTTTGGCAAATTCCTTTGGATGAGTCATCAAAGGAGAAAACCGCTTTTGCTGTAGTGGGCAGAGGTTTATTTCAGTTCGTTACAATGCCTTTTGGTCTTAGAAATGCCGCACAGACGCAACAGCGCCTTGTGGATGCTATATTTGGTCCTCGTTATGAGCCCAATGTTTTTACTTATCTTGATGATATCTTGGTGGTATCTGAGGATTTTGATTCACACATAAGGTTGTTGACGGAAGTTAAAGAAAAACTGAAAGATGCAGGTTTAACCATCAATTTGGAAAAATGTGATTTCTTTAAAACTTCTTTGAAATTCTTGGGTTATATCGTGGGTTCGAATTCTTTGCGTACAGATCCACAAAAGATTGAGTCAATGATAAATTATCCTAGACCAAGGCACACTACTGAAGTAAAGCGCTTTGTTGGACTTTGTTCATGGTACAGAAGATTTATCAAGAATTTTTCTACATTAATGTCTCCTATTAACGATTTGTTGAAAGGTAGGAAAAAAGGACAGCCTATACAGTGGAATAGTGCTGCAGAGGAATCGTTTGTCAAAATTAAGCAACTTCTAGTATCTGCTCCTATCTTGTCACAGCCAGACTTTACACAACGTTTCTATATTTCTAGCGATGCATCAAATACTGGATTAGGCGGAGTTTTATCACAAATTATAGATGGGGAAGAGCGAGTAATTGCTTATGCCAGCCGATCTTTATCCAGAGCTGAGCGAAATTATTCTGTTGTAGAAAAAGAATGTCTTGGTGTGCTGTTTAATATTGAAAAGTTCCGAGGATTTATTGAAGGTGTTCCTTTTACGGTCATTACCGACCATTACAGTTTATTGTGGCTAAATTCAATTAAAAATCCTAGTGGTAAACTAGCTCGATGGGCAGTTCGTCTTAGACAGCATACATTTGATTTGGTACACAGAAAGGGAGCTCAAAATGTCGTTCCAGACGCGTTGTCGCGTTGTCGCGTATTCCAGATAATGAAGCAGCTGAAGATAATTGTTCAAATTCCAGTATTTTAGAGGAAATCGTTGTTGGTGCACTCGATGTTGATCGTATTGATCCATGGTACGATAATTTACGTCAGAAAATTTTAGATACTCCAGAGAGTTACCCGCTATGGAAAGTTGAAAACGATTTTGTTTATAAATTTATCCCAAATTCTCTTGCTATGAAAATTAATCTTCCAGAATGGAAATACTTGGTTCCGAAGCCGCAAAGAGAAGAAATCATAGATTCTTGTCATAGTCCTCCTAATTGTGGTCATTTTGGCTTTTATAAAACATTTCATCGTTTACAAGAACAATATTATTGGCCAAAAATGCGTCAAGACGTTCTCAGATTTGTCAGAACTTGTTTAGTATGTGGAGCTCAAAAAGCCCCTAACACTTCTCCGATGGGATTAATGGGTAAAGAAAAACAAGTAAGCTATCCTTTTCAAGTCATAGCAGTGGATTTAATTGGACCTCTTCCACGGTCGAAGAAAGGAAATAAATGGCTTTTGGTAGTAGCTTGCTGGTTTACTAAGTATACCATGCTTTTTCCCTTAAGAAGTTCGAAATCTCAATACGTTGAAGATGCATTGGAGAATAAAGTTTTTCAAGTACATGGTCCTCCATCTCTTTTGATAGCAGATAACGGTTCTCAATTCACGTCGAAAACTTTTAAAAATTTAAGTGACATGTACAGTTTTAATATTAGATTCAATCCGGTTTATTCTCCCCAATGTAATTTTGTAGAGCGAAACAATAGGACGATTGGTACAGCTATTAGGAGTTATATAGATACTCATGATAATTGGGATAAACAAATTTCTAAGATTCAACAAGCTATTAATACTTCTAAGCACGAAGTTACAGGTTTTACTCCAGCATTTTTGGTTTTTGGTAGGCACGTTCCGTTGTCAGGAAATTATTATAACGATATGAATTTAGACGTCAGTGTCGACGCTGAAATAATTCCGGGCGATCGGGGTGCTTATGCTGAAAATTTGAAGTGTTTAAAGGATATTTTTGTAGAAGTTAGAAGTAAGATTCATAGAGCGTATGAGCGCAATTCTCGAGCATATAATCTTAGAAAGCGTGATATTTCTTTTCAGGTCGGCGACCATGTCTGGCGTCGAAATAAAATTCTTTCTAGTGCAGTAGATAAGTTCACAGCAAAGTTGGTCCCCAAATATATTCAGTGTATAGTACGTAAAAAATTTTCTAATTTAGTATATGATTTAGAAAATATTGATGGTTCTAAAGTTGGAAAGTGGCATATCAAAGATCTGAAACCTTTTAACACTCCTCTTTCGGGTAGTTCTGATTCTGAAAGTTCAGATCAGGATTAATTTTTATTGAGTAATAATTTTTATAGTTTGCTAACCTCTTGTCAATTTTTTTGGATTTGATGTGGAGGGTGACGACCCTATCTATCTATTAATCTGTGTACTGTACGGTACTTTGATGTACTGTAAGTACTATGCTATAGTATATAGCTGGATGTATCTATGAATCTATATTTTTTTTAGATTATAGAACTAGATGTTTCTATGAATCTATGTTTTTAGATTATAGACCTTTAGTATGACAAGAGTTATTATGGATTTATTGATGATACATGGCGTATCTTATGTTTTGAATATTGACCATATTCAAAATTTACTACCGATCACGGTATGTTTGGTTTTTGTCGCGGACAAAATTTTGGTTTAGTATACCTAAAGTGCTAGGTTTATTTGGATTAAATGCACAGTGCGTTGCATATTAAGTTATTTTGGTATCTTTCTATAGCAAACTATAATCAATTCTATAATGAAAACTATAATTAATGCTATAATGAATATTATAATTGATTTTTGAGGAACTTCTAAAATATGGATATTTTAGTATGGTTTGTTCAGTTTAGTGTTAACTGACAATATATATTTTGGGTCGTTTGGTTTTTATAGAGTTTTTTATTTCCAAGTGCTGGAAATATTTTTGGGTATTTGTCTCTTGGTAGATAAGTACATTTGGGTAGTACTTAAGGTATTACGTCCCATAAGTTTTGTTTGATTCAATCTTTTGGTTGATATTAAGTAGACTAGATGTTGTCTGGCAATGACATAAAGATGTCTCGAATACGGCTTTGTTATGACATTTATGTTGATTGTTAGCACGACTAATAAGATTGTCCTTTGATTATTTCTTATGGCATGACAATCTGTCTATTTTCTTTGTATATCCAAAATGAGCTGGATTTTTGTATATTTTGTAATATTTGACATATTGTATTTTTTAGACAAGTTTGTGAAGTTTGTAGTAAATCTCATCTTGCGGATAATTTTGGCAACCTTTACCAAGATTGACAGATTTCCACGAGAATCTGGCATCTTTTTACCGATTTTGACGTTTACCGATTTTGACGTATTTTTACCTATTTTGACATTATCCTGAATTGACTTTACCTATATTGTCTTCCGCAAGGACGTGTGATACACGCAGTTATCAAGCCAAATTTATTTTTCTGATGATGAGTGTACAGTTTACAAATAGCCTATTGGGATAGTCTATTTTTTTTTCGGAGAGGGGTAAATGTAGCATTCATTTTTGCTATAGATGTATATTTAGAGGATGCTACATGGTTTTGTGTAAGATATTTTTCTACATTACCTTTCTATGTTTTCTGTGGATTTTAAGTTTAGTGCTTTGGTGCAGAGGTTCATGTTTTACAGGCCACGGTCCTATCATGAATATTTTTTTTGTACATTCTTCATTTCTTTTCTGTTTAATTAACTCGAACGAAGTAGATATCTGAATATTTAAATATTTTTATTGTCAAAATTTGGGGTTATGTTCATTTATGATAACAGGTCAGTAGTTCATTTGGCTTATAGTATGTTCGTTGAGTTGTTCCATTTGAACCTTGGTTAGTTCACTCTAGAACATTGATGATATTGCACTTTTCAGTTTCACCATTCGATAAATTGGTATGCCATTATTTGTTTTTAAATTGCATATTATGCAGGGTAAACTGCTATTAGTTTTCCACATGACAAGTTGGTTTGGTTTTGTCATTTTATCGAACTGAGATTACTTTCATCAATTGTCTGAACGTACCAATTTATTTTTTTGACATGACAGTTCACCTGTCATTTGATCTTTACCTTTTTCGAAGAATTTTGATTTTAGGGCACTTCATATAAGATCATCCTTGAAGGTGGAAGTCGCGGTTGTTTAAAAAGGGGCCCACTATTATGTGATTTGAAAAGGTCCGCCGCCCAACTATAGTTGGCACCTCAAGGATAGTAGAGCGTCCTCATCTCTTTGATGATTTGCACATGAGGCCTCATTCCTTTGTATTCTATTTGAGATGGTAGCACCAGACAACCAATGAGGATTTTTTTTAGAGTTTAGTTGCAATTTTCCTTTTGCTTCTATCGAAGCGTTTATTCTTGAATATGTAACAGGCGTTACATATCCATATTCCTTTTGACCACGTGTTGAAATTGGATCTTCGATTGAGAGACCACATGGCCTGTAAGCTGTAAATATGTGCTGTCTTGTACTGTTCGGGTCCACCAGACTGGAGGCAGGGTGCCTATTAATTTGAAGCAGAAACCACATGGGATTTGGAACATCTGGGAAATAAGGCCAGTGTATTGTGATAATTTTTAATTTCTTTATAACCTTAACCCCGTAAACTTCACTTTGAAACTAACTTTAAATTTGTAATACCACCTTGGTAACCTTTAGAAAGAATCTAGGTATTATGACCATACAAGTATGAAGGTTCTAGAACATTCTCTTTTCCCCTTTTCATAAACTATATGAGATAACTAGTTACCAGGCGAGTAAAAACCCTTCAGGCCTTCCCATGAGTGTATAATTTTGTACTTTAATATTTAATTTAGTTATTGATTTCAATATTTAATCTCATTGGTGGAATCCAGTTTAGTGACTCTAATAAATTAATCCCAATTGTTGTTTTACATATCTGTGTTTTATTGTTACTCATTGTACCGCACGACGAATTATTACCATCTTTAGAAGCAAGCGGTTTTCCTATTTTAAAACGCTTTGTAAGTATTAAGTTTTTTAACCATTTAAAATGGGTGGCGTCCAATTCATCAAAAAAGTGTACAACTGCTTAAGGCAAGGACTCCGAGCCTCCGACACAAGAGCTGCCGTTCGCACCATGGTACGTAAAGTTGCCTTGTAAAGGTAATTTTACGGCACAACCTACCGTTTAGTGGCATTTAATTTTTTTTTTAACGTTTTACCTATCCTAAAGTACATAAAATAGTATATACACCTCAGGACCAAAGTGTTTTTAAATCCCTTGACAAATTATAGCCCTCCCGTTGGTCGGGCTATAAACTTTTTGTCTCGGAATTTAAAATACCACTTTAGTCCCTAGGTGTATAATGTACTATTATATAATAAAAATATCTCATTAGGGAATTAAAAAAATTGAAAAAATATAATAGAGAACTCTTTAGGAATAAGAAAGAGCATAAGTCTTGAAGAACTAAAACGAATAATAATATAAAGGAAAAGTATAGGGGAAAAACGCCTATGAAGGCATGTAGAGCATTTTTTCAAATATATCCATTTTACCGCGACAAATGACACCTAGACAAAATGAACATAGTTCGTTTCATGCTTGTGTTAATTTCTGATGCTAATAAGCACTTGTTTTTTTGTATTGCTAAATATAACATTATACGGGTAAGCATTAAAGTGACATAAGCCAGATTTAAAACTCAAAATTTAATTCGGTTTAATGTGTTAGGGGAACATATTATCATATTTGCATGCATACATTTATTGAGTTTAGTGCGTATGTATTTATTTAGAGATTAGGTTTCTGTAAAAGCTTTTTATGGTGTAACTTATATACTGGATTATTCCTATAATGTCATACTTACTGATTTTCCATGATGGCATAGGTATGCTCTTGTAGAAACTCAGGCGTTTATTAAAAATAACATTATGACGTATTTACACTACACCAGTCAATGCTACCCATGCTTTTGCTAAAACAGTAATAGCTAAACAAAGAGATAATAATAAATCATTGCAAGATAGAAAGATAGAGCAGCCCTTAGACAATCAGATCTCCAGAGTGAAAACAATGAGCAGCCCAAGAAACCCATAGACGTGGAAACGGAAACTACAGATGCTAATCTGGCCGGATCTTCTTTGAACAAAGAATTCTGCTACATCATTACTGAACTGTTACCTCTTCCTGCAGCTACTTTCACATCTGAAAATCAGAAAAAAAATAAAATGTGGAGACCAGAATTCTAAGTTTAGCGCCTGACAGTGTGAAGCTGATAGAAAGTAGCAATGAAGAGGACATAGGTAAAGATTACTGGCATAATATAGAGGATGATGAATTTGACTAGGGATTTATATACTGCAACGAGCTTTACTCACAAGCGCCGACTACTGTGATGTGGATCCAGTGTAGTTCCGTTCATAGCGTCACAGTGTAGGAAGAAACTAAACAGTTTGTCTGCGAGTTATGTTAAATGAACATTTTTGAATGAGTTGTTTATTAGCACATTTAAAGCGTGAAAGCGCAAAGAACTTGTATGTAAGGGTTTAAAAATTAATAACGTTTTATTTGTTTTTCTTCAAAGTAAGTAGATTCATACTAAAATTAGAATAGTTCAGGAGCAGATGTGTCTTACATGTTTCGAAATTTTTTAAATATTGGTTTTGATTAATTTAAATAAAAACAAAAAACAATAATTATTTGATTATGAAAATATAGAAATTTTGGAAGTTTATGTATATTCATAACTTGGATATACACTGTAGGCCAAATTTGGCTCTGAATTAGTTTTGTTACATTTGGCGGATCTCGGTGAAATTTTCCATGAACATTAGAAGGACCTTTTCTCAATTGTAGAAAAAATATATAATGAAAATGTACAGGGGAAGCCAAGTAAGAAGAAATATTTTTAGTCATTGCCAGTAGCAAAATTAAATTTATTTCTCTAAAACTACAAGAATGGTTTGAATATATTAAGAAACTATCGGAGAAGAGGCTCTGAAAAAATTATTCGAGAAACTTGAGGTTTTGTATTAAAATCGTTTTTTTTTCGAGAACTTTGCTAAATAATATTACCATACAGCGCAATAGGGCTTTATTAAATAACAAATTATAAGATCGAAGATACCTGTGAAACAAAAGAAAATATGCTGTTGGATCCCTTGACAATAGTTTGTAAATATTAGTAACTTGACAGAATATTAAACATATCTCATAACGGTATTTGTTATTTAAAGATATAATTTTACTTTTATTTTTAAGTGTTAAAGGTTATGGTGCAAAAAAGATAATTAAAAGTTACTCAGAGCGTAATGGAAGTTAAGTACCATCAGATATTTTTTACGGCATTTACATGAGACCAATGATTCATTTTAAATGAAGCCTGAAAGAGGAAGAAAGAAAACTGGTAGGAGTATCGAAAATATTGAAAGAGTAAGGGCAATTCTTGATATTGTCGAACCCAGTAATATTTCAAGTTCAAGAAAAATAACAAAAACGACTACTATTAAAAGATCATCGGTAAGAAGATGTAATAAAATTAATTTGAAGTATCGACCGTTTAAAAAAATATACTGTCATAAATTTTTAAATGATGTTAAGAATAAAAGAGTAGAAATATGTCAAGGATTGTTAACAAGATTCAGACGACGCAAAGGAATTGAAAAAATTTGATTCTTAGATGAAAAAATTCTTTCTTTGCGCCAACCAAAAAATTCTCAAAACAACAGGGTATATTCTAATGTACAATGTACAGAAATACCACTAGAACATCTTCTGGTTCACATAGATCATTTTTCTAAATCAGTTATGGTTTCTTTGGCAATAACGATGCTAGGGAAAACTGAAATTTATTTTATTGACCCTGGAGTAAAAAATAACTCCGAAATCTATCAACAGGAGATTTTAAGGTATGCAATAGAAACAATTAGCGAGATCTACACATTCCAGCAACATAGCGCACCTAGCTATAAGTCAAGAAGTACTTTAAGATACCTGCAGGGAAATTGTCCTTACTTTATTGAACCACACATGAGGCCTCCAAATAGTTCGGAGTTAAACCCTGTCGACTATAACATTTGTTGGACATTGGAGGGAAAGTTTATGAGAATACTCGGACCAACACGATTGATTAGCTTAAAGAGAGAATAGTTTACTGTTGGCAACAATGTAATCAAGAAATTATAAAAAAGTCAATTAAACAATGGCGCTGAAGACTCCAAGCTGTTGTAGTTAATCAGGGAGGTCATATTCAGAATAATTTATTTTAAAGTTATTGATATTTTATTATATCTTGGCTATGTTTATTTGGTATTTAATAAAGCCCTATTACGCTGTATGGTAATATTACTTAACAAAGTTTTCGAAAAATATACGTTTTTAATACAATACCTGAAGTTTCTCGAATAACTTTTTTAGGTTTTCTTCTTCGATAGTTTCTTAATATTTTTAAATAATTTTTGCAGTTTTAGAGTAAAACAATTAAATTTGCAAGAGCCCCAAGGGCAATAATTAAAAATGTTTTGTCTTACTCGGCTCCCCCCGTGCATTTCAATTAAATATTTTTTCTGGGATTAAGAAAAGGTCTATCTAATACTCACACAAAATTTCACCAGTCAGCCAAATTTAACAAAAATTAGCCAAATTGGGTTCCAAATAAACTTGGCCCACAGTGAATATAGTTGTTGCCTTTGATGGCATGCTTAAACATTCTTAAAATTTAAAATATATTAAAAAAAAATAAACATATCCCAAACACTTTATTTGTTAGTAGTATCTAAGTTACATTATACAGGGTGTCCAGAAAATACGTGTACAACGTTTGACAATAGACTCCTAATGTCAAAATACGGCGATCTAAGCCGACTTAGTTATATCCAAAATTGTCTCGTTTAACCGGTAAAGGGTGTCAAAAATTTGTAAAAATACTGGTTTTTCCTAAATTACGTGAAAACCTGCTAATCGATTTTAATGATGTTTAGTATGTAGACTAATACTATAAAATGACGTTTTCTAGTATTATAGCCACCGGCTGTAAATAAGTGGAAGTGTTATAAAAGTAATATAATACGTCAACATTTCTCCTGACTTTTTATATCAACGGCGTTATGACAACCCAGATATTTTTGTCGAGTGACTGGATATATTTAGAAGCTATTTTACCTCTTTAATGTTTTTCGTTGGATGAGTTGTTTTGCCAGAAAAAAAATATTTACAAGTACCTGCATACATCAATTAATAATAGTAATAATAAAACAAAGTACAACAAAGTTGGAAGTATGTATCAAAAATATTGTAAGAAACTAAGTAAAACGAAAACATTACTTAAGCAAATGTGTAAAATTACCGCCAT
The DNA here is from genome assembly GCA_963920685.1 of Polydrusus tereticollis. Classification (NCBI taxonomy): domain Eukaryota; kingdom Metazoa; phylum Arthropoda; class Insecta; order Coleoptera; family Curculionidae; genus Polydrusus; species Polydrusus tereticollis. Next base: position 92,129,493 of record OY987333.1, read on the forward strand.
CTGGCTGAATACACTTATTAAAACTCCTTAAAAAATGATGTTGGACCCTAATAAAATAAATGTCTCGGGTTTATTAAAATGGTTGCCTGCATTTAAAATCCGCGTCAATAAAGCATGGCGTGTGTTTACCGGAATCTTGTAAACTTCTGTTTTAATAGCGCCCTACAAAAAGAAGTCACACATATTTAACTACGGAGAAGGTGGTGGCCATTTTACTGGTGCATCATTGCCCCTTCCAATCCATCGGTTGGGATATTGATTGTGTAAGTATTGCCGAACGGCAACGGAAAAATGGGGCGGGGCACCATCATGCATATACCACATTTCCCTCCGAAGTAAAATAAGCGAATTTTCCACTAGAATTGGTAATATGTCTTGCAAAAAAGTTCCTGGTATTAGTAGAAATTCTAATAATAATAAATTTAAAAGAAATTTTAAGAATAACCCTCGGAGTTCTCATAATCAGTCAGGTTCTAGACAAGATAATAATACAAATAATAAGAATGATAACAAAGGTAAAAATAATGATAGCGTTAAAGCTTCAGTGGTTTGTTGGAGCTGTAGATTACCTAACCATACTTTTTTAAATTGTAGTGCTCCTAGAAGCATATTTTGTTTTAAATGTGGTGAGGCTAACGTAAAGACTTCTACCTGTCCCAAGTGTACAAAAAACTAAAAAGGGAAGTGTCGCTTGGAGGCCGTCTCACTACTCCCAAAACAAGCGCCTCTAATAATTATTTTTACAGTTCAAACAGACCAATTTTAAAATCACAAACATTTTATAATTCAAATTATTTAAATTTGTTGAGTACTAATAAAGATTTAGTAAAGAAAACATATTTTAACCAGACTGATTGGGATAACTGGTTGAGAAGAGTCTCTGAATTTTTTAAGCACAGTAAAACTTCTTTTAATAAGGTTTCATCTTCAAACAATCATGTTTCACCACTGTTCGTTAATAAACATTTGGATAACCGACCTTATATTAATGTTAAGTTACTTGATGTGGACATTTCCGTTTTATTAGATTCGGGTGCTACTAGTTCCGTTGTTGGATCGGGAGGTTTAAAGGTTTTAGAACAAACAGGTCTTAAGATATGCCAAACCAAGGTTAAAAATATTTGTACCGCAGATGGTAAGGCACAATGTGTTAAAGGCACAGTTGATTTGCCAATTGTTATTGATAATATTTGTTCAGTTATTAATGCTTTAGTGGTACCTTCTTTGCCACATGCATTTATATTTGGGTGCGACTTTGCAAAAAAATTTAATATGTTGGTAAATTTTAGTGACAATTCATGGCATGTACAATCCATGAATAGTAAATTTGAACTTAACGTGTTGAATAATGAAAATAATCATTCTTTAAGTAGATTTTATCCTCAGTTAAATTCTTTGGACGATCTTTCTAGATTAGAACGTTTGAGAGCAGATAAAGTCATATCTTCTTTTAACGAAATTTGTTGTAAGGATAAGTTAGGGCGTACTAATAAAATTACTTTAACTATTGATACTGGTGACGCGATTCCTTTTAAAAAGAGACCTTTTTCTATGTCTCCATATATTTCAAAAATTTTGAATGAAGAGCTAGACGAAATGATACAATTAGGTGTAGTTGAGCCATCTAAGAGTCCATGGTGTTCGCCTGTTTTGTTGGTCAAAAAACCAAATGGATCATACCGTCTTTGCTTTGATGGACGTGCTATCAATGATGTCACGAAACCTGATTGTTATCCTATGCCTAACATCGATAGAATTTTGTCTTCACTTCGTCATGCTAAATATATTTCATCGATAGATCTTCGAAAAGCTTTTTGGCAAATTCCTTTGGATGAGTCATCAAAGGAGAAAACCGCTTTTGCTGTAGTGGGCAGAGGTTTATTTCAGTTCGTTACAATGCCTTTTGGTCTTAGAAATGCCGCACAGACGCAACAGCGCCTTGTGGATGCTATATTTGGTCCTCGTTATGAGCCCAATGTTTTTACTTATCTTGATGATATCTTGGTGGTATCTGAGGATTTTGATTCACACATAAGGTTGTTGACGGAAGTTAAAGAAAAACTGAAAGATGCAGGTTTAACCATCAATTTGGAAAAATGTGATTTCTTTAAAACTTCTTTGAAATTCTTGGGTTATATCGTGGGTTCGAATTCTTTGCGTACAGATCCACAAAAGATTGAGTCAATGATAAATTATCCTAGACCAAGGCACACTACTGAAGTAAAGCGCTTTGTTGGACTTTGTTCATGGTACAGAAGATTTATCAAGAATTTTTCTACATTAATGTCTCCTATTAACGATTTGTTGAAAGGTAGGAAAAAAGGACAGCCTATACAGTGGAATAGTGCTGCAGAGGAATCGTTTGTCAAAATTAAGCAACTTCTAGTATCTGCTCCTATCTTGTCACAGCCAGACTTTACACAACGTTTCTATATTTCTAGCGATGCATCAAATACTGGATTAGGCGGAGTTTTATCACAAATTATAGATGGGGAAGAGCGAGTAATTGCTTATGCCAGCCGATCTTTATCCAGAGCTGAGCGAAATTATTCTGTTGTAGAAAAAGAATGTCTTGGTGTGCTGTTTAATATTGAAAAGTTCCGAGGATTTATTGAAGGTGTTCCTTTTACGGTCATTACCGACCATTACAGTTTATTGTGGCTAAATTCAATTAAAAATCCTAGTGGTAAACTAGCTCGATGGGCAGTTCGTCTTAGACAGCATACATTTGATTTGGTACACAGAAAGGGAGCTCAAAATGTCGTTCCAGACGCGTTGTCGCGTATTCCAGATAATGAAGCAGCTGAAGATAATTGTTCAAATTCCAGTATTTTAGAGGAAATCGTTGTTGGTGCACTCGATGTTGATCGTATTGATCCATGGTACGATAATTTACGTCAGAAAATTTTAGATACTCCAGAGAGTTACCCGCTATGGAAAGTTGAAAACGATTTTGTTTATAAATTTATCCCAAATTCTCTTGCTATGAAAATTAATCTTCCAGAATGGAAATACTTGGTTCCGAAGCCGCAAAGAGAAGAAATCATAGATTCTTGTCATAGTCCTCCTAATTGTGGTCATTTTGGCTTTTATAAAACATTTCATCGTTTACAAGAACAATATTATTGGCCAAAAATGCGTCAAGACGTTCTCAGATTTGTCAGAACTTGTTTAGTATGTGGAGCTCAAAAAGCCCCTAACACTTCTCCGATGGGATTAATGGGTAAAGAAAAACAAGTAAGCTATCCTTTTCAAGTCATAGCAGTGGATTTAATTGGACCTCTTCCACGGTCGAAGAAAGGAAATAAATGGCTTTTGGTAGTAGCTTGCTGGTTTACTAAGTATACCATGCTTTTTCCCTTAAGAAGTTCGAAATCTCAATACGTTGAAGATGCATTGGAGAATAAAGTTTTTCAAGTACATGGTCCTCCATCTCTTTTGATAGCAGATAACGGTTCTCAATTCACGTCGAAAACTTTTAAAAATTTAAGTGACATGTACAGTTTTAATATTAGATTCAATCCGGTTTATTCTCCCCAATGTAATTTTGTAGAGCGAAACAATAGGACGATTGGTACAGCTATTAGGAGTTATATAGATACTCATGATAATTGGGATAAACAAATTTCTAAGATTCAACAAGCTATTAATACTTCTAAGCACGAAGTTACAGGTTTTACTCCAGCATTTTTGGTTTTTGGTAGGCACGTTCCGTTGTCAGGAAATTATTATAACGATATGAATTTAGACGTCAGTGTCGACGCTGAAATAATTCCGGGCGATCGGGGTGCTTATGCTGAAAATTTGAAGTGTTTAAAGGATATTTTTGTAGAAGTTAGAAGTAAGATTCATAGAGCGTATGAGCGCAATTCTCGAGCATATAATCTTAGAAAGCGTGATATTTCTTTTCAGGTCGGCGACCATGTCTGGCGTCGAAATAAAATTCTTTCTAGTGCAGTAGATAAGTTCACAGCAAAGTTGGTCCCCAAATAAATTCAGTGTATAGTACGTAAAAAATTTTCTAATTTAGTATATGATTTAGAAAATATTGATGGTTCTAAAGTTGGAAAGTGGCATATCAAAGATCTGAAACCTTTTAACACTCCTCTTTCGGGTAGTTCTGATTCTGAAAGTTCAGATCAGGATTAATTTTTATTGAGTAATAATTTTTATAGTTTGCTAACCTCTTGTCAATTTTTTTGGATTTGATGTGGAGGGTGACGACCCTATCTATCTATTAATCTGTGTACTGTACGGTACTTTGATGTACTGTAAGTACTATGCTATAGTATATAGCTGGATGTATCTATGAATCTATATTTTTTTTAGATTATAGAACTAGATGTTTCTATGAATCTATGTTTTTAGATTATAGACCTTTAGTATGACAAGAGTTATTATGGATTTATTGATGATACATGGCGTATCTTATGTTTTGAATATTGACCATATTCAAAATTTACTACCGATCACGGTATGTTTGGTTTTTGTCGCGGACAAAATTTTGGTTTAGTATACCTAAAGTGCTAGGTTTATTTGGATTAAATGCACAGTGCGTTGCATATTAAGTTATTTTGGTATCTTTCTATAGCAAACTATAATCAATTCTATAATGAAAACTATAATTAATGCTATAATGAATATTATAATTGATTTTTGAGGAACTTCTAAAATATGGATATTTTAGTATGGTTTGTTCAGTTTAGTGTTAACTGACAATATATATTTTGGGTCGTTTGGTTTTTATAGAGTTTTTTATTTCCAAGTGCTGGAAATATTTTTGGGTATTTGTCTCTTGGTAGATAAGTACATTTGGGTAGTACTTAAGGTATTACGTCCCATAAGTTTTGTTTGATTCAATCTTTTGGTTGATATTAAGTAGACTAGATGTTGTCTGACAATGACATAAAGATGTCTCGAATACGGCTTTGTTATGACATTTATGTTGATTGTTAGCACGACTAATAAGATTGTCCTTTGATTATTTCTTATGGCATGACAATCTGTCTATTTTCTTTGTATATCCAAAATGAGCTGGATTTTTGTATATTTTGTAATATTTGACATATTGTATTTTTTAGACAAGTTTGTGAAGTTTGTAGTAAATCTCATCTTGCGGATAATTTTGGCAACCTTTACCAAGTGTCAATCTTGACAATTTCCACGAGAATCTGGCATCTTTTTACCGATTTTGACGTTTACCGATTTTGACGTATTTTTACCTATTTTGACATTATCCTGAATTGACTTTACCTATATTGTCTTCCGCAAGGACGTGTGATACACGCAGTTATCAAGCCAAATTTATTTTTCTGATGATGAGTGTACAGTTTACAAATAGCCTATTGGGATAGTCTATTTTTTTTTCGGAGAGGGGTAAATGTAGCATTCATTTTTGCTATAGATGTATATTTAGAGGATGCTACATGGTTTTGTGTAAGATATTTTTCTACATTACCTTTCTATGTTTTCTGTGGATTTTAAGTTTAGTGCTTTGGTGCAGAGGTTCATGTTTTACAGGCCACGGTCCTATCATGAATATTTTTTTTGTACATTCTTCATTTCTTTTCTGTTTAATTAACTCGAACGAAGTAGATATCTGAATATTTAAATATTTTTATTGTCAAAATTTGGGGTTATGTTCATTTATGATAACAGGTCAGTAGTTCATTTGGCTTATAGTATGTTCGTTGAGTTGTTCCATTTGAACCTTGGTTAGTTCACTCTAGAACATTGATGATATTGCACTTTTCAGTTTCACCATTCGATAAATTGGTATGCCATTATTTGTTTTTAAATTGCATATTATGCAGGGTAAACTGCTATTAGTTTTCCACATGTCAAGTTGGTTTGGTTTTGTCATTTTATCGAACTGAGATTACTTTCATCAATTGTCTGAACGTACCAATTTATTTTTTTGACATGACAGTTCACCTGTCATTTGATCTTTACCTTTTTCGAAGAATTTTGATTTTAGGGCACTTCATATAAGATCATCCTTGAAGGTGGAAGTCGCGGTTGTTTAAAAAGGGGCCCACTATTATGTGATTTGAAAAGGTCCGCCGCCCAACTATAGTTGGCACCTCAAGGATAGTAGAGCGTCCTCATCTCTTTGATGATTTGCACATGAGGCCTCATTCCTTTGTATTCTATTTGAGATGGTAGCACCAGACAACCAATGAGGATTTTTTTTAGAGTTTAGTTGCAATTTTCCTTTTGCTTCTATCGAAGCGTTTATTCTTGAATATGTAACAGGCGTTACATATCCATATTCCTTTTGACCACGTGTTGAAATTGGATCTTCGATTGAGAGACCACATGGCCTGTAAGCTGTAAATATGTGCTGTCTTGTACTGTTCGGGTCCACCAGACTGGAGGCAGGGTGCCTATTAGTTTGAAGCAGAAACCACATGGGATTTGGAACATCTGGGAAATAAGGCCAGTGTATTGTGATAATTTTTAATTTCTTTATAACCTTAACACCGTAAACTTCACTTTGAAACTAACTTTAAATTTGTAATACCACCTTGGTAACCTTTAGAAAGAATCTAGGTATTATGACCATACAAGTATGAAGGTTCTAGAACATTCTCTTTTCCCCTTTTCATAAACTATATGAGATAACTAGTTACCAGGCGAGTAAAAACCCTTCAGGCCTTCCCATGAGTGTATAATTTTTTACTTTAATATTTAATTTAGTTATTGATTTCAATATTTAATCTCATTGGTGGAATCCAGTTTAGTGACTCTAATAAATTAATCCCAATTGTTGTTTTACATATCTGTGTTTTATTGTTACTCATTGTACCGCACGACGAATTATTACCATCTTTAGAAGCAAGCGGTTTTCCTATTTTAAAACGCTTTGTAAGTATTAAGTTTTTTAACCATTTAAAATGGGTGGCGTCCAATTCATCAAAAAAGTGTACAACTGCTTAAGGCAAGGACTCCGAGCCTCCGACACAAGAGCTGCCGTTCGCACCATGGTACGTAAAGTTGCCTTGTAAAGGTAATTTTACGGCACAACCTACCGTTTAGTGGCATTTAATTTTTTTTTTAACGTTTTACCTATCCTAAAGTACATAAAATAGTATATACACCTCAGGACCAAAGTGTTTTTAAATCCCTTGACAAATTATAGCCCTCCCGTTGGTCGGGCTATAAACTTTTTGTCTCGGAATTTAAAATACCACTTTAGTCCCTAGGTGTATAATGTACTATTAAATAATAAAAATATCTCATTAGGGAATTAAAAAAATTGAAAAAATATAATAGAGAACTCTTTAGGAATAAGAAAGAGCATAAGTCTTGAAGAACTAAAACGAATAATAATATAAAGGAAAAGTATAGGGGAAAAACGCCTATGAAGGCATGTAGAGCATTTATTCAAATATATCCATTTTACCGCGACAAATGACACCTAGACAAAATGAACATAGTTCGTTTCATGCTTGTGTTAATTTCTGATGCTAATAAGCACTTGCTTTTTTGTATTGCTAAATATAACATTATACGGGTAAGCATTAAAGTGACATAAGCCAGATTTAAAACTCAAAATTTAATTCGGTTTAATGTGTTAGGGGAACATATTATCATATTTGCATGCATACATTTATTGAGTTTAGTGCGTATGTATTTATTTAGAGATTAGGTTTCTGTAAAAGCTTTTTATGGTGTAACTTATATACTGGATTATTCCTATAATGTCATACTTACTGATTTTCCATGATGGCATAGGTATGCTCTTGTAGAAACTCAGGCGTTTATTAAAAATAACATTATGACGTATTTACACTACACCAGTCAATGCTACCCATGCTTTTGCTAAAACAGTAATAGCTAAACAAAGAGATAATAATAAATCATTGCAAGATAGAAAGATAGAGCAGCCCTTAGACAATCAGATCTCCAGAGTGAAAACAATGAGCAGCCCAAGAAACCCATAGACGTGGAAACGGAAACTACAGATGCTAATCTGGCCGGATCTTCTTTGAACAAAGAATTCTGCTACATCATTACTGAACTGTTACCTCTTCCTGCAGCTACTTTCACATCTGAAAATCAGAAAAAAAATAAAATGTGGAGACCAGAATTCTAAGTTTAGCGCCTGACAGTGTGAAGCTGATAGAAAGTAGCAATGAAGAGGACATAGGTAAAGATTACTGGCATAATATAGAGGATGATGAATTTGACTAGGGATTTATATACTGCAACGAGCTTTACTCACAAGCGCCGACTACTGTGATGTGGATCCAGTGTAGTTCCGTTCATAGCGTCACAGTGTAGGAAGAAACTAAACAGTTTGTCTGCGAGTTATGTTAAATGAACATTTTTGAATGAGTTGTTTATTAGCACATTTAAAGCGTGAAAGCGCAAAGAACTTGTATGTAAGGGTTTAAAAATTAATAACGTTTTATTTGTTTTTCTTCAAAGTAAGTAGATTCATACTAAAATTAGAATAGTTCAGGAGCAGATGTGTCTTACATGTTTCGAAATTTTTTAAATATTGGTTTTGATTAATTTAAATAAAAACAAAAAACAATAATTATTTGATTATGAAAATATAGAAATTTTGGAAGTTTATGTATATTCATAACTTGGATATACACTGTAGGCCAAATTTGGCTCTGAATTAGTTTTGTTACATTTGGCGGATCTCGGTGAAATTTTCCATGAACATTAGAAGGACCTTTTCTCAATTGTAGAAAAAATATATAATGAAAATGTACAGGGGAAGCCAAGTAAGAAGAAATATTTTTAGTCATTGCCAGTAGCAAAATTAAATTTATTTCTCTAAAACTACAAGAATGGTTTGAATATATTAAGAAACTATCGGAGAAGAGGCTCTGAAAAAATTATTCGAGAAACTTGAGGTTTTGTATTAAAATCGTTTTTTTTTCGAGAACTTTGCTAAATAATATTACCATACAGCGCAATAGGGCTTTATTAAATAACAAATTATAAGATCGAAGATACCTGTGAAACAAAAGAAAATATGCTGTTGGATCCCTTGACAATAGTTTGTAAATATTAGTAACTTGACAGAATATTAAACATATCTCATAACGGTATTTGTTATTTAAAGATATAATTTTACTTTTATTTTTAAGTGTTAAAGGTTATGGTGCAAAAAAGATAATTAAAAGTTACTCAGAGCGTAATGGAAGTTAAGTACCATCAGATATTTTTTACGGCATTTACATGAGACCAATGATTCATTTTAAATGAAGCCTGAAAGAGGAAGAAAGAAAACTGGTAGGAGTATCGAAAATATTGAAAGAGTAAGGGCAATTCTTGATATTGTCGAACCCAGTAATATTTCAAGTTCAAGAAAAATAACAAAAACGACTACTATTAAAAGATCATCGGTAAGAAGATGTAATAAAATTAATTTGAAGTATCGACCGTTTAAAAAAATATACTGTCATAAATTTTTAAATGATGTTAAGAATAAAAGAGTAGAAATATGTCAAGGATTGTTAACAAGATTCAGACGACGCAAAGGAATTGAAAAAATTTGATTCTTAGATGAAAAAATTCTTTCTTTGCGCCAACCAAAAAATTCTCAAAACAACAGGGTATATTCTAATGTACAATGTACAGAAATACCACTAGAACATCTTCTGGTTCACATAGATCATTTTTCTAAATCAGTTATGGTTTCTTTGGCAATAACGATGCTAGGGAAAACTGAAATTTATTTTATTGACCCTGGAGTAAAAAATAACTCCGAAATCTATCAACAGGAGATTTTAAGGTATGCAATAGAAACAATTAGCGAGATCTACACATTCCAGCAACATAGCGCACCTAGCTATAAGTCAAGAAGTACTTTAAGATACCTGCAGGGAAATTGCCCTTACTTTATTGAACCACACATGAGGCCTCCAAATAGTTCGGAGTTAAACCCTGTCGACTATAACATTTGTTGGACATTGGAGGGAAAGTTTATGAGAATACTCGGACCAACACGATTGATTAGCTTAAAGAGAGAATAGTTTACTGTTGGCAACAATGTAATCAAGAAATTATAAAAAAGTCAATTAAACAATGGCGCTGAAGACTCCAAGCTGTTGTAGTTAATCAGGGAGGTCATATTCAGAATAATTTATTTTAAAGTTATTGATATTTTATTATATCTTGGCTATGTTTATTTGTTATTTAATAAAGCCCTATTACGCTGTATGGTAATATTACTTAACAAAGTTTTCGAAAAATATACGTTTTTAATACAATACCTGAAGTTTCTCGAATAACTTTTTTAGGTTTTCTTCTTCGATAGTTTCTTAATATTTTTAAATAATTTTTGCAGTTTTAGAGTAAAACAATTAAATTTGCAAGAGCCCCAAGGGCAATAATTAAAAATGTTTTGTCTTACTCGGCTCCCCCCGTGCATTTCAATTAAATATTTTTTCTGGGATTAAGAAAAGGTCTATCTAATACTCACACAAAATTTCACCAGTCAGCCAAATTTAACAAAAATTAGCCAAATTGGGTTCCAAATAAACTTGGCCCACAGTGAATATAGTTGTTGCCTTTGATGGCATGCTTAAACATTCTTAAAATTTAAAATATATTAAAAAAAAATAAACATATCCCAAACACTTTATTTGTTAGTAGTATCTAAGTTACATTATACAGGGTGTCCAGAAAATACGTGTACAACGTTTGACAATAGACTCCTAATGTCAAAATACGGCGATCTAAGCCGACTTAGTTATATCCAAAATTGTCTCGTTTAACCGGTAAAGGGTGTCAAAAATTTGTAAAAATACTGGTTTTTCCTAAATTACGTGAAAACCTGCTAATCGATTTTAATGATGTTTAGTATGTAGACTAATACTATAAAATGACGTTTTCTAGTATTATAGCCACCGGCTGTAAATAAGTGGAAGTGTTATAAAAGTAATATAATACGTCAACATTTCTCCTGACTTTTTATATCAACGGCGTTATGACAACCCAGATATTTTTGTCGAGTGACTGGATATATTTAGAAGCTATTTTACCTCTTTAATGTTTTTCGTTGGATGAGTTGTTTTGCCAGAAAAAAAATATTTACAAGTACCTGCATACATCAATTAATAATAGTAATAATAAAACAAAGTACAACAAAGTTGGAAGTATGTATCAAAAATATTGTAAGAAACTAAGTAAAACGAAAACATTACTTAAGCAAATGTGTAAAATTACCGCCATCTTGCTGAATACACTTATTAAAACTCCTTAAAAAATGATGTTGGACCCTAATAAAATAAATGTCTCGGGTTTATTAAAATGGTTGCCTGCATTTAAAATCCGCGTCAATAAAGCATGGCGTGTGTTTATGGAATCTTGTAAACTTCTGTTTTAATAGCGCCCTACAAAAAGAAGTCACACATATTTAACTACGGAGAAGGTGGTGGCCATTTTACTGGTGCATCATTGCCCCTTCCAATCCATCGGTTGGGATATTGATTGTGTAAGTATTGCCGAACGGCAACGGAAAAATGGGGCGGGGCACCATCATGCATATACCACATTTCCCTCCGAAGTAAAATAAGCGAATTTTCCACTAGAATTGGTAATATGTCTTGCAAAAAAGTTAAATAAATATTTCCATTTAACCTGTCTGGAATAACAATAGGACCAATAAGGTAGCGATCAGTAATACCTGCCCAAATATTTAATTTAAATTGATGCTGTTGATGTGCTACTTTAGTGGCATGCGGATTTTCATCGGAATAAATGTGTTCGTTGTACAGATTGGTTACTCAGATCTTGTAAAGCACGCCTCGTCAGTAAACAATATTTTTCTACAAAAATTTGGATCACGGATTCTTTTGTTTCTAATAAATTGAAAAAATTTAAGCCGCATGGGGGATCAATCGGTAAAAGTTCCTGGACTTTTTGCACGTGATGTGGATGTAACAACTTTTCTTTTAAATCCTCATTGACAATCGTTTTAGGAACATTTAACTCACGTTCTAAGCGACGGGTACTGGTACTTGATTCTTCTTCAACTTTTTCCAGAATGTTCTCTTCTGTTTCCACAGTTCGAGTTGTTCGCATACGATCCCTGCATTCAAATTTTTTCTCAAAGCTGCCCGTTTCCCGAGGATGACGCTCGATATTGGCAAATGTTTGGTGGTTTGGTATTTGACGGTTAGGAAATCTCTCCATGTAAACCCTAACACTCTGACTTCCATTTCCTTGACAAATCCCGTATACCAGGAGCATGTCAACCTTCTGAGTTCGTATAATTTTCCAGGTTTAATGGTAAAATGAACTCGTAATATAAGAATGTTGATCGTATACTTTAGTTAATTTCATAGACTGGTGACAATTTGTCAATAATTGTGAAATTATTAAATGCCATAGCAACAAGGTCACTAAAAAAATTATTGTTACAGGTAATTTGGTTTGAATTTTATTACTAATGTTAATAATTGATGTATGCAGGTAATTGTAATTGAAGAGGTAAAATAGCTTCCAAATACATCCAGTCACTTTATACAGCGTGTAACAGAAGTATGGAACGCTTTAAATATATTTAATACCGTTTGTCCGATTTAGCTAAAATTAGGTATCCGTATATAAGAGGTTATCGCGGAGCTGCTAGTGACATTTGCAATGTTGCCAAATTTACAGTTTCTTAGCAATTTAATTTTTTATTTTTTTTTTAATGGAACACTCTATATATTACAATATTTTTGGATTCTACATAAAATTATAACTATTTTTTAATAAGTGCATTATAAGTCTAAACTTAATAGTTTCTGAGATATCGAGTATTGAAAAATGACATTTTTGAACTTTGACAGCTTCTAGCTTTCTAACGGTACGTCTTAAAGCAAAACGGCTTGCATGTCCCTATATTACTTTTCTACTATCTTTCTAAAAGTGTCAACTTTTGGTTAAACCGGATGTAGCTTAAAAGCCAGAAATATAGTAGGACTTCCGGTTTAACCGGAAGTTGGCATTTTTGGAAAGACAATAAAAAAGTAATATAGGGGCATGTAAGCCGTTTTGCTATATGGCGTATCGTTAGAAAGCTAGACGCTGTCGAAGTTCAAAAATATCATTCCTCAAAACTCGATATCTCAAAAACTATTAAGTTTAGACTTATAATGCACTTATTAAAAAATAATGTAGTATTATGTAGAATCCAAAAATATTGTAATATATAGGGTTTTCTATTTAAAAAAAAAAAATTATTTTAAATTGCTAAGAAACTGTAAATTTGGCAACATTGCAAATGTCACTAGCAGCTCCGCGATAACCTCTTATATACGGATACCCAATTTTAGCTAAATTGGACAAACGGTATTAAAGATATTTAAAGCGTTCTATACTTCTGTTACACGCTGTATATCTGTGTAGTCATAACGCCGTTGATTATAAAATATCAGGATAAATGTTGACGTATTATATTAATTTTATAACACTTCCACTTATTTACGGCCGGTGACTATACAACTAGAAAACGTCATTTTATAGTATTAGTCTACATACTAAAAATCATTAAAATCGATTATCAGGTTTTCACGTAACTTAGGAAAAACCAATATTTTTGAGCCCTTTACCGGCTAAACGAGACAATTTTGGATATAACTAAGTCAGCCTAGATCGCCTATTTTGAGGTCAGAAGTCTGTCGTCAAACGTTGTATACGTATTTCCTGGACACCCTGTATAACCGCTCCTTGTATGCTGTACAGGATCATGTTCGTTCTTTAAATCAGTCGGGGACTATTAATTTCTATTTTTAAACAGGTAAGCTTCTCAGCGGGATTTGGCATGGATTTAATGCTGAATCTTCTAATTCGTAGCTCGTTGAGGTAGGAGGGGTGGTAGACAGCAGCAGAGAAGTGTGTCTTTTTAGTAATTTGGTGATCGCTCTCGGTCAGTTTATTGTGGTGGAGGGGAAGGGAAGGCTGGGCAGGAGGGAGCCAGTCTCTCGGTAGTCTGCATGATTTGAGTGAGTTTCAGTGGATGTGTAATCGTATGATCAGAGGATTCAGGGAAACTTCCGTCCATTTGTAGTAGTTGATAATAAGTTTGTCAATATGTTTAACAATTGTCGGCATTTGTAGGTCATTATCTAACGTATGTATCATCGTGAAGCGTGGAGCGTTAGTCATAATTCTGAGTACTTTGTTTTGGAGCGTCTGAACTGTTGAATGTTGAGTTAGATACGGTGTACCAGGAGGCGACACCATAAATAAGTACAGGTCTAATAATAGTCTTGTACTTCAATGTCTTTGATCGTAAGTCCAGTCTACTTCTACTCTTGATGAGTGTGTAGATGGCGCCGAGTTGACCATTCACTTTTTTTTAAGCTATGCTGTATGTTTCGTATGCTGTAATTTTTATACTGAATGCTTTTTGTCCAGTTCAGCTCAACTTTTTCCCAATGAGATTTTATCACGGACACAAAATCCTCTTTATTAATAATAATTTATAATTAATAAATCTTGCTTGGAATTTTGTCTGGTTTAGATTATACCGACATTTGAAACTGTCAGGAAAATGGCGAAAATACTTAATTGGAGATTGAAGAGCTACGTCTTATTATATTATCGATTACGGCCAACGGTTTTATAGTATCCATGAATTATTTTAGGCAGTCAATCGATGTTTCATTAATTAGAAAATACTTTTAAGACACTTACACTAAATTTATGTCGCATTGTTAGCTATCAATTATCGCCAAAGAAATATAACGGGATGTATCCAAGTTACGATGTTTCTTTGCTCGTTTCAATTACAAAATTTGCTACATTTTTTGGTCTGGTACCATACTTTGATTTTAAAGATAATAGTTTAATTAGAGAACAGCTACACCGAACAAAAGTTACTGCAATTATTATAATATTTGTATTTGTTGGTAGCATCTCGATTTGGGAGCATTACAAGTATTTCAGTGGTGGGACATTTGGACTGATAATTGGAATCACAACGCATGGATCAATGAGTTTAACAATAACAATGGCACTTTTCAATTCTTTCAGCAAACGAACAACTTGGTGTACATTTTTGTGTAAATTCCGAGTTGTTAATAAGGCTTTATCTACTAGCAAGTCAAATTTTAAGAAAAAAATTTTTAAAATCAAAATTTTCTATTTGACATCATTTTTACTTGTAATGTTCACATCGCAGTACCTTTTTCATGTTTTATATTATATGGCAAACAAGAAAGTAAACACATTTTTATTTTTATTCTTGTTTCCAATTTTTTTCCACAATGTTATGTATATGTTGAATGTGCCATGATGGTAACCTTATTATTAATCATAAGAAATATGTACCAAAATATTGAAAACCTTATTATTAAAGTAAAAACAGCTGATTTAATGGATCCGAGCACCACAAAAGAGATTCTAATAACTTTTCAAAATGTAGAAGCTTTGGCTCTTCAACTTCACGATATACTGATTTGTTTCAAAAACCTTTTTGAAACTCAGATCTTTCTGCTGATTTCCAACAGTTTTCAATTGTCTCTAAACGAATGTGTCTTTATGTATTACAATGGTACCACGATGCTTAATGTTGGATGGTTTATTATTTGCAAGGTAAGTAAATAAATCACTATTTTGGCGACAATAAGGTAGATGCACCAATCTTCGACAATGTCCTAGTTATTGATACTTTTCATTTCATTTTGAGATTGTGCTTTCAACTTTAACCGTTGAATGCAAAGGTAGAACGTTAAGTTTGTCTGACAACCCTACACTGACCGAAATTTTGTACTGTGGAAGCCACTAAAGTAAACTGTAATTAACTAGGCCCCAGCGGCCCCCACTATAAAGGTGGGATGTCATTGCGATATCCAGCGGTCGCGGCTCGCCGTGATGTCTAGCTGTCGATGCTTTTTTAAATACATATGTAAATATTTAATTACCCTCTAGAGTGATTTAGATATTAAAAATGTTTTTTATTTGATCACGAACTCCTTATTGATCAAGTGCCTGAGTTCTTGATCATAATAATAAAGGTTTTAGGGGTTTTCAAGTTCGCAGCAACATTTGGAATCAGATTGATACAATTTTATCGAAAAATGATCGTCATCCTCTTCATTGTTCATTAAAAACCATGCAGCCAATATAATTTGCAAAAGCAGTTTTCCCTTCAAAACTTTATAAACAACTGTCTAAATGTAGACGTAGACGTTATAACCAGAATATAAACATTACAGTTGGCCGTCGCGATGAAATCCTACCTAGGTATGATTTATCTGTGACGTCCCGCGGTCGCGTCTGGCTGCGACTTCCAGACGTAGCGGCTGGACGGTACTGCTGCTACCATTCACTGAAGCGTCTGGCGTTCGCGATTTTGCAGTTGGATTTGTCATTTGGTGGTGGAAAGACGGGAAAATAATTAAGAGATTATTAACAACTTTTGGTCTGTTGGGGGAAGAAGAAGAGGATGATATGAAACTTCTGCTTTTAACCAACGAAGGAATAGTAGTTTGTTTGAGACTAGAAATCGAAAGGGATTTTACAGTTTCCTTATTCAGTCATTTAAATGCAGGTGAGAAAAATTTTGAGGATTTTTGAGACTAAATAAAGAACCGTTCAATTTTGTGCACAATCTTGTACAGAAAGGTTTAAAGAAGCCGTTTACTAATAAAGTGAAGCAGCCAATATCCCCAGAGGAAAAGTTAGCTTTACGGTAAGGTTATTTGTAAATAAATCTTGCTATGTTTTGTTAAAAATAAAAACATTCTATATCTTATTTGTAATAACAACCCTATGTCATAGTAGGAAGGAAAACCTGTCTTTTCAAATAATTGTGAGACACTGTCTTTTGCAATGCTTTTCAGAAACGCCAAAACTACATCATGGGTAATAATTTTAATGAAAATATGACTTATAAATAAGGTTATTCTTTGTATCGTTGTATTTAAAAAAGATATTCGAAGCAAAAAAGTATGTCCCAAAATTAGTTGAGAGGACTTATCAACATTATTTGTATAAGTATGCATAACCTGAAATTATTTTTTTTTTAATACAAGTAAGTAGGTTGTTTGTGTTGGGAGAGTTTAAGTCTTCTGGAACATTCCCAGTCGAAGAAATAAGTTCATTGTGGTATTATTGCCGTTACCACGACTGATATTTTCGTGATCGTATAAATCCTAACTTGCTCAAATAGTTTCTCATTCTCGGTACTCGAAAACTGTTGCGACATAATTAACTATTAACCTCAACGACTACCCTTACTTACACAAAGACGCTACGCGTTCGCATCTTGACTTGTACTGAAGAAGTCAAACCGTCACCGCCGACATCCCGCGACCGCAAATACGGCCGCGCTGCGTTGAAGAAAACACTTAAATTTTAAGGTGTCCGCTCACTTGGGTGAAGCGGCGCGTCGCATGAAAAAGTTAGATGTAAGTAAATGTATACTCGCCCCCTTGTGAGGCGCGAAGCGTGGCGAAGCGTTAGTCGAGGCGCGATAAGTCTTGAGAGCAACCAGGCGAAGTTTAAAGGTGCGCGCCCACTTGGGCGAGGCGTCGGGTCGCTTAGGTATGGTCCGCATACCTAGGCGACGGGAAGCGTAGCGAATGGTCGCATGCATCCCAATAGTAAACAAACACGCCGTATAGCTGGGTTACGATCGACAACGATAGGCAACGAATAACAAATATATCGGATCTTCTCTTCTCTTCGCACCGCTCATTAGCGCGGCGCAAAGCGTCGCGTCGCGTAAAACTTCGCCTGATTGCTCTCAAGACTTCTCTCGCGTCAACTGACGCTTCGCCACGCTTTGCGCCGCGCATGTGGGCAAGTATACATTTAATAACATGTAACTTTCTCATGCGGAAAAAATACGCTCCGCGACGCGACGTGCCGCTTCGTCCTAGTTAGCGGGTACCTTTACGCGGTGCGAAGAGAAGATCCGACATATTTCAAACTTAGACTCAAAAACAATTTATTAACCCAGTAAACATATGAGACAGGATATTCATACATATTTCTTAATACTATGGGTAAATAGGGCAATACCGCTATTATAAAAACCGATAGCACAAAGTACAGAAGAACTGTGCCTGTGTAAGGCCCATGAACTAAAACTAAAAAAAGAAAATATCAAATATTAACCTTAAATATATTCATTTGGTACGGCAACGCGAGGACCGACCCAGGGGCAGGGAAGAGAAGAGAGGAAAGAGGGTAGATATTAAAAAATATATAAAAAAAAATAAATAAATAGGTGCAAGTATTTACATACTCTAAACATATGCGGGAATACAACAAAAAAAAAATAAATGAAAGGTGGCTAAACTTCACTTCTCTGGGTCCCTAAAAGATGTTTTTTTACATAATCCCTAAATCTATTAGGGGCAAAATCTTTAACGTTATTAGGTCAGCTATTCCAAGTTTGAACTGCTTTAAAACTAAATGATTTTTGAAAATTTGCTGCACGATGCTGAGGTATTCTAAAGTAATTCAAATTTCTTGTCTGATGAGGGTGATTATATGACTGAAAATGTGTTCTTAAATAGGAAGGTTCTCCAGTTTTTAACAGTCGAACCACAAATTGACACATATGGTATTTTCTGCAGTTTTTCATATTTAATATATAATTGTCATTTAGATAGGGAGTTATATGATTTCTAAAAGGAATATTAAATGAATATCGCATACAGGAATTCTGAATCTTTTGTATAGAGTAAGATATTTTTTTCTGTTAATGAGTCGCCATATACTACATCTCCATAATCAAATAAAGACAAAACAAGTGTATTACACAGATAATATTTAGTCTTAGAGGGAAGAAAATATTTGAGATGGTACAATTTTTTTAAGCGCATGTACGCAATTTTAAATTTATTTTTTACATGTGCCTGAAATGTGAGGCCAGTCTCAAAATAAATACCCGAATTCCTTGCCTCCTTAACCAATGGTAAGGGATCATTGCTAATATTTATGTGAAAATTATCGGAGATGGAGGGAAGAGCATTGCTATTATTACTGAAAAAAATTATGCAAGACTTAGCAGCATTCAACTATAAATTTATGTTCTTCTGCATAGGAGTTGACACTCACCAAATCCTCATTAAATTGTACTTGAGCATTCTGCAAATTTTGAGTGGCAAGATATACAGGGTGTTTCGGGAGCAAAGGGAAATATTTTAATGAGGTATTCTAGAGGTCAATATAAGAAAAAAAGGTCATATAAATGTGGGTCTGGAAATGCTTTCTTTTCGAGATACAGTGTGCCAAAAGAAAAAGTAATATACATTTTTCCTTCAATACCTCGAAAACGATTTAAGGTATTACACTGATCATGGGTGTGCGCTATACTGGCATGAAAATACGTTTTCTTGATTTAAAAAGTTTTTATTATTTTACCAGTGGCGTACGCGACAGCAAAAAATAAAATTGTTTTGGCGAAAAAAATTGTACGCCTCTGGTATTTTTCAAATCAGGGGTATATTTCTTGATCTACAGCCATTTCTTAAAAGAAAAAGTATTTTGAGTTTTTTTGGTAGAACAAACCATTTTCAAGTAATAGTTAGAATGCTGTTTTATTATGTTACTGATATTTCGACTTCACGACATTTATTTTGTAAAATAATCGGTTCTGAAATTTACAATAAAGTTTATTTTAACAACAAATAACTAAATCTAAATACTAAACCATAAAAAAAATCTTAACGAATGTTTTCAAAAATACCACCGCCTGCTTCGATACATTTATTCGCTCGTTTATTAATTGCTCTGGTATCACGGCGGATTGAGAGACGGTTATTACGGATAATAGCAGCAGCATTGTTAATGCGATCAAGCAACGCTTCCGTTGTTTCTACTCTTGTTGCATAAACCAATGATTTCATCCACCCCCACAAGCAATAATCCAAGGGATTAAGGTCAGGTTACCTTGGTGGCCAATTGTAAGGACCACCTCTGCCAATCCAACGATCAGGTAAACAAGTATTTAAAAAATTTCGCACTTGGAGACTAAAGTGTGGTGGGGCACCATCATGTTGGAAATACAGTCGTGCCCTTACATCTAAAGGAACTTCATCAAAAATATTAAATAAGTTTTCTTGTAAGAAGCGTAAATAGCCCAGTCCATTAAGATGCCTATCCAGTGCAAAAGGACCAAACAATTGATCCTCAAGCATACTACACCATACGTTAATACTAAATCGATGTTGAAAGTTTCGTTCGAATGTAGCGTGAGGATTTTCTTCTGACCACCTATGTTCATTATGAGTATTATGACAGTTATTAATTCCGTCACGGGTAAATTGAGCTTCATCACTAAACAAAATGTACCTATGCAGTTCTCGATTTTGACGTATCCATTCACAAAACTCTGTTCTTAGAGCATAATCACCATCGTGAAGATGTTGAACTGGTTGTATGTGAAACGGATTTAAACCATTTCTTTTCAATGTCTCCCAAACGGCTTTGTGTGAAGGTATATGAAGTTCATTTGCAATCCTTCTCGTACTTTCACTTGGATTTTCTGTAGCAATATGAAGAATATTCTCTTCAACATCTACGTCGAGGCCCTGCGGTCTTTCGGAAACAATTTTCGCACTTGGAAACATGCCAGTTTCTTGTGCTTTTAAAAATACTTTTTGAAACACTTTTCTGTTAGGTAGGACTCGATTTGGAAATCGACGTTGATATTCATTCACTGCCTGGATTGCGCTACCATTGCAGAAACCCTAGATAAATATCATGTCGGCATATTCCCTATGGCTATACGTCTTAGGCATTGTACAATAAATATTTCACTGCTTACTTACGGTTTAGTAGGTACTAATAATTTATAAAAATATTAAAAATAACACTGTTAGTACTTTATGTCAAATAATGTGCCAAACATTATTGTGACATTAATTTATCAAAGCCAACTTGTAAAAAAATTAATTTCAACTAGTAATTTTTGGAAACGGTCGTAAAACAGCATTCTAACAAACTATTACTTGAAAATGGTTTGTTGTACCAAAAAAACTCAAAATACTTTTTCTTTTAAGAAATGACTGTAGATTAAGAAATAGACCCCTGATTTGAAAAATACCAGAGGCGTACAATTTTTTTCGCCAAAACAATTTTATTTTTTGCTGTCGCGTACGCCACTGGTAAAATGGTAAAAACTTTTTAAATCAAGAAAACGTATTTTCATGCCAGTATAGCGCACACCCTTGATCTGTGTAATACCTTAAATCGTTTTCGAGATATTGAAGGAAAAATGTATATTACTTTTTTTTTGACACACTCTATCTCGAAAAGAAAGCATTTCCAGACCCACATTTATATGACATTTTTTTCTTATATTGACCTCTAGAATACCTCATTAAAATATTTCCCTTTCCTCCCGAAACACCCTGTATATAACTGTAAATCGTCAGCATATTGCTATAGTTTTGTGTATTTTAAAATGTCAATCATATCCGCAACATATAAAGAAAATAACAAGGGCCCTAAGATGGAACCCTGTGGTTCTCTTGTTCTCATTGGTATGTAACCGGACTTTTGTGTAGTAGATTCTGATTTAAGAATAACACAGTGAGCTCGATCATGGAGATATGATTCAAAAAATTTTACTGCATTAGGTGATAGTCCGAAGTAGTGAAGTTTAGCTAATAAAATTTTGTCAATTATAGTGTCGAAAGCCTTTCTAAAATCTAGTAAACCTAAACATGTGTGCTCTTTTCTTTCTATATTTAACCGGACTTAATTAAGGAGATGAACAAGACTAGTAGTTGTACCTACTAAAATTCTTACGAAAACCTGATTGACAATCTGGAATTACTTTAATTGAGTTTGCAAAGACACATTCTTGATAGATATATTTTTCTATAATTTTGGATACTACTGGCAGGATACTAATATGTCTTAAGTCTTTGAGTTCTTTGGGATTAGAAATTTTACCTAATGGATTTATGATTGCCCGTTTCCATAGTGTAGGATAAAAATTCTCTAGATTACAACTATTTATTATGTGTTTAATAGTGGCTTTAGACAAAAAGGTAGACAAAATCTTACGTCTCTTATTGATAATGAGACCTCACCGATAGCATTCGTATATATGGTGTTTAAAAGTTCTTTAAAATCTAACTCATCCAATAATTTAAAATTTAGTTGTGATGTTGCATTTTTATGCCTACTTAATTTATAAAATTCTATTTTTTCCTCTGATGTAGAGTCTAACACTAATATTTGTTATTCGTTGCCAATTGTTGTCGATCCTAACCCAACTGTACGGTGTGTTTGTTTACTATTGGAGTGCAATGCGACTCTTCGCTACGCCTCTCGTCGTCTAAAGGTGCGCGACCACTTGGGCGAAGCGTCGTGTCGCGAAGCGTAGCGAAGAGAAGCGTCGCTTAGGTATTGTCCGCTCACTTACGCGACGGAAAGCGTAGCGAAGAGTCGCATTGCACCCCAATAGTAAACAACCACGCCGTATAGTTGGGTTACGATGGACAACGATAGGCAACGAATAACAAGTATATCGGATCTTTTTTTCTCTTCTCACCGCTCACTAGCGCGGTGCGAAGCGTAAAACTTCGCCTGGTTGCCCTCAAGACTTCTCCCGCGTCAACTAACGCTTCGCGCCGCGCAAGTGGGCGAGTATACATTTACTTACATGTAGCTTTCTCATGCGGAAAAAATACGCTTCGTGACGCGACGCGCCGCTTCGTCCATCTGAGCGGGCACTTAAAGTGTGTGGACAATACTTAAGCGACGCTTCTATTCGCGACGCGACGCTTCGCCCAAGTGGGCGCGCACCTTTAATGCATTATTTAAGTGCTCGCTGGGTGGGCGACAATATAGAACCTTAAAGGACTCCGGCGTTGATGTTAAATGTGTCTGAAAGAAATCCGTCTAACTCAGTTCGCAGAGAACGGTCTTTAAGAAAGCTCGATAGTCATAAACAAAATTGAACCGGCATTCCGTATGCTCTCACTTTAGTTAGGAGCCCCTCATGCCACACTCGGTCAAAAGCCTTGGAAATGTCTAGTGCTACCGCCCGGGATTCCCCATGATGTTCTATTGCGTTCTTCCAAACGTGAATAACATAAGCGAGAAGGTCTCCTGTTGATCTAGACTTACGGAATCCATACTGGCGGTCACTAATTATGTTGAAGCCTGCCAGGTATTTTAATAATTTTTCGTTGATAGCCTTCTCCATAACTTTTGATATAACTGAAAGCAATGCGAGTGGACGATATTTGGCAAGGTATTCTTGCCTTTTTTGGGTATGGCCTGGACTCGCGCAGGTTTCCAGCAAGAAGGAAATATTACTAGTATATTACTTGTAGGATAAGTTAAAAAGCCTAAAATATACCGGTGTCAGCAGTTCTGTTCGTCAGCGCATGTCTTAATTAGAATGACTGTAATATCATCAGGACCAGAAGCCTCCTTTCTAGTGTCAAGGTTCGTTAAACGTGGCGGAAACCAATATGGGGCACTATACCCCCCCCCCCCGAACCGAGCTACGGGCTCCTAAAAAGAAAGAAATATTTTTTCTTAATGTTTTCGAAACTATTAAAGATACAACCTTGAAATTTAGGTATCCAGGTAAGCTTCAGACGCCGAATCGAACAATTGTCGCTGAAAAGCCAACAATCTAAAAGTGCGGCCAGAAGTAGGGGAGGACGGAGTTAAAATATAACTTTTTTTAAATTGATTTTTATATCTCAAATTAAAAAGCTTCAACGTTCCTTGCAAAAAAAAGGTACGTCTAGTTAGACACGATGTAAAAAAACTACCTAGCATGCGAAAAAGAAAACATAATAAATATTTTTTATCGTTTCATTTATTAAAAATATCCTAAGTAAATTCCACCTACAATGTGTTCCTCTTAAAAAAATTGAAACTTGTTTATTTGATCACTTTTTGACATTCGTCTATTTTACACTAGCTAAATATAACCGTTTATTTTTTATTTATTTAATTATTTATTTCATTATTGTAACATGCCAGATAATTTTATTATCGATTTATCTCGAAAACGACGTCCTAGATCATGTCTAACAAAGATTACCTTTTTTTTGCAAACAGCGTTAAGGTTTTCGAATTCGAAATAAACAAAAAATCAATTTGAAAAAAAGTTAGGTATATTTTAACCCCGTCCTCCCCTATTTTTGACGCTGTTTGTAAATTTTTTATATTTTAGCAACAGCTCGATTCTGACAGTAGAGTTGACTAGAATACCCACATTTCAAGTTTGTCTCTTTATGGGTTTCGAAACTATTAAGAAAAAAACATCTTCATAAATATTATTATTTATTTGTTATTTATTTAATTATTTATCTAATAAATTAAATAAACAATTATACTCTTTGCTATTTTACTAAGGCATGTTTAGCTAAAATCTATTATTTTCATGTGTAGAATCCAAAGACATTAGAACTAATGTCTGTGGTAGAATCCGTGGTTACTCTATGGAGCGTTCATTACAGACCACTCTGTATACGCTCAATTATTTATATGTTACAAATATACAATATTACTTACGTACTTCGGGGTTGGTAACACATATGACGAAATGTTATATTACCTTCTGATAAAAACTAACTTGATCCCTTATTATTGACCATAACTTTTAGGTTACCCCGTATATTATATATTACCAATCAAATTAATATTTCATTTCTTATGCGCATTATAATCTATCACTTACCTACACTGCGAAGAAGCAAAGAAAAAACATAGTAACTCAGAAAGTTACCGTTATTTTTATGACCATACCACCAAAATATATGCATGTATATACAGTATGTCCGGCGATGTGGTAGACAAGAGGGCAAACGGACCAAAAATTTCATTTTTCGAGGAAGAGTCATTCCTATAAAAATTGTTGCTTGCTGAAAAAATACGATTGTCGATGAAAAATAAAGTTGCATACAGGGTGTCCAAAAAGTTAAGAATTTAAATTTTTTACAACAGTAAAGTACCCTAATTCTAAAGTTTTTAGCAAAATGCCGTTTAGGAGACTTGTTTCAAATCATCACATTTTCCAAGATACTGGTTTTCATTAAGTTTGGATAGCAATAATATGTTTGCTTTAAATTTGCATTTCCGGAAAAGTTTGGTAGGTGTACCTTTGATTTTGTATACCTTTAGGTATCACCTTTGATTAGGTACCTCAATAGTAATTTATTATAGTGTCAAGCAAAACGTCATTGTAAGTAAATATTAAAGATTTTATTAGTTTATAATGTTAACAACGGAGCAAAGAATACATAATTATTTATTTCAAATTACTTCGAAATATAAAATAAAACCTTTAAAAAAATACGATAAACATAAACCAATATATCATTATGGTATAAGGCATAATTCATAAAAATAGACCAAAATCAGATAACTTAACAATAAAATATTTAAACACCGCTCCACCACGAGAGACTCATTTTTCCAGTTGGGCTATAAGATAGTTATAATTTCTCCTCACTTCTTCTAGGGATATTGCTTCTACAGCTTATATAATTTTTTTTTAAATTTTCTCATCATTTCAGTCAATTGGCATAAGTTAACTATTTTAGTCGTCCCCACAAATACATATCTGCCAACGTAAGATCGGTACTTCATGGGGGCCATAAAACTGGACCATTTCGCCCGATCCATTATTGTCCATGCAGATTCCAAATCAAGCTATTCCTTTACCTCTCTAGCAAAATGGGACGGGCATCCATCTTGCTGGAAGTACGTGTTAATTAGGTAATCTAACGGCAGTTTTACATATTCAAATAAGACTTTCTAATACACGTATTCTCAAGATAATACGGTCCTATTATACCATAGTAGGAAATAGCGTACTAAACATTCGCTTTTTTTAAATATTGACGTCGGGTTGGGTTTCTGAACATAGGATTAACATAACTCCAATAGCGAACATGTTGCGATGCCACACTTCCAGTCGTTGAAAACGTGGACTCATCCGAGAATATCATAAGTTTATGGAATTCCCTATTACCACCTGAAATCTTACTTCCTACCCACAAGCAAAAATCTAACCTTTTGCCATCATCGGCCTCTTCTAATGTGTGGTTATAGTTGGGTTTGTAGGGAAGTATCTTATTTTGGTTTGAAATTTCTTGAATAGTACTTTTTGAACAACCTATAGTTGCGTAGCTTGTTTCCTCAAGGACAGTGTGGGGTTTTCTCGAACAGACTGGCGTACAAGCCGCTGCATCATCTCATTTTTATTTTTTTTTAAAGTCTAGTGCGGATCCCGTTTCGCGAAACTTCCTGACCGGCCTGCAGATCACCCATTTGGTTGCGGGTACATTGGGGAACCTTTTATGAAATTTTTCAATAACGTATCTATATAAGAATCCGTTACCATAACATTGGATTAAATGTATTTTTTGCTCGGTTGTTAACATTGTAAACTAATAAAATCTTTAAAAGTTACTGACAATGACGTTTTGCTTGACGCTGTAATAATCTATTTCGGAGGTGCCTAGTCAAAAATAATACTTAAAGGTATACAAAATCAAACTTTTTAGTAAAATGCAAATTTAAAGCAAAAATATTATTGCTATCCAATTTTAAATACCTACATATCTGCTATTTGTACCGGTTGCAGTTTATTTTATCTAAAAAGATGCACATATTTTCATAGGTTTCTTTCATTGTCACTGAATATGCAACTAGAAATATTTCGGTGAGTCTATGAACAATCACCACGCACAAGAATAATGATTGATATTGACTTTTTGTATTAAGTCATGGATATCAGTACACGCACATAGCGATTTTTCCATATTGTAAAATGCAGAAAACATAGCAGTTTTTTCCTAAAAGTCGTAATACTTGTTTCTTTGACTAGTAAGTTAGTAAGTTCCACTTGTTTAGACGGGAATCAAGAAGTTCTGACTGTTGCTTTGACAATCCTGAATCATGCACTAAATAATTTAACTCAATTTAAACAATCAAATGTAGCTCGCCGGAACTGGGACCTGGAGTGAAATTGGAGTAGGATCACTGTTCTCTGGACCAGCCTGATGATGCGTTATAATCTCTATTATCTCCCAAAATAATATATTGCTAATCTAAAGGCGCAGTCGGTAGGGGAGAGGTAGTAACAGTGAGACGGTCGGAACAATGAGACACGTTCTTCAATTCCGAACGTACTCCAACTACAACATTAAACGTCACAGTTGAATATAGTATCGTCCGGGCTTGACGCAGAGTTTCAGCGCAATCGGGCCATTTTTAATTTAGTTAACAGCCGATCTCCGGAGAGAGCGCATCAAAGTAAATAACACGGCGAATTTCGTGAAGCATTTTTGGCAATAATAAGTACGTTTTTTAGGGGTAAGTATTTTTTATAAAGTAAATATGTATTTTAGAACAGTAAT
This sequence comes from Polydrusus tereticollis, assembly GCA_963920685.1. Classification (NCBI taxonomy): domain Eukaryota; kingdom Metazoa; phylum Arthropoda; class Insecta; order Coleoptera; family Curculionidae; genus Polydrusus; species Polydrusus tereticollis. Next base: position 92,156,807 of record OY987333.1, read on the forward strand.
CTAGTATTTGTAAGCAACGGGCTTGGTGATTTTCTGTATGCATTATTTTTTAAAATTTCACGTGTTTCAGGAACAGTGGGACAAAAGGGTGGTTAGAACACTGAGACTGTCTCACTGTTCCATCGTGATGTATAAGTAGTATTATTTTGTATTCTTACGCATTTTTCTATAAACTTACAGTGCGAAGATGCCAAGAAAAAATAAAACAAGCAAAAAAATTGGTACGTTTTCAGAAGAATCAATGAGGGATGCTATCCAATTAGTACGAAATGGCATGAGTATTCGCGAAGCTTCTAGAGTTAAGGGCTTGTCTTTTCAAACAGTTCACAGATACGTTAAAAAATATCACGATAATCCTAACATTCATCTCCGTCCTAACTATAGAGTAAGACAAATTTTCACCGACGAACAAGAAAATATTCTTTGTGAATATATTGTGACATGTGCCAAAATGTTTTATGGTTTGTCTCGAGAAGATACTCGTCGCTTAGCCTATGAAACAGCAATCCAAAATAAAATAAATGTGCCTCATGGATGGGAAACAAAAAAAATTGCCTCACTTGCGTGGATTAAAGCATTTTAGAGGCGCCACCCTAACTTGTCGTTACGAACTCCAGAAGGGTGTAGCTTGGCAAGGGCTACTGGGTTTAACAAGTTTAACGTTGAAATATTTTTTAAAAAACTGGAAGAAGTTCTAAAGAGGCATCCAAGTTTCGGTGATGGAAGTCGAATTTATAACTTAGATGAGACTGGTACGGTTACCGTTCAAAAACACCACAAAGTATTTGCCGAGAAAGGGTCACGCCAAGTGAGTAAGGCTACAAGTGCGGAAAGAGGAACACTTGTCACTACATGTTGTATTGTAGCGGCTTCTGGATTTGCCATCCCACCCATTATGATATTTCCTCGGGTCCACTTTAAGGATTTCATGGTTAATGGAGCCCCACCAGGCACACTTGGTTTAGCAACAAAAGGGGGCTGGATGAACACCGAATCTTTTGTAAAAGTTGTAAGGTATTTTTTAAAGCACACCAATAGTTCGAAAGAAAATCCCTCGCTGCTCATAATGGACAATCATCAAAGTCATCTGTCAATAGAGGCTATCGATATATGTAAAGATAACGGTGTTACAATATTAACTATCCCGCCACACTGCACGAACAAGCTGCAACCTTTGAATGTTGGGTTGATGAAACCATTTCAAACATTTTACAGTTCAGCCGTGGATTCATGGATGATGAACCATCCAGGTCAGACGTTTACAATATATAATATTGCGTATTGTGTCGGAATAGCTTATCCGCGTGCCATGACACCTGTAAATATCTCAGCATTTAGAAAAACCGGTATTTTTCCATTTGACAAGTTTATTTTTAACGAAGAAGATTTCATGCCAAGTGCAGTAACAGATAGAGAGAACCCTCTAGATGAAGAAAATGTATCACTCACAGAGTCCACTAGCGAACTAAATTACGGAAAATCTGAACCTGTGTCTGTGCCTTTGAACATAGCCACAACTTCAGCATCTGAGGATCAACCTTTGAATGTAACCACAACTTCGGCAACACCGTCTGTGAAAAAATCTGGCAAAACCTTTGTAAGTCCAAGTATTTTTAAGGGGTATCCTAAGGCCGGTCCAAGAAAGTCGACGCTAAATAAACGTAGGCGAAAGGGAAAGACGATGATAGCAACGGATACCCCTGAAAAAAATGAGCTTCTTCAGCTTAAAAACAAAACTTTGATAAAAGCACGCAAGGTAAAAAAACAACTGTTCGACAGCGACTCCGACGAAGACGACGAGAATGTTGATATTGAGCTAAAAGATTTTAGTAGCAGCGAAGAAACTTTTGAAGATGAACCCGAACCGTTTAACTTTGGTGCCGTTGATCGTAATCCCGTTCCTGGTGAATATATCCTAGTTGAGTTCAAGGGAAAACAACATGTTTATTATGTGGGAAAGGTGACTTCTCAAGTAGAAGAAAATGAGTTTGAAGTGACATTCCTAAGAAGAAGTGGAAAGTGCTTCGATCGTTTTATTGTACCTCAGGTTCAAGATATGTCCATCGTCATTAAAAAAGATATTAGAATTATCCTTCCTCCTCCGCTAGCACATGGAACAAAAAGGCAGCAATCATTGTTGAAATTTGACATTAATTTCTCAAGTTTAAATGTAAAATAATATGACTAAGTATATGTCTCATTGTTCCGAATAGGTTAGAACAGTGAGACAATTACAGGTTTTTTTTGTATATTTTTTTTTGAAGAGTTTGTTCTGTTTTTCGCTAAAGCGAATTTTCCATTTTGTTTCCAAAGCTGTTTCTGAAGTCAGGTTAAAGTTTTAAAGAAAAATGTATTTGTTTAAAATAAATTATTTGAATTCAAATTTTTTCGTCTCACTGTTACTACCTCTCCCCTACTGGTACACAGTAAAAAATTTAACACTCAATGGCGGGACATATAGGACCACACTCAATAGGGTATATTAACCAATCTGTATACCTGGTAAAAAAGATATTGTTGAATGGTTTTTTCACTTTTGATGAGTGTTAATTCTTCTAATTTATGGGTGAGTACATTTACACTATCGTGTGTAAATGAAACTCACAGATTGTAAACCTATCCCTCTAGGGTTAATTAGTGTAAATATCATATTTTTGTAGTGTAAATTTTATTTTATTTGGGTGTGACTTTACTATAGTGAGTGTAATAAAATAATCTACCTAGAACTAGAATACTTTCCACTTTGATTAAGTCATTTAATCCCGTATCAAACTAACCGGGCGTTTTACATTACATTTACATTTTTTACATTATTAACCTCTGCTTAGTTTGATACATGATTGAATGACTCAATCAAAGCCGAAAGTAGTAACCCCTAATATACATAAATCTTCAGATCGCTTGGAAAAGGTTTGTTAAATAAATGAAAATATTGAGTATTGTTTATCGTTTATTTATACACTTATTTTTTACACTTATTATTATAACTAGTTGAACAAAATGACACACATATTATATAGTTTAACAATTTAGTAAAATAAACATATATATATCTACGTTTAATGTACCTCATTGTTAAGCTTAACAAATAAATAACATAATAAATATATGTATACTTAGAACATTAAACAACTAAATAAAAGTATGCTTTGGAACAATATAATAGAATAAAAATGACGATTATTATATCAATTGTATATTCATTTAGATATCTATGAAGTAAAATATGTAGGTAGGTACCTAAGTATTTATACAGGGTGTCCGGATAAGGATACGGAGAGGCCATATCTCGGAAACGATACGTCCCACAGATCTAAAAAAAAAGCTCTCATCATAAAAACTGCCAAGAGAAATTCATTCAAAATAATTTTAAGTTTCGGAAATTGCCGCAAGAGGGCGTAACGGCTTATTAATTTTTTAAAGTTCATTTTACGGCAAAAAATGCCACTTAACCGTAGAAAAGCAAATAAATAATTAAAATCAGTAGATTGTTTACTACAACTTTTGTTATTGTTATTTTTTTGAATCTCGCCTAATAAAGGAGTGGGGGAAGCCTTTAGGACATTTTTCAAAAACTGTCATTATGTCGTTATCCTTCAACGGATTTTCTATAACTTGGACTTGTTTGAAAGGGAATTCCTTGGAGTTTAAATAAATGATTCAGGAATTGTCACAAGTTTCCTGATACAATTTTAAGATGGCGCTGTTATTCAATCTAACTTATTTTTTTATTTTTCTCGGTATTTGCAAATTGGATGGTACAATTTTTTTCGGTAGTAACAGGAGATAATTTGCATAGGGAACGATTAGTCCAAACCGCAAATCGATATCACCAGGGGTTTAAAAGTTATTTTGATTTTTCTTTAAAAAATGATACAGTTTCCATTTACCGGTACCCGGTATATCCCTAATAAGCAAGATAACAACTAATTTCATAGCCTACTGTTTAATAAATTATAAAATTTATAATAAAAGTTTAACGAGTCAAAGAAACATCAATAACACTGAATAAAATATGAATATTATGATATGAGATTATGAAAAAGTGCACAAATCTTAAATCTAGAAACAATTAGCAATTTAGCAAGACAACAATAATTACAAATGTTTAAAATATTTTCCGTCACTTCCTAAGCTCTTAGTTATTCTTTTTTCAGTGAAAAACACACTTGCCTCTTGCCTCAATTTCAGCCGTGGATAAGCTTCGAACGGCATTTCATATCCTTTCCATCATGTTTTCGCCTAAATTACAAGTTCCAAGTTGGCCATGGAAAAAAACAAATTAATAATTTATTGTGACAAGCTGTTGATGAGTTTTAAACGTCAAGCATCTTATAATATTGAGCATTGTTTTTTACATTTATGTTGCATTTTCCTACAAACAGTATGCCGTTTACTAACGCAGAAGCGTATGATATGTTGAATATCTATTTTCAATCTCTTGAAAATGCTGTAATAGCGTCGCGAGAGTATGCAATGCGATTTCCACAAAGAAGACACTATTCTCGAGAAGTATTCCCAAGATTAGCTCGACGATTAAGAGAAACTGGTAATGTGCAGCCCATTCAACGACCCTTACGCATTCGTAGGACATGTAATGAGGTAAATATTATCAACGTTTTGGCTTACGTTCAATACGATCCCACTTTAAGCACCAGAAAAATTTCCCTTGACTTGGGGGTTCCAAAAACAAATGTCCACGAGATTTTACAAACTAATAGTATGCACCCTTACCACATCGTTTTACACCAGGCATTGAACGATACTGATTATGATCGTCGATTGGATTTCTGTCACTGGCTATTAAATATGATTAGGGAAAATTCAAATTTTCTTTCACGGATATTATGGACAGACGAGGCCACTTTCACTAACGCTGGGGGTGTGAATTTGCATAATATGCACTATTGGTCTGAGCAAAACCCTCATTGGATGTACTAACCCTTAATGGAGCAAGATTTTTAGATTTCTTGGCCACTTTCCTTCCACCTCTTTTGGAAGAAGTCTCCTTACAAACGAGAACAAACATGTGGATTCAACTTGATGGTTGTCCGACGCATTACTATCGTAACGTACGCCAATACCTAGAAGAGCAATTTGCGCATCGTGTAATTGGAAGAGGAAGCTTGTTTCCCTGGCCGGCTCGTACACCGGATCTTACTTGTCTTGATTTTTACCTATGGGGTAGGTTAAAAGATCTGGTTTTCCAAGAGAGACCAACAACAAGGGAAAACATGATGGTAAGGATAACAAATGCCGTTAGAAACTTATCCACGGCTGAAATTGAGGCAGCCGTATTATCAACTAACAGAAGAATAATTAAGTGCTTACAAAATGACGGAAAATATTTTGAACATTTGTAATTATTATTGTTGTCTCGCTAAATTGCTAATAAAATTGTTTCTAGTTCCAAGATTTGTGCACTTTTTCATAGTCTAAGTCTCATAATATGATATTATCATAATATTCATATTTTATTCAGTGTTATTGATGTTTCTTTGACTCATTAAACCTTTATTATAAATTTTATAGTTTATTAAACAGTAGGCCATGAAATTAGTTGGTATCTTGCTTATTAGGGGTATACCGGGTACCGGTAAATGGAAACTGTATCATTTTTTAAAGAAAAATCAAAATAACTTTTAAACCCGTGGTGATATCGATTTGCGGTTTGGACTAATCGTTCCCTATGCAAATTGTCTCCTATTACTACCGAAAAAAATTATACCATCCAATTTGCAAATACCGAGAAAAATAAAAAAATAAGTTAGATTGAATAACAGCGCCATCTTAAAATTGTATCAGGAAACTTGTGACAATTCCTGAATCATTTATTTAAACTCCAAGGAATTCCCTTTCAAACAAGTCCAAGTTATAGAAAATCCGTTGAAGGATAACGACATAATGACAGTTTTTGAAAAATGTCCTAAAGGCTTCCCCCACTCCTTTATTAGGCGAGATTCAAAAAAATAACAATAACAAAAGTTGTAGTAAACAATCTACTGATTTTAATTATTTATTTGCTTTTCTACGGTTAAGTGGCATTTTTTGCCGTAAAATGAACTTTAAAAAATAAATAAGCCGTTACGCCCTCTTGCGGCAATTTCCGAAACTTAAAATTATTTTGAATGAATTTCTCTTGGCAGTTTTTATGATGAGAGCTTTTTTTTTAGATCTGTGGGACGTATCGTTTCCGAGATATGGCAGCTCCGTATCCTTATCCGGACACCCTGTATAAAAAAGAAATACATTTAAAGTATAAGCTTATATCAGAATAATTTAAAAGCTAAAAGGTAAACTGCAACAATGTAAATACCTACTTAGTTTCTTAAAAATGGCGTACTTATTAAACTAAGGTTTCTATTAAATTTTGCTAATATGCTTACCCAATTTAACAAGATCCTCATAAGGCATTCTCATTTGGCACTTAACAAAACTTTGCTTTGTTTTAATATTTTAATTTAAATATAACATTATCCTATATTTCGTTTAAAGAGCATCATCAGACTGACTTGAAAGTTGAATTTGCACGTAGCATCGGCGTCATGTGTCAATTCCTAGAATTTCACACCAGTTGTTGCCGCCTGCGCCTGTCTTTTCGGTAACGCGAGTTTAGGTATTTTTACCCGGGGTTATGTAAAAAAACCCGATTAAAAAATAAGTTTTACACTCAATGTGTTAAAATAACCTTCTAGCGGGGTTTATTTGCACGCTAATATGGTGTAATTAATTGTCATTGTATTTAATTTTCGTGATAGAGTGTAAAATGGAATAAATAACACCCATTCAACAAAATTAACTTTTTAGAGAGTTAAATTCATACGCAAATTTAATACAACAACTTTGGTCCCATATGAGTGTAAAAATGTGGTAAATTATGTTGATCCGGGTGTAACATTAACACTACTTTTTTTTACCATTCCTGAAATGATTTTTACCAGGTGCATATTTTTTACTGTGTAAGTCTGCATTGTGAAGAACAAGTCTTTGCCATGCAAAAATAGCAATCCGCAAATGATCGGTGGATTCTCGCCATAGGTACCATTGGAACTGCAAAAGGCATACTTTTTCTTTTCCCTTTCATCCACTGCACAAATGAAACGCTGCAGCTGACACAGCACAAATGCTCACTGCTTGTCTTAACCTCCGATTAAAATACCACAATACACGAAATAGGCCTTTTTCCCAGTTTCAGAAAATGGTCTGGCGTGTGGCTCCACCAGAAATTTTCCACAAACGTAACAAACTGATCTGGAGAAATTTTTCAACTGCGGCGCGTTTCACTTGATATTTTCGTCGTTGAAAAAACTTTCTTAACTACAGAGAACCACTCAATGCGAAACTCAAATAAAGACTAAACTAGAAAATAAATTTAATGTTATAAACAATCCATTTTAGGTTATATTTCTGTTTCTAAATGCATCCCTCTTAAGTTACCTCTCATAATATTTATTACATACCAATATAAAAGGGTCTAATGAGCTCATTGGAAAGTGGTACATATTTATAAATATTTTTTTTCTATTATTAGACAGGTATTAGCATTGTAAAAATAATCGACTGAACTGTATAACAAGAATCGTGTCGGTCAGTTATAATTGGATCTAAAATTCGCTCTATTTCTATTTCCCTTAGCACAGTATTTGTGTGCCCACGGCCAGTATAACTATGTATCCTTTGCTCCGTTGTTAACATTCTAAACTAAAAAAATCTTTAAAAGTTACCCGCAATGACATTTTGATTAACACTGTAACAATTTACTATTGAGGTACCTAATCAAAGCTGATCCTTAAAGGTATGCAAAACTAAAGGTACACGTACAAAACTTTTTAGTGAAATGCAAATTTAAAGCAAACATATTATTGCTATCCAAACTTAATGAAAACCAATGTCTTGAGAGATGTGACGATTTAAAAATAATTCTCTTAAATAACATTTTGCTAGAAACTTTAGAATAAGGGTACTTTACTCCAGTACAAAATTTGAATTTTTAACTTTTTGGACACCCTGTATACAATATACTTTTTTTCATCGACAATCGTAATTTTTAGTAAACAAAAATCTTTATAAATGAATGAATGAATGACTGACTTTTCCACAAAATGTGCTATTTTTGGTTCGTTTGTCCTCTTGTCTACCACATCGCCGGACATACTATGACCACCCGGACATACTATGTATAATATTGTTTCTGCTACTGACGATTTAATGTAATTTATTATTTATGATTTTTCATACCTTTGTTTTATAAATTTATTGTTGGTACTGTTCTGGTACTCGATTTTACTATAAATAGCCGAATTTCGAGCTATTGATTCAGTCATTCACGGGGGTTCAAACAGATAAGATCAATTTAGCTGCAGTCATCATATGACGTCATATCTCGAGTTGATGAGATATTTTTACAGTACCTAATTAAAAGTTGTTTTTGTATTTAAATAAAAGTTTCCTAAAGCATAATCTGGGACTTTTCTGGCAGTAATAAAGCATCGTAAATCGGATGAATAAAAGTTTTGTAAAAGTTATAAAGTTGTTTATTTTGTGTTTATAAGTTAGGAAAAATACTTAGACATAAAAAAGATTCAAGGAATAAAATATTATACAGAGTTAGAATAAAAACTTTGATATTTTAACTACATTTTAACTAAGCTGTTGGAAGTCAGACACATGGCCTTAAATTTCGCAACAGTCTTAGACCGAATGCAAGACGTGCTGCTACCGTCTTCGCCGAGCGGCTTCCTGGAGGCCTGGATCATCGATGCCATGGGATCTTATTCACCCAATGGACAATCAGAACTCCAGGGAGTCAGCTATGACTCATCCGTCAACGCTGCGGAGATGGCAAAGGGCCCAGACCGAGATGCCAAATCTGCACTTGGTGTCCAGGACCTGTTAGGGTTCCGTAAACCTCCGTCCGACCGCCGGCCGAGTGGCATAGAAGTGGCAAGCGACCCAAACCCCGTGGGTGGCTCAAAAAGGGCATTAACATCGAAGCCTGAAGAAGAGGATCTCTGGTCGTGGTGTGAAGATGTGCAGCCGTGGGGAATGCTGGGTGAAGAGGAAGAAATAGACGTTTACGTCGAACTAGCTGATCGTCAGCATATAAAAAATTGTGGCGTACGTACGTCGGAGCTACCTGGGAAGGTGGACGTATCGTATCGCTTCAGTACCTACACCTAAAACCCTTTGTTTTCGAAACCGTCGGCTTAACAGAGTGGCCACGAGACCCGTTCAGATAATTATTATTATTTATTTATGTCCAAAGGATCATTATTTTATTTTTATATCATTGCCCTTAACAGACCTAATAATTTGCTAAACTATTTTAATTATAGACCTATAGAAACAACATCGCACTACTTGGAACGAATTATATAAATCTAGAGACATTTTTTTCTATTCTTATGTTTTTACGAATTTAATAACTTATAAAATATTAATATTAAACGAAGCACCGCTATAGTTCAAACTGACTTTTTTATGCTTACCCCCCCTGTCTTCTCAGCCATCATAACCACAGAATTGTAAGAATATAATATAATTATGTGCCACCCTTACATAAAAAATAATTTGAATTAAAAATTTAATCTTTTAGACTAAGCCTTACTCTAATAATATATTAACTACCTTCGTATCCATTTTGTGCGTTTCATTTACCGCTCACTATACCTCTACGGTGCATGTCTTACCGAGAATTCCATCGATCGATTAGGAAAAAAACAAAATTAGAAAAAATTTTAATTGGTAGCATATTAAAGTTTAAAATATTTTCAATCTGGTTCATCGGGTTATACCGGAAGTAGATGTCAATTTGCTTATTTTAAATATATTATATTATTTATATATAGAGTGAATTACCTCGTATAGGAAAAAGTGACCCTTACGAAAGTCGTTCAGTAAATTTCTTCCCACATTTCTACCTGCATGCATTTTTTCTGCTATTTCTGGTTTAGTTACCGTATAGACCAACTTCCTTTCTTTTTAAATGGAACACCCTGCATATGATTGCATATTTGGATTCTACTGGGAAAACACTGAGATTTTTGTATTTCAAATTTTTATTTATTTAAAATTGTAACAAACTTTATAATAACAAAATAAATAGCCTAGAAAATTGAACAACTTAACATCGGAATAACGAACAAGTGAAACCTTTTCAGTGGATCAGGTGTTCAAAATGACCACCATTTTCTGCTAAGCAGAGCGCCAGTCGATCCCTGAACCCGTCTATAACGTTTAAAAGGAAGTTCTTAGGAATGGCCCAAATTTCATCACTAACTCTGACTTTTAAAGATTCTTAGTCATTTGGACGGTTAACGTAGACTTTGTTCTTTAGGTGTCCACAAAAAGAAGTCGAGCGGTGTTAAATCCGGGGATTGCGCTGGCCAGTCCATAGCACCTCTTCTGTCTATCCAACGTCCTGGAAATTGTTTGCTTATGTATTGCCTAACATTTGCTGCATAATGCGCAGCTGCTCCATCTTCCTGGAATCATACCTGTTCGTTTATTTATTTTTACCCGGTAAAACCATTCTGCAAGAAGGAATTATGTGATTCCTAAGGAGGTCCAGATATTTTTCAAAATTCAGATTACCATCTATGAAAAAAGTTCCCACAATATGTCTACCAACTATGTCCGCTAAACATTTACTTTTTCGGGCCTCTGAGTATGACCTTTTTGGAACCAGTGAGTATTCTCAGCAGACCAATAACGATAATTGTGTCTATTAACAATGCCATTGAAATGAAAAGTAGTTTCATCCGAGAAAGTGATATTTGTTGCGAAGTTATTATCGTTATTTCATCTTTCCATCACCAGCTCACAAGATTCAGCAAATAAAAGTGAATCATGATAAAAAGAAAACTGGGACCAACATTTTTTCATATTTTAGATCTTAGACTACAGTAAAAAAATTCCCCACTAACGTTGCTGTGGAACTTCTTTTTGTTATTGTATTTTTATTGTTATACAATCTTTACCTTGGTAGAGGTGGTATTAATGGTGAATTTATTAAGAGCAGGAAAAATTAAAGAAAAATAACGATAAGCATCTAAATATTTCAAATGTTGTGGTGGCATTTATGCAAATCACCTAATAATTAAGGATTAATTAACTTAATTCTGTAGCAATTACAGACCATGTAACAATATCTTTTGTGCTGAAACCAAACTACTAACATCTAATGCCGTTAATTATCCCGTTATTTTACATTGTGCAAATGTCAACTAAATAGCTATTTATTTGTGTATACTCATGTATATTTGTTTGACAAACATGATTAAAAATCCAGTATTCTAATTCTCGGAAAACATTAGGGTCTTTTATAAACATAAAAACGTGCAATATTCTTAACAAAATAATATTAAATTTACGTCTACGGTAATCGGTAGCTTTGCAATAGGTTTGCTTCTGCGATAATGTGTATATTTGTTTCTGTAATGTTTTAACCGAGAAAGGGCAACATCATATCTGTTGGTTGGTCAAGAGGCTCCATGTGACCACATAAGACTGGTGTACCTCCCAGATTAGAGCGCTATAGCACCATATATAAACCAGTGCCCTGTTAGACTTTAACGTATGCAGATGCTCCACGTGGCTAAAACAATAATAGCACGTGTTTTGATCCGACATGTGTGTCAGGCAAAGTGATTTTCCAGTGCTGAAGTAAAAGATATTTTGGGGACGCGTGCCCGGTAACGGAGGTTACTATTCTTCTAAGCGAACAGTAAAAGTACCGTTAATATCGCATTTGAATATACTACATTTTTTGTGTTTGGTTAAAACGTGCACGAAGTTGCACCTCAGTGTCTTGCAGCTCGCATAAATGCGTGAAATATTATTTTATATTCAAGTTCGGTAAAAGCTAATGAAATCCTAACATTATCTCGGTACAGTGCTTTAGGGTTGTATAGATGATAAATGCGTGTTTATCAATGTAAACATTGTAACATTATAAGGGTGGTGAAAAGTGAAAGAATAAAAAGACATAGCAAAATAAGTTGTTTAATTGGTCTAGCAAAACTAAAACGAACCAACTTTACACTGTGGGTGTCTATGTAAAGTCAGGGCGAACCCCTGTCTAAACCAAAAGTCAAGATAAGTTTGACATAGACGCTAGACAAAAGAGTAATCTTCTTAGGTGGTGAAAAGATATAAAAGATTTTTAATGTAAATCGAGTGCAAGGTCACCACCTACCTCAGCTAGCTCAAGCTCAGGGAAGTTGCAGTTCGGGGTGGTTCTTTAAAATAACTTGCTTGTTCAACAACGATGTGTGTGAATGTGACGCCCAAAGGATGATGTTACGCAAGCAAAATTTTAAGATTGAAAATTGGAGCGCCACTCACAGTGTCTTTTAATTCTAGCCTGACACAACAACACCAAATTCCTGTGAGTGAAGCAATAGGGTCCACACACAGTGCCAAAACAAAACACAAAAATAGTAAACAGTTAGTTAATTTAAAAAAAGGGTAGGTGATTTTAAATGAAGAATTTAATGACACTTCATTAAACTTCTGTTAATTCACCAAGTCATTAAAAATTGTAAAGGTATAAGTTCAATCAAGATTAAACACTTATTATTATGTCGCAGCAGCTGCAACTCCTTTACATATCGCTTTATAAGTGTATCTGAGTTCTTAGACTAACAAGGTAAATCACTTATTTATTGAGTTGAAAATTATACTCTTAAACTATGTCATGGAAAATGCAAAATAGCTTATGGCTCTTATCAAAACAAAAGGAAATTACATTTGGCTGTGTTTACCATAAAGATAAATTCACTACGATTTCTGCAGTCTAAAATTAAAGGTACAGGTCAGAGGTCCTCGTAGGTGGCTGGTTGCTATTCAGCAATGCTGATAGTCCTTAATTGGCCTTACAAATGCCCTTATTGTTTCAAATTCCAAATACCCAAATCCGATCTAACCAAAACATGTGACTGGTTGGGTTAGGAAACGTAAAGGAGGCTCACTTTGGCATAAGAGGGGTAATTTTAATTACACTTATTACTCTGGTTTACAAAGAAAAAGGGCATGGAGTTTCAGTTTCATTGACAATCCAAGAAAATAAACGTTGTAAACTTACCCTATATGTGCCCCAATTTAGATTCAGTGTGGAAAACACAGAGATGGGGAAGGATTTCCCAAATCTTCCCACAAGGCGAAAAGCTCGACCAGGTCTCAGAATTTCGTTTGACTAAATAACACCGATGACACTCTTCTGTCAAACCCAAGAAACCACAGAAAGGTCACCGAAAATAACCTTAAAGTCAAAAACCGTTTTGCGCACAGGGGTTACAACGTTAAAAGAGATTACAATAATTTAAGCTCGAGGGATATTCTGTAAGAAAATTTCATAAAATTGGTTATCAAAATTTGTTAGAGGTTATTATATAATATAAAATAAAATTTGTAATGTAATAACTTTGTTTCTGTACCTAAAAGAAATAATACATGAGCGTTAGCACCAAACTAATGTATTTGTGCACCTGCAAATTATTTTAGTTAATTTCATGGGTATGTAGGTGTGCTAATTTTAACTTTCACGTCATTATTTTGACATTTGAAATATCAAAAAATTTTTACTTATTAATTCCATGTTGTTAGGGGTATGAAAAGTTTTCACCTAAATAGAAGTAAAAATATGTGACTTTGTCAAAAATCATATAAAAAATGGGGCGCTCCATTTTCATGGCGTATGTCGTTTGTCTTTGGTTCGCATTTTTAATTGGTGAGATTTTTGAATTCTACTGAAAAAAATACATCGATTGACTATTTTGGGTTTTTCCAAAAATACAGGGAAAGTTAACAATAATCCCCTGTTCAGTCCTCGTTGGGACACCCTGTGCAAACATGGTGGCTGAAGTTGCCGTTGAAACATATGAGAAGAGGAGGTATATCACACCTTTGGTTAAACTAATTGGTCTCCCTACAGTTCTTTCGAGGAAGGTAGGTGGGTCTATTTCTATATCTTATTATTCTCTCATGACTACTGAGCGGGTTATGTCTGCCAGTTTATGGCAATTTTTGTATTCTAACCCAAAGATGTGTTTTTCAGTAATATGTATATTAATCCCGAAAATACTTTTAATTATGCAGCAAAATTTCAAGTCACTATCGGTTTGATCAAATAATATAGAGAGGGTTTACGTCTGTAAATTAATTTTTTATAGTTAGGGGTATTGCAATAGCGCACTTAGCAGCGCACTGGTCTGGATAACCAGAGATTGCAGGTTTGAGTGCTGCTCGGAGATTGCCTTTTTTTTGAATATTTTCCCTTTGTCTGATTCTCAGTTTTGTAAAGATTGTACATTGTCATATTAGTGCTGGTATTAGATGTTTATTTTTTTGTTAAAAGGAGTTTCACTTGAATCTATGCATAAATTAATGAACTACCCTTATACTATGGTGAATAGTACATAATGACGGCTACCCTTGTCCATTCATCTTAGTCCTATGTTATCAGAAGTAAACTTACGTATGGATAATCTGGACATTTCACCCCCTATACCTTCCAGTTTGAAATATACTGTACGAATATTAAGAAATTAAGTTAAGAACCTAATAACTATATATATTTTTAGACTCCCGTCACAGTTTGTGTCTTAGTATGCGACATCACCAAAAGAGAAAAGGACAATCTGACTGCCACATGTCTTCGAGTGAAAGAATCTTTTGAAGAAAAATCGAAATACTACAATGCTATGGATTGTTTATGTTACAAAATTGCTTCACTAAAAAGCGAATTTACCGCTGCCGGATTCTTTGTAGTCGATCGTAGAACTTTGATTTCGTTGTTTACTTCTACTGCGACTTATTTTATAACCTTTGAAAATATGTCAATTTTAAAGTAGGTAGGTACCTACCTCATAGATATTTGTATATTTGTTTACATACTTAATATACTACATAACTAAGCTCAAGGCCTCCGCTATTTATACATTATTTTATATTGCGATGATTCCTTATTGTCCTAAAAAATATTAATAAAGATAATACAAAATAATATAAAAAATTAATTTAGTTAACTACATTTAAATAAACCTGTGTAAGAAATAGTTGTTTTAATTTATAAAAATAGCCCATAATTCCAGTGCCGTTAAAGTAAGAAACTCAAGCAAATGGCGTTCATCCTCCATTTTTCCATATTTTAAGTTAGAGTATGCAATGTTTAGGGCTTACAAGAAACTAGACAAGGTATGTTTTTCATTGGTAACGAAGAATGGTTTCGACTTACTCCAGATCTAGTTCAAACAACACCGTCTATATTAAGCGGTAGACATTAATAGAGATTTTTAGCGCTAACAAAACTTTTGGAGCTTAACGTTTGCAGTTAGCAGCATAGATAAGGGAGATGCGCTTCTGGGAGGGTTAGGAAACAAATTTGACGTACAAAGCGGGAGAAATCTAACTAACCAAAGTGAATTTTAAGCTGATATTGGTAATACAAAGCTACTGTGCAAGTGAACTAGCATCATCATATTTTAATATTGTATTATAATAGGCAACCTATGTAATATAATACATATGCACGTTTACCACATGCCGTAAGGGCACGAGTGCGTAGCTAAACCTCAACAAGCTACGAATTTGAAGATTTAGTATTAAACCTATGCCAAGTGCCGCTGAAAAGCTAACCTGTTTAGAAATAAAGGACGTATTGCGTAGTAATGCTAGTACAATTCGGACTTAAGCCGAGTTCAGCTAAACTTAATTGCGTCTTAAGTCGCTATTCGTCGAGCTTTGTACAAGTTAAATTGAATTTGGCTTTCTTGAATAAAGTTTAATAAACAAGTTCGCAACGTTGGACTAGAGTAACGAACCACTACATTATCAAGTAATTCTCATCGTCAGTAATATTTTCGAAATTATCCAAATCCATTTTATTTTAAATGAATGAAAAATTTTATTTTGAACGTCAAATATGACTTTTTGGGTTATTTGACAGAAGATATGTATGATATAAGCTTAGTTTTATTACTAAGCCATAATTGTATAGCAGCATAAACTAACTTAAGGTTACCTTTTCTGTAAACCCAACCTTAAACCTTGTTTGCACCACCGATCATAAGTCACGTAAATGAGTAGAGTTTATTTATTAAAGTAGAGTGAAAACAAGCGTCCACATTGCAACGCGTCTTTCGCTGTTATTAAAAATACAATATTAAATAAAATTAAAAAAAAATTTTTTCTTTTAAATTGGAAATTTATTTAAATTAAAAAAAGGAAATAAAAGTGAAGCCAAAACCACGAAGCCAAGCTGAGGTGAGAGGCTGAGGGACCGCGTACAAATGCCCCAGCTCAATTGCCAGAGAGTAATGGGGGTTTAAAATAGGGCGCCACCGTTTTGCAGCCAGGTCAAAACGGAAACCTCCAAGATGATGATACTGGCCTTTAAGCAAACTTGTGCTATATAAAACAAAGAAAACGTACCAAAATAAAGCACTAAGTTGGACCCCTTTATAAAAAAAAATAGAATTTAACTAAAATTAAATTTTCAGGTCAAGATTAATTAAATTTAAACCAAATCTATCATATTTAACATAAAATTGACAGTAGACAGGTATCACAAAAAAAGGAAATCCTTTAGAATAGATAAAATGGGGTCCACTTATAATAGATGCGCAGTGGCTTCCTATAGGAATCGTAAAACAATAAGAATATTAATTACTTAGCTAACGAAGCCAATTATACTCGGTCATATGTACAAAAAGCACATTTATCTGAACAAAGCATGTGGTGTTAAATTATGGGACTTGGCAGTAATATACATGGAAAATGATGAAAGAAAATGCTTTCACTTACCTATTCGGAGCTTTAGGGTCTTTAAAATTAATATTGGGGGTGTCCCAAAGGGTATGGGTGCTCCAGATACTCGGCCCCTTTCGGTCCTGGTGTCCCGACTTAACTAAAAGAGAGCCCCAGAAGGCATTTTAGGAGAAAAGTTGAAAACTTGACACAAGAAGATAAAGCGAATTTGGGGCGACCCACTTCCGGCCAGATTTACCGTTCGGGCCGAAAGAAAAGGTTAGTTCACACACTGGCGGTGACATAGAATGAAGTCTTAAGAGCCTTGCCCATTCAATTGCAGATATTCCAAGCCAAGAGAAATGAAACAGATGTACCCAAATTTAGTTTTACATAAGAAATCAATTCGTAATCCATGTAATCCATTATAAATTATTTAAAAAAAAAACTAAATCCCAAAATATCTTTGCCATTTGAAAAAACGGTCGTTGAAGTTCGGTTGCTGAGTATTATGGCCCAACCATCTTTCAGAAGAAGAATATTAACCTAGAAAATTCATTATCCAATCTGACAGGTGAAAATTAAAATTGGAAACAAGGAAGTATATCTGAAATACATAATGAAACACTAGTATAAGTCCCGGATAGTGTATTCCAGGGAGATATGTGATTTAAAATAGGAGGACAATGTAGCCCTGCTTGGTCAAAGACAACAAAAACAGAGGCCGTTGACCTTATGTACGTATTTACTTTTATACATGGAACCAAACGTTGTTTTAAAAAGTCAAAATACAATTTTTAAAAGACACAATACAAGTCAGACATGAGATAGGAGGCATTAGATTATAATAATTAATTCGTGACAAAATCGGATTGTCACAACATGTAGTTAGTTTTTGGTCAAATTGTTTAGTACCAAGTCGAGCAGTGATTTTGTTGAAAATTTAAAAAATTGTGTGTTTACGATTTAAAATATTGCTATTATTATATCGGATGGAACAGATTAAAAAAAAAAACGATGTTTCCTTCGATCAAATTTAAGACCTCTTATTATCGAAAAAAAAGCATATGTTTTGAAAGAAATGCAAAGTCCTAAAATGTTAAACCATATCAACGATGGTACAAATCGGAAGAGGCAGCATCGGACTTTTTTGAATTGCTGATTTTCTTTCTTTCTTGAGAATATATTTTAAATTTTTTGAACAATTATTTCTTTTGGCTGAATTCTTCTACTTCCATCAAATACAAACTTTTTGGTACGTAATTAAAAGATATAAGTTTTCGGTCCAACATATTATTCATTGGCATAGTAACCAACACATTGTTTCGGTTTCCACAGTAACATGACAGTAACCGTAGTGAGTACAGAAGAGAAGAAGTTTGTTTCTTGTTCCTTGTTTGGTATCCCGGATTTTTGAGAAAATTAACTCCTTTTGGTAACCCCAATATGAAGTTAAAATGTCCCTTCCCCCCCCCCCTACTGTAGATAGTGTTGAATTGCGGCTTACCGACTTAAAGCTTTCGTGAGGCATATGTTCCAGGAAAATAAAGGGATCCCTGTGCCGTAAAATTACCTTTACAAGGCAACTTTACGTACCATGGTGCGAACGGCAGCTCTTGTGTCGGAGGCTCGGAGTCCTTGCCTTAAGCAGTTGTACACTTTCTTGATGAATTGGACGCCACCTATTTTAAATGGTTAAAAAACTTAATACTTACAAAGCGTTTTAAAATAGGAAAACCGCTTGCTTCTAAAGATGGTAATAATTCGTCGTGCAGTACAATGAGTAACAATAAAACACAGATATGTAAAACAACAATTGGGATTAATTTATTAGGATCACTAAACTGGATTCCACAATGAGAAGAAATATTGAAATCAATAACTAAATTAAATATTAAAGTAAAAAATTATACACTCATGAGAAGACCTGAAGAGTTTTTACTCGCCTGGTAACTAGTTATCACATATAGTTTATGAAAAGGGGAAAAGAGAATGTTCTAGAACCTTCATACTTGTATGGTCATAATACCTAGATTCTTTCTAAAGGTTACCAAGGTGGTATTACAAATTTAAAGTTAGTTTTAAAGTGAAATTTACGGTGTTAAGGTTATAAAGAAATTAAAAATTATCACAATACACTGGCCTTATTTCCCAGATGTTCCAAATCCCATGTGGTTTCTGCTTCAAATTAATAGGCACCCTGCCTCCAGTCTGGTGGACCCGAACAGTACAAGACAGCACATATTTACAGCTTACAGGCCATGTGGTCTCTCAATCGAAGATCCAATTTCAACACGTGGTCAAAAGGAATATGAATATGTAACGCCTGTTACATATTCAACAATAAACGCTTCGATAGAAGCAAAAGGAAAATTGCAACTAAACTCTAAAAAAAAAACCCTAAAAATCGAAAGAGCGAATCAGATATCTGGTTAAATCAAATCGCAAATATATCCTACCTCATTGGTTGTCTGGTGCTACCATCTCAAATAGAATACAAAGGAATGAGGCCTCATGTGCAAATCTAAAAAATGAAATTGCACATGTTGGAGAAAATTGAGGTTATAAAAAATTAAGGACACAAAGAAAAGAATTAAAGAAATCTTACCATCAAAGAGATGAGGACGCTCTACTATCCTTGAGGTGCCAACTATAGTTGGGCGGCGGACCTTTTCAAATCACATAATAGTGGGCCCCTTTTTAAACAACCGCGACTTCCACCTTCAAGGATGATCTTATATCAAGTGACCTAAAGTCAAAATTCTTCGAAAAAGGTAAAGATCAAATGACAGGTGAACTGTCATGTCAAAAAATAAATTGGTACGTTCAGACAACTGATGAAAGTAATCTCAGTTCGATAAAATGACAAAACCAAACCAACTTGACATGTGGAAAACTAATAGCAGTTTACCCTGCATAATATGCAATTTAAAAACAAATAATGGCATACCAATTTATCGAATGGTGAAACTGAAAAGTGCAATATCATCAATGTTCTAGAGTGAACTAACCAAGGTTCAAATGGAACAACTCAACGAACATACTATAAGCCAAATGAACTACTGACCTGTTATCATAAATGAACATAACCCCAAATTTTGACAATAAAAATATTTAAATATTCAGATATCTACTTCGTTCGAGTTAATTAAAAAGAAAAGAAATGAAGAATGTACAAAAAAATATTCATGATAGGACCGTGGCCTGTAAAACATGAACCTCTGCACCAAAGCACTAAACTTAAAATCCACAGAAAATATAGAAAGGTAATGTAATCAAATATCTTACACAAAACCATGTAGCATCCTATAAATATACATCTATAGCAAAAATGAATGCTACATTTACCCCTCTCCGAAAAAAAATAGACTATCCCAATAGGCTATTTGTAAACTGTACACTCTCATCATCAGAAAAATAAATTTGGCTTGATAACTGCGCGTATCACACGTCCTTGCGGAAGACAATATAGGTAAAGTCAATTCAGGAAAATGTCAAAATCGGTAAAAATACGTCAAAATCGGTAAACGTCAAAATCGGTAAAAAGATGCCAGATTCTGGTAGAAACCTGTCAATCTTGGTAAAGGTTGCCAAAATTATACGCAGGATGAGATGTACTACAGACTTCACAAACTCGTCTAAAAAAATACAATATGCCAAATATTACAAAATATACAATAATCCAGCTAATTTGGATATATCAAAGAAAATAGACAGATTGTCATGCCATAAGAAATAATCAAAGGACAATCTTATTAGTCGTGCTAACAATCAACATAAATGTCATAACAAAGCCGTATTCGAGACATCTTTATGTCATTATCAGACAACATCTAGTCTACTTACTCATGAACCACTAGATTGAATCAAACGATTCAACAAAAAAAATCATCAAATTTCGGCAAATCATCATCAGGCCAAATACCCACTGCAAATCACGAGTGAAAGAGAAGAATACCCACCAGACTCTAAAGTGGTAAACTAGAAATAAGACTTATATATAGCCAGGATTGCGCTTTTCCAAGTTGCATGAAAAACCCTCGTGTACTGGCCTCACTTCAGCAATCGAACGGATACACTCTCTAACTCCCGAAAAACACACGAATACCCACCCAACAATGAGCCCCCGAAAGGTGGAAAACCAAACAGAATTGGTGACCCAGATGTCCACCAACAAAAGGGGATAAAATATAGTTTCCATCAAACTAAAAAATGCCTGACGCATTACCATAAGTTTCAAAAAATTCTAGAATAGGGTGTTCTGTAATGTGGCACTGCAATCAGCCTCTCGCACAAAACAGCCTAAAAAGGAGCTCAGGCAAGACACACTAGTACCACCCAGCTATGTGTAGCATCGCGATAGATCACTACGCCAAAGTGAATACCCCGCAATGTTTGCCCTTCCAGTCAGGTGTGCTTAAACGTGTTCAAGCACGTTTGTACGAAATCTGATGGCACCCAACACACCACAGCCTGTATAAACCAAACAAAAAAACTTATGGGACGTAACACCTTAAGTATTACCCAAATGTACTTATCTATCAAGAGACAAATACCCAAAAATATTTCCAGCTCTTGGAAATAAAAAACTCTATAAAAAACCAAATACGACCGAAAATATATATTGTCAGTTAATACTAAACTGAACAAACAGTACTAAAATATCCATATTTTAGAAGTTCCTCAAAAATCAATTATAATATTCATTATAGTATTGATTATAGTTTTCATTATAGTATTGATTATAGTTTGCTAAAGAAAGATACCAAAATAACTTAATATGCAACGCACTGTGCATTTAATCCAAATAAACCTAGCACTTTAGGTACACTAAACTAAAAATTTGTCCGCGACAAAAACTAAACATACCGTGATCGGTAGTAAATTTTGAATATGGCCAATATTCAAAACATAAGATACGCCATGTATCATCAATAAATCCAAAATAACTCTTGTCATACTAAAGGTCTATAATCTAAAAAACATAGATTCATAGAAACATCTAGTTCTATAATCTAAAAAAATATAGATTCATAGTTACATCCAGCTATATACTATAGCATAGTACTTACAGTACATCAAAGTACCGTACAGTACACAGATTGATAGATAGATAGGGTCGTCACCCTCCACATCAAATCCAAAAAAATTGACAAGAGGTTAGCAAACTATAAAAAATATGACTCAATAAAAATTAATCCTGATCTGAACTTTCAGAATCAGAACTACCCGAAATAGGAGTGTTAAAAGGTTTCAGATCTTTGATATGCCACTTTCCAACTTTAGAACCATCAATATTTTCTAAATCATATACTAAATTAGAAAATTTTTTACGTACTATACACTGAATATATTTGGGGACCAACTTTGCTGTGAACTTATCTACTGCACTAGAAAGAATTTTATTTCGACGCCAGACATGGTCGCCGACCTGAAAAGAAATATCACGCTTTCTAAGATTATATGCTCGAGAATTGCGCTCATACGCTCTATGAATCTTACTTCTAACTTCTACAAAAATATCCTTTAAACACTTCAAATTTTCAGCATAAGCACCCCGATCGCCCGGAATTATTTCAGCGTCGACACTGACGTCTAAATTCATATCGTTATAATAATTTCCTGACAACGGAACGTGCCTACCAAAAACCAAAAATGCTGGAGTAAAACCTGTAACTTCGTGCTTAGAAGTATTAATAGCTTGTTGAATCTTAGAAATTTGTTTATCCCAATTATCATGAGTATCTATATAACTCCTAATAGCTGTACCAATCGTCCTATTGTTTCGCTCTACAAAATTACATTGGGGAGAATAAACCGGATTGAATCTAATATTAAAACTGTACATGTCACTTAAATTTTTAAAAGTTTTCGACGTGAATTGAGAACCGTTATCTGCTATCAAAAGAGATGGAGGACCATGTACTTGAAAAACTTTATTCTCCAATGCATCTTCAACGTATTGAGATTTCGAACTTCTTAAGGGAAAAAGCATGGTATACTTAGTAAACCAGCAAGCTACTACCAAAAGCCATTTATTTCCTTTCTTCGACCGTGGAAGAGGTCCAATTAAATCCACTGCTATGACTTGAAAAGGATAGCTTACTTGTTTTTCTTTACCCATTAATCCCATCGGAGAAGTGTTAGGGGCTTTTTGAGCTCCACATACTAAACAAGTTCTGACAAATCTGAGAACGTCTTGACGCATTTTTGGCCAATAATATTGTTCTTGTAAACGATGAAATGTTTTATAAAAGCCAAAATGACCACAATTAGGAGGACTATGACAAGAATCTATGATTTCTTCTCTTTGCGGCTTAGGAACCAAGTATTTCCATTCCGGAAGATTAATTTTCATAGCAAGAGAATTCGGCATAAATTTATAAACAAAATCGTTTTCAACTTTCCATAGCGGGTAACTCTCTGGAGTATCTAAAATTTTCTGACGTAAATTATCGTACCATGGATCAATACGATCAACATCGAGTGCACCAACAACGATTTCCTCTAAAATACTGGAATTTGAACAATTATCTTCAGCTGCTTCATTACCTGGAATACGCGACAACGCGTCTGGAACGACATTTTGAGCTCCCTTTCTGTGTACCAAATCAAATGTATGCTGTCTAAGACGAACTGCCCATCGAGCTAGTTTACCACTAGGATTTTTAATTGAATTTAGCCACAATAAACTGTAATGGTCGGTAATGACCGTAAAAGGAACACCTTCAATAAATCCTCGGAACTTTTCAATATTAAACAGCACACCAAGACATTCTTTTTCTACAACAGAATAATTTCGCTCAGCTCTGGATAAAGATCGGCTGGCATAAGCAATTACTGGCTCTTCCCCATCTATAATTTGCGATAAAACTCCGCCTAATCCAGTATTTGATGCATCGCTAGAAATATAGAAACGTTGTGTAAAGTCTGGCTGTGATAAGATAGGAGCAGATACTAGAAGTTGCTTAATTTTGACAAACGATTCCTCTGCAGCACTATTCCACTGTATAGGCTGTCCTTTTTTTCTTCCTTTCAACAAATCGTTAATAGGAGACATTAACGTAGAAAAATCCTTAATGAATCTTCTGTACCATGAACAAAGTCCAACAAAACGCTTCACTTCAGTAGTGTGCCTTGGTCTAGGATAATTTATCATTGACTCAATCTTTTGTGGATCTGTACGCAAAGAATTCGAACCCACGATATAACCCAAGAATTTCAAAGAAGTTTTAAAGAAATCACATTTTTCCAAATTGATGGTTAAACCTGCCTCTTTCAGTTTTTCTTTAACTTCTGCCAACAACTTTATATGTGAACCAAAATCCTCAGATACCACCAAGATATCATCAAGATAAGTAAAAACATTGGGCTCATAACGAGGACCAAATATAGCATCCACGAAGCGCTGTTGCGTCTGTGCGGCATTTCTAAGACCAAAAGGCATTGTAACGAACTGAAATAAACCTCTGCCCACTACAGCAAAAGCGGTTTTCTCTTTTGATGACTCATCCAAAGGAATTTGCCAAAAAGCTTTTCGAAGATCTATAGATGAAATATACTTAGCATGACGAAGTGAAGACAAAATCCTATCTATGTTAGGCATAGGGTAACAATCAGGTTTCGTGACATCATTGATAGCACGTCCATCAAAGCAAAGACGGTATGATCCATTTGGTTTCTTGACCAACAAAACAGGCGAACACCATGGACTCTTAGATGGCTCAACTACACCTAATTGTATCATTTCGTCTAGCTCTTCATTCAAAATTTTTGACATATATGGAGACATAGAAAAAGGTCTCTTTTTAAAAGGAATCGCGTCACCAGTATCAATAGTTAAAGTAATTTTATTAGTACGCCCTAACTTATCCTTACAACAAATTTCGTTAAAAGAAGATATGACTTTATCTGCTCTCAAACGTTCTAATCTAGAAAGATCGTCCAAAGAATTTAACTGAGGATAAAATCTACTTAAAGAATGATTATTTTCATTATTCAACACGTTAAGTTCAAATTTACTATTCATGGATTGTACATGCCATGAATTGTCACTAAAATTTACCAAAATATTAAATTTTTTTGCAAAGTCGCACCCAAATATAAATGCATGTGGCAAAGAAGGTACCACTAAAGCATTAATAACTGAACAAGTATTATTAATAACGATTGGCAAATCAACTGTGCCTTTAACACATTGTGCCTTACCATCTGCGGTACAAATATTTTTAACCTTGGCTTGGCATATCTTAAGACCTGTTTGTTCTAAAACCTTTAAACCTCCCGATCCAACAACGGAACTAGTAGCACCCGAATCTAATAAAACGGAAATGTCCACATCAAGTAACTTAACATTAATATAAGGTCGGTTATCCAAATGTTTATTAACGAACAGAGGTGAAACATGATTGTTTGAAGATGAAACTTATTAAAAGAAGTTTTACTGTGCTTAAAAAATTCAGAGACTCTTCTCAACCAGTTATCCCAATCAGTCTGGTTAAAATATGTTTTCTTTACTAAATCTTTATTAGTACTCAACAAATTTAAAGAATTTGAATTATAAAATGTTTGTGATTTTAAAATTGGTCTGTTTGAACTGTAAAAATAATTATTAGAGGCGCTTGTTTTGGGAGTAGTGAGACGGCCTCCAAGCGACACTTCCCTTTTTAGTTTTTTGTACACTTGGGACAGGTAGAAGTCTTTACGTTAGCCTCACCACATTTAAAACAAAATATGCTTCTAGGAGCACTACAATTTAAAAAAGTATGGTTAGGTAATCTACAGCTCCAACAAACCGCTGAAGCTTTAACGCTATCATTATTTTTACCTTTGTTATCATTCTTATTATTTGTATTATTATCTTGTCTAGAACCTGACTGATTATGAGAACTCCGAGGGTTATTCTTAAAATTTCTTTTAAATTTATTATTATTAGAATTTCTACTAATTCCAGGATTTTTATGAAAATTTCCAGGCTGATCAATACCAGCTACTTCATCTCTGGGTCTACTCTTATCCTGCATATAATCTGACTCTTCCAATTTACGACAAAGTTCTGAAAGCTTAGAAACAGTATCAATATCGACCAAAGCTAGTCGATTAATAAAATCAGGTAAAATATTTTTCCTGATATGTTTGACCTTAGAGACTTCAGCAGGGGGTCTTGATAGTCTAGCAAAAAGAGCTTCTAAATGTGCTATAAAAACAACTGTTGACTCATGTTTCTTTTGTTTCCTTCTTTTAATTTGTTCCCACAAATCATCATCTATATCATCATGTAAAAAATCCTTTTTTAATTTTAAAATCAAAGAGTCCCAATCGTTAATTGAAGATTTTATACTCCGATACCAAACAAATGCATCACCGGTAAAAAATTCGGCAGCAGAATTAAATAAATCACGAGATGAAACATTACGTGCTTGAGCTAACTCGGTTAATCTTTCTATAAAAGGATAAAGTTTCTTAGAGTCGCCATTAAAATTAACTTGCCATTCACTTATAGGAATATTACGACTGGCACAATGTACAACCGGAGCTGCTACGTTAATAATTGGAGCAGTAGGAACTGAAGGTTCCGGATCCTGTCCAGGTTCGATTTTATCAAATAAATCCGACTCTAACAATAAACAATTGGCACTTATATCCTGAATATAAGAAAATATTTCAGCTGCTTGTTGTTCATCTTCCGGTATAGGGATTCTTTTTGCCCTACCAGAAACGTGAGCTAAACGCGATTTAACCCTACCAAAAACCGAATCATTAGCATTTCCTTCGAATTCATCTATAACTCTTTGAATTGAATCTAAACTTCGTTGAATACCAAGTTTCTCTTCATCGACAGTTAAAGTACAAATTTCTAAATTAATATCCTTTCCAGGTTGAGCTTGTTCTCTTTTTTGAATTCGAGAAAATATTTTTCGCTTTTCCGCAACTGTACGTTGTGAAGTTAAAAGTCAAATCTTCAATTCATAATCTAACTCATACTCTAATAAGTGATTGGGTTGAAATTTAAAAATATCCATGATGACAAAAGTTTAAATTTAAAAAATAAAATGTCTATAAAAAACAATGATTCAATTCAAAATATTTGATTCAGTAGCTTATCTGTCGATGGTAAATAAAAAAATATTAATCAAAAGCCGAACCAAGATATTTGTTTCACCCTGTATATCAAGTCAAAAAAACTGTACTATATTCTTATAGAATATGTATGCAGTAAAATTCTGCCAAAAAATATTAAAATCACTAGTCCATGAAATTATCAAAGTCCAAGAGGTCACCTAGGTATATACACCCTGTATAAAAATTTTCAAAGTTCAAATCAATACTTCAGTTCAAAACCAAAAGTATCAAAGTGTATTAAAATTTAAAAAAATATTTTAAAATGTAATCACACTGTATATCAAAAATACTCTACCACCCTGTATGAAGAAAATATTTGTCAGAGTTCAAAGTTGTTCAGAACTTACTAAAGTACAGCATACTAGCATGATTTGACAAAGTCTTCACAGGTAAAATTTTAGATAAAAAATTACACCCTGTTTAATGAAAATTTTGAAAATTAAAGAAAATGTTTTTTGATGAACCTTTCTTTGACGTCTTGGTCAACCTCAACCCTGAATAATGTCTATGGATTGTCCCAAATTATCACTGTCTAATAGACAATGTGAATTAAAACAAAAGATAATTAATTAAAATTAACCGACTTATAAAAATGTAAGAAACAAGATGGTCCTACTCAGCTTTATAAATATTGACACACCCTGTATATGAGTTTGTAAAAAAATCTCACTAAAAAACTTCAAAGTAATGTGTCTATAACTATATAATCCAATGAGGGTTTTATGAAATAAAAAAACTCAGTGTCTTTGACACAGTGAGTCTATAAAAAAATAATCCTTTTTAGGCCAACAATATATATGTGTTCTGTATATTTTTACCAATATACTTAAATAAGAATGTACTGATCAGTGAAATTTAAAAACTTGAAACATAATGGATCCAGATAAAATCACCAACTATTAAAATATTTTATCGTTACTCGTGCACTAGTCTGCTAAATATGTTCAAAAAAGTGTACTATGCCCCACGTTCAAAGGCGCTACTTTATGTGCCGTAAAATTACCTTTACAAGGCAACTTTACGTACCATGGTGCGAACGGCAGCTCTTGTGTCGGAGGCTCGGAGTCCTTGCCTTAAGCAGTTGTACACTTTCTTGATGAATTGGACGCCACCTATTTTAAATGGTTAAAAAACTTAATACTTACAAAGCGTTTTAAAATAGGAAAACCGCTTGCTTCTAAAGATGGTAATAATTCGTCGTGCAGTACAATGAGTAACAATAAAACACAGATATGTAAAACAACAATTGGGATTAATTTATTAGGATCACTAAACTGGATTCCACAATGAGAAGAAATATTGAAATCAATAACTAAATTAAATATTAAAGTAAAAAATTATACACTCATGAGAAGACCTGAAGAGTTTTTACTCGCCTGGTAACTAGTTATCACATATAGTTTATGAAAAGGGGAAAAGAGAATGTTCTAGAACCTTCATACTTGTATGGTCATAATACCTAGATTCTTTCTAAAGGTTACCAAGGTGGTATTACAAATTTAAAGTTAGTTTTAAAGTGAAATTTACGGTGTTAAGGTTATAAAGAAATTAAAAATTATCACAATACACTGGCCTTATTTCCCAGATGTTCCAAATCCCATGTGGTTTCTGCTTCAAATTAATAGGCACCCTGCCTCCAGTCTGGTGGACCCGAACAGTACAAGACAGCACATATTTACAGCTTACAGGCCATGTGGTCTCTCAATCGAAGATCCAATTTCAACACGTGGTCAAAAGGAATATGAATATGTAACGCCTGTTACATATTCAACAATAAACGCTTCGATAGAAGCAAAAGGAAAATTGCAACTAAACTCTAAAAAAAAACCCTAAAAATCGAAAGAGCGAATCAGATATCTGGTTAAATCAAATCGCAAATATATCCTACCTCATTGGTTGTCTGGTGCTACCATCTCAAATAGAATACAAAGGAATGAGGCCTCATGTGCAAATCTAAAAAATGAAATTGCACATGTTGGAGAAAATTGAGGTTATAAAAAATTAAGGACACAAAGAAAAGAATTAAAGAAATCTTACCATCAAAGAGATGAGGACGCTCTACTATCCTTGAGGTGCCAACTATAGTTGGGCGGCGGACCTTTTCAAATCACATAATAGTGGGCCCCTTTTTAAACAACCGCGACTTCCACCTTCAAGGATGATCTTATATCAAGTGACCTAAAGTCAAAATTCTTCGAAAAAGGTAAAGATCAAATGACAGGTGAACTGTCATGTCAAAAAATAAATTGGTACGTTCAGACAACTGATGAAAGTAATCTCAGTTCGATAAAATGACAAAACCAAACCAACTTGACATGTGGAAAACTAATAGCAGTTTACCCTGCATAATATGCAATTTAAAAACAAATAATGGCATACCAATTTATCGAATGGTGAAACTGAAAAGTGCAATATCATCAATGTTCTAGAGTGAACTAACCAAGGTTCAAATGGAACAACTCAACGAACATACTATAAGCCAAATGAACTACTGACCTGTTATCATAAATGAACATAACCCCAAATTTTGACAATAAAAATATTTAAATATTCAGATATCTACTTCGTTCGAGTTAATTAAAAAGAAAAGAAATGAAGAATGTACAAAAAAATATTCATGATAGGACCGTGGCCTGTAAAACATGAACCTCTGCACCAAAGCACTAAACTTAAAATCCACAGAAAATATAGAAAGGTAATGTAATCAAATATCTTACACAAAACCATGTAGCATCCTATAAATATACATCTATAGCAAAAATGAATGCTACATCCCTTAGTTTCACGTTTTACGTGGGTTGACCATCTACCAGAAGGTGAAGTAAGCAAGCCATCAGAGGAAATGATACAGCACATGCATGGAAAAACTGAAGAAAATGTTTACCTCTATTAATTATAATAATTTATTAATTTGTAAAGGCTACTTAATCAATTTATTAAATCAATTAAATATCAATTGATATGTGAAAATTAAATAATAATTGTTCTTTAGATCAAGAATCTTTTTTCGTATTAAAAAACTTTAGACAACGCACTACAAGATAAAAGGTAAATAAAACAAAAAATAACCAAATAAATGTATTAGGAAGTTCAACTTATATTTTTTATCCTCATTATACCTAGGCATTGTTGCAAAAAATTACAAACTGTTATTTTGTAAAGTAACATAAAGTTTTTGTACTCCCGTTCTGTACAGTAGTACGGGCATACAGAAACAACTAACGTTCATGCAACAAATTAAACAAAGATATATGTTTCTGGGACACCTTAGCTAAAATTATTTTCAAACCGAGACATTAAATTTGCTTAGTATAACTAATTTATTTGCATATATTAATTCTGTTTTCTTTGTCCTATTTGATTTGCCCATACCTGTATCCATGCCTATATCCAAATACCTTACCAACACCATACTTTTAAGACTAAAATTTGATAATGTTTTACAATTATATTAAGGTTTATGGTTCACTTTTTAAGACATTTATGAAGAAAAAAACCTTGTCTAAGATTTATATTTATTTTATATGCTATATGATTCAAGCCAGGGGCGTATTTAGGATTGTGACACGGGGTTCTTTATCAAACAATGCGCTGCATGCAAAATATTTTTAGGTGCCACGCCCCTTTTTGGACTATCAAAACTTACAAACTTTACGTTTCGATAGCTCGACCCGAAAAATCGTAAAAATAAAAAACTTTTAAATAGAAACGCCAATATTTGTCTTTTAAATATTAGTTCTTTGAAGGTATGTATAACGATCTGAAAAAAATGAAATAATGTTTCATGCTGTTTATTGCAAATTAAGGCCACGGGGCAGGTCCAAACCCCTCGGACTCCCCCCTCCCCTAAATACACCACTGACAAAGCACCCATACACAAATAGACAAAATAATTTATGTAAAGCAAACACTAAATGGAAATGAAGATATTCCCGCAATGCTCCTATTTATTTTTGATAAAATCATTATTTTGTTTTATACAGGGTGTTAATTAATATCATGCAGATATTTCAGGGGGTGATAGTACTCGTCAAAATAAGAAAAAAATGCAAATATATGCATGGTCTAAAACGCGTTATTTTCGTTATGTAGGGTGGCAAAGTTTCAATTCTTTTTTTCGTATTTTGCGTTTTCTCTCTTATATTCTGTGATAATTGTTTCAAATTTGGAACATCAACCATTTTTTAGAATGGCTACAATAAAGTATCAAAATTGTCGGTTGCAGTATACAGGGTGTTATATTTTCTTGAATTGGCTACAATTTTATATTTCAGAATTTTTTTTTGGAGCTCTGTATGAATTCTGGTATGAAATTTGAACTCTCTGTTCCTTCGTTTAGCGTTCTGGTCTTGCACTATTCTCGTATCTGTGACCGCTTTTGATTTATTTGCAAGAATAGCAATCGATGGAAATTAAGTGTAGGCGAAAACTTGGCTGCGCAATAATAAATATGACAAATAAAATAGTAGGCTGGGATGGGCAATTGGTAATTCTGTTTATTGTCCTTCTGATATTTTGTAATAAATATTTTTTTTGTTTGACGTTTCCAGAGTCGTTTTAAACTGGTAAATGATGGTTGAATTCACAAATCAAGAATTTGCAGAGATGAATTTAACCTATGGACTTGCCGATGGCAATTGTTATGAAGCCAGACGACTGTATACACAAAGGTATCCAAATCGAATACTGCCTGACCCACGGACATTCGCAAATCTACATAATCGACTATATAAAAATGGAT